>CAMTZC010000004.1:8757500-10007500 GCA_947086505.1 Morpho deidamia | reverse complement strand
TTTATTTAAAATTGTCACTAACGGAGTATACACGTATATTAGTACACATGGAAAATTTATTGGACGAGGAATTTATAATATGTTAATGAAGTTTATTTAAATATGTCTCTATGACATAAACCTGAAAATTTATTTCAATGCCTTAACCCAATTAACGAAGTTTCGACGAAACTCGTATGTAGCCATGTTAAATTCTTGTACCAATAAATAGTAAGCATACAGTGTGATAGTAAAAACGCGCTCTAAACAAAAAAGTATACCTAATATGAAAGAGTCACTCCCCTTTCAAATTACACTGAATCTAGATTATCTAGATTATATCAAAAACACTCGATTGTAGTTTTTATCTGTTACATGCGTAATGAGCTATATCGTATCGAATACTCCGATAATGGTGTAGTGATTAGACACTGATTTCAGGTACAGTTAGTAACAATTATTCTTTAATTTATTGCTACATAAAGCAATTAAGTATCGATAAAATATTCTAGTTGCATCACAGTTTAAAAAGGCCTAGTTATAAAACTTCCGGAGGTCGTCCGGTTCTATTTTAAGACTCATTAATAATCAATGGATAATTATAAGGTCTTGGTTAACGAAGTCTTAACACAACATGTCATTGGATAGTTTGGTGAAGAAAATTTCGGGTCGATCACATAAAATTCACTTAAAACCTTAGTATGAATCAATAGAAAATATATAAAAAATAGTTTGAAATATACGCGCACACAGAGAGAGACATCTTTAAATCCTGTTCTTAGAATCGCTGTTTAATAATTTATTATTAAAAAGCTACTCTATAAAATATGTGCTAGTTTATTTATTGTTTCTATCTATAATTTTCTTTCAAGATTCATTTTATAACTTAAAGCTCAACGCTACCTGTTTTATCGAGTTGGTACAAGGTTTGATTTCTACGTCTTTTTACTGCAGTTTAATGTGTGAGACATGAGTGGACCTTGATAATTTCTTACAGACTCTCGCTATTATATTATATCCTTTTATATATCCGCTATTATTTTAATGGAAAACGTCTTTAAGGTAGTTAATTATTCTAAACACGTAATGTGTACTATAAAATGATGTACATATAATTAGTTAAACGACGATTTAACGTTAATCTCAAAACCATCACTGTTATGATAATTGATCAAAAGTTAGCGTTAATACTTACTTGTGCTTCTCACTGTACACTATCTTCGTTTGATATACGCCGACAAAGTAACCGCCGCTTTTAATTCGCCGCGTAAAAATTCGAATGCCGTTTTATCTAGTAATTATGTTGCGACCTAAAACAGATGGCAAATTTGTTCACCTAATATTTTCAGGAATTGTATACAACTCAGTTATTTATTAAAATGAAACATTTTGTTTTAAATAGAACACTCGTATTCTAAAATGTTAACTCACGGTTTCGATTATTAGTTTTTTTCTGTAGATTTTAATTTAGGTACATCTTTTTATAATTTATGTCGCATTTATCATTTTTATATAATAATGAATATTAAAAAAAGTAATATTTCTTTTTGAATTCAACATATTTCAGTATTTATGTAATACTTTTATTATAATATAAACTATATACTACTTACGTCAGCTGCTGTTAGAAACAATACAACGGTGTTAAAATGAGTCAAATGACCAAGACTTTATGAATATCTAAACACAAGGAATACTAAAATAGATCCCTCGCGTCCAGCCAGGATTAGGTCGGGTGTGAAATGGGGATTATATGGATGTGTGATTAGTGACCCTTGATATATTTGGTCATTAGATATTAAGTAGGACTTTCATACTTAATCTCCAATCTACATTGTAAAAGCAATAATGTAATTGTTATTTTAAAATATACACATACGCTATAGGAATTTTTTATCACATTTTCATTTTATTTTTTATAATCCTCGCTTGTTTGGAGAGGACGATTGAACCTTACACCCACCACGCTACCCAATTAAAAATTCACAGGGTTAGGCTAGCCTTGAATTTTCCAAACGTATGCAAGCTTATTTACGACTTTTTCTTCGCTGAAAGTGCATGATCTATATACGTTTTTATAGACAACTCAAAAGCGCTCGCCGGAGATTCAATCCGATTTTTTTTGGAAAGAGATATAAGGTTTGACAATGACTTACATATACATATGTGTATATGTATATGTAAGTCATTGTCATCGAGTAAGATAATTTTAAAAATGAAACCGTGTTTCGAAAGGCAGATGCTAAATCAACGATTTTTATGTTAAACTATCTGTGACAGTGGCACACACAAAATTTTTCCCTCTTTAGAGCTTTACTTGCGTGCGCTGCGTGAACCAGCAGAGATGTACTAAAGTAATGACTAGAAAAGTGTAGATCTACAAATAATTATCTTTGCTTTGAATCTAAAAAAAATTTGCGCGATAGATTTAGAAAAAAATTTCTCTATCTCTTATGGTTAACTCACAAGAACTACTTTTATGTTCAAAATTTCAATTAAATACACTTCAATACATGGGCGAACCCGCAAGCACAGCTGGTTCATCATAGTTACGTTTACAAAGCATCAACGCAAGGGTGGGTTTTCATCTTGTTATATATCCGTTGGAAAATCCTGAAAGACATATTACAAGATATGATGAAAATTTTAATTTCTAGTGATTCTTTTCAACCAAAATCTCATCAGCATATTAATAGTGAGCTTTATGTCATTTAATTTTTTTTAAGTAGTCAATATTTTATTGTCTACACATTTTGCTGTTAAAGGCACCAAGTTTGACTGAAGACGTCTTACGTCTTAGCCAATCATTACGGAGGGACAAGTATCTTTATCTTACAGAGCAAATACAATTACGTATAATATACAAATATTATTATTGTAACAATCAATATTACTATCCATACTAATGTCATAAGTGCGCAAGTATATCTGTGTCTGTGTTACCTGTAAAGCGCAATCCGCTGTACCAATATTGATGAAATCTGGCAAAATTAAAGCTTATTTACCGGGGTTGTTATAAAAAATCAAAGGATAAAATATTTTTTTCTATCGGAAACATGGAAAAAGAAAAATTGAGGGTACTTAAACGTTTAAGTTTGCGCAAACGAAGGCGCGGGTAAACTAGAATATATCGCAATCTTAGTATTAAACTGACCTATTTCAAAATTAAGCTTAACTGAGTTAGATAGATACATTGTTATACTCATTTCAATACCATCTATGACATCACGCTACTACACATTAATAATGCTGGTGTTTTCTTGCTCTTTCAAGTTATGACTCTCTTTATCACTCACGATTTTGAAGGCATTACTATACTTTACTGTGATTTGTCACAAAACAACTTTTTTGAATTCGGTTACTTTAATACTAAGAGTACGATATATATTTAAATTAATTCAATTCAATTCAAAATATTCTTTATTCAAGTAAACTTGTAAACAAGTGCTTTTGAATCGTCAACATCTACTGCTGCTTCGGAAAGCTACTCCTACCGAGAAAAACCAGCAAGAAACTCGGCGGTTGCTCTTTTCAAGCAATAATTCTTATCACTAATTATAGTTATATTAATATAGTTGTTAATGTGTTGTACAGGGTTGAAGAGAAGCTATATCCACGCATTCTTATCTTCTAGGTAATCTTCAATAGTATATTAAATATTTGTATTAGAAATCAATATCAGGATATCATATAAAATCAAAATTATCTGTCGATATCTTTAATGGCCACTATGAGTTCGGTGAATTGCTACTTCCTTCTCACAAATTCGGTTGTACCTTGACGATAACGATTTAAATTAATATTATTTTGAAAATCGTGATGTAAAATTATTCGCTTGCGTTATCAGCATTGTTATCATCACTAGATTGAGATCAGAAAGTTAATTAGTATACCTAATGTGATGCTCAGATTAATCTTACAAGGCATTTTAATTCGCTGCTAGTTTATCGCGGAGTTTAGATAACAATCAGAATGCATAAAAGTATAATATGTACATTAAAGGTTGTTTTCATGAGTAGATACGGTTTAGAGATTAAATTTACAATCACTTTTGAGTTCGGACGCTTTAATTCAAATAATATATTTTTAGCATTACATAGATATTCTGAAATAGAATGAATGCAGGACGAATGAAGTCGCGACAGATCTCAGGAATAATATGTGACCCCGAATGCCCCTTATACGTAAGGGCAAAATTTATAAAGCGGTCGCTGGTTTATAGGTGTTGTCGTAATGTATGGGTCAGAATGTTCGACAATGAAAAAGGCGGATTAAAGAAGAGTGAATGCAAATGAGATGAGGATGTCAAGGTGGATGTGTGGTGTGACAAGATTGGATAAAATAAGAAATGAGTATATAAGAGGAAATCGGAAAGTTGCACCTATTATAGAAAAGACGAGAGATGCAAGATTGGGATGGTATGGACATGTAATGAGGAGGGATGAAAATCATGTGACTAAACGAGTGTTGAGTATGAATGTGGATGGATATGTGACTAGAGGGAAACCTAAAAAGAGATAGTTGAATTGTGTGAGATATGCCATGCATATAAAAGGAGTAGCGCCAGAGTTGACGAATGATAGAAGAGATTTAAAAAAAAAATGTTATGCCGACCCCACTTAGAGTGGGATAAGGGTAGGAGAAAGAAGATAGATATTCTTCTGTGCAAGCCTAATCTTAAGTATTAAATGATAAGCATGATATAACAACTCAAGGTGCAATGACAGAATCTTATTTATATTAAGAATTATATTTTGAAAAGAACACCCGCAAAGTTTTTGAATGGCTCTAGGTAAGAATTGTTCGGAACCGGGATTAGAGTTGACGATTCAAAAGCAGTGTTTCAAAGCTTACTTGGATAAAGAATATTTTGAAGCGAATTGAATTGTAATCACGGACTATATTCAAATGCAAAATATTCTTTATTCAAGTAAACTTGTAAACAAGTGCGTTTGAATCGTCAACTCTACTGCTGGTTCGGAAAGCTGTTTCTACCGAGAAGAGCCAGAAAGAGAAAGTTTTTGTAAATCTAAATAATCCTCAATAGTATAGTACGCTTTTTGTATCGGCCTCTCTTTAACAGTGTTTTTAAACTGCTGTAGTGACAAAGACAAAATCGATTGCGGAATTTTATTATAGAATCTTATACTCAAACCGACAAACGACTTATGTACTTTTGCAAGGCGCAAAGCAAGAACCGCAAGCTTATGTCGGTTCCTACTTTATCTATCATTTTACATCGCTAATCTTTATAATTATGTATATTCTTATGCACAAACATTATATTATAGAAAATTCGATTCTGTTACTTTAAGATACGTTCGTGTTACAGATTCAGGCAGTGAGTCGGGTTCACATAAAAGTGGACGTGCAAGAGCCGGAGCGGCGGCAGACGGGAAGCCAACACGGGTGCGCACTGTACTCAATGAGAAACAGTTACACACATTGAGGTAAAAATATTATTAAAATTACTATTTTTAACAACAAATTTTTATCAGTATCAACAAACGTTAAAGTTTATTGAAGTCTAACCAATAATCAATTTGAATTAAATGAGAGAACTTTTGAAATTCTACGCGTATGTCAATGACGTCATAGACATATAATTAAGCGTAGTCTATTATGAACTAGCGATTCGGAAACAAGTTGCTGTAGCTCAGTGTCAGGTATCGATTTCCCTTCAAAACAAAACCCATTGACAAAAATGCTCCTGTTACCATCAAACTTTACAGGATTATCCACTTGATCAATCTAAAGATTAGTTCTGTCAATGAACGACAAAGATCAATAAAGTTAGAAAATTTCATTAAAATCGGTCCAGCCATTTTGGTCTCTATAAAGAACATACATACCTACACACTATCTCTTTTATATATATCGGTCATGGGCTGCAATAGTGGCACAACTAAAAAAATGTGTGTTTTTAACCCAGAATAGGTGTAAATGTTAAAATACATATTCTTTTCATCAGCAATACCGGCATAATTCAATAAAAAGGCCGTTAGTTAAAGCAAACTAAAGCATTTATTATGAATTTACTTTAGCAATAAAAACTTTAACCCATGTATCTCAAAACATGATTTATTGAGGTGTGCCACTATAATAGCCCATGAGCAATATACATATAGATTGATTTCTTAGAATTGTAAATTATGCCGCCTGTACTTTTAATAACAAGAAAATTCGAGACACAACAACGCGTCCGCATCCATGAAACAACACCTTTAATGTGTGGGAATGTGTGTGTTAAGTGTTTGTATATGTTTTTGAATAAGGTGTGTGAAGGTATTGTTATATTACAATGCCTCAAATATTTTCGTATTACTAAAGCGTGTGATGTATTCCAAATATCAGTTGAGCACGAAAGTTTTTTCGTCAGACAACAGATAGGCCACGTTCGACGTAAAAAGTGTTAAATTCTCGTCGTTAGTAGTGACGCTGTTTTACTATATGTTTAAGCAATTCTAGACTTTTACCGAATAAGGAAGTTTTGTATCAATTTTAATCGATCACATAAGGCAAACCGTACGTACGTACGTACGTACGTAAAACGAGTAAGGGACTAAAAATGTTGTTCGCTGGGCATTAAGGACACAACGTATAGTACCCGGCAATAAATAATGCACTTCGAGGCTTAGAGAGAGAAAATCGGCTAGTTCTGCGTAATAGAGCATTGTCTCTGTCGCACGGACTGACGACCCGTGTAAAACGTCACATACTGAGTGACAGAGACAGCGCTCTACGAAACCCAACCGGCCTGCTGTTTCGTTTTAAACATCGTTGTGCATTATTTAATGCCGTGTACTATACTTCAAGTGTGCAAGGGTTAAAACATGTACTTTGATAATTCATTTTAAATTTAATATATTACAAAGGATTTAATTTGTTCATAGAAATAATCTATACCTATTATAGAACAAAGTCCCCAAAAGCTGTCTATTTGTATTTGATCGATTTACTTAAAATCTACTGAATCTATTATTGTACGGTCTTTACCTAAAAGTATTGCATTTCTTTTGGAAGGTTTAAGTTAATAGTGCATTACGGTTTTATATAAATTGTTTTGAAGAAGTCGTAAGAAAACTCACGCAAGTTTTCTTAGAGCTGTGCGAGCTGGGAGCTTTACTTAGGTGCGCTGCCTAAACCAATAGAGATACACTAAAGTAATGTACTGGATATTTGTAGATCTGCAAAAATACTTCAAAAAGTCCGGGACAGCATGTCTCTATCTCTTAGGGTTAATTCACAGTAACTACTTTTATTTCAAAGTTTCAATGAAATACACTGACTTCTAGGCGGGCGAAGCCGCAAGCTAGTTGTTTATATAAATAATAAACAAGGAATTTTAAGACTAGTAATAAAAAAAAGTTTATTAATTTTCCAGAACTTGTTATGCGGCAAATCCTCGTCCAGATGCCCTCATGAAAGAACAATTAGTGGAAATGACTGGTCTCAGTCCAAGAGTAATTAGGGTATGGTTTCAAAATAAGCGATGTAAGGATAAGAAGAAAACTATGCAGTTGAAAATGCAAATGCAACAGGAAAAGGTGATAATCCATATATTTTGTTTTCTGTACGTAAGATTAAACGGTTACTATACAAAAATATACACAAAGACTTATTCTGGTGGAAAGCTTTGGAATATTTGCATATGTAAAGTAAACAGTACCAACAATTTATTTAGAATTCCAGGATAAGGGACTGATAGTATTGAGATATAATTTCTTGCAAGTAGTGTATGTATATCTTAAATTAAATGACGCAAATAAAAAGTGGTGACGAATTATATATGGATTTGAATAAGACACTGTTTATGTATCGCGAATTTGCAAGGTAGATATTAAGACTATATCGTGACTTACCAAGAGCTCACTGTCTTACATAGCAAAGACAAATGCGTCTTCTTAGTTACGTTTCAGGTGATTTTCTTGTAATAAAAAAACATAGAGTTATTATACTAGAGTATGGGAGCCGAAAAAATTGTGTCCGTCGAAAAAAAAAGAAAGCAAATGACCTGTCTGTCTCTCTTTTACGCGAAATTTGAAATTAGATTTAGTTGAAATTGGTTGTTGGAAAATTTTAAACTAGTTTTCTTTTAGCAAAAAAAATCGCCTTATCATTTTAGAATGTGTACTAGAGAATGTTTAAAGTTTTTACATTAATGTCGCACCTTGAATGTTGCGCATGTGTGAATAGACGCTGATAAGTATGGGTCTCTCATCTTTCTCTTTTATTGTTTCTTGAACACTTGCATTCACTGGCCTGCTCCCATACTCTATGTATAATCGCGATTCCCTACGAGAGAAGTTCAAGGAAACTACCATAAGAAATGACCATATTTCAATGCACAACTTTCGAAAGTTGACTTTGGCTGTATGCGTGCATCCTTAACCTAAGTCTCCAATTAGATTTGACTGATTAAAAAAACTTTATTAACGTCACGGTATGGTACAGGAAGGTCGGCGATTGGGGTATATGTCCATGGGTGTGCCGCTAGTAGCAGGGTCGCCGGTGCGGCACGAGGCAGGGGGCTCGCTGGCACTCGAGGTGACCGCGTACCAGCCGCCGTGGAAGGCTCTCAGCGACTTCGCACTCCATGCCGACCTCGATCGTGCGCCACAACATAGTGCAGCCTTCCAACAACTTGTTAATCAGGTAATATATATTTTTAATAGATATGTAGATTAGCAGAAGGTACTATGCATAACGTCATTGTAATAAATGGCATTATACTAATATTATTTTACTAAAGTATGCATAGTACTTATGTAATACCATCATTCTTCTGCCTTTATCCCACTCTAAGTGGGGTCGGCACAACATTTTTCAAACATGACATTACATGACGTCAGCTTACCTTAGTCGCCTTTCACGACACCTCGGTAAGAAATGAGGGTGGTCTATTCTACTCAGCCGGATACCACACGGCATTAACCTATATAATACCAAATTTAGAATACCGTACAACCAACACGCTGCAACACGCTGCAACAATCCAGATTATCAGGTTACGTGTATTCCAGGTATTCTCCAGAGATATACGTATATAAGCCTCGTTACGGTTTTTTGCTCTACCGCAAAATACATGATAAATAATATCAACTAAATATATAGTTTCTTATGGAAAACTCGTAGATGCCCAGGGTTTAAACTCGCGACTCCCTCGTTATAAAAGTTTAAAAAAGTAAAGTAACGGCTTTGATACTATACCACTGCTGGGCATAGGCCTCCTCTCTCCGTTTATGGCGAGAAGGATTAGAGCTAAGACCTACCACACTGCTCCAATGCGGATTGGTAGGTTACACATATCCCTAGAATTCTCTAGAGATATGCAGGATTCCTCACGATGCCTTCCTTTACAGAAAACCGTGTGATAAATTGCAATTATTAATTAGACACATAGCTTTTAATATAATGAGTCATTGGTGCTTGCCTGGGGTTTGACCTCATGGTCGTCTCTAGAGAATCGCACAGTGTCACCGCTAGGCTATCATAGCTTGGTTCTATAAAGTAGACCTTAAATAAACTGTAATAAATTAGGTAAGTGTTATAACTTTAAAGGATATTTTAATATTATATTAAGAATTTAGAATGTGCTACTAATAAGAAAACCCCTTTATGTTCAGATGCACGGCTACGATATACCCTCCCTCCCCCCGCCGCGGCCCGCTCACGGCGGCGAAGACAATTACGTGACCTACCTCGAGAGTGACGACAGCCTGCCTCCGTCGCCCTAGTGCCGTCTTTCTTAACACCCTGCAAGACAGGGTGATAGATATAGACTTTTTTCTGACAATCAAAGTTATAACAGAATTATCCGAACTAGTTACAATTCTTAACGTATATTATTAAGTTATGAGGGACTCTACGCACGGCGACTTTATGCTACGATTTTTTATCTGTATCAGTAAATTCGTAAATTTTGCATTATTTTGCTATAATCCGCGATACAGTAAATAGAAAATATATATAGTGTTTAATATATAGTGGACTATCAGTATTTTCATACCCGATACGTGCAGGATTCGTAAAAACACATGCACAAACCTCCACCACTTCCACCACAATACACAAGCACTACACAGGTTCACTATCACAAACTCAACAATCGTTTCGCCCCGCAACCGAAGCATCATCAGGAGAAGACTCCACGACAAAATCGCAAAGTTGCTTTGCGATTTTGTCTTTGTCTTTGTCTTGTGTATTGTGGTGGAAGTGGTGGAGGTTTGTGCATGTGTTTTTACGAATCCTGCACGTATCGGGTATGAAAATACTGATAGTCAACTATACATTAAACACTATATATATTTTCTATTTACTGTATCGCGGATTATAGCAAAATAATTTTATTATTACTTTTGTATTATGGATCTCCGCAAAGTAACGCCTAATTCTATAAATTATTTTGCATTATTTGTTAAAACTCTTACAATTGACTATGATGTGATGCCTTTGGGCACAGAAGGCGAACCTTTATGTATGTAATAACGTGCCTTTTTTTCGAAACAAATGTTTAATGAAGTTATACACGTATTAGAAAAAAAAATTATTTTATGATAATAATAGTTAAAATGTTAAAATAATAATATAAATCAACTGAAAACTATTTTTATTTAGTACCAACAAGGTACATTTGCACCTATTATAAAATTAAATAAATCGGTGACGGGCCAAAAATTGTCTCGCGTGCCATTGGTTCTCATCACTACCTTAGGGTGTTTGATAACAGAATTCATTGTATTACTGATATGAAGTATGTTTAATAAATAACATAGGTATCGCTCTATAACTCGCCGTGTGTTAAATCTCTATTTTTAAAAGTGATAAATGATTTTTAGTTGTATAAAGCACCTTGATATCGCCTTACTTATAATAATTTGTATAGTAAGAATTTCTAGAGTACTTAAGTATTCAAGTATTATGAAAATAATAAAAAACATACAAATCACATTTTTATGTTACACGATTTATCGGTTATTTAGAACCAAAACTTTGTTAAGGCGAATAGTGATATACACTGTGAATTTGTGTGTAATAAAATTGTATTGTTTGAATATTTTAATAAAAATTAAAAAGTTAGTAAATATATGCATTATTGTAATATTACATACTATGTATAAGTAGGTACATTATTGATACATATATGTCAATGACTTGATCTTAAAATCTTTAATTTATGTATAATTAAAAGATCTTTAATTTATGTATAATTAAAAGATCTTTAATTTATGTATAGTACCCGGCATTAAATAATGCACATCGACGTTTGGAACGAAACAGCCGGCCAGTTCGGTTTTGTAGAGCGCTATCACTGTCACTCAGTTAGTAGGTATGTGACGTTTCACACGGGTTCGTCTGTCTGTGCGACAGAGACAATGCTCTATGAAGCAGAACTAGCCGATTTTCTCTCTCTAAGCCTCGATGTGCATTATTTATTGCCGGGTAGGTACTATACTTGATGCGAAATGTCCTATCGATATCATGATTCGCCTTAACAATAACAACGATTTAGGTTTAAGTGACAGTTTAAAGATGGGTTAATATGAAAATTTTATTTTAAAAGAATTGCCTTTTATCATGATTTTGGGCCAGTGCAAAAATTGTTTTATATAGCACAGGCATCACTTGCCAGACTTTACTTTTGTGCTGTGTTTATGTTTGTTAGCTTATTGGATTTATAAACACAAATTAAACATTAATGAACCCATGTAATACACCGTTACGTGTGAAGTTTACTTGTGACAATTTTATTTTCGGCAATTTGTTATCACTATTGCAATGAGTCGACAAAATACGTGTAGGTATCCCAAAATTTATATTTTACAAAGTTAACAAAATATCGTTTTTACTTTAAATGAATTAGTAAATAAAAAAATGCTTGAAAGTCGGTGCTTTTTAATATTATATTCATCAAAAAAAAACAAAACACAGTACTTACTATACATACGATAATTTTAAGCATAGATACATACAGAGTATGTGCATCCAGAATTACCAATTACCAGATACACCAATTATAAATGATTTTACAAACAAAATATTTTAATTAAAATTTTATAAACTTTAAATGTTTTTTCTTTACATGAAATACTAATGAAAGCGCAACAATTTTCGACAATGTATGAGTTACAATAAAAATTTTCGGTTTTAAAATTGATATAAAAAAACTTAATACAATTCGATGTGATGATTACCACTAGCTATACTTTAATTTAATATGTATTTTATAATAATGGGTATCTTTAATTTAATACAGAGATATGTTGACCTTTGTATTGATGTACATAAATATTCTGTAAATAAATTGTATAAATTTAAATATAAAACATTTACCTGCAAATTGTTAAATAAGCGTATTTTAGATAGATTAAGTTTTATTGCTAATGCACAAAAAACCAAAACCCTCTAACTCATTATTAATATTTTATCATGAAAACGTCCTTCAAGCAATTTAAGGTCAATATTACTCAATGCACGATGTGACGCTAAGCAAATTTCAATTACTACACAAATGTTTTTTTTTAATATCATTATATTATATTAACAAGAAAACTCTGAAACAGTGACCATTGAATGTCAAAGGTAATAAATAAATGGAGGCAGTAAAAAAAAAAGGAGGAAAACTCTTGCCATTTTTTAAAACGGTTGTTCATACTTTTATAATTTAAAATAAGGGATGCCAGTGATAAACATATTCATTAATTGCGATTACCTTTTGATCATACAAACATCAACAAATGTTTTTAAAAAATTTAAAACATACGGAGCGATCATACATTTGAAACTGCATTAATATTTTAAAATGCTTCACTGAATTTTTCGACAAGATGCCATCGTCCTTTTTCATCTTTAAGTTTTTAATATGTTATTTCGTGTATTACAAAGATGAACAATAAATGAATTAATCAATCACAAAGTATTCGGTTTATTAATAAGATAATAATTACGAACGCATGTTAATACGAAATAAAAAAGATGTTAAACTAATCTTTCTAATAGAGATTACCAAGTGTTTAATTTATTCTGTAGTTAAAACTATACACTACTTAGATTGTGAGAATATTATTATTAATAAAACATTGAGTACCTAAATTTGGTTTGACTATTCCTTTTTACCATTTATTTTTATTATAACAAAATAAGACAATTTTGTTATCAAAAATCTGAAGACTCATTATTATTTTTAGGCATTTTTACTATCCAGTGAAATGCCTAGTTGGTTCATAGAGTTATTATAACAGAGTAGAGGAGCAGGCTATAATCATGCTAGTAAGTGAGAATATCACAGCAATTAATAAGAGAAGGAAGATGAAACTCTATCTATCTATCTTTGTATGATCACATAAAAAAGAGAGACAGAAAATAAGTCTCATTTGCTATTTCGTTATTGTCGATGGACACATTGTAGGCTGGCTTCTTTACTCTAATATGATAACTCTATGGTAAAGGTACATGATGGTAAAAATAGACAGCATAGATTGCTAACCACAATAATAGACAGACAGACGCAGAGGCTGATTTTCTTTTATACTATGTATAGAAGTACCTTATATTATAATATCCTAAAACCAAACGGAGATTTATAACACATCACTTATTGCAGTCTATAAAAAATATTCTATTTTTATGCTCAGTTCATGAAAATACTAATTGCTAATAAAATTAACAAAATCAATGTTATTACTGCAAATTTCTTTGTAATATTCTAGCGCAATAGCAAAAAACCTGTAAAATCCGAAAACTATGAAAATACTGAAAAAACCTGAAATACTATAATATAATCGATTATATTTTATTTGATCGATTATTCCTTTGAAAGATTTAAAATTAAGTTTTACTTAATACTTAATAAGTTTTTAAATAACTCTGTTAGATGCAATAGTATCAATGATTAAAGGTTGTAAGTTATATTAAATAATAATATCACAGCTTTTTTAATGTTAGTTATTTATCTTCCTAGTAATTTATATATAGAAAGCAGGGCGATACATTGATGCATCATATACATCGCATACATCAATAATACGTAAACTCTGAAGTGTTGCAAGAATCAAATAATAATATAAGAATAACGTTTTTGACATCACTGCGCAAATCAAAGTATTTTTGTCAATATGTCCGACAAGTTAGTGTTTTTGTAATATATTTGTATATTTTATGAAATATATTAATGAATCTTTGAAATGCTTGTTTATCAATTTTTTTATATATACAATTATACTTAAAAACAATCGTTAATCGCCTATTCGTACTGCATAAGTGTTAAATTTTACTAAGCACCGTGTAAGTGTACGCATGTCTAATGTTAATTTTATCTTTAATTCAACAGCGAGGATTTACTCGGCGATGATTTAGGCGATCATAGTCTAGCAGATTATAACCTTGGCAATGAGGAGGAGGAACAGCTCCTGGCTGATGATTACGATGGTCCGTCTCAAAATGTACCTTCATCGATTGGATCAGAATATAATGACACAGTGACTATGGCTTCAGAATATCCTCGACAGAATTCAGAATATAGACAGGTAAGCTCAAAATTTGTCACTTATGCTATTGTGGTGTTTTTGTTGAACATATCGTTTATATATAAATGATATATTTTGCTCTAAAGCTTGAGCTTTAGCTTTTATGCTAAATGTTAGCTCAAAAAATCTCACTTCATTCATTAAAAATTCTACTTTGTGATCTATGTACTTTTTGTTCATAAACTTACTGAAACCACCCAGATCTACCCAGATCAGAACAAGATGAGCTTTTAGATGTCCAGTATATTTCTACATGTTTGTAATAGATTCTCAGTCTGCCTTGCTTTGCTCTTTTTCTGGATAGAGAAGTCAATATCCTTGTAGAGAACCATAACGAACTCATATCTACCATAAAGCTCCAGTTTATGGCAGGCCTACTTAACCCTATGCTTGTTGTAGTGTGAATTATGAATGGCCCACCTATGAATCAAAGACTATTCTTAACATGTAGATATTATAAAACCCTTTTCATACTTCAGAACTATTAGTATAATTTAGTTTAGAAAAAGTAAGTGTGTTACTATCCCACTGCTGTGCATTTGCCTTCTCCCTGATTTTGGATTTTAGACCTACTATATTGCTTTTTTAATATTGTGTCAGTTATTATTCATAATATGCTAATTGATTTGCATAGCTAAATGACTGTGTGTAATACTGAAGCGGCTTGCCAAAGATTTTTGGAACATTGGTTTGGCCCAGCCATTAAATAAGTTGAGCACTTGGTTTATAGTGATTGTTTAAAGTGTATACATATCTTAAAAGTTCTAAAGGTACAAGCAGATTTCATAACAATATATGCTTCTTTGTTAAGTGTATGATTAAATTAGAAAATATTAAAGTTAAATCTTTTTATAAGAAACCAGGTGTGAACTCTTGGCTAAGAACACACATGTGAACTATTAACTTATCATAACTCCCATAAAATTCAATTAAGTTATATGAAAAAGGTATCTTTTGTAACAACTTTTTGAATGTTCTGTAATATTTATATTTTTCGATATGATAATTTATTTATATTCTTTATACTCTTTTTTTCTCAGCAGTCTGTCACCTATTTGCCAGCATTGGACACAGAATGTGTTGTGCCTAATATAACAGTGGAAGTGCCCAATACTCCACAGCCAGAACATGCAACATATGCACCATATAGAGAGCCAATATATGAACAAGACCATAGTGTTGTTCCACCGCCTATAGTGAGTCTCATTGTAAATACAGTCTCATATAGTAAATGCACTCATTTGCATTGAACTAAAAAATAAAATTCACACAAGTCATATATTAAGTCCAATATATATTACAATGATATTCCAAGTTAGTAATTCTTATGAAACATAATATATTGAAATATTTATTTTTGAAAAGAGTGATCACCACCTTTCTCACTGGTTCTTCACAGTTAGAGTACCTATCCCAACCAGTTCTAGCTTTGTTGTAATAGGATAATTCTAAAGTGCTTGTAAAGGCCAATTTGCATAAAGAATTATTTGAATTTGTAATTATTGTTACATATGCCAAAAAGATATTCCACAAAAATCATAATCTATTTAATTCTAAATTTAGATATCCATTTTTTTCTTGTATATAATTGTTTGCTAAGCAGTTGATATATGCTGTTGTAAATAGGTCATGTACTTAGAATTTTGATATATTATTTTACCTAATGATATATGTGTCTTTTAGCCAGCAGTGCCTGTAGAGTCTCCACAGATTGTGCCATCAGAAATGACAGTTGTTGCCAGTAAGTCTTTTTAAAAATTTTAGTGGACTTAAATTAAACTTGAGTTTAAGTTACTTGGCAATAAAGTCCAATGAGGCCTCTAAAAAATGGAATGATTGTGTTCTGCTACACAATCATTCCCTAATACGAATAAATTTCAATATCAGTGGTTTTACCTGAGAATAGCCAAGAACATTTTGACATTCTATTTACAATGTCATTGAAATATATGCTACCATAAAATATTGCTTTTGAATAACAAATTGTAGTTTTTGAATTAATCATTAGGCATTCTAGTCCAACAATGGTTACTTTTGGAAAATGATATTATATAACAATTTTTAATTGCTATAGTACCTGATTGGGACAAAGTTAATCGTTTTCTATTAAATCTAGTGTTTAACTATAGTTTAAAGTTTATCATACTTTTTGGTGAACGATAACTTCTTGAGAAAATCTATTGTAGATATTTGCAAACAATTCTGTAGATATGTATATCATACCAATTCACATTCTGTCAGTAAAGAGACAAGGTTTCCAAGTTGTAGGATAATAATAGTCTGATAAAAAAATACTGTTTTTTTTTATTTTATGAGTACATTTCATGACAGGAGTAACTACTACCTAAGTAAACTACTGTAGTTAATAACTTGCTATCATATTATAATATGAATCGTTTTAGGTGCTGAAGGTGTTGATCGTCCACCACAACGTGTCTTCACTCATCGTTCACCTCTTCCCCGCAATATACCTGATTCATTAGGTTAGTTCATATTCCTTTTAACGGCGTTAATGTATAGCTGTGACATAAACTACTATTCATTCCCCTGCCCGTATCCCACTCTAAGTGGGGTCGGCACAACATGTTACAAACATATTATCACATGGCTTGGCTACGTATTTTACGACCTGCCTGCCTGAAGTCAACTTACCTTACTTGCCTTTTACTACTCCGCGGTAAGAAATGAGAGTGGTTTAATCTACTTAGCCGGATACCACACGGCGGGTGATGAACTAACTTACACCTTAATAAATTATACACTAAAACTTCATTGAAAATCAATCCGTTTATTTGTGAAAACCGCTTGAAAATCTGTTCAGTAGTTTATGTGACTATCCTAAACTACAAGTGATTATTTTCAATTGTGTAATACCCATATATTTATCAATAATATTAATAAGGAAACGCTTGTTTTTATAAATTATGGTGTCACATTAAAACATTTTATTATGGTTATTTATATTTTTGTTCTGTTTAGAATTTTAGTAAAAAATATTCGTTTATAATAATGTTAATAACCAGATTAAAACGATTTTCTAAATACATTGCTTATGTAAACATATTTATTTTAAAATCGAATTCATTGCAACTTTGCACTTTTCACTAGACAACTTAAATACCTCTTCTAGTCAGTACCTTATTTGTATCTATGGTTCTATTCAATAATATTTCCACAGATAAAGTGTTCGTTCCGCGAAACGCTTACGGCGGCCGTGGTCGAAACTCATGGAGGAACCCACAGTACAGACAAAACCATCCTTATCGACGCAATAATGTTTTTAGGGTAAGTTAATTGTTATCGAATTTTTTACTGGTAAAGTGAACGAAGTCTAAATACCATAGATCTGACCTCACGTATTTATGTTGCTACTGAAATCAAATCTGTTACTGTTGGATAACACAACTATACTAAACGATGCTCTTACAAATTAGATCTTAGTGAAAATAAGAGGACATAAAAATTTATAAATACTGCCTTAAAATCCAAAAATAAAAACTGTAACTGTAATGAGGATGACTAAAGATTGAAGGGCAATTTTCAATCTTATTTGCAAAAAAAAAATCATATCTATGGCTATAGTAATGATAAGTTTTGTATCTAATATTTCAATTTCTTTCATAAAATTTTTCAATTTCAGCAAGGCATATATATAGTTTTAAACTACCATATTTAAAAAAAATTGTAACCTCTTTCAGGCCAACTTCATTCAGCGTCCATCCTTTCCACCTCCGCAAATACGTCCCCAAATTCCCAACCCTCCACAAGTACGACAGGAGTTACCTCCAGAAATACGTCCCGAAATACCACCACAAATCTCTCGGGAATTGTCTCCAGATAGACCCAATTTACCACCAGAACGACAAGTCTTGTCTATAGAACAACCAGTATTACAGCCGGAGCGAGTTATTTTACCTCCTGAAAGACCAATATTACCTTCAGATCGGCCAATGATACCCCCAGAAAGTATAATTATGTCCCCAGAAAAACCTGTCATACTAACAGAGAAACAACTAGAGACACCCGGTGTTCTCCTAGAAAGACCGACATTTTTTCCAGAAAGGCCGTTGCTACTTCCAGAAAGGCCAGTTTTACACCCTGAGAGATCAGTATTACATTCAGACAGACCAATTTTACATGTAGAAATGCCAATAGAAAATAACAATTATCCCAGATTCCAACCCCGAAACGAAGATAGATTCGGGAACAATATTCGGCCAAACTTCGGTCAAAATGTGCGACCTAATTTCGAAAGACCTCCGTTCTATCGTCCTTATATCCCAAGACAATTTGGACCTCCAATGCGAGAGATAATTCCTAACAATAACCTTCCTCAAGTAACGATTCGCCAACCGATGCCGATGTTGCCAGCTATGAAGGGTACAGAAAGGGAGCAAGAAGTGCGAATGTTGCCAGTTTTGCCCCCAAATTTGCCTAATCTGCCGCCGGGCGGGCTCGCCGGGAAAAAGGTTTTAATCAATCCACACTTCAAAGGCAATTTCCAACCTCCGGTTGAAGGTAAATTGAGATAATTACAATCATAATTAATTTTTAAATATATTATTATCTACGAGCTACAAAAAGAAAACTTAAAGGGGTTTAATACATAAATATCTTGACAATAATTTTACTAATAAGTATTTGAATGTTTTATTGCAACTCGTGGTTTCTAAAGTTACTTTTTATGTATTTCATCATTTATGTGTTATTAAAAGATATTACATTTAGATATGTATTTGCAATTGAACAATTTAACATGTCGTACTATGGAATGGTAAATTTAAGATTTATAGAAGAGTGTGTATGTTTTAAATGTTATATTATAATGATTTAATCCTAAATAATAGTATTGAACACAAAAATATGTATAAAATAAGGATTAAATTGATTTTTCATTGTAATCAGCCCAGTTTTATTTGACTAAATATAGTCAAACTATCTCCAATGAAAACGAATGAAATGACTTAGATCTCATACATCGATGAGATTAAAAGTCAATATAATCTATGCTTGAGTAAATTTTTTGTATGTCCTGTGCTTTTATATTTCATAATATCTTCTGGAAAACGAAATCGCAGTCAGAACGTAGTTAAATAAATGAGTGTTTAATATTGTAGGGCTCCCAGTGTACATTCCAACAAGAATACAAAAGTCTCCGCCCCTCAGTCCCACGCTGGAGAGCAAATTCGGTAACTAAGTTTAAGTTATGTAGCCTGCAATGTGTTTAATCCATTATTTTATGATTAGGTAGACAAATCATAAAAAATATAATTAAAGAATGTGAATATTTAACCCAGAAATGAAATGGAGAGTAATAATTAAATTATTTTGCTATAATCCAAAATTATTTAATTATAACTTGTATATGGGTCTCCGCGAAGTAACGCCTGATTCTATAAATTATTGAAATTGAAAGTTTTTCTTGTTTCGTAAATATCACCTAATTTTATGATTTAAATATATGTAATATGTTGCCTAGATCCTTTCTTATTTTTGAATGCAGTAGTATTGTAATAAATTGCTTTAAAAATTCGTCTAAACAAATAAAATGGCTTAATTTGTATTCAATAGCTGTAGCTGTATTTTTTTTTTTTACTCGCTGGTTATTATCACTTCATCGTAGTCCCAGATTTATTCCTATTTATATATCACAGAAAACCATTATTTATTATTAAAATATATGTTTTTAGTCAGTTCTGGTATTTGCCTTGGTATTGTTTAATAAAATTCTGCAGATTAGCATCTTCAACTTGCTTACACACAATTTTGTGGCAAATATATTCACAACTATGTATGCTTTTCCTTCTCTGTGTTAGCACTTTTAATGTCTTGCTATAACTTATAGGGTTTATACACCGTAAATTATGTTATAAATGCATCGCCTAAAATTAAGGTCGATTTTCGATAGCTTTGTAGATTTTTCATAGTTTGTGTACTATGAAAAATCATTTTATATTCGATTTTTTTTGTTATGGTCGCATAAATGTTGCCAAATTTAAATTATTAGCCTACAACATAGGAAAAAAAAGTGCATGCAATAAAAATTAAAATGAAACAATTAAAATTAGATTAAATCTAAATAAAAAATTAGGAATAATACCGTAGCTTAGGTTTTAAAAACCTTAAATATAATGTTATTTTTAGCAGTCAAAGTATGCTCTTACTTTGACTGCTATAAAAAAAACCACAGAAGCATAAACGATCGATGTGCTACGTATATAAACATGGAACTGTTTTGCGCATTTAAATGTGTTGTAAAACACTTAAACACGCTCGTTCATTGTTTCAATGTCTTCCAACTATAGGGACGACAACCATAAGGTTATCGACAGCTATTATTTTTACTGTGTTTCTTCGTAATTGGATAACGGTGTACGTACCGTAATCTATATGACGAGACGGTATATGACCAGTAGTAGAGTGGATTAACAGCTAAAAAAAAGACCACATTGTTCTTGATACATCTCTAAAAGACTGGTTCCCAGACCTATTATTTTATTCTTTGATTCGCTATTAAAATATTCGTATTTAGAATTTATTTATGCTTTACTTTCTTCTGCCCGTATCTTTTTAAAATAGTATTATTGTTTATAGTTTGTGTCGTTGTAGTTATCAAAAGTGTTCAGTTAGTTTTATTTAGTGTAGATTTTCGTGTCATAAATTTTATGTACATAGGAATTTTGATATAAAAATAAAATTACAATATATTGAATATTATATTTAACTTAATAGGGTACTTTTTTATTGTTTTACTAGGTCCCATCAAAGACATAAACGATGCGGCTGAAAGATTTATCGCAGAACAGAGAAATGCATTAGCGAGAGCCGCCGGAAGGAAGTTTGCAAGGCGATCTCCGCAGAGGTAAGAAATCTTGGTTTGAAAAGGAACATCCACTTTATTTTTTTAATAAAATAAATCAAAAAATCTGATATCAACATGTCAAGCGTGGTGTCTTCATGTATCAACAGACGTATTTTGTAGGGTTGTAATTATGTCCACGTATGGATTTATGTTACTCATTTTTATGAATAAAGTGTCAGTTTTATATTGTCTTCTCGAGACTACACTGCAGTCGTAATGAACTAACGGTCCCTGTACATTTATACCGTTTAATCTTACACGGGAATCACAAATTGGATCACCAGAAAGGAACCTATATATATAAATATAGGGGACACTTACACACATGGTCATTCACCCCCAAAGTAAGTAACTTAATACTTGTGTTATGTTTGAAGGACAACTGCTAAATATACTGTATAGTTATAAATACATACTTAAATACAAATATACATGGTGTGTTCAAAAAGTATCGCAAATTTTGTGTTTTTTCAAAAATTATTTATTTATTCGTGAATATCTATTTTGTCTCCTTCAAAGTAATCCCCCTGGGATATTATACACTTGTGCCAACGTCTTTTCCAATCTTCGAAGCACTTAAAAAAATCATTTTTTTGTATCTTGTTCAGCTCCTCCTTCGATGCCGTCTTTATCTCGTCAATCGTGGCGTAGCGTCGTCCTTTCATGGGCCTCTTCAATTTCGGGAACAGGAAAAAGTCACAGGGGGCCAGATCTGGGGAATATGGTGGCTGCGGTATCATTAGTGTGTTGTTTTTGGCCAAGAAGTCGCGTACAAGCAGCGATGTGTGAGCAGGGGCGTTATCGTGGTGCAAAAGCCAATTTTTGTTTTTCCACAAAGTAGGGCGTTTCTGGCGGATTGCTTCGCGCAAATTGCGCATAACTTGCAAGTAATATTCCTTATTCACCGTTTTACCCTGTGGCAAGAACTCATGATGCACCACGCCCCTGCAATCGAAGAAAACTGTAAGCAAAACTTTCACATTCGACCGAACTTGGCGTGCTTTTTTCGGCCTCGGTTCGTGCGGTAGCTTCCATTGAGCTGATTGAGCTTTGGTTTCCACGTCATAACCATAAACCCAGGATTCGTCACCAGTTATGACTTTCTGGAGTAAACTCGGTTCATCGCGGACAGATTCCAACATCTCATTAGCAATATTCATGCGATGCTGTTTTTGATCGAAATTGAGCAATTTTGGTACGAATTTTGCGGCGACCCGTCTCATGCCCAAATTATCGATTAAAATCGAATGGCACGAGCCAATCGATATGTCTAGGTTCTCGGCAATTTCTCTAACGGTGATTCGACGATTGGCCAATACCATTTTTTTCACTTCATAAATTTTTTCGTCTGTTGTTGAAGTGCTCGGGCGTCCGACACGCTCTTCGTCGTTCACATTTTCTCGACCTTCTGAAAACATTTTGTACCACCGATAAACGTTGCTTTTGTCCAAAGTAGCTTCTCCGTATGCCACAGTCAACATTCGGAATGCATCCGCGCACTTAATTTCGTTTTTCACACAAAATTTGATACAGGTTCTTTGTTCCATTTTTTTGAATAGGTAAAAATCGAAGACGAACCAAAACATGTGCAAGCAAAGCAGCTGTCAACAATTACCTGAACATTCAAAATGGCCGAACTTTTCAGCATAAGTGAGAGACATATGTACCAACATAACGCCACAAAAAAATCAAAATTCGAATATACGTAACCCACGCAAATTCAAAATTCGCGATACTTTTTGAACGCACCGTACACACAGGCCCGATGAACCAATTTTGTTTATAGAAAATGTTGGCCCGCGTTGGGAATCGAACCCACGACCCACAAAGCTGAAGGGTCACTACCCACTGCGCCAACGGGCCAATCAACCTAGAATTAAGAAAGAACCTATGAATTTATCATGTGTTCGTAATAGTCACTCTAAATAGAGAGATGAGGTTCAAAGATTGGGACAATAACCCTGCACTTGTTTGTATCAGAATCAATACGAGGGAAATTACATAATATATTTTTCTTTGGGCAAAAAGAGGATGAAAGATCTTTTCACTCATAATATGTTATATATGTCGGCGGATAACCGTACTTTGAATATCAACATCACGCCATTTGATTTAAATTGTTATTATGATGTTTAATTTGTCGATAACTACCTTCATTTTTAAACTAAAAACACGTGGTCAATATTTTTACCACGTGTTCAGAATTAAAACTGATTTATATTCACTAGTTACTTTGTAATAAATTTAAACATTTCATTTTAAAATTAAGAACATTTCTTTGTATGTAAAGAATAGTTTTAGTTGAAAAGGTGGGTACTTTGTTCAATCGAATGACACACCCAGTTTTTCTATATAAAGCCGAACGCGCGCCGGCTCGGGTCATTATTCTGTCTCGGACCGCCGCAGTGAACGGAGCTCAGAATAAAAGTGTATTAAAGTTATCTACGCTGTTTTGTGTTAAACACCCATTATGGGTGACAACCTTGCTCGTGACGTCACACTTTTTAAAAATAATCACGGCGAGCCTCGTCCGTCATATACATAAATGTATTATTTGTTAGGTACATAGAGAACACGACAATCGAAATAGAGAACGAACTGGCCCATGGTCCTCCACCGCTCAGGCGGCGCAGTGAAGACGAAGATCTTTTGAGAAGACAAGAAGAGTTCATTAACGCCAATAGAGCTGGACTCAGGAGGCGGTTAGTCTATACAAATATAAACTGCCTCATAATCTAGTAATATGTCATATAGAGTTTTTTATTCTTTATTTTGGTGTACAATTGTTGACTAAAGTATGTACTTAATATAAATCAAAGTCCCAAAAAGCCGTCTATCTGTATGTAATCGTTTTTCTCAAAATCTACTGAACGAATTTTTATATCATAGAGTTATTATACTTAGAGTAGCAGTCAAAGACAGACTAGTGACAATGACACAATCTATACTTATTCTAAAACAAAGTCCCAAAAAGCCGTCTATCTGTATGTAATCGATTTTCTCAAAATCTACTGAACGGATTTTTGTACGGTCTTCACCAAAATGTAGTGCAATACTTCCGTATGGTTTAGTTAAATAGTACATATCGGTATTATGTAAATTGTGTTGAAGAGATCGCGCAGTTGTTAAAAAACTTACTTTCTGGGAGCTTTAGCCGCGTGTGCTGCGTAAACCAACAGATATACGCTAAAGTAATGTACTAGAGAATTGTAGATCTATAAAAATACAACACAAAAGTGCGCGATAGCATGTCTCTATCTTTTATGGTTAACTCACAATAGCTACTGTGTTTAAAATTTGAATTATAGAACAAAATTGTGACACGCTAATTTCCACGCGGGCGAAACCGCTGGCACAGCTCGTTTATAATATATCGCCCCATCCATACATGTTTATGAATAGTCATATATTATAGTATACTAGCTAACACTGAAAACGTTGTTTTGCCATACAATCATTTCAGGGAATATCTAGTTAAAAAGTTAATAAAGATACCGGCTATACTCACGTCTAATTTTATCGGATCAGCCCGACTTGTTTCGAACCCGTCCGGGGCACTTATTCATGAGCTCTTTAGACGACGTTATCGCGGCGGGAATTTTTAAATTTAAAAATTTAAAAATCTAGTTAAAAACTTTGTCCGAAAATAAAAAAAAGTTGAAGTAATTTTCATTGCAATGTTCAGCAAGGCTCCTTCATTTACAGATGAAGCTGAAAAAATGTTAAAGCCTACAGTGCTTTATTCATTTGATAAGAATGCGTGGTTATAGCTTCTCTTCAACTCTGTACAAGACATTAATAATATATAGTTTCTTGCTGGTAGCAACAGCTTTCCGAACCAGCAGTAGATGTTGAAAAGCACTTGTTTACTAGTTTACTTGAATAAATAATATGAATTTGATAAATAATTGGTTCACAGAATGCGTTCGCCAACACCACCGCGCCGTAGTCCTGAACGTATAGAACGACGTCTACGTGCACCAAGTGACGAGGTAATACAAATGATAAATAAATACACGTAAGGTTACAATAAACATGCAATCAAAAGACGTTAATGGATGCACATACACACAAAAAGATTCTTAGATCGTCGCCTTTTACGAGGTTTGTGAAAGGCGACTAAGGTAAGTTGACCTGCCGTGTGGTAACCGGCTGAGTAGAATGAACCACTCTCATTCCTCACCGAGGGGTCGTAAAATACGATTAAGTTAAGTTGATGTTAGGCAGGCGGCCGGTCGTAAAATACGTAGCCAAATCATGTGACAACATGTTTGTAACGTGTGGTAGAGTGGGATAAGGGCAGGAGGATAATGACAGGATGTCACAAACTGAAATGCAAAGTAGTGTCAAGTTAAAACCGTGGAGGACTTTCCTCGACTGGAGCAAACACTTGCAACAGCATGATGATGTTATGGCCGGGCAGGACCCAATTAGTTTTTCTATTAAAACTTATATGTCTAATTGATAGTTGCAATTTATCACACACTTTTCGGTGAAGGAAAACATCGTGAGGAAACCTGCATATCTATCATTCTAGTGATATCACTAGAATGATTGATATGCAGGTTTCCTCACGATGTTTTCCTACCAACCCGCATTGGAGCAGTGTGGTAGATCTTAGCTCCAATCCTTCTCTCCAATAACGGAGAGAGGATGCCTTAGCCCAGCAGTGGGCATAGTAACGGACTGTTAAAATATGTTATGATGTATTTTTTATTATTTATCTGAAACTTTAAACTATCTATATATATAAAAATGAATAGCTGTTCATAGAATTAGCGTTACTTTGCGGAGATCCATAATACAAAAGTAATAATAAAATTATTTTGCTATAATCCCCGATACATGTACGCAATGTATCGCGGATTATAGCAAAATAATTTTATTATTACTTTTGAATAGCTGTTCGTTTGTCCCGCTAAAACTCGAGAACGGCTGGACCGATTTGACTAATTTTGGTCTTCAAATATTTGTGGAAGTCCACGTAAGGTTTAAAAAGTATTTAATAAATCCATGCTACTTTATATAAAACTCAGTATGGTAAAATTAGTCAGGATAGATTCCTTGCTAATATTATAAACGCGAAAGTCTGCCTATTACGTTTTCACAGACAATCCGCTGAACCAATGTCGATGAAATTTGACGCAATTCATGCTTATACACCGGGGTAATATATAGGCTACCTATCTTTTTAATAGAAAAACTAGGAGATTGACAAACCCCATATATCATAAATATATCAAGTTTCAAATAGAGGAATCGTTACAATAGGAATTGCAATTTAATCCCCCTGATCGATCTGATTTTTGTGGTGGATATATTTGCAGGGTTTTAGAGTGCTAGAAGCCAATGTTTATTTCAGTACTAAGATCCACGTAGACGAAGTTGCGGGTAAAATCTATTTATTAAAATATAAATATTAAAATTTGTTGCGGTATTATCGTATAAGAAATAACAATGAATTATTGTTATTAGGACAGTGATTATAGGCGTAAAGTACGCGAACAAGAGACCTTACGTGAACGGGTGCTTCGCGCTAAGGAGGTGCGGCGTAGGAAAAATGCTGTTGCACTTCAGAAACACTTGCAAGACAGGTAACCAGTAACCTAAAGCCTTAAAACCTTAACCTAAGTAAAAGTTACTTGATAATACCACTGCTGGACATTTTCTCTAGGTCTGAGTTCCCCAAACATTTTTGTGTCGTAGACCCCTTGCAATGTTTTGTCCATGTTGGGTAGACCCCCTACTTACCTGATATTGAAGTCCTGTAAATTTCTAACTCTAGTGAAGTTTAGTGTTAAAAACTTAAAGTACAACACGTGTTTATTTATACATTTATTAATTGAATTTAAATTAAAACTACTCAAAATAAAATTTTTTGCAAGGTAGCGAAGCTCTGAGACTGCGACTCTCAGGTTTTTACAAGTTCAAAATGTATTGCGACCACAAAGCAAATGCCAACATCCTACAACTTACACAATTTTGTAAACATATATAATACATTTTTTCTTCATAGGTATTTATAAATAATGTATATGTTTTGATATTATTAGATAGTATGATGTAAGTAAATAGGTACTATCAGTGTACTATTGTGTCTCAACACATTGAGATCCACTATCGTGGACCCCCATTTTCATTTCATGGACCACCAATTTTTTTTTCGCTGACGAAGACCCCTTTCATGTTGTCATAGACCCCTAGGGGTCGATATAGACCACTTTGTGAATCACTGGTCTAGATTAACAACATTGATATACCACTGCTGAACATAGATTTACTCTATATAATCTAGGCGCTACTCTTTCTCAAGCTTACATCGACAACGTTGTCCGTTTACACAAATTTCAGGATATTTTTAATCATATGCAGGTTTCAGCATAATCATGACCTTCACTGTTAAGTGCATGATGAATTGCAGGCATCAACAAAGCATATATTTTAACTGGAAAAGGCTTACGATATTTGTGGATACTTCAGCTGTTAATATAAGAAATGTTAAGGCTTAAATGGTGCTTGTAGACCTAGTGAGCGAGGTTGCCATATTAAACTCGGTCGTTATGAAATATCGTTGACTTGTTACTACTGTGAGATGTTAGTGTGCCATCGAACTCGATGCTGCGAAATTGACAAATGTTACCAACTGGTAACATTTGTCTATTTACACAAATCGAAACATCCTCCTCGAGTCGCTAGTGAACTGACGAGATCTTCGTGTTTGATTCAATTCTTCGATGTTTAGATAGTGTGTCATTGATGACGTCGTCAAAACGTCATTAGTACAGATCTACTCATATCAGTATTTTTTTAATTCAAGATTCGAGTCTTCCCCACATTGTTATTTACAACTTTCATCCTTACCTTTTCGATGTTTTTTTCTTAACAGAGAGAAAGAAAAAGACGCACCAAAACCGAAGGAGCCAGCGCAGGAAATTAAAGAAGAAAAACCAACAACTACAGTCGAAATGCAACAAGAGAAACCAGACACTACTAGGAAAACACCGGAGAAAGAGAAAATGGAGCCAAAAAGAGAACGGTCGCCTATTAAAGTGGAGAGTGCTGAGGCTAATTCAACTTGTGGAGGTAAATTTTGTTGCTTATATTTATTTAAATTACTTAATACTTAAGCACCTGAAGTAGACATATTCTGGGTAACCTTATGAGAACTTTTATCTACCAACCTACCATATTCACTATTTATCCGATTAATATGAAAATATACATATGTGTAGAGAAATAAGAATAATATTCAAAATAACTACGCTATGTCTAAATTCATGTATATAATAATAAGGAAATCATACTAAACATGCTTCCATATATATGTTGGGTATTATATACATGCTATCCCGTTCATAATGGATAACAATCTACCATCTGATAGTTTATAAATTAGATGATTTTAAGAAAAAAATAAAGCACTTATACAATAGTTTAATTTAAAAACAATGTTAACAATAGTTCCAACTTTTTTTTCTTTTTTTGTTTTCTATCGTACGTTGTTATATATAAAAGCATGCTTTGTCTGCCTATAAGTGAAATTATATGTAATTAGCAAATAAGACCAAATATTTATGGATTAACACACATATAATTTTGTTGGTAGGCCATATTTAAATAAATCAATAAATAAGTTTATCTATACTCATGACTACTTTTTACCAAAGTTATCGTTTTTTTTTTTGGAAATCGACGACTTAAAAGCTTTATGAATGTGGAGGTGGAATTTTGCAAGTTAAATTTGACCTACTACCCGGTGTCCGATTGGGCTGAAATCTTATACTGATTAAAGACTGGTTCAGTCTCGATGACTATGCTGTGTTTATGATGCTGTTGCCAGGATTAGTTCTAGGCGAGGAAACTCCTCAACGGTTATTAGTAACAACGTGACTTAAAAGCTTTATGAATGTGGAGGTGGAATCTTGCAAGTTAAATTTGACCCACTACCCGGTGTCCGATTGGGCTGAAATTTTATACTGACTAAAGATTGGTTTAGTCTTGATGACTATGCTGTGTTTATGATGTTGTTGCCAGGATTAGTTCTAGGCGAGGAAACTCCTCAACGGTTATTAGTAACAACGTGACTTAAAAGCTTTATGAATGTGGAGGTGGAATCTTGCAAGTTAAATTTGACCCACTACCTGGTGTCCGATTGGGCTGAAATTTTATACTGACTAAAGACTGGTTCAGTCTCGATGACTATGCTGTGTTTATGATGCTGTTGCCAGGGTTAGCTCCAGGCGAGGAAACTCCTCAACGGTTATTAGCAACAACGTGAAATTTTGTTAAAAGCTTTTTTAAAAGCTGTTTTAACTTCACATTTTTCACATTACTTTGCGTTTCAGTTTAAATCCTGTATATACGAAAATATTCATAGTAAAACATGCATACATATATATTCCAGACAACCTAACACCCCCTAGAGAAGTAATGGCCCCACCGTCACCAGAAAGGGCCCTGACACCTCCATTGCCCAAAAGGGATTATAAACGTACTGACAGCGATGACGAGTTGCATTTGATCCTGGACGACATCGACGATATACTGTCTGATGATGATGACAGCGGGAGGTTTAAGGAGAAAGCCAAAAAGTAAGTATACCCTTAATACTACTGCTAGTTGTATCCGGGAGTTGTTTGGCATCAATTTAAGTACATATTTAAATTCCCTCATTAAGAGTGCTATTTTCCCTTATCCCGGAAATTTTTAAATTTTTTTATCCTTGATGTTAGTTCGGTGTATAAGCTTTAATTGATTTATTTGTCACGTTAAAGCTTTATAATTTATTTAGGTATCATGTAAATTATTAGTTCATATCCCGCTCTGTGTTTATTCAGCTGAGTAGAATAGACCACCCTCATTTCTTACCGAGGTGTCGTAAGAGGCGACTAAGATAAGTTGACGTCAGGCAGACGGCCGGTCGTAAAATACGTAACCAAATCATGTGACAACATGTTTGTAACATGTTGTGCCGACCCCATGGTGCATGATTTTATTAATTTTTCGATATGTTTAAAGTGTAGGCTCCTTCAGCCTACATTTTGAATATTCATCGGTTGGCTTGTTCAGTATCCCTTATTCCTGTTTTATATATACTGTACCTGTTATTTATACTTATTATAAAACAAAGACCCCAAAAGCTATCTGTCTGTCTGTAATCGATTTTCTCAAAAATGAGAAAGAAAAATGAGAATGAATGATGATGTAGTAATATAACATCCAAACGATACTGAAATCAAACAAATATAAATAATAACCCTTTTTACACCTGTAACATTGATTCAGTGTCATGAAGTTGTAACAACATTATACTCCTGAGTATGATGATATGACTTTAAAGCTTTGCACCATTAAAATTCATCCTTGTATGAAACATTTTTTTAAAGTTTTTTCGTTATTTGATTATTTGATAGATTTGCATTTCGTAATTTAAAATCTTAAATGTTTATACTTTGTATTTCATACGTTGAATTAAATTTGGAAAAATCATACAAAGAGTGATGTTTTTTTTATTATTGTTATAAAAAATAAAGTTTTATATCTTTTTTTACAATATATTTTTTTCTGTTCAAATTCAAAAAATCAAAATTCAAAATATTCTTTATCTAAGTAAACTTGAAAATAAGTGCTTTTGAACCCGTTAACTCTACTGCAGGTTCGAAAAGCTGTTCCTACCGATTAGAGCCAGCTCGGCGGTTGCTCTTTGCAAAAAAAAATATCTTATATTCAAAATCAAATTCAAAATATTCTTTATTCAAGTAAACTTGTAAACAAAGTGCTTATGAATCGTCAACATCTTCTGCTGGTTCGGAAAGCTGTTCCTACCGAGAAGACCCAGCAAGAAACTCGGCGGTTGCTCTTTTAAAAGAATAATTCTTATCACTAGTTACATATAGTTATTAATGTATTGTACAGGATCGAGGAGCTATATCCACGGATTCTTATCGTCTAAGTAACCCTCCACAGTATAGTAGATTTTCTGTGTTAGCCTTTTTTAACAGCGTTTTTAAAGTGCTGTAATAGTAAAATTAAAGTAGGTTGCGGAGTTTTATTACAGAACCGTATACCTAAACCTATAAATGACTTATGTACTTTTGCGGTTCCTACTTTGTCTATTATATACATCGCCAATCTTTTTATAATTATGTATATTCTTAAGTAAAAAAATTAAATTGCTAAAAATATACTGTGAAGCCAATGTAAGAATACTAGTACTACTACTATCATTTTTTTACTATCACTTTTTCCATAGAACAAGCAACATTAATGTGCAACCAAAATTGGTTGAACTATGTTAATGTCTGTAGACATGATGGTGAATAAGCATGTTGTTTTCAGAGTGGAGACTCCGAAAACACAAGTGGACTTACGCTCCAAACTACCGCCCAAACATAGTGAAGCTAAACGACCCAAACAAAAGATTGTGTTCAATGATGGAGAAGAAAAGAAAAAGAAAGGTCAGTTTATAAATTAAAAGAATTCTTGTTCTAACGAAACTATCACAGCTGACGTTAGTCATAATTCTCCTGCTACCTATATTACAAGTAAAAAAAACAACTATTTACAATTTTCTTAGGACTAATATGTACGAGTATATACCTACTATTAAAACTTATATCTTGTCTAAAGTTTTACAACTAAAATTAAAAATAGGTTTAAAAAATAGGGAAGTAGATAATAATTCAGACATGTGGCGGGGAACACTCATTTTAAGATTATTTTCTGTAATCACTCTGTCTAGTTCAACGACTTAACGTAGTCTTTACCAAAAGATGATCAGTCAAATATCACATGCTGCACGTCAGCTTATTCATTTTTACAAAATTTACTTTTTTTGCTCTCGAGAATTTTAAGTCTATGCAGATGTTTTGGCACCAGGCAATGACCAAATCTTAATCTATTTATAACTGTTATATATTTCCTTAAATCACAATCACTTTCGAAGAACCATGGTTGGACCGGCATTTCTCTTTGGATGTCTGCACCATGCACCTTTGTTCTTTTTGGTTTCTTTCCAAAGGTCGTTCCACAATGATTTTTGCCTCATTTGCACTTACAAAGCTCGTGAGTGTTACATGGACCAATAACTTGGAACAGCAAGAAAATACTACCTTCTTAATATAAATAAATAAATAAATAAATAAATTCTTTATTACTGTTTCAAATTTTTACAAAAGCCATGCATAAACAAAATAATTTCCAGATTTTAGGGCTACATAGACAATCGTTTCACCGATAGCTAAACTAGAATCGTGAGATTCTGTGCTTCAGCTACCGGTTCTCTTATAGGATTGAAGGTTCATGCATGTAACATTTAACATCTCAAATTAATTTCTTTTGGAACAAATATTAGTTTTTATTATTATTATTTTTAATTAAAATTTTGCAGGTAACACAAATTATAATTAACAGAGATTTTCACAATACTTACATTACATTATACATTTAATAAAGAGTTATTAGAGTATATTTCTTATTATATATATTAGTACATTATATATAAATTTATTTAAAATTACTATTAATTAAAATAGCTGGCATATATTATGATTATTTTAATAATAATAGTTCGTAGCGTGATGACATAGATGGCGTTGAAAAAGAAATTACAATGTATCTAACTTAATAAGAAATAATTTTTTAATTTTAATTTTTTTACTTTTACTAAGCGTGCGATATTTACTTTACTGCATGAGTGGTCTTCACGTGAGTGATGTCTCCTGGTCAGACACCATGCATATTAGACTGTATTATCACTTTACATTAGACAGGATTTCAATGAAAATCTCATTATTTTTAATGTACCAATAAATCTGATCTGACCAATTGCGAAAAATAATAAATTTCTTTATATTAGCCTATATATTAGCCGTGTGGTATCCGGCAGAATAGAATAGACCACCCTCCTTTCTTACCGAGGTGTCGTAAGAGGCGACTAAAGTAAATGCCGTGTGGTACCTGGCTGCGTAGAATAGACCACCTTCATTTCTTACCGGGGTGTCGTAAGAGGCGACTAAGGTAAATGCCGTGTGGTATCCGGCTGCATAGAATAGACCACCCTCATTTCTTACCGGGGTGTCGTAAAAAGACGACTAAGGTAAATTGACGTCAGGTAGGCCGGTCGTAAAATACGTAGCCAAATCATATGACAACATGTTTGTAGCATGTTGTCCCTACCCCACTTGGAGTGGGTAGAACAGGAGAATGAATGATGAATTATTTCTTTATATTTTAGACAAGTCGCCGACAGACCGAGCCGTGTTAAGCGCAAACAACAAAAATAACAGCATTGAAAAAGTTACTACCAAAATTGACAAGGTAAGTTTTTTTATATTTATTTTATTTTATATCTATTACTTACCAGTACACATAAATAAGCTGTGATAGCCCAGCGGTGAGACCGTTTGGCTCTCTAGAGACGATCATAGGTTCAAACCGCGGGCAAGCACCAATGAGTTTTTCTATTAATTAACTTGTGTCTAATTGATAATTGCAATTTATCACACGCTTTTCGGTGCAGTAAAACATCGTGACGAATCTACCAATCGTCATTGGAGCAGCGTGGTAGGTCTTTGCTCCAACCCTTCTCTCCAAAAACGGAGGCCTATATCCAGCAGTGGAATAGTAACAGGCTGTTACTTACAAGAAATATAACAGAACTAACTACTTTGCTATAATCCGCACGGGTTAAGTGAATGCTTGCAAAGCCAATGTGTATGAAGCAGGCAAAATCTACGCACCTTATACATGCACACAAAAGCAGCACACACACCCACCACCACAATCTCAAGTGGATTGTGGTGGTGGTGTGGTGGAGATTGTGGTGGTGGGTGTGTGTGCTGCTTTTGTGTGCATGTATAAGGTGCGTAGATTTTGCCTGCTTCATACACATTGGCTTTGCATGCATTCACTTAACCCGTGCGGATTATAGCAAAGTAGTTAGTTCTGTTATATTGCTTGTGATATGGAATTCCGCAAAGTAACGCCTGCTTCTATAAATCATTTAAAAAAAAGGCTGTTACTTACTTACACATAAGTACTTTTTAATCGATATCAAATATTTATGACAAAAACATAAAACCATATATATGTTGAATTTGATCTTTTGTCCTGGATGTTTTAAAAAAAAGGTTTTTATTAAAATCACCTATTTTTTATTCCGTTTTTTTATTACATTTTTAAACAATGTGTGATGCCGTGTGGTATCCGGCTGCATAGAATAGACCATCATTTCTTACCGAGGTGTCGTAAAAGGCGACTAAGGTAAGTTGACGTCAGGCAGGCGGCCGGTCGCAAAATATACAGTCAAATTATGTGACATGTTTGTAGCATGTTGTGCCGACCCCACTTAGAGTGGGATAAGGGCAGGAGAATGATGATATTACATATTAAACAATCAGCCTTTTGGAGGTTTTGATCTCAAGCTTTTTAAAAAATACACGAAGAACTATGACATTTTAAAACATAAATAATTATGTAACTTATAACTAAGTATTACAAATAGACGAAAAAATATTTTCAGTTTTAAAATTTTTCTCTATTACGCAAAAAGGAGTTCAATTTTAAAAACAATAATATCAAATACATTCTTCATTTCTAGGTGAAACCAAAAGTCGAAGAAACTAAACCTAGTGCGGTTAAATCGCGGCAAAAAATTATTTTTGATAATAAAGAGGTACGTCTATTTCACTTGTATTTAAAGTAAGTAATAATTTTATAATTTGGCATCCTCTAAATTTGTATATTCGTCGGTTATTTTAATTAAAATTCTATTTAAAATCAAATATTTTTACTTAAATTCCGTAAATTGCGTTTTTAATAACTCTTGAGACGTATATTTTATTTATTTTATTTATTTACTTTAACAAAATCCACAGCTCTTATATTAATTTACAAAATATTACTTTATATTATAATAATTCCTGCTCAAATATTTTAAAGTAAAAATTAAATTTGTAATATTCATAATTTATAATAGGATTAGGCGTTAATTTGCGGAGATCCAGAATACAAAGTAATAATAAATTATTTTACTATAATCCGCGATAAAGTAAATAGAAATTATATATAATGCTAAATGTATAGTGGACTGTGGTGGAGGTTTGTGTTTTTACGAATTCTGCATATACGCGGATTATACCAAAATAATTTTATTATTACTTTTGTTATATTCATTTTTCATATTGGATACCAACTATTTTGTTTCGTGCATTTCATAAATCGTGTCTTGATTAGAACTCAAAAAATAGTTCAACTATCTACTTGCATCTTAAATAGTAATAAAACATAAGAAATAAGCCGCCCGGACACGCGTTGCTGTGGTCTTTATTCGAATTCCTCTCGAACAGTTTAAAATAACAGTTAAAAAAAATGCTGCAATCCCAACTTTACGAGATCATCCACTGGTTCATTCTAAAGATTGTCTGAAAATATCATTAAAATCGGTCCAGCTGTTTCGGAGTCTTTAAACGACATACAAACATATTTTTTATAAAGATTATTACTGATTTTTTTATTTCGTGCGATACAATGAGTAACTAGCAGTATCAGTTCTTTAGAAAAAAAGTGTCATTGATTATAGAATAGAATGAATCAATCAATATTCAAATTAAATATAGATTATATTTTATTATATTAGAATTAGGCGTTACTTTGCGGAGATCCATAATACAAAAGTAATAGTAAAATTATTTTGCTATAATCCGCGATACAGTAAATAGAAAATATATATAGTGTTTAATGTATAGTGTACTATCAGTATTTTCATACCCGATACGTGCAGGATTCGTAAAAACACATGCACAAACCTCCACCACTTCCACCACAATACACAAGCACTACACAGGTTCACTATCACAAACTCAACAATCGTTTCGCCCCGCATACGAAGCATCATCAGGAGATAGACTCCACGAGTCTATCTCCTGATGATGCGTGTGTTTTTACGAATCCTGCACTGAATCGGGTATGAAAATACTGATAGTCCACTATACATTAAACACTATATATATTTTCTATTTACTGTATCGCGGATTATAGCAAAATAGTTTTATTATTACTTTTGTTTTATATATTTAAACATAAGAACATAAGAAGCAATCATAAAACTCGATGTTTTATAATTTTGTAATGAATATTTGTCCCTTTTTGAACATTGTCCATTGACTGGCCCGTTGGCGCTGTGGGTAGTAACCCTGCTTTCAGCTCCGCGGGTCGCGGGTTCGATTCCCGCCGAGGGCCAACATTTTCTATAAACAAATTGTTGGTTCTTCGAGCCTGGGTGTGTATTTGTATTTAAGTATGTATTTAAACTTATATATGTAGTATATCTACCAGTTGTCCGTCACCCATAACACAAGTATTAAGTTACTTACTTTGGGGACGGACGACCGTGTGTGTAAATGTCCCATGTATTTATATTTTATTTATTGTCCCTTTTTGAACAGTCGGAAAAAGAGAAAGGCGAGGACAAGCCTAAATTTCCGAACCGTCGCGTGATACTGCAGCGCAAAATTCAAACAAAGGAAAAATCTGTATTCATGCGCATAGATAAAAACGACCCGACTAAACCCAATCCGGGCATATTCAGCCGAGCGGTCCGTACCGCTATCGGCACAGAAAAGACTAGAATTGTTATAAAAAACGAACCCACCATTGAATATGAGAGCGGGTCGGATATAGATGAGGATAAACTGCTGGAAGAGTGTGGGATAACGGCCGTTGTTACCAATTTGCCCCATGGCATGACCGACACGAGACTAAACACTTTGGCGGGGAATGATGTGCAGGTAACTTTTAATTAGGAATTATTATAAGTATGAAATGCCTTAAATGTTCGTAAACGATTTTCCGGTTAAATAATATAAGTTTATTCTAATTCTTGTTTTGTTCTCGTAATTCTTTTTATATATTCGAACTGATAGTTTTGAGATAGACATGATGAAAAAGCGTTGTTATAATAGTTCTAATAACTATAGAGTGTAATTACGTTTACGTCCGCGTTAAATCATTGCCAACGAGCCAAAAATAATTAACAAACTTAAAATTTAATTTAATATACCAATTCTAACAAAGATAACAAAAAACTATAAATATACGCAATTTGTAGATATCCTTAATATTTAATGGATCCCTCTTCAAGTTTGTTTATCAATGCTTATAATATTGATTCCTTAATGACTATTTATCCGCTTTTAAAATATTATATTTTACCAAGTTATTACAATTTTATTAGGGATCCCAATTTCTTTTGAAAATGACATATAGCCTATGTTGCTCAGTGAAAAAGCAGCTTTCCAATGGTGAAAGAATTTTTGAAATCGGTCCAGTAGTTTTTGCGTGAAAACGTAACAAACATACATACAAACAAACATACAAATCTTTCCTCTTTATAATATTAGTATAGATAACGATACATGTCAATAAAGTCGGAAAAATCTGGCCTCTGAGAGCTATCTTGGCGAATGCTGCCAAAACCATTCAAGTTACACAAAGATGATGTACCGTAGTATTGTTTGTCTTGAATAGTTCTAAATAAAAGTCCGCGACAGCATATATCTACCTTTTATGTGAAAGCCACTGTGACCAAAATTGTGAATCATAAATTTAATTAAATTAGATACTGTGGCAGAACAAATTACTCGCGAGCGAAGCCGCGCGAAAAAACTAGTGTCTAATAATTGAAGAATTTTAATTTACTGAAAAGTGAGAAGGTTTTTTGACTCGCAACATTTGTTCATTGCAATGCATACCTTCTTTTGTAGATCATAAATTAAGAACAACATCGTGGATGTATTTGTAGATTCAGACTTTCTTATAACGAACCCTAAAGTAAGATCTAAAGATCTGAAATTCTTTGAGACTCGATTTATTCAGTCCTTTTTTGTACTTCTCTTGTTTTCTGTTTTTTGGAGTCCACTAAAGGTGCATGAAGATATATATGTACATTTACACTTCGTTTTTGGTAATTGACCTTGACCTTGTAGTTCATACATTTTTTGAATGTACCTTTTTGAATTTTATTTTGATGTTAGAGTACATAGAGTAGGGAATATTTCAAAATCCTGTAAATGTTGCCATAATTTGCGTCCGCCGTATGGTCTTATTTTACTCTTGTCTTGCACTTGATTATGCTTTTCTCTCTACATACTTAATTTTAACTATTTCATTAGAAATAGAGAAACTCCTTTTTCCTGTCTGTATACTAATTTGCCAAGTAAAGTATTCTTAATAAAGTATAAATTTTGTCGTGACATACTCACTTTAATAAAATCAAATACATTTAAAGCATTTCACCTCATACTGTGATATGTTATGTTATTACATGTGATATATTCTGTGATATTTATGTATTTTATTTATTTTTTTGTACAATTTTAATTAGTTTTAAGAAGTTTTAAGTGTCTTAGGAACCCGATGTTTCTTTTAATATGATACTTTCAATGGGTTGTAATAAGTTTACAATCGATTATTAAGTACATTTTACTGTATTGCTATATAGTCCTAAGACGTCTACAGGCAAAGCCTAAATATTATATTGCGCTTTGAAAAATTAATTTGTACGTACACTATTCTAATACAAATTCAAAATATTCTTTATTCAAGTAAATCTGTAAACAAGTGCTTTTAAAACTCTATTTCTGATTCGTAAAGCTGCTCCTACTGAGAAGAGCTAGTTAGAAACTCGGCGGTTGCTCTTTTCTAAACTTAATTCTTATAAATAATTGCAATTTTAATGTTTTACACATTTTTTGCATTATAGGCAAGTTAAAAACTGTGTGAGCATACGTCCATATGTAGATTAAGAGGAATGCTAAGCAAACGCGGACGAATTTATGGACACTAGCTGTGCCAGCGGCTTCGCCCGCGTGGAAATCAGCATGTCACAATTTTTTCTAAAATTCAAATTTTAAACATAAAAATAGTTATTGTGATTTAACCATAAGAGATAGAGACATGCTATCGCGGACTTTTTGTAGTAGTTTTATAGATTTATAATTCTCTAGTACATTACTTTAGCGTTTCTCTGCTGGTTTACGCAGCGCACGCGACTAAAGCTCCCTGCAAGCAAGTTTTTAACAACTGCGCGATCTCTTCAACACAATTTACATAATACCGATATATATTATTTACCTAAACCATCTGGAAGTATTGCACTATCTTTTGGTGAAAACCGTACAAAAATCAGTTCAGCAGATTTTGAGAAAATCGATTACATACAGACAGACAGCTTTTTGGGACTTTGTTTTATAATAAGTATAGATTGTAATCCTTAAGCGAAACGTTCTACTATAAAATTTATTATTATTGGCACCAATTTTCTTATGTTATAATGTTTTAAAAGGTATTGCCTGTAGACTTTATTTTAGTCTTTATAGACTTGAAAGACATTACAGTATCTAGATCTGTTAGATATTTTCTCTTTTTTTAATTAAAATTGACACATTTTATTTAATAGTCACCTACGTTAAGATTTTTAAATGGGTATGTTTTACGAATGAGATCCTAGTTGGTACCGTAATGTTAAAAAAACACTACTTATAATATGATAAAAGTGGTAAGATGCAACTGAGGTGAGAATAAACCATTTTTAGTAAACCTTTACTTTAATTACTTATTCATCTGAGTTCAAAATGTTAAACGCACAACCTGGTTTTACATTAACAAAGTATTTATAATATGTTTTTATTTATTACCTATACTATGAATCGGAACAGATTTAAAGGCTTCTATAGAAAAGGTTAGCCGAAGACTGTACGCTATTTGTATATAAATCACATATAAGACATATATCTTTATACATATATAAAAATTAGATTTCCAAATTTCGATGTCAGAAAAATAAAAAAAATTATATACTATGAAATTTGGTGTGAAATATCTGAACAATTTATTTGGATACCTTTCTAGCTAAACATGGTAAATAATAAATTTAGATTTCCTAATTGAGTCAATTTAGGGAATGCCCTAAAAATTAGTATAAATATTTTTTTTTGGATAGAATTTATTCATATATATAGTTATAGATAAACCAGGAGTGTTATATCCCTTTTTCTTTTTATATTTATCAAAATATTTACAATTATATTTTTTTAATTAATTATATTATTTATCCACTTGCTAGAGTAAGATTTTGAAAATTTGATATTGAATATTGAAATTTAAGTTACCACTTTTGTTGTATTTTACATATATTAACGCATAGTAATAATAAATCTGATAAGTATATTTTCGATTGATTTAAACTTGATCATATATATGTTTTTGACGGATTTTCAACTTATTCTGAAATTTTTCTGTGATTTATTCACGAGCTTAGAAAGTTTTTAAAAGAAATGGGTTTTCTTAAATTGTTGTTACGCATGAAAAGTTTATAGATTATAAATTAGATAAATATTTAAAACAGCTACACGATATATGAATACTATAATATTTTAAAAAATGTACATGTGTAAAAATGTACAATATGTAAATGTGTATTTTTTAAGAGTCAAAACGAATCAACAACTTAATCGAAAAATCTTGTCTACGTGTAAACTTGTGATAAAAAATAAAATATTAATACCTTTATAACTTATGAATAATAACTGAAAGTATTTTCTTAATGTCAACTTCATATTTATTTGCGTTTTAAAGTTCTTAAATGATTTTTATAGTGATGGACATGCCTGTTGTCTGTTCATTGTATCGATATAATTTTTGCAATTTCATGTATTCTGTATATTTAGTTATAAGAACATGTATGAAATAGTCTAAGAGCTAGTCACATGAAAACAAAGGGATTGATGTTCCAGAGTTTAAGTTTGGATAAGGAGGAACGCACCGCTAAAATTACATTCAAGACTACAATCGCGGCTGAGAATTTCAAGAAGAAATTCAATAACAAGATGGTTGCCGCAAGTCGACTCAGTGTTACCTTACGATAAGCCTTTATTCCACATATTTCATATTTACTTTGACTTTAAAATTAAACCCATTATATTAGACGTATTACTTTGAACTTATGTTTATTATAAGATAATTTGGATGAATACTTGTTCTTTTATGATTAAACGTTGAAATTACATTAAATACAGATATAGCCATATGGAACTTGCATTTATATATTTACACGCTGTACCCGTAATTTGGTTCACGTTAAGTTAATTGTTAAAAATCCCTTGTGTTTTTTTTCTGTTTCCTATGGAACAAATTATATTATATATTTCATTAACTCTCTTGTACGTAAACGAAACGTAAACTTCATGCCAGCATGAAAAGTGTGCGTTTTGGACTTTTTAAGTTGTAATATCTTGTTTAATAGGCAGTGGATATTTGTGATTTATTTAAAATTATTGTTTTATACTCGATATTCATTAACAAATGTACTTTTCGGCATTTTTGCAAATTAGCACGCTGGTTACAATTTCAGCACAGAGTATCGTTGCATACCTTATCTGCCAAGGTAGTATCAAAGAGTCGCTGCCCGCGGGGCTATAAATTATGACTTGTCGATGTTTTTTGGATATTTAACTTCCGTTAAAAACGTTAGCACTTTTTTTTTTTACATCATTGTCATGAAAATATATCTTCAAATTCCAATTTTAGAGGTTTTATTTAAAGAGTGTTATCCTAAATAAATAATTCCTAAATAATTATTTTATCGAACTTGTTTTTAGTCGCCATTTTTTTACTCTTAATATAAAATTATGAACTTTTATAATAAGTTTTAATTGCTACGGCTAATATAAAATCATATTCAATTAGGACGTCATATAATGCTATAAAACGTTTAAGTACCTTGTAATTTGTTAAAGTTCGACCATAGTGCTATTAATACTAGAGTAGGCAATAGGCCTGTAAGTGATAGTGACACAATAAATAATAAGAGGGCAGATGAATCTCGTATTATATCTTTGTCTAATCACACATAATAAAGAGAGATGGATAGATCACCCTCATTTGCTTTCACTTTATTGTAATATGGCACTTTTTGGACTGGCTTCCTTGATCTAGTATTAAAACTATGAGTTCGATACCTCAAAAATATATATTATTCCTTTCACTGTGTTAAACAGGTTGTGTAAGGATTGAAATGAACTTCATCCTTTAAATAATTACATCGATTAAGTTATATATGGTCTCAACGTCTAGCTTAAAACGATCAAATGACTTTTAAATGTCCTACCTAGTAGTACTAGTATTTCTTAGTAATTTGTTCGTTATTACCTTAATTCTTTGACTACAATTTGCTATGCTGGTAATATTGTAAATTTTCTTTGATCAGAAATATATTATAATTACTAACAGAAAACTTCTCAATTAAAATTTGACATTTAGTTATAAATTGAAATAATTCATAGCATAAGATCGGTCCTATACTATGAAAACGTTATTGAGCGTTTTTTTAAGGTGTTAGATAGATTTTAATTAAGATATATTTATAATGTAAGCGTTTATGAGTTGTTATTTCTTTATTTTATCGTGTAAACTTGAAATTTGTTTTATATTAACCGTATGCAGATTAAAGGATTTTAATTATTATTACGTAAAACCAGTTCAATATTATATAAAATCTTTGTATTATATCTTCAGATTTTTGTATGTTCAAATTTAATATGATTATGCTTATTACTTTCTACTTGCTTTATTATACCAGTTTTTAATTAAGCCTTGAGTGTTACAAACGCTGAAGTACATTCAAATCGATTTATTTCTGACAAGACTAACAAATAGTTATTTCAAAAAGCAAGCTCAGAACAATATAATCGTTTTATTTTAATAATCATTTTTATAATACTCTTATTTAGTGCAGTTGTTTCATAATATTTTTTTACTTTATATAACCTCCCTAAAGTTAAAATGTTTTCTATTATTTCCAAGTGGCCATTTTAAACTAAATGGTTAATATATAGATACCTGCTATAATCAGGTATAATTTTATCGGATTAGCCCGACTGTGTTTATGTGCGAGTGAATGAGTGAGTTCCCGCCGTAACGTCGTGTAAAGAGCTCATGAATAAGTGCCTCGGACGGTTGCGAAACTAATCGGGCTAATCCAATAAAATTAGACCTGTGTATAGCCGGTATCTATATATTAACTACTAATACTACTCACGATAGTGTAAATTTAAAAATTAAACTAATGAATAAATTTTATAGTAAAATAAAGTATTAAACATAGCATTTTCAATTAGGCCGATCTAGACACAAGACATAAACACAATTATATTGAATAGCAACATACAACATCCTTAACGTGTTAAATGGATAATTATCGAATTTATTATTTAAATTAATTAGTAAGTTTGGTTCCTTTTTTTAATATTAATACTAAAATAGTTTTATACCTTTATGATATAGTTAGTTATGTTATAAAAACTGGTTATATTACACATCATTCAAGTGAGGTGCTTTTTCAAATGTAATAATTTTCTTTAGTTAGAGCAGTGTTTCCCAACACAGTTCCCACGCCCCGCAGGGGGGCAATTTTATTTTTAAATGGGGTGGGGGGAAATGGAAAATAGAATCAACGCGAGTTTAAGCCTATCGCTCCGGCCAATATATGCAACGTTAGATTTCGGTGCCAAATTTAAGAAATAAAATGAAATAAAGTGAACTTTTAAATAATTACACTAAATATTTAATTTCCTAAAGACTATAGCTTAATTTTCTTAAGTGCACAATGTTTTTTTTTTATATTAAGAATTATATTATATGTTTGGGGGAAAAGTATTTAAGAAATTACAAAGTTGAGGCATGGCACAAAAAGGTTGGGAGACTCTGAGCTTGAGTAATATTTTTTTTTATTTAATAAAAGTACGTACACGCTCTCAGATAAAAACATTAAATAATAGAACGTACCAACTTTGGTATGTGGTACATCCTCTGTCCTCTATTGTCTATGTTGCCGTAATGAACCGAAATGTTTAAACTATTTTCTTAACGGTCATATTGCTTTTCCATTTATATAAGATTATTAACCTTCCAGGTGAGACTATAAAGTATCCGAATTGTGCAAGGATCTTAGTTTTTAGTTACCACGCGTCCTAGCTTTTGTCTATTTACGGTGACATAAACACGGTATTAACTTCGTAAATTGTTACATTAGTATAAATTTAATTATTTTTATGTATAGAATAGATATCTATGCTTGTATTGGTACTAAATGCATTTAGGATACTCTAGAGCTATTGTCATGATCATATACTATGAAGATTTCGTAGGAATGTCGACTGTAAGAAGTAATTATGCCTGTTAAGGTATAACCATTCTTATTATATTATATTATATTGCGTTTAAATATTATACAGAAAGAGTTCTAAAATGAACGACAAAGTTATTTATCCTCGAAAATTATATTTAACTTTTAACAAGTTTATTAGAATTTATTCGAGTCTTGTATCTAAGTTAGTTATGTGAGAATAAAAGTTAGATTAAATTCTTAATTTCTGCGGTGTTATTGGTTTTAGTATCATGTTTCGAAGCGATTTCACCCGAGGTTTAATAAATCACCTTAATTTTATAATTTGAACCCCAGCAACGGCAGGTCAAGAGAGTACTGTATACACTTTAATTGTGAAAAACGAAATTGATTGATAAAAAAATGCTAAATTAATGGACTTAATATAGATAAAATTTATATCGAAGAGCGCAAAATAAAAATCAAATTGTATGACCATAATTTAAATTTTCCCGGTAATCGAGGTCTGCTAAAATACAATAGTCAATTTTAATTTCGATGTGTGTATATTATTAGATTAAGAGACTGTCAAAAAAGCACACAGCTATAAACATTAGCTTGAGGTGTTTTTGCGAACCAATAGGTACCACTATACTTTCATATATTATAAGTTAATTCGTTATACATATCACACGCTTAGTATAAAAGTGATCCAATTAACAAAAGCTGTTTTGTGACGATTTGCAATAAAACTCGTGAATTTTAGAGATCCATTGCTTGGTAGAGCAAGAAAACACTTCTTTAATAGATGTTTGTGTGATGTCATAGATGTCATTGAAATAAGGTTTACGCATCTAACGCAATTTAGCCTAATATTGAATTAGGTCAGTTTATTACTTAACGTGTGATATATTTCTATTACATGTGTAATATTGTACTTTTATTCCTAACATTATTCGACTAGCATACGAACAGGTTCGATGCTGTTTTTAAATATAAATTACGACCCATATATTGTGACATAAATAAAATTGTAGATTTAATCCGTTTATTATTTTATGACCTCGTTTGTGGATCTCAAATAAATTAGCAACATTGGCAGTGTTTTTTATTTTATGTGTAAGGTAATTTAAAAATAAAAACAATAATTTTTTAATTATAAATTTTATTAATTTCTAATTACTGACATAATATTTATTGATAAGTTTTTAAAATTTTCTGACTGTAAATATATGTATATATCGTTTTTCAATATTGTAATAAATATTTTTAAAGATAAAGTTTACAATATTATATGCAATATGATATTCTAAACATATCTTTTATCAAAGACTGATTTCTTTTCTAATAAATGAAATTTTACAATACAACTATTCGGTAGTTTTATTTTTATCTTAAATAAAAATTTAAATAAAAAAAACACACTTCACTCTTAAAATTGTTCATTCCATCTTGGGATTTAAAGATTTATTTTAATACAAAAATTTAAGTTACAGTAAATATGAATATTAATTATCTGTTAATTTTTATTAATATATCAATATCAAAATTATTGTTAACTCCAGTTAACAAAAACAAAACCATAAATCACTTGACTATTAATAATTAAATTATGATTAAATCACTCTCTTTTACATAAAGTCATTATTCCTTAGTACAAAAATTACTAGCGAGTTCTTAACTTAGTACAAGTTCCTATCTTACTTACAGTAAGTTCAGAATTTATTTCACTCTTACCATCTAAACATTATTCCGTCTTACGCGGCATTGATCATAATGCATCTTGCGGATTTTTAATGGTAAATTATTCTAAACGATGAATAATTAGTTACCGACCCAGTATCTAATTAATTAAATATATATAGTAACATGTCGGGTTGATTATATACCTGCTCATGCTATGTGACAAAATCGTCCGATTAAAAACACAATCGTCCAGGATGTGAATATAACGTGTCATAAAATACTAATAGTAATAATTACTACACCATTAATCCTCTAGTATATCAATAATATTAAATATATACTTTTAAAGACGTCAAACAATTAAGGTACCCATATTATGTATCTCACTCATAAATAAAAATGTTCATAAAACAGCACCGGCTGTTGCATACACATACGTCGTAAGCAACATATATATGAGAGCGAACGCAATGTAAATGACGGCGCACGCGACTTATATAACGGCATGCGCACCTTAAATGACGGCTTACGCATCTTAAATGCCGGCGTACGCGCCTTAAATGACGGCGTACGCAACTTAAATGACGGCGTACGCAACATGGTACTCAGCATACATATAGTGTACTCAGTATATACAAATTTCCATTTTAGAATATTGATTAAAGTTATTAGTTGTGTTTTCTTATTTTGAACACTGGAAGAAAGTTAAAACAAAGCAGTAAAAATTATACTCGAAATTAAGTTTCGGAGACCGTTTAGAAAAATGCGTTTCAAGCGATAAACCCGAAATCTTGATATTATATCTTCTAACTTATATGCTTCAGCTTTTCAAAATCAGGAGTCCAACGTCGGAAGAAATAATTACGTAGCATCAGATAGTGCGATGAAAACTCACAAATCACCCGATGTAACGTGATCTATACGTACTTTGATTTTTGACTTACAAGTCTGATAAACAAGATGACTTTGTTAAATTATTAAAACACATAATTACTCCTGAATGTCATAAAACTAGCTACATTGAAATAGTCGGGCATAACATTCAGCAATTGTCTGTACTCATCTGTGAAGTCCTGAGGATGGTGGATCTTGTGAGCGTGGTGGGTCACGTCCAACATTGACTCAAGCGGCTGTATTACCTAAAAAAAACAATCAGTTTATGGATGTGAAATAAATTTATGTATTTATTACGCGGTAGATGAATTCCATGGAACTAGATTATTATTTACATTATACTCTCATTCCTGTTTTAGAATAGACTAGAATATTCTTTATTGCACACATAAACATAATAGAAAACAAACAAAAGAAACATATAATTAAAATTTAGCCTATATATAAAAAGATAAGCACATTGAACCAAAAGTCAATTTAATGGTACAAATGGCGGCCTTATCGCTAAGCCAGCGATCTCTTCCAGGCAACCTTAATTATAAAACCAAGAATAAAAATAAAACATAATAGGCAAGGCAATTGAAATAATTATAATGAGATTTATAAGATTATATACTAAATAATATAATATACTATAACATATAAATATATACATATATATATATATACATAAATACACATATACCTAATACATAATATATATAGATATCAAATGACAAACAAGGGATAAGCTAATAAGTCATACAACCATTTTTAAAAAATGATCTTTTATTTGGTTTTTAAATATTGCAAGTGACTTAGACTTTTTTATGCTAAGGGGAAGGGAATTCCATAAATCCTGTTTTATATATTTTTAAAAGCTTTTATTGAACTTTGCAATATATGTATAGTACCCGGCAATAAATAATGCACATCGAGAACTTAGAAGGAAATAGCCGGCTGATTCGCTTCGTAGAGCGCTGTCACTGTCACACACGGGTTCGTCAGTCTGTGCGACAGAGACAATGCTCTATGAAGAAGAATCTAGCCGATCTCTCTGAGCCTCGATGTGCATCATTTATTGCGGCGTGCTATATGTAAAAGTGTAATCTTGCAAGTTAAATTACTGGTCCAGTCTCATAAGCATGACCTGATGCTGCTGCCAGGACTGGCTCTAGACGAGCTATTCCTATTAACTTATTTTAACTAAACTTGTTTCATTATCGGTTTATTTGTTTTCTATTTTGACATTCATGGTTGTTTATCCTTTACAAGTTTTCTTCGGATTATTGTTGTATTAGTCCAAATGGATTTGACAGCTTTAAGAAATTAATATAGTTGTGTGATAATTGTAGAAGTCTCGCGGATAATGAAGAATGCAGTTGATATAATAAAATATGTAATTGATTTTTTTTATTTTAGATATTAGATAGATAGATACCTGATATCATACTGACGCGAAACGTAGCAAAGGAATATAACAAGTTTTTAGTAAGCCAATGTAAATTAGAAAATGAAAAAGGTTTTAGCGTCAGGAAGTTGCGGAAAAAAAAGACAAACATCGTTTAATTGTTTCTATAATACATTTATTTTAATAACTCACAGTTAAGTTCAGTGTGAATTGCAAAGGCTCGAAGAACTCTCTGTACGTTCCTGTTGAGTGTAGTATTGCATACACTGGTCGTCCTTTCCGTATTAATGTCTCCTTTACAGGCGAGTTAAACGACCAACTAGTAAGAGTGACGTTTTGTCGCGGCCATATTGTTATAGCGTTATGGGCGGGACCTACAATAGAGGCACTACGTCAAAACATCATCATTATCATCATATCATATGTACCGTACATATGTAGGTCAGACTGGCCGAAGTTTTGCGGTTCGTTTCCGGGAACATATGGCTGCGTTTCTCTCTCTCTCTCTCTCTTGTTCAACCGATCGACGTCCACTGCTGGACATAGGTCTCCTTAAGGGATCTCCACACCACACGGTCCTGTGCCGCTTGGATCCAGCGGCTGCGTTTAGGAATAATAAACCACAAAATTCTAATTTTTCAAAACATTTGCTGGAAAGCGGTCATAAAGTGCCTAATAACCATTCATTTCATATTCTCCACACTTATGATAAGGGACTCCGACTCAATACGTTAGAGCAACTTGAGATAATGAAAAATAACAATGGTCACTCAATTAACGAGCAAGTAAATGTATCTAATTCCGTTTTGCTACATGTGTTCGGAGGGGAGGGTATTGGTGGGGGTTGAACTATTTAAGACTGCTTGTATGGGTAGCGCGGCGCATTACAATTTTTGTCGTGGAGCCTATCCTCCTGATGATGCTTCGGTTTCGGGGCGAAACGATCGTCGAGATTGTGGTGGTGGGTGTGTGTGCTGCTTTTGTGTGCGTTGTTGCTGGTGAATTGCGCCTTGGGGTGCATGTGGTGGCTTGTCCGGCATGTATAAGGTACGTAGATTTTGCCTGCTTCATACACATTGGCTTTGCATGCATTCACTTAACCCGTGCGGATTATAGCAAAGTAGTTAGTTCTGTTGTCCATTCTACTCAACCGGATAACACACTTTTTAATCAACTGTCATTATAGATAAAATTTGATTATTAGGTATTCATTGGCTTAAGTATAGAATCAAGTAGAAAAACTATTCATTGGTCGAAACAGTACATCTCCTAAATAAACTTTTTAGCGTATCCATTTAGTGAATTCTAAGATTATACAGTTCTTTTTTTACTATTATTATATAACACAGTACAAGATTATATAATGTAACATGTCGTGCCAACCCCACTTAGAGTGGGATAAGGGCAGGATGATGATGGATGGATGATGATGTCAGTTGATTAAAAAGACGTAGATCTAGCTTAGTTAGCAAAACGTGGAAACTGCGATTCGACTTATAGACTTACAAAACTTACCATCCATTGCAAAGGCAAGCGAGCAGTTATTCTTAGTACAGGAGCGACTGGTTAACTTCAATGAGTGCCTGAACTGTGCCGGTGGACCCATTTTTATGAAAAGACTGTTATTTCTGTAAAACATATTAAGGTTCATTGCCATTATACTAAACAGAGATATGGTTAAAGTAAAAAAAGTAAAGTAACAGCCTGTTATTATGCCCACTGCTGGGCTAAGGCCTCCTCTCTCCGTTTTTGGAGAGAAGGATTGGAGCTAAGACCTACCACGCTGCTCCAATGCGGATTGGTAGGTTACACATATTCCTAGAGAATTCTCTAGAGATATGCAGGTTTCCTCACGATGTTTTCCTTCACCGAAAAGCCTGTGATAAATTGCAATTATCAATTAGACACATAAGTTTTTAATAGAAAAACTCATTGGTGCCTGCCCGGGGTTTGAACCTATGTCGTCTCTAGAGAGTCGCACGGTCTCACCACTAGGCTATCAGTTACACACAGCTACAGAGATATGGTTGGATGGTATATAATATGACAATAAAATGAGCTCCCCCAGAGCTCTCAAATAGTCGGAGAGAATAGAGACGAAAATAATGTGCAAAAGGCAGTGAACAGAAGTCCTTAAAACAAAATAGTGTAAAGACTTACACTATTCTATTGTAGAGACTATATTGTATTCTATAGACACTATAGTTTAGTAAAAACCGTATAAAAATCCGTTCAGATGATATGATATAATGATAGATGGCAGGAAATATGCCCATAATGAGTAGAGTAAATAGAAACGAAAATAATGTGAAAAAGGCAGTGAATAGAATAAAATAGTATAACGACTAACACTATTCTAATGTAAAAACTATATTGTATTCTAAAGACACTATATTTTAGTAAAATTCCGTACAACAGATTATAAGAAAACCGATCATGACCTTTCAGGAACTTGGCTTAATATGTATAGATTAGTGGTAACTGCGATTTCGCCCGCGCCAACTTAACCGTTTAAGTAACCTCGATAATGTTTTTCCTGTTCCCGAAAGGAAATCTGAATTTTTTTACCTTTTATATTACATGCTTTAATTCTGCCAAATTCTATCAATTTAGACCCAGCGGGTTAGCATGAAAGCGTAAAAGACACTTGAATTTATAATTTTAGTATGCATAATGGTAACCAAGCCCCTCAATACCGCCGACCAAAGTTTATATTAGTATTTTAGTAAGATAATTACATAAATATTTCAAACCGCGGCCTGAACATTGGCATATTGCAGTAAAGGTACTTTTCACACTCTTCGTTCATAATGTTTAGATCACTTTCCTTGATACGTAATTTCACTTGGTCGTCTTGTTTAGTTTCGTCTATGTACAGTGAACTACTCTTTATAGCTGTAATAGCTGATTGTACATTGTAAGCGTCTATTTTAGTTACCAGCACGCCTGAAACGCTTTCTATTGGTGTCATATTTCGGTCGTAAGATGTTATTTGTGAATGCTAAAAGAAAATATTTTCTTTAATAAGGACAACATTAGTCTGAAATACCATTCCTATTTACTAAAATAAACAACACTAATCTGTTATAAGCAGCGTAGTTTTATTTTATGCGATTTTTTTAAAATTAATATTAAATATCAAAATAAACATGACTAAACTTAGGATTCAAAACCCGACACAATCTGAACTAAGTTTCTGAACTGGTTGAGCGAATTCATTAACATAGATCTGCAGGCCTACCATGAACTCTTATTGCGACTCAATTGAAGACGTAAACGATATCCGCGAACCGCTTTTTTTTCGTACCATGAAGTGTGAATTGCATTGGGGTCGTAATGTTTGAAAAGGATAACGTTATATGAACTTTAGATAACTCTGTCTTTTTTACTCCAGTTCTTAGGACGAATTCCGAACGCTCATTCGGCAACGACTTAAAGTGTGCGTCTTTAAGACGGCATGGTATGAAAAAGCAAAACAATTTCGTTTACTTCTTCAATTGAGTTGCAATAAGAGTTCATGGCAGGCCTGCTGCTCAAGTAAAGTTTTGTATCGTTCAATGTTAAAACCTAATGTTTGATGATTGACGATTCCCACAACTCTCCCCACAAAAGTCTCCTTTGAGCAAACGATATATAGCATAATTTTTTTATTCATAGTAAGTTTCATTGCATTGTTTTCATTCACACATAAAGCAAATGTTAATATGATTAGAGAAAGAAATTAGATTTTTAGGAGAAATTGGGTTCACGATGTCTTGGGCCACTTGTTAATAATTAAATCAGTTAAGATGATAATCAAAAAGTCAAGACTTTCATTGTTGAATAAAAAACTGGGCAGCACTTTTTTCTGTAAAATATACAGCAGTGTATTTTAAAACGCCGCTTTTGAACCTTGTATCTGATACGATTAGTTTAATTAGTTGTATTAGTTGAACCATGAAGAATTAAAATTGTACGTATATACAAATAGAATTAATGACAAAATAAAATGGATACACAAGTAATAACAAATTATTTTGCGAATAGCGAATATATAGCGAAATAATTTATTATTACTTTTGTATTATGGATCTCCGCAAAGTAACGCCTAATACTTTAAAATGGATACAAGTTTTTATAATGTAAAAAAGCTTTTGCCTTAAACTGAATGATAAAATACTTGGTTATACTCACAAACCAGTAATGTCTTTGAACGGTGTTTTCATCCCGGTATGGACTAAGTGGTATGAACATTATTATAATCGACACAATGGAGATACCACTGATTACCGTCCAGAGACGTCGCCGTGAGAATAACAGTTCGATTCCCGACTAAAATAGAAAAAAATTCTTTATTCAAACTAAACAAACTAAACTCAACTGCTGGTTCAGACATACTGCTCCTACCGAAAAGAGCTAGCGAGAAACTCGGCGGTTGCTCTTTTCAAAATATAATTCTTATAAATAATTGTAATTTCAATGTTTTACATATTCTTTTCATTGTAGACAAGTTAAAAACTGTGTAGGCATACGTTTATATGTAGAGGATTGCTGAGGAAATGCGGACGAATTTATGAACAATTGTAATCCTTAAGCAAAACATTCTAGCATAAAATTTATTAAAGATGCAATTCCACTAGTGTGCAGAACTGTGCAGCACTGTGAATGCACAGTGTGCGGCACAAATGTTTACTCTGGGCGACTGACTCAAGCAAACATTAACAAATTGTGCGCGAATATTCTAGAAATGTTCGCGCACATCTATGCACATTTGTGCGCGTACACTTGAAACAGTGGACTCGCGTCGACGCGTACGCACTCGTTGTTCACGAACTCAGTTTTGCTTCCGCTACTGGATCGAAAGCATTTGTTTGTACGCGCACATCTTTAATGAGGAGTGAAGGAATGAAAAAAATATCAAGAATAATTTCATAGAAAATGTCTAAAGATATTTTGTAAATTTGTATATAATTAATAAGTGAAATAATAATAATAAAGATTATAAAATATTCCTAAATTAACATGTTCGCGCACATGTGCTTCACTGTGCGCTTACACAAGTTGCACACAACATTGCCGGTGGAGACAGAAGCTAAACGCGACATCAGCTTAGTACGTGCAGTGCGAGAACTTTGTACACAAACTTTGTAAACAAATCTGCTGCACACTATTTTGGTGGAATCCTACCTTAACTATTTTTCGAATTTGTATTTGTAAACAGCTACCCATATCAAATATTCTAAATTATGAATTTTGCATTCGTTCTTCACTCTACACTTCTAGCACTGTACAAAATAACATTTCTCTGCGAGTCTTTCTTCTAATGATGCTTTGGTTACGGAGCGAAACGATTTTTGACTTTGTGTTGGTAATATGAACGTGGATATCATCATCCCCCTGCCCTTATCCCAATCTAAGTGGGGTCGGCTCATCATGTTACAATCATGTTTTCACAAGATTTGGCAACGTATTTTACGACCGGCCACCTGCCTGACGTCAATTTACCTTAGTCGTATTTTACGACCTCTCGGTAAGAAATGAGGGTGGTATATTCGACTCAACCGGATACCACACGGCGGGTCAACTTACCTTAGTCGCCTTTTACGATACCTGGGTAAGAAATGAGGGTGGTATATTCTACTTAACCGGATACCACACGGCGGGTCAACTTACCTTAGTCGCCTTTTACGATACCTGGGTAAGAAATGAGGGTGGTATATTCTACTTAACCGGATACCACACGGTGGGTCAACTTACTTTAGTCGCCATTAACGACACCTCGGTAAGAAATGAGGGTGGTCTATTCTTCTTAACCGGATACCACACAGCGGAATATAAAAAGGGATAGTGCACTTTTTTTGGCATTCCAAAGATTTTCTATAATCGCGGATTACGAAAAATCATACTATCGTTAATATTATAAAATACTTACCATAGTACTGGCAGCGACGATCGCAACCATGGTGTTTGCAGCTGCGATGATAATGTCAGGGTTGTCGGCACCGGACCGACCCATTATCGGTACCAAAAGTGAGTTTAACCGTGTTGCCAGTGAAAATGCGAACATTGTCGCGGGGAGATTGAGAAGTACTTCTAGTAAGAGGTGTTGCCATGCTGAAAAAATTAACATCAAAAATAGATGATTTTATCAGCGTAATGATGTACTGTATGAAACCATATCGTTACATGTATTTCTATTGTTAAAGGAAATTGTTGAATCCCATCAAATTTAAGAATTTTATTCAATTCCGCAGTCTTCAATTAATTCAAGCTTTAGTTAAATCGTCAAGTGTTTAAACAGTTTATGGATGTAAATGTCATTTTGCGGAATTCCATAGTACAAAAAATGTTGCGGCCTGTTTCAATCCCACAGGCAATAGGCCTCCTCTCTCCGTTTCTGGAGAGAAGGGTTGGAGCTAACACCTACCCCGCTGCTCCAATGCGGATTGGTAGGTTACACATATCTCCAGAATTCTCTAGAGATATGCAGGTTTTCTCACGATGTTTTCCTTCACCGAAAAGCGTGTGATAAATTGCAATTATAAATTAGACACATGAGTTTTAATAGAAAAACTCATTTGTGCCTGCCCGGGTTTGAACTCGTGTTCCCCTCGAAAGAGTCGCACGGTCTCACCGCTGGGCTATCACAGCTATCCATAGTATAATATTCGCGAGTATTTACAGTTCTGTAATATATGCCTACTATAAAAGCCTACTATACTATTGAGGTTTACTTAGACGATAAGAATGCATGGATATAACTACTCTTCGATCCTGTACAAAACATTAATGACTATATGTAACTGGTAATTAACTAATTTTCGTATTAAATTTAAATTACTCTTATTGAGCCTTCAAAAAACTGCCTAAACGGTTATTTAATTTTAGCCTTTCAAACTCATGTATTTTTGAGTTATAACTATTTTATTAATATTTCATAACTTAAACTTAACAATGCAACAGATTTAATTGATTAATTTATTTAATTTTCTTTGATTATTTCAATTTTGTTATAATTTTATCTGTTATATTTGATATTTGTAGTTAACACTTCGTTTTATTTTTATGCTTATATTTGTTATCGTGTCTAGTTTTATTTACATTTACATTATAAACTGTTTTCTGTTATATCACTCGGGCAGCAGCTGAAAACCAGCGTCGTGTGTTATTAGCCCTAGTAATGACATGCGGCAATGCTGAGCTGTGTGCCCTTTCTGTAAATTTTCAATTGCGGAATAAATATTTTTCATTTCATTTCATAATAAGAATTATTCTTTAAAAAGAGCAACCGCCGATTTTTTTTGCTGGTTCTTCTCTTTCGTAACAGGTTTCCGAACCAGCAGTACAGTTGACGATTCAAAGCACTCGTTTACAAGTTTACTTGAATAAAGAAATATTGAATTTGAATATGGTTTGTTCAAAGTATCTGTGCTGTGCCGAATTAAAAATCAATGGGTATTAAAATAAAAAATTACTCAAATGATTTATAGAAGCAGGCGTTATTTTGCGGAATTCCATATTACAAGCAATATAACAGAACTAACTACTTTGCTATAATCCGCACGGGTTGAGTGAATGCATGCAAAGCCAATGTGTATGAAGCAGGCAAAATCTACACACCTTATACATGCAGGACAAGCCACCACATGAACCCCAAGGCGCAATTCACCAGCAACAACGCACACAAAAACAACACACACACCCACCACCACAATATCGACGATCGTTTCGCCCCGAAACCGAAGCATCATCAGGAGGATAGGCTTCACGACAAAAATCGTACTGCTAATACGATCAGTACGATTTTTGTCGTGAGTAAAAATAACAATGGTCACTTAATAAACGAGCAAGTAAATGTATCTAATTTCGTTTTGCTACATGTGTTCAGAGGGGAGGGTATTGGTGGGGGTTGAACTATTTAAGAATGCTTGTATGGGTAGCGCGGCGCATTACGATTTTTGTCGTGGAGCCTATCCTCCCGATGATGCTTCGGTTTCGGGGCGAAACGATCGTCGAGATTGTGGTGGTGGGTGTGTGTGCTGCTTTTGTGTGCGTTGTTGCTAGTGAATTGCGCCTTGGGGTGCATGTGGTGGCTGGTCCTGCATGTATAAGGTGCGTAGATTTTGCCTGCTTCATACACATTGGCTTTGCATGCATTCACTTAACCCGTGCGGATTATAGCAAAGTAGTTAGTTCTGTTATATTGCTTGAAATATTACTCACCTTTCAATCGACCGTATCGTACTGCAGTAACAGTGACCATACTGGCAACCGTCATAACCAGCAGTGGGGTTGTAATCAAATATCTCAGGTTCGCCAAACCAGGGACACAGCACAACGCCAGAAGAAATACTGAAACGAGAAACCGAGTCGCAGCCATCGCTTGTGATGCTCGAATCGAACGATTTTGACCAGACTGAAAATAAAAAATCAAACTAAAGGCTCTTTAAAAATATTTTTTGAGTCGCAGTAGTCGAAGACCCAGTTGTAGAGAGATGAGGGGTTCGTGGACTTTGATAAAAATTTGTGGTGACTCGGCAAAAATTTTGGTCAAATTTATTCAGCAGGCCTACCATTGAACTCTTATTGCGACTCAATTGAAGACGTAAACGACGACCGCGAACCACTTTCTTTTCGTACCATGAAGTGTGAATTGCATTGGGGTCGTAATGTTTGAAAAGGATAACGTTATATGGATACTCTATGATAACTCTGTCTCTTTTACTCACATGTTCTTAGGACGAATTCCGAACGATCATTCGGCAACGACTTAAAGTGTGCGTCTTGAAGACGTACATGATATGAAAAAGAACAAGAATTTCGTTTAAGTCTTCAACTGAGTCGCAATAAGAGTTCATGGTAGGCCTGGAGGTTTTCAATACAAAATTAGTAGAGATCTTTCATTCTAAAAGTGCACGCCCCTCCACCGTTACAATTACACAATTACATTATTTTAATGTGTGAGAGAAAATATTGACTGTACTATTGTATATGTGTGCTTGCAGCAATTTCAAAGTTGACTCGACTCATTCGCGCACTTAAAGGTCAACTAATGGCTCGACTGGTATAAGTGAGTAAAGACATTGGAGGGGCGTGCACTTTTAGAATGAAAGATCTCTACTTACATCATTATGCTACACCGTTGTCCAATAACAAAAGGCGAGATCACTATTATTTCACTTTTATTTTCGCTTGCTAATTCATTCATAGTTAGTTTTAGATAGTTTAATAGTTTAATTTAAATTCCCTTTTTTATTTACTTTTTTAGTGTAATTTTTTACTCGTGTACATATGGAAGTTGAACCAAGTAAAGGTGGGCACTGGTTCCCAAAATACTTTAAACTAGCTTGGAAGCCAGGGAACCATATAATTGTACATGAGCATTGTTGTGAAATAAATAAATAAAAAATCTATATAATATAATATTAGTCACGACGGACGACCGTGTGTGTAACTGTCACATATAAATACTTATTTATATTAATTTTTGAACATAACACGGTAGTTAGTTGTCGAGTTACAAACTTTACGCGACGCGGCAACACACTGGTCTAAATAATCCATTCAGAATTACCCATTACTTAATCTTCACTACGCATAATTGTTTAATTTTCCTACAGCAATTCGAACGATTGCAGCATAGAGCATACTTAAGGCATTCTTATTAGAACTGGACAAAAACTACTTTTGTGAAAACAAAACGAAACAGTTATTAGACGAAAAGAAACGGTTTCAAAAAAACAGTTATTTAAAAACGCTTAAGAACTACACACTATACCATATACTTAACACAATATACAAGTTTAATATCGAATACACTTTATTTACAATTAGTATCTTTTCAAAAAAACAATCATTTTTTGCATTATATATAGTGACTAAAGACGCTTAAAAATGGCACAAATTTATTATAATATAATAATATTTTTCCTTCGATTTCAATGACCTATGACACTAACCGCTTACATGGGTCCGATGAAGAACTGCTAAACTAAAGAAACTGCTTTATAAAGCTAAATATATGTCAAAGAAATATCAGATTTATTTTTATATATCCAAGGTATATTTATTTAATAAGTTTCTTGAAACTGTTTGTTGAAATGACTTTGGAGAGTGATCGCTCCGTTTCGCTTATTATAACCGTACATATGGAAGGTGTGAGCGAGGTAAGGGGAAATTTGCACACGCATTTAAAATTGTGTACACGCCTTTCGATACCATTACAGCAGTTTAAAAACACTGTTAAAAAGAGGCTGATACAGAAAGCCTACTATACTGTTGAAAATTACCTAAATGATAAGGATGTGTGGATATAGGTGCACTTCTACCCTGTACAAGACAGTAATAAATAGATGTAACTAGTTCTAAGATTTATATTTTAAAAAGAGCAACCGCCGAGTTTCTTGCTGGCTCTTCTCGGTAGGAACAGCTTTCCGAACCAGCAGTAAAGTTGACGATTCAAAAGCACTTGTTTACAAGTTTACTTGAATAAAGAATATTTTGATTTGATTTGATATATGACGGCCCATCGAGACGACCGCAACTAATATTTTAGAAACGGTTTCTGCTGTAGACAAAAAACCGTTTGTTCGTTACGCAGTAATAAAGTTTTTTTTAAGAAACACCCAGCTTTAATTCCTATAAAAACTTACTTTATTAGTTCTCCAAGAATCAAACCCATGTGATATCGTCACAGCTGTAACTAGATATGGCATCCAATACAAAGGCGTTACAATCCAATGTTCCGATAAATATCTGAAATTATTTACAATAGCTATATTATCAACACAAAAAAAAACAAAATTATGCTCTGTAGCAGAAACAGATGTTTCAAGTAAGGGTCACGCTTAATTTATATTATATAATACCGATACTGAAACACTGCATTGTAATCTCTTCCTAGTCTCTACCAATAGACCTACCACCAATTCAAAGTCAGTACCTAAACTGAGTCACTCTCTTTTCGTACCATGAAGTGTGGATTGAGTTGGAGTCGTAATGTTTAATTGTATATTTTGGTTATAATTATTTATTTGTTTGTTATAATTGTTTATTTTAAGGAATATTATACAATCCACACTATAAATATTTTTATACTGTAATCATAAATTCGATCGCTTGAAATATTTATAATGACAAATATTGAATGTTGTACATGCCTTTAAGTGACGTGTTCACCCAAAACGAAAATTCATACACTAAATATGTAATCATATAATTGTAACTGTGTTCAACGTTGGTGTGTCTTATATAAATAAATAAATAAAATAACTCTCTTTTACTCAAATGTTTTAGGACGCGTTCATTCGGCAACGACTTAAAGCGTGCGTCTTTAAGACGTCATGGTATGAAAAAGCAAAATAATTTCGTTTACGTATTCAATTGAGTCGCAATAAGAGTTCCTGCAGATCTGACAGCTTTTTTTTCTATCTTGTCACTCTGCAAGGGGTTTGGTGCAACACTGTTGAGAAAGGTACAACTTGTGGCCAAACTTGACACAAGTGGAAAACGACTTCAGCTATTGGATACGACCACAGACAACCCTGTACTGGGTAAAGAATCGCTGAGAACTACAGTTGGCGACAAATTTATATTCAAATTATTCTTCATTCAAGTTAACTTGTAAACAAGCAAGTGCTTTTGAATAGACAACTCTAATGCTGATTCGGAAAATTGCTCCTAACAAGAAGTGCAAGAAACTAATTACAGCGTCCTTATAAACTAACCTCATTTGGGTGGTGGTAGCAATCATAATTAGTGTAAAGAGGGCTACAGTGGCTGCACCCGCCACCAAACTCACCACACGTGCCATTATCGACCAGAATAGCTCAAGAATTGCTGACCATCCTAAAAATAAATTTAGTAATTATATGATTTATGGACTAAGGTATATCAACCCGCTATGGGGTATCCGGCTGTGTAGAATAGATCACCTTCATTTCCTACCGAGGTGTCGTAAAAGACGACTAAGGTAAGTTGACCCGCCGTGTGGTATCCGGTTGAATAGAATAGACCACCCTATTTCTTACCGAGGGGTCGTAAACTACGACTAAGGTAAGTTGACGTCAGGCAGGCGGCCGGTCGTAAAATACGTAGCCGAATCATCATCATAGAGTGGGATAAGGGCAGGAGGATGATGATGATGATTGAAAATAGTTATTCATATTTTTGTGGAATTATATTTTATAAAAGTAGTCATAGAATTATTTTATAGTATTTTAAAAATGCTGTTTTACGCTTATATGTTAATTTTACAAGTAGCAAATTGGATAAACCCGAGACACGCGGGTTTTTTCATAAAAAAAAGTAAACTAACGGCCTGTTAATATCCCACTGCTGGGAATAGGCCTCCTCTCACCGTTTTTTGGAGAGAAGGATTGGAGCTAAGACCGACCACGCTGCTCCAATGCGGATTGGTAGGTTACATATATCCCTAGAATCCTCTAGAGATATGTAGGTTTCCCCACGATGTTTTTCTTCGTCGAAAAGCGTGTGATAAATTACAAATATCAATTAGACACATAAGTTTTAATAGAAAAACTCATTGGTGCCTGCCTGGGTTTGAACCCATGTTTGTCTCTAGAGTGTCGCACGGTCTCACCGCTTCATATAATAACAATAATATTCTCCCAATGAGCTGTTTTTGTTGTGTGCTTATATATCATGAAGAGTATTTTACGATTTTTATTTTATGGCCCCTTCAGCACCAAGGCTTACAAGTCGTAAAGAATGTGATCGTGGTACGATTTTGGATTTTATACAAGAAAAGAACTTATACTTAATTATATAATACCTAAATATACTTACTATGTCCAAACAGCCAGAGGAAATAACCTACACTTAATAAACCTAAAACTCCTACTACCACATCCATCAATAATGCCATACTCCTAGAGTAAGTTATAAGGAACAGTCCCAAATAATCAAAATACACCAGTGTAGAAGGGCGTTCCTGTAAAAAATAAATTGAATAAACTTTTAAGGCGTCAATTCCCCCCGATACCTTAATTATTTTATTAAGATTAACTAATTCAAAATATTGTTAGGTCAGGTTAGTGCTTTTGGAGAGAAATACGTTTGGACTCGTTCAGAAACTTCAGTTCGTCTTTACCGTACAAATTACAGTGCTTACAAACACAGAGCAGATCCGTAGTTCGAAAGCGTAAGGGAGATCCCTATTGTATTATTGTAAGAACTCTAAAGCGAAAAAGCTTTAGAATTCTTTACACATTTCCATTAGAAAACTTAATCGCTGAAGCGATACTCGTCAAGCGCAATGTTTATTGTGGTAAATCCATGAAATATATATACCAGTTGACTCAAGACTTATTTATATTTAAAAAAAAAGAAAAATTACAAAACAAAAAGTAAAATCATGTAAAGCAAATAAATTTTATGGTCAACGTACTTCCGATTATTTAATTCCAAGATTTATAAATGATTTACCAAAATCAGTGAAATCTACACTAACAAAAGAAAATATAAAGTATAAAATCAAAGAACACCTTCTAAAATTATTACGAGCACATTAAAATCAAAAGGACAATTTATCTAATTTATAGAATTAGGCGTTACTTTGCGGAGATCCATAATACAAAAGTAATAATAAAATTATTTTGCTATAATCCGCGATACAGTAAATAGAAAATATATATAGTGTTTAATGTATAGTGGACTATCAGTATTTTCATACCCGATACGTGCAGGATTCGTAAAAACACACGCACAAACCTCCACCACTTCCACCACAATACACAAGCACTACACAGGTTCACTATCACAAACTCAACAATCGTTTTGTCCCGCAACCGAAGCATCATCAGGCTTCGGTTGCGGGGCTGATAATACTGATAGTCCACTATACATTAAACACTATATATATTTTCTATTTACTGTATCGCGGATTATAGCAAAATAATTTTATTATTACTTTTGGACAATTTATCATTAAATACATATGAGAATCAACCTGTATCTTTCGATGAGATCGTTATCTTCAACATTATTTTTCTGTTGTGCTCGCTGTCATTATGAAATAATATACCCGCACTAACTTATTATTAAGAATACTTTGTTTTGATTTTGGTTTGTTATATGTATAAGGTAATAATTTATTCGTATTCAGATAAGAAATATTTTAGAGGAATGTGCAATATCCAGACAAGTCGGCAAGGCTTATGGATATGAAGAAAGTAAACTGTAATGTGTTAGATGTAATTTGTTTTTTAAATAAATAAATAAATATGTATTGATTAACTTGTACATAAATAATTAAATAAAATAAATAATTCAAGGTATTATTTAGGTAGTCATGACGAATTATGACTGAATATGGACCCTATATTCAGTAGACAAAATAATCAATAAAGAAGAGAACACTCGATATTAATCACACACCTTGACTGTCAGCTCCTGGCAGTCAGCTAATTCCCTGACGAGATTGAGAAGCATGTCCCCCGCGTTCTGTATGACGCCGTCGTGTATCAACTCTGGCTTATCGTTCCGAGTGTGGTATACATTACCCCACTTTACAAAGGCTATGTCTATACCTAAAATTATAATTATATTATACACGTTAACAAAATAAAGATCTATAAATTACAGTAATGGCTTCTGAACACCTTATAATCCTAACAGTAGGCCTACCGTGAACTTTTAGAAAACGATTCAATTCAAAGTCAGTGTTTAGTTAACAATTTAGTTAACGTCTTCAATTGAGACGCAACAAGACTTCATGGTGGGCCTGCTTGCTGTGCGTCTTTATATTACGGCAAAAATTCTATATACGGCGCACCATGATCATGATATTTGCAATTTATCACACGCTTTTCGGTGAAGGAAAACATAGTGAGGAAACCTGCATATCTCTAGAGAATTCTAGGGATATGTGTAACCTATACATCCACATTGAAGCAGCGTGGTAGGTTTTAGCTCCAATACTTCTCTTCAAAAAACTGAGAGAGGAGGCCTATTCCCAGCAGTGGGATAGTAACAGGCCGTTACTTTACTTTTTTTATGATCATGATGACCATGATTATTTTAAAGAAAATGTAATATGACTTTATTTGGTGTACGATAAAAATATATTATTGATTTTCCTTTCATGTCAATATTCAATACAGTATTTTCTATATGTGCTTTTTTAACTAAAACATTGTCTAATTTATATAATAAGGCTTTACTTCGCGGAGATCCATAATACAAAAGTTATAATAAAATTATTTTGCTATTAGAGAATAAATCTAAATTTAGCATTATATATTTCCTATTCACTTTATCGCGGATTATAGTAAAATAATTTTATTATTACTTTTGTAAAACATTATCGATTATCCTTTTTTTAAATTATTTTGTTTACTTTTTCATTCTATGTTATTAAGACGTAAAGAGCCCATTCGAGAAATTTAATACATACGCATGAATTATTAAAATTTCTTTTAACATTAAGTGTTAACTTATCTATATTAATATTATAAAGAGGAATGATTTGTATGTTTGTTTGTATGTATGTTCGTTACGTTTTCACGCAAAAACTATTGGACCGATTTCAAAAATTCTTTCACCGTTGGAAAGCTGCTTTTTCACTGAGCAACATAGGCTATATGTCATTTTCATAAAAAATAGGGATCCCTAATAAAATTGTAATAACTTGGTAAAAATTTAGTCGTAAACATCTATCATCGCGTGCGCTGCGGAAACTATTGCTGATAGAACAAAAAAATGTTCTACAGTATTATAGAACGTATCAATATCAACAAAAAAGTCCGCGATACCATATGTCTAACTATTATAGTTATGCCAATATTACTACTTTTTTACATTGTAAAAGTTGGTAAAAGTGCCGACAATAATCAAACCATTTTATTCATATCTCTGTATTAATCCTTATCCCATTAAATGATATTTTATGAATAACTGTTTCAATACCTGTAAAATACTTTTTAAATTATTAAAATCCGACATCCCAATCAAAAGATTTTACGAATTTAAGAATGTAAATCGAAATCAAATAATGCCATAACAAACCTAACCTACCGTTATAGCAGGGCCTGCACTTGGTGAGTTAAGTCTTATTCCAAGAATACTAATGATACCCATTTTTTATAATTAAATAATCTACAAAATAAATCTATAGTCCGATTTCGTAGACTTTCCACTACCACGAGATCAGTATGGACGCGGGTGAAACCGCGGCGCTTTGCTAGTTTAATAAATAAAGGGCATTATAACGATTCAGTTAATTCTAGAAATATCCGGCAGTAGACACTTGAAAATCCTTACCAGTGATGTTTCCAAAGTCTCTCCATATCCTAAAGTCAGTATCAGAGGGTATAATTCCGGTACTAAATAGGAACTCTCCCACACCCTGAGCTATTGGCCGTGAAGTTGTCCTTCTGTATATTTCTAGCACTCGAGGATCCGTTACCTATATTAGAAACAATCGACCAATTTTGGAATACAACGTCGCTACAATTACTTCTAAAAAAAATTTAAATATAAACATAGTCCTCATCCTCCTGCCCTTATCCCACCATAAACAAACAAAGCACAACATGTTACAAACATGTTGTCACGTGATTTGACTATGTATTTTACCACTTCCACCTGCCTGACTTACCTTAGTTGCTTTTTACGACACCTCGGTAAGAAAAAGGGTGGGCTATTCTACTCAACCGGATACCATACGGCGGAGATATAAACATAGTATAATTTTTTTTTTTTTATATTTGCGTACCAAAATTGCTTTACCATAAATTGTCTTACTTCTAAATTTAGCTGGTAGAGATTTAAACACTTTTTTTATTAATTTTCTCACGATTTTTATAATACATAAATATTTTTAAAAAATATTTAGCGATACCATCAGTACTATTAAAGGAACTATAATTAAATATAATTGCAACAAAAACTATATATAAGTTAAAAGTTCTAATTATTTTTTAATATATTTTTAAGCTTAATAATGAGTATTATATTGTAATTATAAACAATGTAAGTTTTGTTCTTCATCCTCAAGAAATTTTGTAAAATATAATAATAAATAAATATATGGGACACTTACACACACGGTCGTCCGTCCTCAAAGTAACTTAATACTTGTGTGGTGACGGACAACTGGTACATATATAATATTTATAATTTTAAATATATACTTAAATACATACAGGCTCGAAAAATCAACAAATTGTTTTTAGAAAATGTTGGTCTTCGGCGGGACCGAACCCGCGACCCGCAGAGCTGAAGGCAGGATCATTACCCACTGCGCCAACGGTCCAGTCAATAATAATAGACATTGAAAAATAGATTATAAATAATATACATTGAAAATTTGTATAAGTTATTAGGATGAATTGGACTGAATGCTTTGTCCGCGTTTTCTTATAACTGTAGTGTTTTGACGGTTTATAATTAAAATTTTTAAATACTACAGACTTAAGCTTATATAAATAACAAGAACTCACAATGCACTGTTAAGCACCACAATTATAATACGATTTAATTTGAATTAACTTTCAATAAAGGCAAGATCATTGAGTACTTAACTAAATGTTTTGTATACCTGAAAAACATTCGGTTTTCCGTTCATTCCGGCTGAATCGAGATTTATGACGCTAACTACACCCTTAGACCAAGGATGATGTAGGAATCCATGGCTTCCCTAAAAGGATATAATGTTATGGTTCAATTTTTTTACCAGATAACGTTAAAGTAACCATTATAAACAGAAAGATCCAAACAGTTATTATATTATAAATATGCGATACAGTAATAAGTAAGAAACAGTAATGTTATGTATTTTATTTATATAGTACTAGCTTTTAAACGCAACTTCGTTCTCGTAGACTGCGGTCTTATTGAGTAAACCGTAATCTGTACTTATTATAGAACAAAGTCCCCAAAAGCTGTCTGTCTGTATGTAATCGTTTTTCTCAAAATCTACGAACGGATTTTTGTACGATTTTCACCAAAAGATAGTGCAATACTTCCGGATAGTTTAGGTAAATAGTACATATCGGTATTATGTAAATTGTGTTGAAAAAATCGAGCAGTTGTTAAAAAACTTGCTTGCTGGGAGCTTTAGTCGCGTGCGCTGCGTTACCAGCAGAGAACGCTAAAGTAATGTAGTAGAGATTGTAGATCTATAAAAATACTACAAAAAGTGATAGTATGTCTCTATCTTTCACGTTTAACTCACAATAGCTACTTCTATGTTCAAATTCAAGAATTCAGGAAACGTTTCGTAAATCAGTGAATTCCACCCGGGCGAAGCAGTTGTTGGTACAGCTAGTACTTATATAAATTATGGTTAAAGTGGGTTAACCTTAAAAGCTAGGCATAGGCTGTCGCGGACTTTTATTCAAAACTTTAAGAGGAAAAATTTTGTAATAGATGATTTTTGAATAACTTTTACCGAGTACTTAGAACACGCAAGGAAAGCTTTAAATTTCGTCGTTTACGCAATATTGCTGCTCCTCTCCTTTTAATCTTATGTTATTTAGTCTATAGCCTTCTTCAATAAATGGACTATCTTACCCTCAAATAATTTTTCAAATCGGCACAATAGTTCCTGAGCTTAGCGCGATTATTCAATCAAACAAACTCTTCAGCTTTATACTCGTATATTAGTATAGATATAGATAAACAGCAACAAGCTGTGATAGCCCAGCGGTGAGACCGTGCGACTCTCTAGAGACGACATAGGTTCAAACCCGGGCAGGCACCAATGAGTTTTTCTATTAAAAGTTATGAGTCTAATTGATAGTTGCAATTTATCACGCTTTTCGGTGAAGGAAAACATCGTGATGAAACCTGCATATCTCTAGAGAATTCTAGGGTTATGTGTAACCTACCAATCCGCATTGGAGCAGCATGGTAGATCTTAGCTCCAATCCTTGTCTCAAAAACGGAGAGAGGAGGTTTTAGCCCAGCAGTGGGCATAGTAACAGACCGTTACTTTAGATCAACAGCTGAGCCCGCGGTTTCGCGCGCATGGAAATCAGTGTGTCACACAAGACCCAAAAGTAGATATTGTGCGTTAACCATAAGATATAGAGACACGCGGACTTTTTGTAGATCTACAATTCTATACTCCATTACCTCTGTGTATCTCTGCTCGTTTATGCAGCACACGCGACTAAAGCAAGCGATTTTTTTACCTCTTCAACACAATTTACATAAAACCGTAATGTTAATAATCTAGATCTTCCGGAAAAATTTCACTATCTTTTAGGACAACCCGGATATAAATCCGTTCGTAGATTTTGAGAAAATCGATCACATACAGACAGACAGGTTTTGGGGACTTTGTTTTATAATAAGTATAGATGTTCGTTTACGTCATAAGATGTTGAAGGTGTAATCATATTGTAAGCATACTAATACGCTGGACGATATTTCATTGTATCTCCTTATTTAACTGTACGGATATATGCCTATGTAGGTGTACCCGCGATTTCGTACGCACCAAGTTCAGCATTAAAGTGCCCTCTATATGACAATATGTTTTTACCGTGTTGTAAAATAAAATACACAATCTTCTTATCCCATATGTTACCCCGGTGTGTAAACTTTAATTCTGCCAAATGTCATAAGTATTGGCAGACAAATATAATTTCGCATTTATTAAATTAGCATGGATATCAATAACACAAAAATATATTTTATAGAATTAAGCGTTACTTTGCGGAGATCCATAATAAAAAAGTAATATTAAAATTACTTTGGTCTATCTAAATAAATTAAATAGGAAATATATATAATGCTTATTGTAGAGTGGACTATTCGTTTTCATACCTGAAACATGCAGCATTCGTTAAAACACATGCACAAACCTCCACCACTGCCACCACAATACACAAGCATTACACACGTTCACTATCACAAACTCAACAATCGGTTCGCCCCGCAACCGAAGCATCGTCAGGAATAGACTCGTTGACACTTCGTGCGATAACACAAAAATATCTTAATTCTGTTCATAGTCATATTTGGTCATTAACACATATAAAATCAAAGGATCCTAAGCGGTTGGTCGTGAGTATTTTACTAACAAATAATTTACCAATAAAACATTTTCTTCCGCACCGTTAAATAGAAATATTAAGTTGTGTTTAAATTTTTTGTTCCTTCGAGACAATTTTGATAAGGTTTCAGCCATTACAGCACAAAACACGCCGTTATCTGATGCACCTGAAATATACAAAATTTTATCTATATGTTAGATTCTATTACAATATTTAGATAAAACTCATTGTACTGACTCTTTTCCACTGGCCAATGTTTTTTTTTACTTTTTGTTATGTGGACTTAGAATATATTTTTAGAAACATACTGGGGAGGCAAGGGAGATGTTATCTGTAGATCTTAGACGCTGACTTCTGACAAAAATCGAAAACGTTAGGGTTATCATACTAAAGTTATAGAGTTAGCCTTAAATTTGTCTATCAAAAATAAAAAGAAAGCAAACGAGACTTATTTTCTGTCTCTCTGTTTATGTGTTATTAGACTAAGATAAGATAAGATTAGAATAAGAATAGAATAAAGATAAAATTAAATAGGATAAGGTTCAAAATCCATCCGACGACTATCTGCCTTCGGCGGACTCTCGAGTACTTTGGTCACATAGCTCGGGAAAACGCTAACAGCATTGAAAGGCTTGTGATCACAGGAAGTGACGATGGAAGGAGATCACGTGGAAGTAGCTCAAGACGTTGGTCGAACCAGGTCAAGGAAGCTCTAAACTCCCCCGTTTATTGTACTCTTCACACAGCGGAGAATAGCCCTATTGTCCGTATTGACAGTATTCTATCTTAAAGAGCCACGATTTTCATCACTGAGAAAACGATGCAAAAAGAAGACAAGGATAGGTATATAAGTAGTTTAACTTTATTCTATTTTTAATTCTTACCCATTGCAAAAGGCACAGAGTCATAATGACAGTTGATAAGTATAGACGTTCTGGTGGTCCCATCACTATTGAACCCGCTCTCCCCTTCCAAAACCGCGACAATATTAGAAAGGTTTTGATAAACGTTCACATGGGGTGAACTGGCTGCAAGCCAATAGTCTCCTGTAAAATTACATAAAAAATGATAAAGATACGGTAGTACTTAATTTTAATCGGAATTTATTTAAAGCGAATGATGATTTAGGTAAAAAAAGCTTAAAAGACGAGTTAAAAAAAGCTATGATAGCTCAGTGGCTCTCTAGAGACAATCATGAATTCAAACCCCAATGACTTTTTCTAATTAAACTTGTGTCTTATTGCTAATTGCAATTTATCACACGCTTTTTGGTGAAGCAAAACATCATGAGGAAACCTGCATATCTCTAGAGAATTCTAGGGATATATGTAACCTACCAATCCGCATTGGAGCAGCGTGGTAGGTCTTAGCTCCAAACCTTCTCTCCAAAAATGAAGACAGGAGGCCTATGCCCAGCAGTAGGATAGTAATAGGCCGTTACATTTTTTTTTAAGTTAAGAAAGTTGCAGAAAGTCGCTGGATCAAGATTGTGTAGCTAAAGAAACTACAATATTTATTTAATTTATAGGATAAGGGGTTACTTTGCAGTTTGCTATAATTCTATATGATGCTCCGGTTACGGGGCGAAATTATTGTTGAGTTTGGGATAGTGAATGTGTGTAGTGCTCGTGTAGTGTGGTGGCGATGGTGGAGGTTTATTTGCAATGTGTTTTAAAGAATCCTGCATGTTTCCGGTGTGAAAAAACGGATAGTCCACTATACATTTAGCACTATATACATTTTCTATTTAATTTAACGCGGATTAAAGCAAAATAATTTTATTTTTACTTTTGAACATTATTTATGTTTGCAATAACGTGGGTTTAGAGAGGAAGCAATGAAAAAGCAAGAAGAAATAATTAGGAATTAATCATGGACTCCAACTGCCGTACCACAATGAAATCCAACATCGTACTTCTCACTCCAATTATACTATATATCTTATATAATATTAAGGAAGTGTATTTAATTCCAGTGAGTAAATGATTAATATTTTGTTAATATTTCTCAAGTTCATTTTAAGTAATTAATATATACCTTCAACATATTGCCAATCTGTATGTATAGGCATACTTGCGAACCTAGCTATAACATCGACTAGCTCTTTAAGATCCCTTGTTTTAGCGAAATGGTATGCAGTACCAGACACTCTTGGCTGGTCGCCAAGTATTTTTTGTAGATATCCTTTAGCCGAAATTTCACTGAAGGTGTTTGCATCCTCAAAAACACAAGAGAAGTAGATGAAAATAACAAAATGCCCGAAGTGATAAATAAATTTATGTAAGCTCCTGTATGATCCAGTAAGCGTTATATTACCCTCAATTCATCATTATCCTTCTGCCCTTATCCCACTCTAAGTGGCTTGGCAGAAAATGTTATAAACATATTGTCACACGATTTGGCGATGTATTTTACGACCTGCCTGACGTCAAATTACCTTAGTCGTTTTTACACCTCAGTAAGAAAGAGTAATACCCTCGATTATTTATTAAAATATGTTACATACTTGTCCTATGTGATATCCTCCTTCTATGTCTATGTCCTATGTACTATATGTCCTCGTGGCATAAACGAGAGAAACAAATAGTAGCGAAATTAGAACGCATTAAACGATGAAGCGAAACGAAACACGTATTTCACATACATTTCTAGATAAACAAAAGTATAAACGAGAGTAGAGCTGCAAAGCTCGTAATAATTTAAATACCGTTAAGATGCTTCAGTTTTAACCAATCTGAATATTTAGAAACTTTACGCGGCAATTTTTGCAATTAGTAGAAAATTGATAAAACCTGTATTTTTTAGACTTCTTTCTCTGCAAAAAAACTTGTTATAGGGCAAAGGTCAACTGTATCTACCCTGTTTTCCTTTATCATATTAATTTCCGTTTTTTAAAAACTATTGAATACTTACACCTCTAGGTATGTCTATTTCCCTGATAGGATTCGGCAAATCGTTTTCAATAACTGTAGTTATATATGCAATGAGCAAGAAGAAACCTAGTAAAATAACTAAAAACGGACTAGCCACCTGAAAAATATTTCTTAATTAGTTTGGTTAAAAAATCTTAAATACTTTTAAGATTCCTTTAACCATAATAATTACGTTCATAATAAGAAAATTAATTATTTATTGTAATAGTACATCAAAATTTCTTAAAATTTATTGGTAGAGTTTTGTATTTCTTTAATTTTTAAAACATACATAAATGATCCACTGAATTATTTAATAGTTATGATATTATGAACAAATAACTTAAAGCATTTGAATTGATCTACACCATAAAAATCTATTTATCTATGTTATAAATGTTTTTTTTTGCCTATAGGTATCTTTTTTTAATCATAAAGCATAATAAACTTTCTGTTTAATGTTTTTTCAGACAATTAATAAATAAAACTTTCAGTTTATTTTCTTCCAAAGTTTATTCTAATGTTAAATCATACATTTTCTTCTATTTAATAAAAGTGATAACTTTTGATAATAATTATTAGATACTTTAAGATATCCTAAGTTTCATGAGAATAAATTATTACGAGGCACAGTTAAACAATTTGTGCTGTTTTTTTTAAAGCAAGAAATTTATTATTGAAGGTTAATAAAATAAAAGCAATTAACCCGTTGTGATGGTTTTTCTCCATGGTCATTAGTTGTTGTAAATGGAAACTCTGTATAAAGCTGTTTGTTAATCTGTAAAATTTAATACCAGAAAAAAAAACAGTTAGAGCAAGAAAACTAAACAAAGAGTAAATTATTATTCAGTTATAGCAATTCATTTGGGCAATGAAGCGACACTAAATATCCTTGACTATATAGAAACTTAAAACAAAGTTGCAAGAATGCATAGAGCACACCTTTCAATAATATTGAAACTAAAATTGATTAAGACATTTGGGTAACCTACACAGTGAAAGATATAAGATTAATCTTATGGATAGACTTAGGTCCTACTAAAAGTAAAATATCCCTTCAAACAAAAATTTTCAGAAATAGAACAATAACTTCTGTTTGACTGATAAGACTGATTAATTTCCTGTATTAAAAAGCTGGGAAACATAATATTCTATAAAACTTGCAGATTCTTATATAACATTTTTCGGTTATTATAAGTTAATCAAGAGGTATATTTAAAACAGCATTGAGGAATAAGGTAAAACAACATGAATTAAGTAGGTTATTTATCATTCGTCATTTTTATAGTCTTACCGATGTTACAGCCATATTATCGGCTTTATGTACATTTAATATCCAATAAAGAACAGATTAAATGTATTGTATTATTCCATTTATTCGCATTACTAAAAAAATAATGAGACAAAGAGAACTGAGAAGTAACTAAGCATGGGAAGATCGCTATTAGTATTTACGAATCATATTAGACTTGTGTAGTTCGCGAACGAACTAGTTCGAAAGAATCACTCCCACAGACGAACGACGGGAATCGAGTCCCATATTTCCCGCTTCATCGTTCGTTAGTTCGTGATTCATGAGTCGTGATTTGGTATAGAATCAGTAAAGGTGGCATCAACCGAACTCATGTTGTCTCGCTCACAATCGCAAGGAACTCGTATCTGCTGTTCGCTCATCGAATTGTATGCCGTGACTACTTACTGTTAGGGATGTCAAAAAATAATCGATTATTTAATCAAAATAATATTGCTATTTTTCATACAAAGAAATATAGGCCTTATATTGTATACATGCGTATAGAACATAACGGTTACATTTGTTTGTACTAGCAACCTTTTGTCCACTAACAACTAATAGTACAAAAGTAGATAGCGCATTTGCGAATCGCTATTTCTGCGATTGTTATTACAAACAAATGTAATTCTTAAATCGTACACAATACGATCGATATTTATAAGTTATACTTTCTCAACGAAATTTCTAAACAATGTAGGAAACTATCGACACCTGTTGACATCCGTTTGAACCTGGACACCTAATGTTTTAATATTTGCCGAAGATGTCGCTATTTAAATATACTATTATCAATTTTTATAAACGGTCATAATCGGTGGTACGATCTGGTGATCGTGATCGCAGGGACTCGCGAGCCAATAGCAAATGGTGCTATATGATGAGTGTTTCATATCATGATCATTAGGTGATTGATGATTCTACCCATCCCTAGTTCAAGTAACACAGGGGGGGGAGGGCACGTTATGATGAAGTGTATTATTATTTGTCTATGGCATACATACAAAAAATAATCGATTATTTTATCATTAAAATCGATTTTCTAAACATTACAAAAGGCTTTTAAAATAAATTAATTACCTTTATATTTTTACTTTCTTATTTTTTATTTTTAAATAAATATATTCGCTTGCTACATTGGTTTCATCCAACATTCCATATCTAATCTTAAAAAACAAGAAAACGAGTAAAAAGAAATCGAGGATAATTTCAAATAATTAATTAACAAAAATCAATTTTAAATTTAAATAAATAGATTATTTAAAAAATAATCGATTAATACAAATCGATAATTTTACATCCCTAATCCCTACTGCTTATCAAATAATCAAAATATCAATGTCTACGACAATCTGATTATATGCTGATTATCATGTTTCTAATTTCTATCGGGCTGTTTAGCTATAGATTACTAAATACTGACTAAAATAAGTTTAAGCTTTTAAGCATGTCAGAATACGGCAATGGTGAAGGTGAAATTGAATTCTTGGATGAAGATGCAGATATTGTAAAGCAATGCGTTCATAATACAGACAATATTAATAAGGCGAGCTTAAATGAGAATACTGAAATTAATTTAAAAACTTCGATCGCCGATACTCCTTTGCTCGTCGAACGTTTTCAAGAGAAACAAGAGAGACAAGAGAGATCTAGAAAGAAACGGAAAAAGGACGAAGATTCCGATTATGATCCAAGTGAAGATATACCGCAAAGAAATAGAAAAAGACCAACGACTAGACCAATTCGGACGGTAGCATCGCGCGGTCGGCGTTTCGAATTTGTTTCTAGGTCTGAATATAAGTTCAAGAAAGATCCATTCGATCCAAAAATGGATATGATAAATCGCAGAAAACTTAACATCAAAATACCAGATTATGATGACCCTTTATGCTTGCCTGTTCGCGCACTTAGGAGAGAGGACCAAGAGCAACGAAAACTTAAGAATTGGAATAATCTTTGTTTGGAACATTTCAAAAATTTTGATACTTTATTAAGGGTTAATAAAAAGCCGGCAGTGTCTTCTAAGCGAACAGTGGTACTAAGGAATCTACATAACAAAATGACTGGTGGGTACCAATTTTAAGTTCTCATATTTATGTAATATTTATGTTAGCATTGAAAATATTCTTGAATGGTTGTGCTCTTTATTCATACTATACCATGACAAAAGTGCTCGAAAGAGCTTACTTAAACAAATAATATTTTGATTTGATTTGACGCTTTAAGAGTATAAACATACTGCTTCAAGATTTTTGGTGTAGTTATGAACCAAGGTTACTTAATAAGTTGGTCAACAGGGAATGTCTGCTAAATGTGTTTCATGAGATTTAAATGAACCATCTTAAACTTATCCATAGACCTTATAATTAAAATTTGGTTACTTTATATTTTGTAACTTAAGCATTTCATATACCCTGTTTTTTGTACCAACATGTTGGTAACTATCATTATATCTACATAACTTTTTGTGACATGTTGATTTCCATTGCCAAGCAAATTTTTTATTTAAAGCTCATTTGTCGCACCTTAAATTTGAACCTCCTGTTAAAATGTCCTGTCAAATCTCATTGTTTTTAACACAGTAAGTTACACTTTTAAAATATTCTTCTTAAAAATATAGTCTAAAACCTTTATTTTTGTGACTTAGTATTCTTTTCATTAGATAAGAAACACAACTAGTTGTTATAAAATAAGATTATTTATGTATAATTTCTCATGTCAAAATTTTCAGGTAAAGTTGAAACAACTATGTATTCAAGAGTAATAGTGGAAAATTTAAATGGTGAAAGAAAGTCTGAGGTTGTACAATCTGTGCTTCCTAAATACAGAGAAAAGAAACTGTTAAACAATTACAGGTAAGATATCACCATGTTTAACAAAAATGGAATAATAACTGTTTATAAAATTAGTTATTGTTAATAAAAATTTATTAATACTATAAGATAATTTATATTTTACATTTATTGATCACATGCTTAGTATTAAATTGACTGAATTCAAATAAGGCTTAATTCTAATTAATGTTAAGCAATCAGAATCTAATCAAATCTACTGAAATTAGTTTTTCTTTTGTAAAATAAAGAAATTGTTTCTTTATAAATGATGACTGAATGTTATGTAATATAATGTAGTAGTAAAAAATTATAATGGTTTTGATAGATTTTAAAGTTTTGGGATTTATACTTATTAATATGTAAACATATGGGTCACATCACAACTAAATCAAACTTACCTTTATATAAGTGAGTATGAGTTGCACCAATATGGTCATGGACAGTCAGTTTGTGATCATGCCAGATTTTTACATATTGATAATGGTTTTGAGTCTGAAAATGCAGATAAGTAATGTTGGTGATTTTACCTGAGTCACCAAAATCAGTCACCCACATTTAGATTAACACAAGTTCTTATGTTACAGATTAACTGATACCAAGAAATATAGAACGATCCAAACTAGAGATGAGGTAATAATAACAAAGGAGATCCATAAAGATACAGAGTCACTTGTTGTGTATAAACCAAAACAGTCCTTATCGTTGGTTTACAAAATGTTTGAGAAGCAAAGGTGAATTGATAGTCTTTGTTATTTAATTACTATCTATATCCATCTGTAGAAATTTTTCAAACTTACACAAATAGATATAGACAGATATTGTTCTTTGTCAACTGATGGACGTCCACTGCTGGACATAGGTCTCTTCACGACATCACCACAACACACAATTTTGCATTACCTTAATCCAGCGGCTACCAAGGTCACCATTTTGAGGTTGTTAGTCCACCTCGTAGGGAGTCTACCGAAACTGTATTTTCTGGTGTTGGGTCGCTATTCCAACACCTTAAGACCCCAACGCTCAATGGTTCTCTGCACTATGTGCCCCGCCCATCGTAACTTCAGGTTCGCGACCCGCTGAGCTATGTCGGTATCGGATCTATTCATTTCTGATTTGATCACGTAGAGATACTCCCAGCATGGCACGTCCTATCGCCCGCTGAGTGACTGAGCTTTCTTTTGAAGCCCATAGTTTACTATGAGATAGATAGTATTTATATATAATTAAATAGAACAGTTTTCTTATACCTTTGAGAGCAATTTGATTTTATTAATCTAAGATGTATGTTTCATCTAAAAAAAAAATTAAATTGATCCATTTTACATCTGAATATTAACTGTATATAATTATGTGCACAATTGTATAATTAATTTTATTATTAATTATTTAATTAATATATATTATATAATTAATTAAATAATTAATATATTATATAATTAATTAATTGTAGTAAATTGTATAATTATGTGGGGTGTAAGGAGGAAACTCGTCCCAGTCAGTTTCTTCAAATGTCAACCTCACCTGCACGTGGTACACCCTGCAAATAAACCGACGAGGCTCTGGCGACCGACTAATGGCGGTATAACCATTCTTTAGCTGACTTAAATATAACAGACCGACAGCGGGCAGCAGCGTTGTCGGTGCGACATGGTCAGCACTGCGATCACCAACCCGCATGCCAAGCGTGGTGATTATTGGCAATACCCTTAATGGATACACTGAAAAAGCCACAGCCCCTAGTTCCCGGCAGCCCCGCTATTCCTGGCTCTGGCAGCGGTTTAGGTAACGGCGGGGCAGGGGGTGTTAAGAATCTCCGGCAGAGATTCCGCTGCCAACCCCGACGACTTGACCTGGCAACATACAACGCACGCACTTTGAGGGAAGACGGAAAGATCATCGAGCTGGAAGAAACGTTAAGCAAGTTGCGGTGGGATGTGATAGGATTATCTGAAGTCCGAAGAGAGGGAGAGGACACGATAATTCTTAAATCCGGCAACTTGCTTTACCACCGGGAGGGTGACCAACAGTCTCAGGGTGGTGTCGGGTTTCTCGTCCACAAGTCCCTTGTCAACAGCATTGTCCAAGTCGAGAGTGTGTCGAGCAGGGTCGCGTTCCTTATACTCAGGATTACCAAACGGTATTCGCTGAAGGTCATACAGGTTTACGCACCGACATCGGCACATCCAGACGAGGAGGTAGAGGCCATGTATGAGGATTTGTCTAGAGCCATACATGCCTCTAAAACCTTCTACACTGTTGTGATGGGGGATTTCAATGCAAAACTAGGCAATCGAAGTGGTACAGAGGTAAGAGTAGGGCCATTTGGATATGGGCAACGGAACCACAGGGGCCAGATGTTAGCCGATTTTTTGGAGAGAGAGGACCTTTACATGATGAATTCTTTCTTCAAGAAACGGCCACATCGTAAATGGACCTGGATAAGTCCCGACGGTTCCACGAGAAATGAGATCGACTTCATCATGTCGACCAGGCGTCATATATTCAATGATGTCTCTGTCATTAACACCGTAAAGACGGGTAGTGATCATCGTATGGTAAGAGGCACATTGAATATATGCGTACAACTGGAAAGATCTAGACTGGTGAAGTCCACACTCCGACCAACTCGAACTCATATCCAAAACCCCGAAAACTTCCAACTCGAGCTGATGAATCGCTTCGATTGCCTAGCGGACTGCGCTTCTGTGGACGATTTAAACAACAGGCTGGTGGAAACTGTCCATACGGTGGGGTCCAAATTTTATAAGACACACCGTAAAAGAACCAATAAGTTCTCGACCCAGACTCTCAAGCTCATGGATGAGAGGAACGAAATGAGACTACAGTCTTCAGTAGACGCGTCACGCTACCGTCTGATCAATAGACAGATTTCAAAAGCGCAGAAATGCGACTTGCGACACTTTAATACCGAATATATTCGAGATACTATTGAGCGTAACAGGGGCTCAAAAGTGTTCGCAAAAGATCTGTCTATCGGGCAGAGGCACCTGACGCGATTGAAGACCGATACTGGTAGTATCATTTCATCTCGACCTGAGATTTTGAGAGAGGTTGAGAGATTCTATGGGCAGTTATACACCTCAACACAACAGCCTGCTGTCACCTTGGCAAAAGACCCAAGAGCCAAGCTAACCCGACACTATACTGAAGACATCCCGGACGTCAGCCTATACGAGATTAGTATGGCTTTGAAACAACTTAAGAACAACAAGGCACCAGGTGATGACGGAATCACAACCGAACTCCTGAAGGCGGGTGGAAAACCAGTACTCAAAGTCCTTCAGCGATTGTTCAATTCCGTTATTCACGAAGGTACTACGCCAAAAGCGTGGCACAGGAGCGTGGTGGTTCTTTTCTTCAAGAAGGGTGATAACACCTCATTGAAGAATTACAGACCCATCGCGCTGCTGAATCAGGTTTATAAGTTGTTTTCAAGAGTCATTACGAATCGTCTCGCTCGTAGGTTTGACGACTTCCAGCCTCCCGAACAAGCCGGATTCCGGAAAGGCTACAGTACCATAGACCACATATTTACGCTGCGGCAGGTTATACAGAAGACCGAGGAGTATAACCGGCCACTTTGCTTGGCGTTTGTGGACTATGAGAAAGCCTTTGATTCGGTGAAAACATGGGCTGTGTTAAGATCACTCCAGAGATGCCGTATCGACTACCGGTACGTCCAAGTGTTGAAGTGTTTGTACGAAAACGCCACAATGTCTGTCCGTGTCCAAGACGGAACTACGAGACCAATCCAAACGCGGCGAGGTGTGCGACAGGGAGATGTCATCTCCCCGAAGCTATTTACCGCTGCATTGGAGGACGTCTTTAAGCTTTTGGATTGGAACGGATACGGCATCAACATTAACGGCGAGTACATCACTCACCTTAGATTTGCCGACGACATAGTCGTTATGGCAGAGTCTCTGGAGGACCTTAACACAATGCTCGACGACCTCAGCAGAGTGTCTCAACAGGTGGGCCTTAAAATGAACATGAGCAAGACGAAAATTATGTCAAACTCACTTGTTCCGCTCCACCCGGTCATCGTTGAGAACTCTGTACTTGAAATTGTAGACGAGTATATATACCTGGGACACACGGTCCGGTTAGGTAGGTCCAATTTTGAGAAAGAGGTCAGTCGCCGAATCCAACTCGGATGGGCAGCGTTTGGGAAGCTGCGCGAGATCTTTTCGTCCGAAATACCTCAGTGCCTGAAGACCAAGGTCTTCGAACAGTGCGTGTTGCCAGTTATGACTTACGGAGCAGAAACGTGGTCGCTGACTATGGGCCTCATAAGAAAGCTCAGAGTCACTCAGCGAGCTATGGAGCGAGCTATGCTTGGTGTATCTCTACGTGATCAAATCAGGAATGAGGAGATCCGTAGAAGAACCAGAGTTACCGACATAGCTCATCGTGTCGCGAAGCTGAAGTGGCAATGGGCGGGGCACATAGTACGTAGAACCGATGGGCGTTGGGGTCCTAAGGTGCTGGAATGGCGACCCCGCACCGGTAAACGCAGCATTGGAAGACCCCCCACGAGGTGGACAGACGACCTCAAAAAGGTCGCGGGGAGCCGCTGGATCCAAGCGGCACAGGACCGTGTGGTGTGGAGATCCCTTAAGGAGACCTATGTCCAGCAGTGGACGTCGATCGGTTGAACAAGAAGAAGAAGAAGAATTATGTGCACGACAAATAGGTATATGCAATATTTTAAAAATTAGCTTCTATGGCAATATTTATTTTGATAATATCTCCCAGTTTTGTTTACTTGCGATTAATATAGATTGTCCCCATTTTGTTTTCTATTATATTATTTGAACACACATATTTTGACTTGGTACACCTTATGGTATCCGGCTGAGTAGAATAGACTACCCTCTTTTCTTACCCAGGTGTTGTAAAAGGCGACTAAGGTAAGTTGATCCGCCGTGTGATATCCGGCTGAGTAGAATAGACCACTCTCATTTCTTACAGAGGTGTCGTAAAAGGCGACTAAGGTAAGTTGCCGTCAGGCAGGCGGCCGGTCGTAAAATACCTAGCCAAATCAAGTGACAACGTGTTTAAAACATGTGCCGACCTCAGTTAGAGAGGGATAAAGACAGGAGAACGATGATGATGATGATGAAGGATTTTGGAAAATATATTATCTATTTATTTATAATATATATATTTAAAATATAAAATTATATCGATTTTAAATAAAGAATATCATATTGGGATAAGGGCAGGAGGATGATATTTTGCCTAGGGAAGCTATTGGTTTTTGACAGATGTATTATGAAGATATTCCATAATGTGTACTTACATCTTGTTATTACCATATTGTTTGCAGGGAAGAGTTTCAGTCAGGTCATGATGAGGAGGATAGAAAGTACCTAAAGGAGGTGGCATGCTGTAAGATTTGTGCTCCTTGCTATCAAACATCGTGGCGAGCTTTTAAGGACACTAGTAATAGTAGGTTTTTTTGAAGCTTTTATTGAACTCGCAGTGTATGTATTTCAGGGCTTCTTAAACTTTTGTCTTTCACGATCCTTTTATGATTGGGAGTTTCTTGACGACCCGATACAAATATAAAAGAAAAATAAATTAATATTTTTTGATGATTTATTTATTAGGTTACAATATACATATGAAAATATATAGTTTTAGAATTCGTTTTGAAACATAGAAAAATCTATCTGTCGGTGGAGACAGGTCAAAACCTTCAACAAATGCGCGTGTCTAGACGCTGCTAGTCCACTGTATTACGCCAACTCTAGTGATGTTATGAAATGGTATATATAAATATTTGACATTAAAATCTCTCGACCCCAGAGCTACGCGACCCTAAATGGGGACGCGACCCATGGTTTAAGAAGCCCTGATGTATCTGAAGGTGGAATATTTTAAGTTAAATTTGACCCAAAAAAGTCATTTTATTTTACTACCTGCGAAGAGATAGAGCTCGCGGCGACCTGAAAAGTGCTTAGAGAGTTTCACCTTCCCGATTGGGATTGTAACCACCGAAGGATTAACGAACTCATAGTCGATTTATAGAAGCAGGCGTTACTTTGCGGAATTCCATATTACAAGCAATATAACAGAACTAACTACTTTGCTATAATCCGCACGGGTTAAGTGAATGCATGGAAAGCCAATGTGTATGAAGCAGGCAAAATCTACGCACCTTATACATGCAGGACAAGCCACCACATGCACCCCAAGGCGCAACTCACCAGCAACAACGCACACAAAAGCAGCACACACACCCACCACCACAATCTCCACCACACCACCGCCACAATCCACTTGAGATTGTGGTGGTGGGTGTGTGTGCGTTGTTGCTGGTGAATTGCGCCTTGGGGTGCATGTGGTGGCTTGTCCTGCATGTATAAGGTGCGTAGATTTTGCCTGCTTCATACACAATGGCTTTGCATGCATTCACTTAACCCGTGCGGATTATAGCAAAGTAGTTTTTTTTTTTTAGTAGACGTTTGCAAATTTTATAAGTTAAACTTAATACACATAAATTATTACCTTATTTATACATAAAGCAAACCAAATCAAAACAAAGTATTCTTATATCTAATAATATAGTGCGGGTATGTTATTTCATAATAACAGTGAGTACAACAGAAAAATAATGTTAGTTAGTTAGTTCTGTTATATTGTTTGTAACTCATAGTCTATCAACTGATCGCATATTAAGAAGCTATTTCTTGTAGAAAAGACACCGTGCCCCGTATGCAAGCGTCCTTGCATCTCCATGTACAACCTCCTGGCACACTTGAAGAGTCATACCAACAATGAGGTCCGACTGTGCAGGAAAGCTATCGCTAAGAGTTTGGCCACTGTACGTATTATATATTAAATTATTACCTGCCATCATCTTTTATTAGACTTAAAAACAATATTCTGCTTGAAATTGCTGTTTATGGTTAGAAATTTATAACCGCTGTGTAGTGTCCGGCTGAGTAAAATAGACCACCCTCATTTCTTACCGAGGCAATATTTATTTTGATAATATCTCCCAGTTTTGTTTACTTGCGATTGATATAGATTGTCCCCTTTTTGTTTTCTATTATATTATTTAAACACACATATTTTGACTTGGTACGCCTTATGGTATCCGGCTGAGTAGAATAGACTACCCTCTTTTATTACCCAGGTGTTGTAAAAGGCGACTAAGGTAAGTTGATCCGCCGTGTGATATCCGGCTGAGTAGAATAGACCACTCTCATTTCTGACAGAGGTGTCGTAAAAGGCGACTAAGGTAAGTTGCCGTCAGGCAGGCGGCTGGTCGTAAAATACGTAGCCAAAACATGTGACAACATGTTTGTAACATGTTGTTCCGACCCTACTTAGAGTGGGATAAGGGCAAGAGGATGATGATGTAACTTTACTATCCCTATCCATAATTTTAAAGGGTATTCGATTTATCCGGCTGAGTAGAATAGACCAACCTAATTTATTACGGAAGTGTCGTAAAAGCCGACTAAGATTAGTTGATCGTGTGGTATCCAGCTGACTAGAATAGACTATCCTTATTTCTACAGAGGTGTCGTACAAGGCGACTAAGGTAAGTTGACTCGCCAAGTTGAAGTTAAGGCCGGTGGTAAAATACGTAGCCAAAGCATGTGACAACATGCTTGTAACATGTTGTGCCTACCGTTGTTGTGTTACCCCATTTAGTGTGGGATAAGGGCAGGAGATCTGATGATGATAGATGATGATGTCGAATATAGTATAACAATCAAAGAATGCTAATAAATTACTTACTTGAAAGTTCTACATTCTTGTATATCTAGTAAAGTAAAGTAAAGTAACGTTCTGTTTATATTCCACTGCTGGGAATAGGCCTCCTCTCTCCGTTTTTTGGAGAGCAGGATTGGAGCTAAGACCTACCACGCTGCTCCAATGTGGATTGGTAGGTTACACGTATCCCTAGAATTCTCTAGAGATATGCTTTTTTCTCACGATGTTTTCCTTTGCGGAAAAGCGTGTGATAAATTGCAAACATCAATTAGTCACATAAGTTTTATTAGAAAAACTCATTGATGCCTGCCCAGGTTTGAACCCATGTTCGTCTCTAGAGAGTCGCACGGTCTCACCACTGGGCTATCACAGCTATATCTAGTAATAACCATAAATTTTGTTTTACAGACAGTGGAGTATCACTATAAGTGTAGAATTTGTCAAGAACAGTTTATGAGCATAAAGGAATTACGTTTGCACGTGAAAACTCATAAAGGTAAGTCCATATTTGTTAATTAATTTATAGAATTAGGCGTTACTTTGCGGAGATTCACAGTAAAAGTAAAAAAAGTAAAGTAACAGCCTGTTACTATGCCCACTGCTGGGCTAAGGCCTCCTCTCTCCGTTTTTGGAGAGAAGGATTGTAGCTAAGACCTACCACGCTGCTCCAATGCGGATTGGTAGGTTGCACATATCCCTAGAATTCTCTAGAGATATGCAGGTTTCCTCACGATGTTTTCCTTCACCGAAAAGCGTGTGATAAATTGCAATTATCAATTAGTATTGCTTAAAATTGCTTCGAAAAGAGGGCGTTATTTTTCGTAAAAAGTTAATGACAAAAAAATGCTATTGTGGGTTATCCATAAGAGATAGACATATACCCTCGCGGAGTTTTCTGTAGACCTTTTTAAGGTGTACAAATTTTTTTAAATCTTGTAAAAATGTAATTATTTACGACATCACGTTAGAAACCTCAAAAGTTACAGTATTTCTCTACTCCATATTGACTGTTATTGTACATATAAACCTTCCTCTTGAATCACTCTATCTATTAAAAAAAACCGCATCAAAATCTGTTGCGTAGTTTTAAAGATTGAAGCATACATAGGGAAATAGGGACATAGGGACAGACACAGAAAGCGACTTTGTTTTATACTATGTAGTGATTCTGTATGCATGTTATGAAAACGAATAGCCGTTTTTTTGCCTTTCACACCGTTGATTTACGTAACTGGGATTTAAAAAATATATATTTATCGAATTTCTTTTTTTCAGGTACTGAAATGTTCAAATGTGAAGTATGCAGTAAAGTGACATATTAATTTTGTATGTGAATGATATATGATTTATCAAGTGAAATTTGATTTTTATTGTTTTTTATTTCATCCATCATCTCATAAATATATGTCCTCGCGAGAGTATCGCGACTAATAAATACAATACGAGAGGTTCTATGTAAAATGAGAACGTTGTTAAAGCCAGTTATAATTTTACTTAACGTATGGTTAAGGGAACTCTTTTAAGAACTGAAGGTTTTGAGGACTCTAAGGTGTTGGAATATTGATTACTGCCAGATGCAGTTCGTACTGCCAGATCGTACTGCCAGATGCAGTTTTTACATAGCATTAAATGATCTCAAAGATTTCGGGAAACGCTGAATCTAATCGCGATAAGATCGTGTGGCATGGAAATATTCTTCAAAACACCATTTTTTAAATATAATTTACAAAATGGTTACATTTTGTCGCTGTTCCTTTTTGGTTCCTTTCGGTAAGAACTCTTTTCCGAACCAGTCATACCTGCATTGTAATTTGACCATTCAAAAGTTCTTGTAAAAGACAACTCAAATAAAGAGTAATTTGAATTTGAAGTATTTCGACAAAACTGATTTGACTTTCTTTAGTGCCAAAGCGTCAATTCTTGACGCCATGTGGGTTGAGGGAACCTGCGATCAATAAATATTGTAGCTACATAAATTACGTGGTTACACGAAAAATTGTACATACTGACCCTAACCAAACAAGGGTTGCCGTAGTAACATGCATATTCAATTAACAATCGCAAATAAGGGTAGAGTTTAATTATGAAATTTACTTGGGGTTGAGAGTCTTCATTACGGTATCGCATGTATGCAAAATATATTATATGCGACCTGGTACTATATCACTGCTTAGCAACAGCTCTCTATTTGGACACTCAAATCTAACTCACTGCGCTCTTTATTGTAAATTAGCGCGTAGCCATATGTTAACAGGATCGCCTTCTCTTTTGATAATATGTAGTGATACTGCAGCTTTGTACTATTCCATTTTATTCAATTTTATAAACAGTCCACTATGTTATATTATTACAATTTACCATTTCTCCGTTCTACGTCTATTCCTTTTAAGCGCTAGCGCCAGCATGGTCGCCCGTCGGCTTTATTTTATAATCTCGTCTATGATTTTTAGTTTAGCTATAGACAAATATTTTGGAATAGCTAACACAGAATTTTCGTATCCTATAAAATCACTTGTCTGAATGAACAATTAGAAATATTTGTTACTTGTCTTAATTTCGATATTCAGCTAATACTTACCATTTAGATTATTTTTATGATGTCTAGTACTCTACATAGAGCTGAATAAATATTTTTCATTACATTTTCATTTCTTTCACTGGTTGTCATATATATAATTGTCCCATATATTTATAGTCATAGAGGAGGATGTGGGCTTTGAATTGTGTTAACAGCATGCATTCCCGTGTTTTGTACACGATCAAACTTTTATTTAGGTCGTAAATTTTACTCAAAACAATTTCTTTTGCGATTTCAAAAAATAGCTGTACAACCTAGGATTTTTCATTTGTATAGTTAAATGCGAAACACCTTGGAAAACTGCAAATCCGCTATTAAAATTATTTTATTTATTTAATTGCTATAAATATATGGATCTTCGATCCTTGTGGTTAAATATTCTAATAGATATAAGATTAGTCTTAGTGCCAAAGCGAATATAAGAGTTTCGCTAGACTATTGTTACAGTCCCCTTAGACCGTGCCTATTATCTCCATATCTCATTTCCGGAGATACCGAGGTCATCGTCCCGAGGGTTATTGACCGCGGTCCGGGGTGATTTTTGATTAATATCTTCGCTTGGGGTGAAATCTTGGGGGCGGTCGCTATTTATATTAGAAGCTAATAATAAACGTATGTGGAAAAGAGTACTAATATCATATAGATAAGTTTAACCGCATATACACTTTCGCAGGACTTTGGGTCTGAATGACGTAACAACTTAATCATAATTTAAGGGAATTTATCACATTTAGAATTCATAGCTTTATTTGCTATAATCGCTAATTACAACTAATTTCTAACTGGGATTATCCCTGTTTTGTCCCGGACACAAATTGCTCCCGGATAACCGACCGTTATTTATCTCTGTAGCCTTTACGAAGTCTAAATGACGAAAATATATAAAATACTTGAGACGTACGACGTTATGTTAATAACTAATAAAATAATATAAACCTATAACAACAATAACGACGTTGAAATAATATGTATTTTTTTTGTTCAAAAGTCATAAATGGACGATCTCATGCAATTTTTTTATTATAGGATTGCTACGAGTATATCATACAGGCCAGAGCATGACGCGTACGTGGAACGGCTCAAATAAAAAAAAAATAAGATGAAAATGGAAATCAAGACGAGTTTTTTTTTTGTAAATTGATGGCATCCTTCATTGGATTTTTTTTCTTTTCTATGACCTTTTGTATTACCTTTTATGTTAATATTGATTTGTTGTGTTATTTCTTAATCTTCACTACTAAAAACTTCTTTTGACAATTAGTTACATAATTAAATGCCTACAAAACTTTCCGGAATAATACAAGTACAAAAAATAGCAACAATAAAATACACTCTTCAATACCCAAAATATCGTGTTACAATATTGTACAATTCGTTAATTGATTTAACAATCGATACCGGAGCGCGCAGACCGAAGTCATTCCTAACAATAGATTTTAAAGTCACCTACTTGATATGAGTGGCGCTTTTAGGGCTGCCACTCACAGTGTATAAATATAAGGGCGATATTTTTTCCTTTACACTTATTTCATAAATAAGAAACAATTTTCTCAAAAGTCAGCTCATTTATTCTTCAACAACTTGTCACCTTGTCAGCGAAACCTTTAATATTATTGATCTGACTATTTGAAGGAGGTTGTATTTAAAACATGTTGTAACAATATAATTTGATTTTTTTGAATTGCACTGTTATATTCATTTCATAAAGTGATTGTTTTATATAGTAATAATGTTGTGCATCAACATATCAACATTAGTACTTTTTCCCATGTATGTATCCTAAATGTATTTTTTTTTAATAAAGCAAATAGTAGCTATCTAATATTACCAAATTCTTCTTCTTCTTCTTCCTGCGGCGCTACAACCCTTTATGGGTCTTGGCCTCCTCAACGAGCCTTTTCCACTTCACTCTGTCCCTGGCCTCCCGCCTCCAAGATGTGACTTTGCCCATGCATCTCAGGTCCTCCTCGACACAGTCTCTCCATCGCTTCCTGGGTCTGCCTCTGGGTCTCTTTTGCTGCGGGGTCCACTTAGAGATGGTTTTGACAGCTCTAACATCGTCCATGCGTTCCAGGTGCCCTGCCCATCCGAGTCTTTGCGACTTGCAAAACCTGACAATCGTTTCTTTATGAATCAGCTGGTCCAGTTCGTGATTCATTCTTCTACGAAATATGCCGTTATCTTCTCGCATTGGCCCGAAGATTTTTCGTAAGACACTCCTTTCGAAAAATGCCAGTTTCAGTTCGTCTTTTTGCGTCAGCGTCCAGGTTTCACAGGCGTATGTCACTATAGGCCGGATTATTGTCCTGTAGATAGTGAGCTTTGACTTGTTGGATAGAAGTTTATTGCTTAGCAAGAAATTACACGCATAAAAACACTTGTTTCCGGCTGTTATTCGAGCTTTGATTTCCTCACCCATCAAATTCAGGGAATTCAGGTTTGACCCTATATTACCAAATTACCATTATGATAATTACATATAATTCCGTTTTGTAAGTTACATTGAAGACACTGGTAAATCTGGATGTTTGAAAATAGGCATTTGGTAAAATAATGAGTTGAGAGCGCATGATATTTGAAATGAATCAGCACGATGATGAGCATACGTCGACGTATGAATGATTTTTTAAAATTCTACGTACGTATGTGCTAAATCAATATGCTTTACAATGAAAACATCGTAATACCTGCATGTAAAGAATTTATGAGATATTTATAAGCACCCTAGTAAGATCATCGTTACTTTAATAAATAGTACGACAATAATCAGGCTACTAAGTTGTATTTCAAGTGCATATGTTCGTATAACTAAAAGTACTCTCTGTGCAAACAAATACCTTCTCGTCGTTCGCTTCGCTGATCGATTTCATCTTCCATTAGAATTACCTTAATTAAGCACCAATTATTCTTCACTCGAAGATCTTGGAGTGTAATTTTCCTTGCCTACGTGGAAATGGATTGACCTTTTGCCGCCCCATGTTTCTATTTATGACTTTCCCGGAGGGAACCAAGACCACACTCGAAAGTTTTTAGTATAGTACAATACAATGTTCTCGTTATATACTCATTCTCGTACTTTTCGCTAGATCCTTCTCATCTGTTCAGTTCATATGTGATTCTTTTATCTATTTTAGGTCTGGAAAGTAGTCTGCATCATCTTCATCAAATCACAGTTTTTAATTTCTAAAGGCGCTCTGCCTTATAAATAAATAAATAAATATATGAGACATTTAAACACACGTTTGTCCGGCCCCAAAGTAAGTAACTTAGTACTGGTGTTATGGGTGACTGACAACTGGTAAATATATATGGTACTGGTAATAATAATGAAGCAACTTTACAGAGAAATAACCATCATAGCTATTAATATTCATTGACTGTATGTTTATCTTATATTTCTGTTTTATTGTCGGTATGTGTAATAAAGTTTTACAAATAAATAAGTTGTGATAGTCATGCAGGACAACCCTAGCCAAGCTCGTCGTACCTTTTATTATATTTTTGCGATACGCATAAATCCGTCAATAATGAATTTGCGAGGGGTGGAAAGGGTCGTAAATTGTATCTCGTCATTGGGGATGTATTAGTTGGGGTTATTTTTGTATTATTTTTAGGAGTCCACCGAGATGTATGTCCGCACGAAAAATTACGTCTATTACATATCCGTATGTGCAATATTGTGCAATTCTAGATAGGGTGGATTTAAGAAGAACAGTAAATTTGTTTTATGGTCGCTCAAGTTATTCATCCGATATCAAGTAACAGCTGATACCATATATTTGGAAATTGGATTCGCAATTATTAATTTCCCAGCTGCCCCCGCGTTCTTCGCTCATGTGGAAATCAGTGTGTCAAAGTTTTTCCCGGGCAAATCCTGACCCCTCGGGAATTCTAGGATAAAAAGTAGCCTTTATGTTCCACCACAACCTCCTCTATGTTTTAGTGAAACTCCCATCAAGATCAGTATAGTACTTCCGCAGAATATAGTATCAAACTATACCTTCTGGAAGAATTGCACTATTTTCTAATCAAAACAGTAAAAAATAAGACCGTTCAATAGATTTTTAGAAAAACTTTACCCTTGTTTTATAAATATAGATAGAAGATTATTAAAAGAAAATATCCTACAAATAAACAAAAACAGAAACAACAAATCGATTCCACATATAGAAGTTGTATATTTGTGGCATAAATCATATCAAGAAAGCAAAAATTTAGCTTTAATTTTAATTTACTTTCCATTATTTATAAGTTCCGTTATTTATAAGTAAAATAGCTCCAGTCTAAAATGTGACATATTACAATAAAGAGAAAGCAAATGAGGATGATCTATCTGTCTCTTTTTTTATGTGTGATTAGACAAAGATGAAGTATACGAGTTTCATCTTCCCTCTCATTATTTATTGTGTCATTGCCACAGATTGGCTCCCCCCTAAGTATTATAACCCTACGCACACAACACAACAAGTCAACTGCTAGATCAGCCACTTATTAATAATATCATGTCGATTGTATTCGATCTTTATCACTTTTAGCTTTCGTTGATTTTAGAACACGTGCACGTGAACTTACGACAATTTCAACGATTGGTGGTAAGTAAAGTCCTAAAAGTAAGTAAGTCCTTTCGCAACCACCATCTACAGGCGTTCTACTTAATTCAGGAAAAGGTGGTATTATTTTTAGTTAACCTTAAAGAAAACTATTGATATCACTGTAGTCAGAGCTAAATAAGTTAAGCTAAATAAGCTAGATAAGTTTAGGAATTATACAAGTGTTATTCAGAAAATAAAAAAGTCAAGTTATATCTCAGAAGTGTGATGATGGCATTATTTCATAATAGTTCACCTTAATATTGCAACGTCAAAGTTTCTGAATTATTGTAACATAATAGTACTTTACATTTGTTGTATCTTTAATTATTTTTCATTAGTTAATAGTTAAATAAAGCTAAAAATTTTATTTGATAGATATATATCAGCTTGCAGTAAGGTAAGTTTAAAATAAAATGAATACGACTCGGGTTTTTTATATATTTAGAACAAGAAATGTATAGTTACAACCATTGAGGATATTAAATATCATATTGTAAAAACTATTGTATAAAGTGAAGAGAATGTGACAATTTTTTCATTATTTTTTTATTCAATTATAATTAATTCCAATAAATTAATAATTATAGACACATAAATTACGTGAAAATATTAATTAATGAATAAATTACTTAAAACAGCCAAGTAACCACTACAGATGTAAATATTTGGTTAATAATGCCTTATTTTTAGGAATGAGTATTTTCAAAAATGTCTATACCGAACTTCAAAGAAAGAACGGCAGAGTGTGATTTTCCAAAATGCAATCCAACATCATGTCAACCTGGGAAGGGGATTTATTTGGGTTTGCGAATTTGGAAAACCACAGGCTTAAAAATATAGGGAACAACATTTAGTCTAATCGAGATAATATATTTCCTTAAAGCTTCACAATTAAATAGAAATAACGGACTCCAAGGTAGGTACTAGTAAGTACCTAGATTCTAGAATTCCCTTTGATACGTATCGCGTTGTTTCTTTTAGTTATGAAACAATAGAATTATATATTTAGTCTCTAAGACGACACTAAAACTGATTTGTTTTTGTTAATTTAAGTTTCTTAATGGGTAAACACAATTATTGATTTTATTATAAAAATTTAAATTTCATCGCCTGAAATATTGACTTTTATTGACGTAAGTGCTTCATGTATCTCGCACTCTAAATATGATGAACATATAGTTTTCATTGAGTGAGTTAATATGAGGAGATTCAAATAGTTTGCGATACCTCATCAAGATACTTAAATTACCGCTGTAATAGCAACAGCATTTTTTGGAAAAATAGCTCTCTTTAATCAGTCGTGTATCATTCGCCTTTACATGGTTTTCTAAAATATCCTTTTAACTAATAACAACGATTTTGTACGATGGACGAATAAAGCGCTTTGTTATGATTATAATTTACAAAATGCTAAATTATATTTGCTTTTAACACTTAATTTAAAGGTCTCATTATCGTTTGTTTAATGTCTTATAAATGTCTATAGACGGAAATAGAATATTATTCTAGATATGTTAATTATATATTTTTATATTCGGATTACTTTGATATTCCAATATTAATAATAAAGTCTGTCGTTTGTTTATACATAGGCGCAGGATACACGACCTCTACAAGTTGCTACAAAAATTCAGGTTTAGCCTCGATCTTATTCTCACTACGGTATCTTGTGCAAATCAAACGTCTTCACAAAAGCTATAATCAAGTAGAGGTAATCGTTTAAACAGACACAATAAGAATATAGAAATACCTAACTCTTAGGTATAAAACGCAAGATCGATCCGCGCAAACGCTTCTGGATACAATTGCTTTAATTTTATGAACTATATTCGCCTAAACGGATCGCACTTGCGCACAATATCAACTAAATCTGTTAGTACGTTCAACACAGACACCTACATCTTAAATTTAATTAACCATAGACGAAATCAGATGTCGTCGATTTAAATATCGGAAGATCTTTATTTATTTTTTTTAATAATTTTTTGCACGTTTTATAAAATACGTCTTTGTATCAAAGTGGAGTCAGCGGTAACAGGAATTGAGCTGACCCTCATTCCTTTCGTTTTATAAATATGATTGCTTTTGATTACTTATTATGAAGTTTGGTAAAATACTTACACAATACTTTTGAGATTCTTAATTTTATCTTACTTTGCATTTGTCTAATTATTCGCTAGCCTTATACAAATTGGAAGTTGGGGTTTTCAACACCATTTGCAACCTTCTGGCCTTTTATGGAACATGAATGAACTACAGTAACGTAAGGTACCACATGCTACTCTGCATTGTGCTAGGAGTTTGTTCCCACCACGTATTACTTAATATTGCTTTTGGATAATAACAAGAGCAGTGTGATGACATGACACAATCGTCGTACTTGTAAATCGCTTTAAGGAAGACTGGTTTTCAGGGAGCTTAAATTATTTTTTAGATCTATATAAGGTTTATTAAAAAAAAAACATATGTTCTATTGTTCTTGATAAAATTTTCACATAGCGTTAGATTGTTTCATGTTTCACACACTTACCGGACATTATTATATTAAATTTTATATTAATATTGGGCCGATATTAACGTGCGTTTTCGTTGTTAACAATATCATAGATTACGTAATGGGAGCGAACTATTTTGCAGTAAAGAGGAATCAACACCGAAAATAACTTAATTAATAGACAGTGAAATTGATATTAATTTTTATTAATACTTTAAATTCGAAACTATTCGGTTATTTACCCGAAGGCTCCAATACCTGTTTATTTACATATTTATTGCAATCTTTTATTTCCGTATATTAAATGAATGTCGAAAATTACGTCCAAAAATCGGGGATTTATTAAACAATTTTTTCCGCACCGGTTTTTATTTTTCACTGTCTATACTTAATGATTTTGCAATTACATACGGCACCGATTTTTTTTTCTATTTAAATTTATTTAATGACATAGAGAAAGTGTGAGTATCTTACGACTATAGAAGTTTCTATTTAAATTTTTTAGTGATAGCAATTGGCTCGGTTTTAAAACGCTGTCGTATGCCTTCACAATTTTAATGAACATGCGATAGAGAGGCGATAACTGGTTTGGAATCGGCTATATTATATAAAACTATTCAGGGGAGTACGCTAAGCTAACTACTAGAGAAACAGATCCAAAAGACGAGGAAGTATCTGATGAGCAAACGTATTTAATATTTTCTAACAATTTTATATAAATATAGCCCTCCCAACGCGAAATAGTAGGTGTTGTGCAATGCAATTAATTTATTAGCACTTTGATTTACGAAGTAAATAGTAACACATTTAGTCGATGTCTCGAATAGTGCGCGACCTAAAATATTTCAAGCTATCGGCTTAAAACCGCAGTTGCGTCGCAACACTAAATGCATTTTTTTTAATATTGAGCATTAGACTAGAGTTTATAGAGCGCATTAAGTATCGTTACACAACTGATAATTGAAATATTTCAACTCGCGAACGTTTAACTTACGTATTATTTCCTATGGAAGATTTATTTATTCTTCAATTTGTATCTTAACTATAGGAATAGCATACGACTCGGCCATTTTTTTTGTGTTTTGTGCCTATGCCCGAGACTAAGGCCATTCCCTTTCACCTACACCATGTTTAAGCTAACTGCATAGAAAATGTTATTTAATTTTCCCGTTACTATTTTATATGGACAGTCAACGGTTCACGCCATATGATCAGATTAGTCAATTGATTTACTTATTAAATATGGGCCATCAACCTTCGGTTTGTACGCGTGAATACATGATTTCTCCCACAGAACGAAAGTAGAAATGTCATCTGAGTGTAAAAGAACTAGATTGGCGAACGCACGTCAAACGCACCTGTCTCCTGACAGCTGATCAACTGTCAAGAGGCAACACAACGCGCGAAAGCTCGACTCTCACATCGCATTTCTATCGAATATTACAAAAATACTCCCCTCATTCTGTGATTCCACTTATTACCATACTTTATTAATTAAGATCATTCGTCACGTGTATTTTATTTTTATTTTGCTAATTTCACAGCCTCAATGTCAATTAGCCTATGCGTATTAGAGTATTGTTTCTGGGTTGCCAATAATTACGTTTATTTATATAATATTATTTTTTAAATTTCTTAAAAAATGCATCAAAACACCATTCAAAAAGTAGCAGTTATGCTATTGATAATAGATCTGATTATCCCTTGTCACTTCGGGGTTCTTTACTTATTTCGATATCCACAACACTATGAACAGTTATGTAGATATATTGCGATTCTAAAGCATTAATGACTACCGATTTTAGAACGTAGTTTTCACTTTATTCTTTTGAGAAAATAATTGAACTTTATAAAGGTCCAAATGGTGTTTTGGTGTTTATTGCTTTTTAACAGCCTTCTTAATTTTTCTATACTTAGTCGAACTATGTCGAATAATTTCGATAGTCGATAGTCATAAACGCCTCAATCACAATTATTAGTAGAACGTTTTGCAAGTTAGCCGCTTACATCTATGAAGATATGAATTACAGTATATTTAAAGTACATATAAAAATATTAAGTTAATTATATTGTAGCATACCTACCCGTGTGCAATGGTTTAAAAATTCACAATTAATTTTATTATTGCTTTCCAGTTTTCATCTTTATTCTAGAAACAGGCTCGCGCCCACTAAGCTATTGAGCACTATTAATAATTTATCATTAACATTATTTTTTATTAATTATGTTCGAAAGCACAGGGGGAACGCACAAAACATTCTACTAATAGCAGCACTGACTATTTCATCACCTACCAAAATCCTAACCAACATTTCACTCCAAAATATTTTGCGTTTTCACATTTACATTATTTATTATCTAAAAAGTCGATGAGTTTTCATTACAATACTTTGGTGTTATTATTTCGATTCAAAAGTACATATTTTGTACAAAAATACGACAAATAACACAAAAGAAATCGACATGAACATTAGTTTAAAGCTTTTTTAAAGAAACGAAACCCATAGATGGTTTTGAAATAAATATACTTTAAATACTTATGTATTTTACGCCGATCAATCGCCCGATATATTTTCCTAATAAATAAATCAATTTGGGTCACCTTCCTTTACCTCACGAAATAAAAAATAGAACGTATAAATAAGTTAAATGCACACCTACTATAAATACAGACGTAAAATACGATTCATTGCACATATACTAAATGAATGAGTAAACCTAAGAACAAATATTATTGAAAAATTAGCATTACGATTATTCGTTAACATCAATCCGACTCAGTTTTCAAATATCAAATAATATTCCGTAGGCACGGAAAGTTGACTAGTATAGTTGACGCTGAGTCGAAACAACACAAAACACAACAACTATTTTAACCTATGAGACGACTACAATATAATATTATTAATTAGTTTGCAAAACTTGTGCATCACACTCCGGTCAACCATACAGTTTTTTTAACCGTATGTACATTTACCATAATAATAAATGAAACATTTACATAATGATCCCGTACGTCATCTTGTATAAGGATGCCTTTTTACAGGTTATTATCCAAATTACGACACATTCGTCCGTTATTTGGCGCTATGACGTATGGTATCGAGAAGGTAACTCACAATTCATCTAAATTAATAAAATACACCTAAATAATAAAACATATTATCACTAAAATGGAATGTTAAGCATATCTGAAGCTGGATCAAATAAAGCGATTTAGTAATAATTTTTTTTATCATATAAAGTAATCGAAATCGTGGCTCACTCGGATAAACGAAGTTTACAATAAATAGTAAACAAACGTAGTAACCCACGTGACATTATGTCTACCAACGCAACGCCTCTTCGAGTCATTTGTTTAATATATTTTATTAAATTACTGGCTATCAGTTATTGCACGTTTTACATTTATAATAAATATATAAATACTTGTAAATTTAAATCTTCATCTTTGTTAAGTAATGAGTACCTATTTATTAATATCTGAAATGTTACAAAACTGTTTTTACATATATTAAGTATATATCTTTTTACAAAAATCGTAGGGTCGTTAGGACGGCACGATAATATATCTATTCAAGTTCGATGTTTGTTCGGGTTGAAGTTATTACTTGTGTTCGGTGGCGTATCTGACGCGAGAGCTCTATTTTATATATTTTTTAAACATTTTTTTTTATTTACAAATTTTATTTAAACTAAGACAATTAAAGCCTACTTCGAATAGACGCAGGGTCGCATCCATACATTATTAATATAGCAGGTACCGATCATAATATGATAGACATCGATTCTTTTACGAATCGACGTCGTTAGACTAGTATGCACCATTGTTCCGCGAACGGACCACTCTTGTCACCCGTGTGACCGGCTCGAGCCGACTTCCGTCTCGCTCTGGTGCGGGCGCAGCGCCCCTTGCGCCCTCCCGCCCCAGGTCAGCTGAATCGATTTTCCCATCTTCCTTTGATTGCGCGTGCCTTCTGACACCGCCCTAAGCGTAATCAGATTTCTAGTCACCTCAAAATGTTTCTCAAAAACTAACCTACTTACGCCCTCAGTGACGTACACGATCTCGCAATTCCGTAATATCCTAATATTGTAATATACGTAATACGTAGTAAATTTTCTGCGATGGTAAATTATTGTTTTCATAAAACGATCCAGTGTACACCGCCCTCTACGCCGTATCAGTTCGCATCCCGAGATCTTTCAAGATTTATTTTTAAAATTTTATCAAAACCTATCACAGTTTTTGATTAGTTTTCATTCTTAATTAGATTAATATATGATTAAAATATAATTATAGATAATATATATTCCAATCTTTAACAATAACTCTATTTTAGTTGCATCGAACCTCATATCGAGGCTTTGGCCGGTCTTCTACTATCTATATTTATTATCTGTGAGCGACTGAGACAAATACAGCGACAATACATTTGGCAAACGTTATCGATTTAAGCCGATCCGGCCTCTAATAAGATATGATCGCCTATGTTTGTATAGCATTAGGCTATTATTGCTAATTATTTTTATTTATAATCGAAAACTATTTCTCGATAACCACAACCTTTCATAAGCGATTGTCACAATGTTATTGACTATTTAATATGTATGGTTGTCATCGAATAGAGCATTAGATGCTTCATCTTAACATATTATTGCGTGCTCATTCTCCTGGTTAGCGGTCGCCATTTCAACCGGACATGCGCAGAACGGGCCGCCATTTTGATTTCCGTAACACTTAACCCAGATGTGAGGAATGGCGATCGCCAAACAAAGAGATACAGAGAGTAAATCGATTAAATATACAATAAATGTACAAAATATGAATGTCCCGCGAGCGGGATGTCTAATCGGGAAGACACAGTTCGATCATTTCCAGCGTGTCGGGGCCGGAGCGGTGATGTCCTCCGCCGTATTAACGAGTATGTATGGGTGCGTGCCTGCTGTGCCGTCCTAGCGTCCAGCTAGGCCGTGTCCGGGATGATTTAGATTGTCTTGATTTTATTCGTTTTGAAACTGACCTGCAGAACTCTATTCCCGAGCGTATAACCATTGAGGGACTGAATGGCGACAACAGCCTCATCGTAGTTCGTCATTGTTATAAATCCATACCCTTTACACTTGTTCGTCTGCAGGTCTCGAATCACTTTCACGCTCTGGACGGCGCCGAATGGTCCAAACAGCTGCCACAGTACGTTTTCCTCCGTTTCCGGTGCCAGATTGTATACAAAGATGCACCATTCTGAACCAACGGCGCCTGGTAAGACACCGCCGAGTAATTCACCGGCCAACGGGCTGTAACGTTGTAGACCTTTATTAATAGCAAGAAGAGACTTGCCTGAGCTGAATCTCCCGAGGGGGGCCGGAAAGCGTAGAGCTGCAGGCAGATAAGCCGCGAGTGGTGCCAGCGCCTTTCCATTATTGCTTGGATTATTCGCAAACTTCACGGTAATGGGCTCTGTCGCTCCCTTAGGCACAGTTCCGTTCAACTCCTGAATAGCCCGTTCCGCTTCCACTCGCTGATCGAAGCGAATGAATCCTACTCCTTTCGATAGACCCTGCTCCCCGCCAGTAAATGGTCGCCCTCCAGAATTTTCACAAAGGATACGCGAAGTTATAATGCGGCCATAGGGACTAAATAATCTTTCCAGCTCGGTCTGTGTCATTGTTTTAGGTAGGCCTGAGACGTATAAGTTTGCTCCCTTGATGGCCTCGCTGCTCGGGCGGGCATACGATACCTTGATAGTTTTATTCTGTAGCCGAAGTCCGTTAAGCGTAGCGATGGCCTTCTCCGCATCCTCAGGGCGGTGGTAGTTGACGAATGCGTACCCGAGGCTCTGTCCCCCGCCATGCAATGCGTGGTTGAGCGCGTCTGGAAAGGCCGCCCCTTTGTTTCGTATCAGTTTGCATGACTCTACTTCCCCGATGCTTGAAAAGAGACTCCGGATCTCTTCCTGTGTCATGCTCTGGGGTAGGTAGTTGATGATGAGGTTAGTCTTAGACTCCTCGCCGGAACCGTTTTGCTGGTCACTGTCGCCCTTCGACATGGTGGCTTAAATCATAAACGGAAAGAACGAAAGGGAAACAAAACGCGGTAAAAATAAAACACGGCACGTCCGTAACGGCGGCCCGCGCGAACGATTATGCGAGGGTTGCTTGGAGGGTGCGCGCATGTCCCGCTGTATCGATCCTTCCTTACATAACCCCGTTCGTTCACCCCTCCCAGTTGGTATAGTGTCCGAAAAAACCAGATACAAGGCATCGATCCCTGTCCCGGGAACGAGCTCAAAACTGGGTCCTCGTCCTTGAGCGAAATTGGACCTTAAATGTACCTTACTAAGGAATTACCGCCTTAGCCCGTCCCTAGCGACCTAAAAAGCTCGCTCCTTGATATTTCTGTAATAAAATGTGACCCCAAAGATTTCTGGAGCGACTTGGAACGTAACTGAGTACTTTTAGGAAGGTGATATATATTGTTGTATATTGTTTTCAAAATAATACGTGTTACTTAATAAATCTCAGTATTGGCCTAACAATTAGGCTCATAATAAAGTTTTTGTTTTTTAACAATTATAATTATGGGCATCAACATTGATTTCCTGCTTACCTATGTAATTGAAATTTTCTATAGACAACTAATTTTTCACCCTTGTAGGTCTTTGCATGATGACTATTGGTTTGGTTTAATATACCTTTAATATACATACATTTTGTCATTTCCTTTAATACATATTATTAATTTTAAGCATCACGTTGTTTACTGCACATCCATACTAATATTACTCGTATAAATGCATAAGTCTGTCTGTCCATTGTGATGCATTCCCAACTAATCCGATGGACCAATATTGATGAAATTTGGCACAATTATATTGGAGCAACATATAGGGTTAAAAAATTGTAAGTACCAATAATTCTAGATAAATCCATATTAAAGTCAACGTTTCCGTTAAGCTCTAAGGCCAAAGGTAACTTAATCTCTATATGAAAGTATTAGAAAATAATTAAAAGATTAGACATTAACTGTATTCCGAATCTTTAGATTTACAGTATCTTCTTATTAAAATAAAATGTCTAGATAAAAGCACAGAAAAACCATTTTTATAGAAAGGTCAGTGGTGTTCAAAGAAAAATTGGACGGCTTTTAGCAAAAGGTCAAAAGTCTCAAAGTAAGAGGGAAAACAAAGTTTTTTATTCAAATTGGAACGGGCTGCGTAGCGACCCTTATAGGAGATTTACACAGGCAGGTCTTTGTTGATTGTTATTTAAATTGTTTAAAGCTTTAACAGTCTACTCTTTATCTAGAAGGCTTTTTTGCCTCACTATGTTTTGGTATGGCGTTGGTAATGGAGGCACAATTAGTCTGTAGTCCACTGTTCAGAAGCAGCTAAGCAAAATCCTTTTTTGGGGGTGATGTATAAGATGTAGAATCCCTTTACTCCACAATCTGATGTATTCTCAAACAGGGTTTTATTCCTGAAGATCGATAGTTCCCGGATAAATATTATAAAACTCGGAAGGAGTTATCGCATTCACGAAGTTCGAGTTGTCCTTCTGACGTTCCTGTGCTCTTGAATTGACTGTAAATTGACTGGGTATCATACAAAAAGCATGACCAAAGCACTTAATACATTTAGTAAGCAGTATTCCCAATTTTCGTACGATTTTCTTTTGGAGTCGTTGTTGATAAAATTAGGTCACCTACTACGAATAGATCTCGGACTTTTTTAAAGCTTTTATTCTAACTTGCTATGTATGTGAATGTGAAGATGAAATTTTGCAATTTAAATTTGACCTACTTCCGGGTGTCCGATTGAGCTGAAATTTTACCTTATGGTCCACCAAATGCATTGTCATTGGGACTGGAGTCCCAATACAATGCATGTTTATGATAAGCATGACCTGATGCTACTGCCAGGATCGGCTCCATACGAGAGAAGTCCTCAACGGTAACAGCAGGGACTTTAAAGCTTTTTTGTCCGAAAACGACAGATACCTTATGAAAAGAGTTGTAGCACCGGTTCAGTGGTTTTTTGAAATAACTTTTTTGAAACTTTCCGAGCTTCAAGAATTAGTAGTATGTTGTTCTTTTTTGTAAATTATCATTAACCCATTATTTTTATGATAAATATATATTTTATAGGGTACGTCAATCTTTATTTTTTTTACTGTTGGCGTTTTGCCACGAAAGCTAAGTATTATCTCAGTTACAGCCAAGAGAGTTCATTGCCAAAAATGTTATGCATGAGGCCTTTGTAAGTGCTGATAGAGGTTCTTAAAATTGAAGTGCAACATAGAAGGTCAGTTTTGTACTATGGCAATTTAAATTCCAATAATAAAGATATGTAAATAGTTGTAAATATAAAATATTAATATGAAACATTAAAATACACTTTGCTACGTGGTAGAGGATTGATTTTTATAAAATACACTTTGGTACTTGGTAGGGGATTGATTTAATTTATTGGTTTGATTGAATTTTATTTCGTTATTGAAATTGCAGCCATCAATAATTTTAATCAGAAACGTTTCAGTTTATTTCACTATTTGTTGTCCCTTTAGCAGCATAAATTAGTTTATTGAAAATTTTGAAGTGTTTTTTTTGCAAAGTAACTGAATTTTGAATTTTCCTTAAAATATGCGTTTGGTTATATGTTAAGTGGGTATGTAGAGTCGTGGCCGATTTGCAAGTTAGATTGCTCTGTTTGATTTTACCTGGGCTCTAATAGGGTTGACGATGAGTCACAGGTTATAAAACAGGTACAATTTTAAATAACTACATAAATATATATACATAGGACATTTACACACGGTCGTCCAATCTCAAAGTAAGTAACTTTATACTTGTGTTATGGGTGACGGACATCAAACTGTTTAAGTATAGAGAATGTTGGCCCTCGGCATGAATCGACGCGACTTTTGAGAACCTTTGGAAGTGTAAAATTAATAGAGGAGTATAACGAAACTAGCACCGATTCGTAATACTGCTATCTGCTGGGAAAAGGCAGCAAGAAACTCAATAATTTATTGGAAAGAGTAGTTACCATAGAGTTATTAAAGTTAGAGTATGAGAGCCATAGGCAGACCTGTAGGGCCTTCATTTCCCTTTATTGTAATATGTCACATTTTACGCTGGTTTCTCTTTTCTAAAAATAATAACTCTATGGTATTTACACGTAGTAGATTCTGTTAACACGTTGATACTTGATCAAAGATTACAGTATACATAATGAAACTAAGCAAGACGAGACAAGACAACACATTTTGACTAATAAACAAAGCAAACACAAATGTCATTTGACTTTTAATAACACTTGATTTATTTTATATAAATTTTAAAATGTTTTTATATGTTATTGACATTTTGACATATTTTTAGTAGTTGATTGTAGATTTAATTATATACATTTTTATACTAACCAGAGACAATTCCGTTACTACACACGTCTGTAAATGATTATAAATTTTGATTGATATTCTATAATATTTCGTTGGTAACTAATAAAATAAAAAATAAAAAATTACAACTGCAATAAAACTCCCTTTACTTCAAAATTTATATTGAAATACTTATTGACAATAATTTTTATCAGCTAGTCCGACACGGAAAACTTCCACCATCTTTCTCCGTTTTCTTCATCGAACATTGGATTTGAAAGTAATACCAACATATAGAACTTTAATTTGAGCCAACAACTTATAATTATAAACAATCATGTTTATTAATTTTATTAATACCTTTATTTCATTTATAAAGGACAATGAATTATTTATTTTTTATAACCTCTTGAAATATATAAATTGGATACGAATCATGTATGTAAATGTAAGTAACGGCCTGTTACAATGCTGAGCATAGGCCTCCTCTCTTCGTTTCTGGAGAGAAGTATTGGAGCTAAGACCTGCCACGCTGCTCCAATAAGGATTGGTAGGTTTCAGATAGCGCTAGAATTCTCTAGAGATATGCAGGTTTCCTTACGATGATTCTCCATCACCGAAAAGCGTGTGATAAATTGTAACTATCAATTAGACACATACATTTTTAATAGAATAGCTACTGTGCACGGGGTTTGACTCGTGACCCTCTCGAAAGAGTCGCATGTTCTCACCACTGGGCTATCACAGCTTATGTAAATGATAAAATATTAAAAAAAATTAAATGGTAAAATATTTAAAATTTTGTTTATATTTTTTTATAATTATGTATAATTACATGATTGTGATAAATATTATAATATTTTTCGCATATGCAGTTGGCTTATCCTGTTTCCGTAAGGGATGGCCAATTTATTTGTCGTTTTACGTGGCAACCCTATATTTGTACTCTGAAACAATTTAAATGGTAATTTAGCTCTCCACCACAGCGCGCGCCCGCGTTCTTCCACAAAGGCGTCATTTAAAAAAAATAAACGCATTTTAAACGAGCTGTGTTGGAAATAGCGAACGTTGCTTCAAATATATATAAAATAAATTGAACTTTGTTCTGCGTAGAGTTATTAAAGTTAGTAGAGAGAGATACTAGACCAGTCTACAAAAAGGTTTAAATCAAATGTAAGAGATATGCTTATACGAATAGCATATTACAAAATTGTAGATTATTTGAATGATAATATATAATATAAAAATGCCTGGATTTGAAAATCCTTTCAGCTTCATACACGACTGCGGTTTAATAATGTAAAATTAAAAATGTTTAAAAGATTGACCGCCGAGATTCTTGCTAGTTCTTCTGGGTAAGAGCAACATACAGGACCAGTTCTAACTTCATTAATCATATTAATCTTTGAAAGTGCTAGAAAGAGCTTAGTTGAATAAATAATATTTTGATTTAATTTGATTTGGAACCATAGGCAGGCCTGTAAGTGAGTGGATCACAATAATGAGAGGGAAGATTAAACTCGTATACTCGTATACTCGATATCTTTGTCTTATAACACATAAAAAAGAGAGACAGATATATATACAGTCTTATTTGCTTTATCTTTATTTCTCTTGTAATATGGCACATCTTAGGCTGGATGCCCTACTCTAGCATAACAATTCTATTGTTCTCACGTCCTTTTATTTAATCGACATCTATACTAAACTTTTTAAAAGCTCTTATTGAACTTTTAAAAAACTTGTTTATTATTTTTTTATGTTTTTTTGTATGTATGTGAAGGCGGAATCTTTGAAATTAAATTTGACCCACTTCCCCGGGTCCGATTGAGCTCAAATTTATATTTTGGTCCAATCCCGATGACAATGCATGTTTATAATAATGAAGACCTGTTGCTGCTGCGAGGATTGGCTCCAGACAAGCGAATTGCTTTTTTAAAACCATGGCTTGTTAACTTCTATTTTAGAACAAATAATTAAGTTATGATTTATATCAAATGCAATTGCATTAAGTGATGCTGTCACTTAATTGCAATTGCTAATCAATCAATTTAAAAACTAAAAACTATTTTTTTTATAAAGACCAATAATTCGAATTTGTTACTCGTAAGCGTAAATATCTTACGTTTATATTTAAATATTTATAACTAAAATTTTGAATTTGAAAAAACATAATTATATTTACTACACAAATAGTTGGTCTGTTTAACCTTAAAGGCTAAATCTAAATCCATAATATTAGAAGCGTACATGACCAATGATAAGTTTTGTTCAAAAGCAATGAAAACATCATCTATAACCGACTATTCGCGACAAGTTTCTTAGCCTCTGCAAAGTTTAAAAGTCGTTCCTGGGATTACATAAGTAATTAAAACGATAAAGGCGAAACCCTACAGAACTATATATGTTCAAATAATAATTTCAGTTCAAAGAACCATCACAGTTGGGCCAAAGTTATCAATTTATTCTAAGCATTGACAACAATTCAAAGTTATCGAACTTTGCTGTTTCCCCTTGTCTTATTAATATAGGTATTTTAATTTCCTACTTTTCATTTAAATCACAGTTTTGTGACCTAAAAATCAGACGACAAACTTTGGTCTCCAGACAAAGTAAACCTCTGATTTACGCAAATATTACTTGTCATGTATATTTAATAAAAATTCAGATAAGGACAAAGTAAAAACCAGATATATTTTGCCATGGCAAAATGGCATGGCAGGTTTTTACTTTTACTTTTACCGGAATTTGATATTAAATATTATATATATTTAATATGAAATTTAAATTCAAATTCAAAATATTCTTTATTCAAGTAAAATTGCAAACAAGTGCTTTTGAATCGTCAACATCTACTGCTGGTTCGGAAAGCTGTTTCTACCGAGAAGAACCAGCAAGAAACTCGGTGGTTGCTCTTTTCAAAGAATAATTCTTATCACTAGTTACATATAGTTATTAATATCTTGTACAAGGTCGAAGAGTAGCTATATCCACGTGTTACGTCCACTCGGCGATTGCCGCTTTCCCAGACTCCACTCGACACCGGAGGTGTAGTGTTCCACGCCTGGGAAAGAAACTTCGCACCACCTCGCCTTTGTCCTACCTAACATCGGTGGGACCGGACGCTTTAGTTATATAGAACATAGAACATAGAACATAGTATAAGATAAATTTTAATTATAATTAACTGTACCTAAATAAATAGATTTATCTGGATAATGAGTTTGTGTACCCAATAGTCGCCACCCATAATATAATTGGCGCAGTCTGGGTGCGGTACTTAACATCGAACAGTATTTGTGGAAAAAAATACGTCGCTTCGTGTTTGGTGCCGAAATAAGAACCTACTTACAGAGGCTGACTGTTGGAGAAACCCACGTACGGATCTCGTTCGTCCAAAAATCGATGAATACGCCGATCGTGATGTTTTTGTAAGTACACTACTCTTATAGTTTAGTCACTATTCCTGTCAATCCTATTCTTAATTATATACATTAAAAAAAAAATCATAAAATTAAAAAAATTAAAAAAATCAAAATTGCTCATTTAAGTAGAATAAGGCATAGGGATATAAGCCCTTATAGGCGATCGCAAAATCGCATAGCGCAGATTGATGCGAATAGGAATTTAAGTTTAGATATAGATAATAGTATAGAATTAAATATAACCGCTCCTTCTCAGCCCACTTTAAACATGGAACAAATATTAATATTTATAAAATTGTTTGAATCATGATTCGTCAGCATTTAAAATAAATTGTCTTATTTCGAACGGCAACGTAAACAGAGAGTTCGAGATGCAATATGAGCCTAATAAAGACGTGTACATACGTATTCCGCTTGTTATAAGACAAAACTTGCACCTCCGGCCATTCAGGATTATGTAATTAGTAACCAACCAATTCATATTACACATCTAACCTTCGCGGACTTGTTGCAAAATCTCGTTTCAAACGGTAAAAAAAAAATGTTTTAGGTACTTTCATTTCCTTTTAGGTTTATAACATATATCTATATATAACAATAATGTATTTTTTATTTTCTTTATTTTCATAAATAAACAAAAATTAGACAGAGCTCTTACTTTAGTCGAGAATACGACTTCTAAAGATATAGAGCGATTAAAATACTTCACTTTGCTTGGGCAAATTTTCGCTATGTTGACCGAAAAATGCGCAAGACCTTCAGAGTGAATTATTAGTATTGAAGACATATTAGCTTATTATTTTTACTACTTAGTTATTTTAGACTCCAAAATTTTCAAAATTATTAAATTACTTGTAGATACTATTTACAACAACCTATTTTCCGACTTCGTCCTGTTCCTAAAGAAATTATTGTAATATTGCCTCCTTCCCCGTATATAGTTACTAACTTGAAAGAGTATGTGCACATGGAAGCTGAATGCTCGAAGTTTAGTTATATTTTCGAAAACAAGCTGAAGATGATTATACTCGAACAAAATTTTACTGTATCAACAAATTAAAACTTATACAGAAGATCGATCATTATTGCACATTCTCGTCTGGCCAACATTATATTCCATTTTGAACTCGAAATCCAACTAAAGTGCAGCTATCTTGCAAATTGCAACGATATCAAATGTTGCAAGGCAGCTATCTCGTGACAACACCACAATGCGACAGAAGCTGCCATCAGTGAAGAAGAACACCATACCGCAACATTTGGTGTTAACATTACTGCCACCAAATAGTTGTTTTTCTGGAAGGGGAGGTGTTACGTCCACTCGGCGATTGCCGCTTTCCCAGACTCCACTCGACACCGGAGGTGTAGTGTTCCACGCCTAGGAAAGAAACTTCGCGCCACCTTTGTCCTACCTAACATCGGTGGGACCGGACGCTTTAGTTATATAGAACATAGAACATAGAACATAGTATAAGATAAATTTTAATTATAATTAACTGTACCTAAATAAATAGATTTATCTGGATAATGAGTTTGTGTACCCAATAGTCGCCACCCATAATATAATTCACGCATTCTTATCGTCTAAGTAATCTTCAATAGTATAATAGGCTTTCTGAATTAGCCTTTTTTAATAGTATTTTTAAACTGCTGTAAAGATAATGTATGGTAATGTAATGTATCACATTGGATATACGTGGATAATATATAAATATGTACAATATGAATGATTCACTCGTTTTTGATCTTCAATTTCTGGTTAGGACACGTGTAAATAGATAATTTACAGAATGAACAGATCTCAGAGGTTACGGATACTACTAATACTTATGCTATTACTAATATGCTGTGGTATTAATAATACTAATACTGATTCTATTAGCATTATTGTCATAAATTTGTATGTATCGATTGCAATTAGCTTAGCAGAGTATATAACTATGAATAATCAACAATACGATAGAAATACCTGTATCAAAGGGAGGGTCCCTTTTTGTCAATCTGAAGGTGTGATATTGAATTGTAACATTTTCTCCCGTTTCGTTGCCTAGAACCCCACTCTGCTACATGTATGTGTATCTATACAAATATAACTCTTATTTTTCTTGATATAAAGTATATTTTAGAATCACACTTTGGTCAATATTAGAATGCTTAGGAACTGAGCCCTACTACACTAGTTCAAAGTTCTGAATCGAATGTAAGGAATTAATGTTATAGGTAATGAAAGCTTTTCTCTTCTATGAGGTGAATTGGGATTTGCTATGTAGGAACAAGGTTGAATTTTCGCAATCAACTTATTATCAGGGTAGCTAGTGGCTTTTTCAGCCCAAGTTTTAGTGTGTTTCCATTATAGTTAATGTTTTTGTCTATTACATAACTTTTTGTTGTGTATCATGATGATGTTTTTCTTAATATCTTTAACATATCATGTGACGTTTGTTTAATATACTTACAAAGGTGCAGAAAAGTATAGGTAATAGTTGTCTGTTCCAAATTTTCCACGAGTGCTGTTATATGATTTAAAATAAGAATTAAAAATATACATTCATAACTATATTTTTTCCTGTTTTCTATAGCCATAGATCTACCATTGTTGTGCCGTGTGGTATCCGGCTGCATAGAATAGACCATCCTCCGTCCTTACCGAGGTGTCGTAAGCGGTGACTGAGGTATGTGCGGTGTGGTATCCGGCTGCATAGAATAGACCACCCTCATTTCTTACCGAGGTGTCGTAAAAGGTGACTAAGGTAAGTTGACGTCAGACAGGCGGCTGGTCGTAAAATACGTAGCCAAATCATGTGACAACATGTTTGTAACATGTTGTGCCGATCCCACTTAGAGTGGGATAAGGGCAGGAGAATGATGATGAGATTTACCACTTTTCTATAGTCATACCAGCTTCCGCCTCCGGGTTGGGGTCTCTCTTCCTCCAATAGATGCATCGGGAGCACCAGATGTACCGATTAATCTTGGCTCTTCGATGCTCGCTCTCCGCCTTTCGCACCTTTAATAACTACCGTCGGCTTTTTAGACGGTTTACTCATAGTATTATTATGAAATATTACAAGTTTACATGAAACTTATATGACATAATGATTATTGAATCGCTTTAAAAACAGATTTTATACCGTCTTTAATTTCGGTACACGAATCTAATAGATATGGAACTGTACGCTAACGAAATCAGGGTGGCACCGCCCTCGCCGAGGTCAATGACACCGGTGCTCACTGTTTGTAGGCCGAATATATGTACTGTAGAATTTTACAATGTTACGACCTTTCTTTCATACAATCTATAAGTCAAACATTTCACCCCATCCGATGGTCTATGTATAAGATATAGAACATTTAACTTTATTGCTCGGATTGGGCGATTAGCCCATCGATACTACTTCTGGATTATCAGCCGAGATTCTGTAGTAGTAGTAACGCAAAATTATACAAGAATTCGCCCATCCGAAGATCAAAGTCACATCTCCCATATATAAGCATAGGAAATGTGTCTTTGTTCTTGGGACAGGACGAATTGTGTAAGGTCTACACTACAAATTATAAATATTTCTCTGCCGCATATCCAATATATTCTACTCGTAAGTAAGTATAACACCATGAATAGAATTACAGTACTTTGGCTGTAAAAATTCCGGGAAATAAAAAGTTACAATGTACATGGGCAAGTATTTACAAAACGCAATATAGCTTCTAGTGACTCGCACGTTATTTTGATTCCTACCTATATTTTATGAAAAATTTAGTTTTTTTTTTGTGAGTAGATCGCAATTCGCATTTGGGCCTCCTGTGGGGTTAAAACAAGTCGGGCTAACCCGATAGAAAAAGACTTGAGTATAGGTTTCTGTACATTAACTTTAAAATAGTCAGACCTTTTATTATGACTGTAAAGTTCAAGAGCTGAGTATACATAAAATGAGGATTGAAAACTAGATATTAAACAGGGTATATTAAAGTCATCAGTCGATGGTTAAATTATAGGGTGTGTGCATACTATAAATAAAATAAAATGGAATATTTACACACACGGTTGTCCGTCCCCAAAGTAAGTAACTTAGTACCTGTGTTATGGGTGACGGAAAACTGGTAGATATACTATATATATAATTTTAAACACATACTTAAATACAAATATACACTCAGGCTCGAAGAACCAATAAATTGTTTATAGAAAATGTTGGCCCTCGGCGGGAATCGAACCCGCGACCTGGGATATCCTGGGATATAGAATGGGATTAGATAGATTGTCATATAGAATGTACTTGTGGCGTTTTCAATTGGAGGGCCGTTTATAGCTCTTTGCGGTTGCCTAGATTAGTCGTTTCTAATTATTTCTTTCTAAAATCACATATCTGAGTTAGGGCCCTTCAAAGCTCTTTGCTGCTTACCACGAGTGGTCGTATCTTAGTTTTTCTTTGTTTTAATGTAGAGTAAGAATAATTCTAATTAATCTGTAAAAACTACTTATATGCATATATTTTCATTTCATCAAAGAAAATTTATAAAGTTTCATAATAAAATTTTAATCAATTTTTTTTAGTCTATGCTATATTTAATTATTGCATTATATATATGAAAAAAAATTGGCATTGTCATACGTTTTCCATTCAATAAGACCCACAACAATAAAACAAAATAAAGAACTATCGGTCAGCTGTTTAACATTCGCATATCGCACGGGAATCGAACTTAAACCCTGCATTAGGCAATAGTCACGCACCGCACTCATAACATTACGTTTTTATGCACAGAATTATTCAACAGGACATTAATATTTCGTGTCCCCCATTTACATAAGAACACAGAGTAAGTAGGGAAACCTGTATACGTTAATTTATTTTTTTTGTTAGGAAATTTTTACTAATAAGTATCTTTCATTGGAATGAAGACCCGATGAAGTTATTGTTTGTTTCATATCCAAATGGCAACAATCTGCAATCCTAATGAGTCTATCTATGAGTTATCTAATAAAATATGTCATAATTATAATTTATCATGCAATTTTAGGTCAAGAAACAAATTGTGAGGAAACTTATATGTTTAAAAATTTAAACGATATGTTTAACCTATCACTATAAGATTTAATATAGCGTTGGGTTGAAGCTCCAATCCATATTTTCAAAAGAGAGAATAGATCTTTGCTCAGCAGAATGTTAGTAACACGCTGCTACCTGAAGACCAAGTGAATTTAAAAAATATAACAAAAATGTAACTAAGTCTTATTCTTTTAAGTTCTTAATATTTGTCAGAAGATGTAGACGCTACATTTCGGAATTCAACAGTATAATAGTAATTATATTTTTATAACCACGATTTATGATGAAATCTATTTTATGCTAGAAATTATTATTTCTCTTGCATAAATCATTATTTTTGTTTTATCCTTATTCTAATTAATGTTGCTAATTGACTGGCCCGTTGGCGCCGTGGGTAGTGACCCTGCCTTCAGCTCCGCGGGTCGCGGGTTCAATTTCTGCCGAGGGCCAACATTTTCTACACACAAATTGTTAGTTCTTCGAGCGTGGGTGTGTATTTGTATTTGTATTTAAGTATGTATTTAAACTAATATATGTAGTATATTTACCAGTTGTCCGTCACCCGTAACACAAGTATTACGTTACTTACTTTGGGGACGGACGATCGTGTGTGTATCATCAATACAATACTCTGTGGCAGTTCCCCAGGCGAAGCACGCGCCAAACATGTGCGGATTTCGTATCACGACTGGCTAACTAACGTAGAGATGGATTTCATTTTATAAATACATTACGCGTGTCTATTGAACTATTGTTTAAATTTATTTTCTCTTTCTGGTGGCATATTTTCCCTGAATAACAGTAACATAAGGTATAAAGAAAGTGTTTTTTTAATAAATACATATACAGTATACAGCGCCTGTTTATCTTTGCGCTTGTTTACGTTTTCAACTTCTTGGGCTCTAAAGACTTTCTTTTTTAAATTATGAGCTTCGTTTATCCCTAATAAATCGTTTCTTTGTTCTATATGTATAAGTCGCTTTGATAAATTATAATAGTAAATAGCCTTTTCCAGTATATGCAGGTCAAAATGCGTGTGCGCAGTTATAATTAGTTTACGGGGTGTCTTTTATCTACCCTGGCAGCACAGGGGACGTGGTTTTACCCTTCCTGCCTTTTTATAGTACAAGAGATAAGTAACAAATCTAAAAAATGAAACTAAAATTGGTGAGATTACTTAAGTAAGTTTTTGATATAAAGTAAGTTTTTTTTTCTATTACGATTCTGCAGTCTAATATGAAATGGGGTAATATCGAATACGTAAACTTCATCTGGCTTCATCCGACTGGCTAGTGACCCTTCAGCTCCGCGGGTCGCGGGTTCGATTTGCGCGTAGGGATTTTCTATACTCAAACAATTTGTTGGTTCACGAGCCTGGGTGTATATTTGTATTGAAGTATGTATTTAAAATTATATATGTAGTATATCTACCAGTTGTTTGTCACCCGTAACTAAAGTATTAAGTTACTTACTTTGGGGACGGACGATCGTGTGTGTAAGTGTCCCATATATTTATTTATTTATTTTATCTCCTTACGGTTTCTACAGTTGAACATATCGGACGCGCAATCGCTTGTCGTTAGTTTTATCACTAGAATAAGAATTCTGTAACAGTTTGTAGACGCGATTATTGTCGTTCATTTGCGCCACACAGCAACTATTGTTTAATAGTACCGCCTTAATCAATATCAACAGAGATCTTAAGTCGAAGTGTTTCATAATCTTGTAGAACAGTTCATGTAACAGCTCTTGATCTATTTTTTTAGGGTGCGCCAACCCTTCTGCATTAGCATTTTAAAACGGGGGCCACTCTATCAAACGTAGTACTCTCCGAGGGATTAATGGAACAATCCTTCTTTTAGCATATAACATAAGATCCATTATCCTATCTTACTCGGTATAAAATAGATGCATTTTTATCGCTAAAGTGAGGGCTGCTTCTGAACATGCTTTCATGAAAGATTTATTTAGGTCATTTCAATTTTTTTTACAAGACAGATTGTGTCTGATAAAGCTTCCTATTGTCGACAATTTTAACTGTTGAAATCTATTGTTCGAAGGTTAAGGAATTGTATTATCTTTTGATATATTGATGGGATTTAACACGCCTTATGAAATTTTTATACCAGGATAAATCTAAATATTCAATTATGATAAAATAAATTTTAATATTCATAGGTATTAGTTTCGATGAGAAGAAAATGAAGTTTATGATAAGCTACAGATTGTTGTTATACATTTATGCGCTAATTAAAAATGTATCAAAATAAATCGGTCGTGCGTCAATGGCGTTCGCTTCTTACTTAAACATTAGGTACTTCTTTTTCAAAATGTAAGCCATTTTTTTGAGGTACAAGGGAATCGAAATAAATTTGCTTTTATTAACCTGGACGGGACTACTGTTAAAACATAATCAAATTAAATCCAATAATCTTTATTCAAATAAACCATTTCAGACACTTTTGAATAGTCATGCTTCAATATGATTAATGAAGCTACAACTGGTTCGGAATGTTGCTCTTACCGAGAAGAACCAGCAAGAAACTCGGCGGTCAATCTTTCAAATATTTTCAATTATACATTATTAAACCGCAGACTTGTATGAAGCTGAAAGGATTTTCAAATCCAGGCATTTTTCCAATAATCATTCATCATTCAATTTTTCAATCATTCATCATTCATTCAAATCATTCAATTCATTTCATCATCCAAATAATCTTCAATTTTGTAATATGCTTTATGTATCAGCATATTTTTTACACTTAATTGGAATCTTTCTGTACACTGGTCTAGAATGGATTGAGGAATTATATTATAGAAGCGAATAACGAGACCAACAAATGAGTTGCTAACTCTGCTGAGTCGCGACGCAGGTATCACAAGCTGTTTGTGACTTCTCGTATGTCTATGATATACATCAAATTTTGTTTTATACGTACTTATATTTTTCCGTACAAATAGAATATTACTATCTATATATATATAACTATTGTGATGCTACAGTCAGTATGCCTATCTCTTTGAACTTTTCACGAAGGGACTCACGTTGCTTCATATTATAGATAGCCCATTTGGCTCTTTTTTGGGCAACAAAAATCTTTTCTATATCGGCCGCTTTACCCCACAGCATTATTCCATACGACATAATGCTGTGGAAATAAGCAAAATAAACAAGTCGTGCTGTTTCATAGATTTAAGAATACAAAAAAATATTATTTAAAAAAAAGGTCTCAAATATAGATGTGTCAAATATAGTTACAAATACGTTTTCTTAAAAGCACTTTCGTTCTGTTTTGTTGTTTCACGTTTTGAAGAAGTTAATGCTGAATGTAATTTTCATCTTCAGTCATGTGCCAAGACTAAATAAAAAGCTTAGCCTAATTATGATTTTGTTGGATTTTGGTGTTGAAGTATTAACCATTTCAGGCAAAATATTGTCAAAAATACACCACGTCAATACCATTCGAAATCTTTAACTTAATGATGATAGAGATAGATTTATCTTAAGAGAAAATATGTACATTCATGAAATTTATTTTCGCCATATTCGCCTCTTCACAAAATTTTATTAGCACGTCATCGTGAAATAATTAAAAAAACAATTTAATTAATTTTATCGACTTTATGGGCTACAATGTACTCTAAATATAGATACAGATTTTGTTCTTACGGAGTGAAGTTTAAGAAATTATTTCGATTATTTCCATAGGTGTATCGTGTTATTAAATTTTTTATTTAAGTGACAATCATAAAAATAATCATAAATAATAGTTGTACATGACAAATAAACTCCAGAAAGGTCGATTTACTGAAATGAAAGCGTCCCAAAACGGTCCGATTTTAATAATCAAATTAAGATTGTAAATAGGCATTTGGCCGTTTTGTAAATATATCAATTCTATTAATATCACAACAGTAATTTGAAATATTTTCATGAATCAAAAACAAATTATGATGAATGTTTCTATTTTTAAGCTGTTTTACACATCACCGTAGGTGCGAATTCAGTTAGTAGCTGTAGATATTTTAAGAATCGTAATAGAGCAAATGCACTTTTGGCAAGCCGCTCTTCCTAGTTGCTTTTGGTATGCCGAAAATATTCAGTAGTTTGCCAAGATAGGAACCTATGTCATTGTATTTGGATACAAAATCTAATACAAAATCGTAGAAGTGACATTTTGCGGTATGTCATGTCAAAATTTTAGGACAAGAATAGTAAGTGACACACAATTTGATCAGACGCACGTACACTTTAGAATTGAACAGCCGATCGCCTGGATCTCGATTTTGATGAGAACAATCTTAAGGCTCACAGTGATAGATAAAGTTTTAGTGTACTCCGTTTAAAAAATGAATACAAAGAAAAATAAAGCCAAAATCCGTGGAAAAACTACCAATACTACAGAAGAAACTGTAAGTACAGTGGAAAAAATAGATGGTAGAGATGAAGTATCGAAATCAGATAATTTAAATAAAGAGGAGAATAGAGTTCCTGAAATTATAACTGAATGTGATACTGTTCCTGAAAATGAGAAAACGATAAGTGATGTACCTAAGAAGCCAAAACGAAGCAAACTAAAGAAAAAAAAAGATACTCTAACTGAAGATATTAGGGACAGCGGACAGGATGAGATTACAAAGAAAGCCGACGATATGCAGGAAAATATTCAGAATATTACAGAAGAAGTTACACAAATTACACCGAGTATACGTAAAAAGAAAAAAAAGGCTAAAAAACACGTCATCAATTCAAAAGATTTTATTGAATCAAATATAACCGAATGTGTAGAACAAGATTCTGACAAAATTACAATAACAGAGAAAGATAATAATGAAGATAAAAACCAAATTGAACCACAAAATACTGAAATAACATCAAAAGTTGAATCACAAAGTAAGAAAAAGAAGAAGAAAAAACATTGTCAAGATCCTTGTACGTTGGATTTTCAAAAATTAATAGAGCCAGATGATTCCAACAAAACTGAAAATTTTGAAAAACTACAAATACAATTATCGAGTGATAATATTTTGGCTAATAAAAACTCAAGTGAAGTTATATCCATTGATGAAAATCAAATGCAGGAGGATTGTGAGAGTTTTGAATCCAAAAAAATGGGTGATAATAAAATAGATGAAAAGCAACTGCCTGAAGAAGAGACTTGCATGCTAAAAGAAGTAGAAGCATCTTTATCAGAAAAGTTAATCCTTCCTGAAACATCCAATGAAGATGTTGGTTTATTTGCTGAGAGCATGACTGGCGAAAGTAAAATAAAAGAATCAAGCCCAAAGCCCAAGGCTAAAATAGCAAAACCTGTTAAGAAAAAAAGTAAAATACATGTTCACAAACAAAGCCAGATATATGAAGAGAGTGGATCTAAAAGCATTGCAAGCCACTTAACTCATAATATTATAAAAGATAGTACAAGTGATATGGATCAAAATATTAAAAATAAATATTTAGAAGGAGGAGAAGATAAAAATGTTGAAAATGAGTTACTAAAAGATAATAATTTTGGGAAAGAAGTTATTTTCACATCAACTGGTGAAAGACCAGAAATGCTTAATGTTGAAAATGATTTCCCTTATGGAATTCAAAATAATCAATATGATATAGAAAAACAAGAAACAAAAATGCCTGAAATTTCGAATGACTGTATTTTAGACAGAAAAAATGAAAAAGTAACTCTAGAACACACTCATGACAACGAATTAACCTTAGGATTTGTTGACGTTGAAACAAATGAAAAAGATTGCGCAAAACAAAATGAAAATCTTTTATTTGTCTTAGACGCAATCGACGAGTTGGAAACCAAGCCAATGGCAGATATTCAAGAAGGCAGTAATATTAATAGTTTTGATTTAAGTTGTCAGAAACATGAGCCTAAAATATTTCACGGTACTTGTCAAACGTGTACTGAAAAAAGCGATGTTAAAGTGGAAGATACATTTCAACTTAGTGTCCCAGATCGAATTGAATACCCACGTTCTACGAGCCAACAATTTATAGATACTAATAATAATAATAATGATACACTCATTCAGGAGATCATATCACCAGAAGTTAATTTTGAAACTCCCACCTCTGTAGTAACACCCATTATTCAAGGATCTGGGGAATCACCAGATGTAAATTATATTAGAACACCTAAAGATATTAATGTAACTGAAATTGTCACACAATCTCAAAACACCGTTAAACATCCTACGGAGTCTGTGACTACTTCGCAATGTGATAGGCACCTAATGCACGAAAAGACTGATATTAAGTCCAAAATGATTGAGGTAAATCAAGATATGGAAGAATTAAGATTGTCAATCGAAAGATCTTTAGCTGAGTTCTCATTTATTGAAAAAAGTGAAGGTGAATTAGATAAAAAGTGTGAAACATTATTAATTCAAAACTTGACACCTTTACCATTCAATGCAAATAATGAGACAATTGTAAATCCAGAATATAAATACAATGTCAGTGAGGTAAATTGCAACATCGAAGAAAGTGATAAAAGAGAAGGCCGCGAGAACAATAAAAATTTGGAAGACGAAGTTGTTGTGAATTTAAATGAAAACCGAAACGAAATAAATGACAATAAGAAGAAATTAGATGAAACACCTTCATCATCAGGTACATCAAAGGTTTTTTTGGTTTCCGATAATAATCATCAGAAGCCTGTTATTGAAGATGTTACACCAATTTGTCCTGCTAGAAGGGATAAGGGGAAGAATAAGTCTAAGAAGAAGAATAAAAAAGAAGCAGGTGTCGTTCCTACACCTAATGATACAAATAATACAACATCGACATCGACAGCGCAAAGTAATGCAAAAGACCCCGTAAAAAAAAGTAAGTCTGAAAAATCTGAGCACAAACCAGAATCAACGCAAAATACCAAGCAGCAAACACTAGATCATAAAAATGAATCAGCGACCATGCAGAATTTAGAAATATCATTTGAACCTATAGAAAACTTTGAAGACGCGTTAAGTTCTAGTGTAGATGATGTTAACAAAACTTTTGAAATTATTGTCGAAGATGCTAACCAGTCAAATGATTTGATTCAATATCATACCAATCCGCAAATAAACATAATATCACCAGTAGAAGATATGGAACAAGAAGGAGACACACAACAGAATAATGATAAAACGAAAAAACAAACCCCAGTGTCTCATCCAAAAAACTTGTTAGGCCATCCAAATATTCCTGCGTCATCGAATAAATCTGATTATAAAAAGGAGAAAAATAAATCACCAAATTTGTTACAAGCTAAAGTAAAGATTAAAGACTTGGTTGACTTTGAAAAGTCATCAAAAGAACCAAAAAATAATGGGAAGAAATTATTGAGAGATAGTAATGAATTGAATTTTATTTACTTTACGTACGTTGAGGACAATTTGATATATAAATACAGTTTTCGTAAGGCATTTCTTCAAAATATGTGCCATGTATGTAAGAAGTGTTTAAATCAAAGGGTACCATGTAACTTTTGCGCTTTAGTATTTTATTGCAGTCAAAAACATAAAGACGAAGACTGGTCTCAGCATCAATCGTTATGTTTTGCAGTATCAACACTAACTCATGTAAAAGGTATGTTTATACTAATTACGAGTCTAATATCATACTTATGTAATAAAAGTTTATTTTACATGTTTTCAAACATTTAAAATATTTTAGGTCTAAAACATATCTATGCGGACACTAAAGACATTATAGGTAACGACTATCGTATATTAAGAATGCAGGTGATATTATCTTGCGAAAAGATCTTAAACAGAAAGCTAATGCCTTGGGAGCAAGAAGCCCTATTATATCCCAGACTGTGCGGCAATGATAAATGTAGACAGTGGAAACAGGAAAAACTAAAAGATTGTGAAGACTGTGGACAGGTAAACTGTTTCAAAACATTACAACAATTAAGTAGCTGTAACCTGATTCAACGATATTTGACAAATCCCAAAAAAAAAACTTTTTCTAAAATTTAATATGATTCGTAATGCATAAATGGTAATGTAAATTCGACCTTTCTCTGTATTATTAACTAATTCCCGTAAGCGATTTTGCTCAATATACATTTATAATTACATAATTTTAGTTCCTGAATGAATACCGTTCGAAAAAAAGTGGTTTAAGTATGTTTTAATAAAATTACAGGTATCTTACTGTATCGATAATCCGACCCATCTACCATCGTCACATCAACGTTGGTGTAAATCCTTTGCCTTGTACCAAAAGTTGATCAGTTACCAGCAGACAAAAGGTCGCTTGGAACCTCCGCTACCAACGAAAGTCTTGAGACATTATCAAATACCGGACAAGATGAATGACGTACTTGGATCAATGTATGAAAATAAAATTGGTGAGACTTAGTACAAAATAATAAAAAACGGCAGAATAAAAACTTTGTTATTGCTTTTATTGCTTGCTCCATATACGAGTTGTATTCGCGCAATGATATGTTTACCTCATTACGTGTTACAATTTTCTTAATGTATAAAAAACAAACTGGTTATTCTACAACATATTGGTGCCTCACAAATCAATATGACTATGCAAAAAGAAAAGTGACTAAGAATTTTTGTATAGAAAGATGATTTAAATTGACCTCGCCTACCTTAACGCTACGGTAACGGTTGCATCTTTAATTATGAGGAATAAATTATTATAAATAAGTATTCAATCTTTGCGTCACTTCTCAAGAAAACTGCATATTGCACCTAGTAGCAGTATTCAGATCGCGAGCAAGCCTTACTTTGGTACTTATCTAAAAATCTAATCCATTCAATGAGTTTGTCTTTTCACATATACATCATGGTTTTACGTTCTTAAATTGTTTTTATTTCTTTCAATTTACAGATATTGATGATGTACAATATGCAGCGTTGACACAACTTGCGACTGCTCCGATGACCGCTGCCTATTGCCATCTACTCTTTTCTAGCAAGATGAACTCTGTTTGCGCAAATGGTGTTGGAACGGTAATAAATGTATTATTTTTATAGTTGAGACAGATAATGGAACACAGATACTCATAGTTTGAGCGTGGTATAGTTTCTTCTTTGTATATTTTAAAAATATACATAAAATGTATTTCTCAGAAATCAACATACACAATACACGCGATTGGTGTCGAACTTCCATTCGAAGTGGATTCTCTAAATAAATGGGAGTTATTCTTTTTGCATCTACGTTCTGATGTACAAACTCTCAGGGTTGTGATGGTTGGTCAAGATATAAACTCTTCTAAACTGCCACTGGATATACTCAAGAAGATCAAGTAAGTAAAAGATTATTGCCACATTACTACGCAAAACCAGGCAAGCCGTTCTAATTATTTAAAGAGAAATATTAGAGTAAGAGCTACACTAATGCGATTGGGATGTTACACATATCCCGAGTATGTTTTACATGGTAATGTTTTTTTAATTAAGTAAGTGTAGTTTCAATTAAGCACATCAAAATATATCATAATATATCATACAAAAAATCGTAGGAGGCGGCTAAGCCTTCGAAATAAGCAACGAGGTCAAATAAGTTAAATCTACTGTAACAAGTCAATGGAAAGTTTTATATGATCTATATATGTCATAGGCTCATTGTAGTCTTTTCTAGATATTTAGAAAAACAAATATATTATTAGGTTACATGAATGAATAAAATGATAAGATTTTATGTTCACCTACAGGTTATGCAAGGATTGCCAAACAAACAAACGACGTGTGATTTTTGATTTTCGTGACAACGAAAGATATTATAATTATTATTTGAGCGATGATTTCGTGACACCTGACATAGGTAATATATATATTAAGAACTTCATGAATGTAAAATACACACTCCAAGTACACAGTTTTGTTCCAATACCATAAGAAAATATGTCTCCATTTCATATTCAAATATTGCCTTTCATTTTCAGTTTTAATGTTATTTTGTTAAATTAGCCTTGCGAAGGCCTTGTTAGACGAAAGAACTAGGTTTGTTCGTCTAATAAACCATCATTTTCAGTAGTAAATAGGTAAGGTTACCTTACTTAATTACTACTAAAAAGATGGTTTAACTCGCTTTGCCTTTTTTATTTTTTATAAGATTAATTCTTTTTTGAAAGACAAACCCCAAGCTGATTTAGGTTAAAGACTTCGGCTGCAATTTTAAACAAGCCTACTGGGAAATCAGTGTTCCATGTTACAATACAAGGGTAGAGATACATAATAAATGATTATATTTTAATACAGGATCGAAACGCCCCAAGTGTTTCGATCCTAGACTAAATTATTATAATTTTTTTATCTCATTAGTGGAAGTTAAACAAATGGGACAATATGCGACTTTAAGTGCGAGTTAAATAAATCGGACTCCGATAAACATGACATAAAGATGTATTTTTACTATTTATTATTTTTATTATTTTGAATATTTTGGTTAATCTCTTTATTTTTTAATTATATATTTTTATTTATTTTATTTATGTCTTTTTTACAATCTTTTATTTCAGTTTGTGCCTTTAATGCCAATATCCAAAGATCTTCCATGTATAATACAGAGATGTGGTCATCTGCGATAAACTGTATATTAAAACAGCGTGTACCTTTTGTTATCACTGCCTATACAATCGAAGAGTTAACAAGAGATCTCGAGAAAGTAAAAGAGTGGGCGGACATCGATTTTAATTTAGTGTTTGAAATAAAATATAATCCGTTTTGTAGTGTTAGACCCGATAGAAATTTTATCACTGATCATGAGATGCCTTTATTGTTGAAAAATTATTGTTTTTGCATCACTTGTGGGGTTCTCTAAGTATAAAAACTATGCATTTTTTGTTTTGTGACTCATATATAGACATAGTGCTAGAAGAAGCAACCATCCGACACGTTTTAAATCCTTCGAAAGAAGTGTTACAACAATTTTAATACTTTTTGAGAACTTTTGACATATCTTTCGTGTTCTTTTAGTTATTGAAATTTCGATTTTTTTTTATCGTTTTGTTATGACTGTTTAAGTATAAATCATTATTTATAAAACATGAGAATTTTGTAGAAAAATATATATTTAATCTGTTATTATGAAAATTCCTGTTTTATTTTTATTACATTCGTACTACATTTTTCTATTCTATATTGTTATGTTTGTGGGATAACGCATGTAGCGTTACCGTATCGTATCGTATAATATATTTAGGATATAGAGATTTTGTTATTTATCAGTATTAAGTACAGTTCGTTACATGGAAGTATTTATTTTGTGAGACATGTTTTAAAAAGCGTTTCTATGTGCATGGCTGTCTCTTTTTGAAAGGTGAGTGAATACGTCTATAAGATTCTCTGTTCTATAAATTGTAAGTCTTATCGGATATAATTAATTGTTATTTAAAGATTAATATGAAAAAAAACCATTGTACATGTAATTATATCTTTCTAATGCCGCCGTGTGTTATCCGGCTGAGTAGAATAGACCAACCTCATTTCTTGCCGAGGTGTCGTAAAAGGCGACTAAGTTAACATGACGTCAGGGAGGTGGCCGTTTGTAAAATACCTAGCCAAATCACGGAACAACATGTTTAAACCATGTTTTGCCTACTCCACTTAGAGTGGGATAAGGCCAGGAGAACGATGCAAATATTGTTTATACAATCTGTTCTACTAAGTAGATAATATTATAGTATCCTAAAGTGATGGTAGAATCGTTATGGAAAGTCAGTTTAAACGGGATATTAAACAATAATCGAATTTTAGGTCTTAACAATTTAGTTCAATATTAACTGGTCAGCTATTTTGTATCGGTTACATTTGGATATAGGTACAAAGAAAGAATATACAACTTGTGACAAACTTTTATTTCAGAACACAATTTTTGTGACTTATAAAACTATACTTAGTTATGTATATCATAATATCATATATTACTGACACATATATTTAAATAATTACTTATTAAACGATTTCTTAACGACTTATTCGTCAGGGAAATTTGATACATGATTTAATGAACATTAATTATTTCTTATGAGTCCTAAAGCCGTTATAACTGAACGGTGGGGTCGCAAGTTCAACACTAGGTGGACGTCTGAAGAGTCATGAATTTTAAAAAAATATGTCTTAATACTTAATACATAAGTCAATACACACTTTATGGTGAAGAAAAATTCCTAAATTTAAACTGGCGTGAGTGATATTCATTGTTAATATATAGATACCGGCTATACTCACGTCTACTAGTTTCGAAACTAGTCGGGCTAATCCGATAAAATTAGACGGCAGTATAGGCGGTATCTTTATATTAACAAGGAAAATTTCGTGATGAAATCTGTTCACCCGTAGAGAATTTATCGGATAACTTGCAAATTCACATTGAATCAGCGTGATGGGTCGAAGTTTCGATTTCTTTCTGAGGATAAAAGTAGGACATCTACAGTCCTGAGGTGTATGAATTTATTTGTTTAGTTCGTGGCATTATGTCGATGAATTTGACTGGCAATTTGAATTCGACATATTCCAAGTAATAGATAATTAGTAAATTAAGGACGCCTTCACTTATTACACTCACTTTTTATCAGGTGAATCTAAACTAAGTACAATATAATACAATAAAATTTTTAAGTATAGCTCCCGGTGGTAACTTTAGCATCTTATTTAAAACGAAACATAATCAACATATTATGTAGTATTAAAATAGTTTTATTGTATTCAATTCATTATTACATAGACATATAACATCTATAGATCAGTTTTTTTTGCTTATTTACAAATAAATTATAATCTTTGATATTTTTGCACATAGTGTGTAAGACTTTTTTGTGTTTTTTTTAAAGATGATTAGACTATCAATTGTTTTAGGTCAAAATACTTTAAAGAGCTTTAAAAGATCGCTCAAAGTTTGTTATTAATTAAAATATTAGGAAATAAATAACGAAATCCATATATATTATTGTATATCGGTAAAAAGTACATTTAATTACATTACTTTCAATTAAGATTTACTGTCTCTATGAAAGATTTAAATCTATGAAAGTTCACCGGGATATAAATAAAAAACGTTTAACCGATAAAGATTGCTAGAACAAAAATTTCATTTCTAATTTCTACTTGCTTAAATGATATCATTTCTTATCACCGCCTGGCTTATGATGACTTGATTTAAGACGAAATGTATTGTACATTCACAGCGTCGAATTGGAATCGCTTGGCGTCGAAGCTTGGTAGAAGATTGTAAGTAGCGGTGGTAAACGCCTTTATTACTATTTGAACTAATCGGAGAATCTAGTGTCATAAAAATAATCAAATAGCTATGCCCCACAATAAAAAATAGCAATGTTCAAATAATAAAACTATAAGTTTATTTCTATAATATTGTGTGAAATTTCATATTTCAAATTTAATGTTAAACCGGTTATACTCACGTCTTATTATATCGCAGTTCACGCCGCGGTAACGTCATATAAAGAGCTCATGAATAAGGGCCCTAGATGTGGGCGAAACGAGAGCTCAACCGATGTAATAATTCGTAAGTATAGCCGGTTATAGATGGACTATGAATACAGTTCACGATAGTTTACACTAAAAAAAGAATTTAATTTAGCTTTTTTTAAGTACTTCAATTTTCATACATTTGATTTCTTACGTTAATATTTTACATTTAATACAAGCGTTTACTGAAATGATTTTTTATCTCGGTGAGGCGTAAGAAATGGAGATATATATGAATAGTCACGTTTAACAATTATGGTAACGTTGCAAATGAACATAATTTAAATAGAGCTTAAGCAAGTAAATACATATAGGTATATTTTATATGTGTATTGAAGCAAACACCAGTCGTGCATCTAACATAAGCTAGTAAATTTCAAGCACTTTATGGTCAAAAATTACACCAGCACACAAAAAGATAGTGGGAATTGCATTTGACCAGAACGATCTATGGGCACTGACTCACCGAATTAAAGGTCAGTTTGACCTATACACTCTTAAAATTTGGAGAATCTTAGAAATCCCGATATATGTACTGTAAGAGGTAATTTCAAGGGGTCGCTGCTATCGTGTGTTAGAAAATTCTTCGTATTAAAATACTCTTTAAGATATTTGTTATTTAATACACAAATAGATAACTTTAAACAATATCAATTACAATATTTATTTCTATTACGACTACTAGATCAACTACGCACTTCGAACTGTCTGGACTTTATTATTTTTTTCATTTGTTTTTTTTTCTTGGCATTTTCGCCATCTTTTGTTTTTTTTTTCACTATCTTACTAGTCAATACAACATTTTATAAACAAAATATAAATTATTACAAGTAGAAAATAGTAATATATAATTTGTTTTATAAACTTCATGAATACATAAGCAGTAATTTATATAAAATCTCATTTAACGTTAATTAAATTTATATCAAGACAGAAACCTTTATTATCTCCTTTTCTTAAATTCTTAATTCAAAATATTATTAGCAATTACAATTACATACTCTAACACGTGCGTATACCGAGTGCAGCCGATGGATAACGAACATAGCCGCAGATGTTCTCGGCGCAACGTTCAGACTAGTGGTTGCCATGGATACAGAATAACAAGGAGCCATCTTGTGTGATGTGACGCGTGTTTTGTATTATTGTATTAATTTCGAATAAGGAAGTACAAGTTGAATTATAGATTGAGGATTCATTAATACTCGCTTCTGAACATTCTTTAATTTTGATGGACTACACCAAGCATGAGTTTGATGTTTTAAGATCCGCTGAATACTAATACAAAGGTTATTTAAACTAAAGGAAATTCAACAATTTTTTTTATATCGCTACAATTTTTGTACATATTCTGTGATCAAATTGAAAGTTTAAATTTTTATTTAAATTTCCCGGGGTTTTTTAATCGTTAATTTTTTCTTCTGTAAGTTGATGGTACTGGAATATGTGCCACTTTTCACATCAAAATATCACTCCTTTTTTGTGTGCCAGTGTTATCAACAAAAATTATCACATACTTAAATTTAACTGCTTCAATATTAAAAATAGTTCAACTTTGATAGGAATGCGTTAGTGTGTTTAGATATTTTGTATAGTCACTAAATATATGGATAGAACCTTATAAAAATATTGTCTTAAAGATTCTGATATTATCTGCTTAATTTCAGTAAGAACTGAATATTTAAGTAAAACAATATAAATTATTATTACAAATTTGAATGTAGAGAATCGTCCGTAGAGCATAACGGCCTAATTAATGACTAAGTTGCTTTGGTCATCATTATTAAAAGTAGGTATTACATAAATGTTCGGTGGGACGAATAAATTTAACTTAATTCACTCATAAATGCGATATTCATCATATTGTATATAAAAACCTAGTTCTCTATATCTTGTGATATTGTTGAATCTGTGACAAGTGATGACAAATTCGTCATCTCATCTAAGGAATAAACTTTAGTATCTTCTACTGTAATTTCACTATCATCTACATTTACCGACACCATTTCTGGGTATATAATATTAACATTTAACGTTATTACAATATCTTTTTTATCATCATCTATTGAGTTTTCTTTAGTATATTTGGATATATTTTTGAAAGTTTTAAAAATCACAGTGTCGTTTTCTATGATATTTATGGTTGATTTTAAAAAATAATTCGATTCAATTGCTAGTTTTAATAAATCTTCATTTATGTAGTTATTGGTATAGTTTTTATCTGCCGGTATTTCTGTAATATTCCAACTGTTATTGAAATTGGAATCCATAGAAGTGTTTATGGGACGACGCATTGTTATTGCTACCCTAATTAAATCGTCACTATTATTATTCATTACATCTGATGTATGATTTGTTGATGTTTCAATTTCACTATAAGTAATATTTTCATTATCTGTGGACGATTCTACCTTTTCTGTGGTAGAAAGTTCTATACTTAGTGAATCATTTGTCGTTGTATTTAATAGTTCTTCTTGCTCAACGTTGTATGATACATTTTTATTTAAAGTTGCTGTAGTTGTCGGAGTAACAAGATTATTAGTACTTGTCAACATTTCATCAGGAATCTCCACAGATGGATCTAACAATAATTGTTCATCATTAACTTTATTAATTTTCCGCACATACTTATTTACGATTGGCCCCAAAACAGTTTCTACATAATCATATAACTCTTTGCATTTATTAACCCGATTAACATCATTTGAGCTTCCCCATATAATAATGCCGGATGCTTTTGTGGTATATAGCGCCTCAAATACCGCGGTTACATCCTCCTGAAATCAAAATAATTTTCCGGTAAGTATAGTTGTCATTTGCGAATTATACCAAAACAGCTTTACTGTTTCATAACCAGTAATAACTTCTTTAATGTTTGGCGATTCAACAGTCTACTTGAGTAAAGAACATCTTGAATTTTAGTTTGAGCTAGTATTATAATTAATTCATTTCAATTGTAATAATTTTCATGATTCTATTATGGCTTCGATAAAAACATATAAATGTGAATGTCATTTATTACGATAAGCATACATATTATTAATAGAACTTACATCCGTACTATGTTAATATAATATGCAACATTTCTATAATCGTGGTTTCTAATCTTATTTTCTCGATTTAGCGTGGGTGCTTATGACTTTATATAACTATTGAGTACTATTATCTTAGTATTGATATGCTGCTATAGATACAGTTGATAACTGTATTTGATTATTAAGTAATAAATAATAAGCTAAATAGCTCAATTTTTTTTCTTAGCGGCCCATTTATTAAATATCGACGTACCTCTTTCATGAAGCCTGCGTCTCGATATCGAAACCAAAAATATGGAAGGACAAGGGTCCCAGGTTTCTTTACTCTGTTGGCTTCCGTGACCCGTCCTCGAACTAATGCTTTAAGCTGAGATGTCGTTAAGTTGGACGAACTGTACACTGAAGGCAAAAGTGCTGTACTTTCTGACCATAACCAGTAGATTCTGAAACAGATAATTGATAATATCTAAATTTATTCCTTCTTATTCATAGTTAACCTCGAATACTCATCCCATCAACATAAAGATTTATACCGTACGCAGATTCCAAAAGCATTGAAGAAATTTATTACTATAGTATAACATGTTTCTATATTACATTACTACAACATGTTTCAATATTCAATAAAAATAGTCTACCCTAAAGGTTTCGAGTGCTATTTTTTATGAAGAGCATTTTCTTAAAGTGCTCAAACGTTTTATACTAAAATAAGATTGCGAATGCATGGCTAGGTTATATATAGGGCGTTGTGCGAAAAGTATCGGAATCTAGCTCTTTTCATTTTAAATTCAAAAAGTATAGCTCACCTGTCGTTTTCTCCTTTAACTTTGTTAGAACAGTTCTCCACCATATTGTGGGCCCCCATGTTGAAACAATAAGGGAAGGCGTAGTAGCCCCACGCAGCTTTTGGCCGCATATGCTTCGCTATAGATAGCGTTGTTTGCATAAATAATCTTGCTGCGTCTTCGAAACGTTTCGTAGCCTGAAAGATTAAATTATTAATTAGATTATTCATATAAACTTTAGTAGTTATAATAACGACCTGTTACTAACCTACTGCTTGTAAAGAAGTTTCCTTTTCTCGGGGAAAAATAATTAATCTTTGAACTACACCACTTTTTCATTTAATGGGCAAGTAAGGTATAAGCGATCACAATGTTTTCTTAACCGTAGAGCGAATGATGAATTTTAAAAACAATTCAGCATATAAGTTTTTAAGGGAAATCTTACTTGTTATACCCAGGTTAGTTTTTAAAGGCAATTCATAGTTGTTATATCCAGGTTTAGAACCGAAACTGGTTTGGATTATATTCTAATCATTAGATCTTTTTATCCAGAGACTTTAAGTTTGGGTGTAGTGTAACTAAGACTCGCAGGAAAGACTAGCGACGCTATGACCTTCGCAGAAACACAGATCAAATAACAAATCATCATAAGACTATTAAAAATTCGCAACGAATAAACGATAAACGCATTTTATATCTATGAAAGAGTTTTATATTTAGAAGTTCGAATTCTTTTACTAAGAATTAAGATGTATTGCCACGTGTTTAACTGGACTTATTATTGCATTGTATATGAAATATCGTATATAATATATGTTCATCCAGTTTATAATTCTACTGTGTGGTTAATTGGTACACAGGAGTTTAGCAGTTAAACTTCCACATTCATAATAATGAGTAGGATTATTTAGTCTTCGACACGATGTATCTAATCGCGTCGATTAGATTCACATAAAGTAGAGGTAATTAAGGGTCCTACTGTGGCGATATAATATTCCATGCCCTGGATATATTTAAAGGTTTTATTAAATTTATAAAATACCTCCGTTTTTTGCCACGAGGTGGGCCACCAGAAGTGTCTTCTCCTTTCAATATTCATGGATAGAGTAACATAAGGCTCCAGCGAGCCAAACAGCTGTCGAAATATCGGACGCCATGACTCAAAATCGATAATACCAACTCCTGAAAGCAAATAGAATTCTTTTAAAAAAACTATTCGAATTATTCATTATATAAGGAGACTATCATAAAAATATTATTAATACGTGAAAATCAACTTCATCCGGCGATGTTGATCCTTAACGTAAAAGTATGTGCGCATTTTCATAAAGTCATTATACCAGAGGGAAGCCAGCCTAAAATGTGACCTATTACAAGAAAAAGAAATCAAATGAGACTGTATCTATCCGTCTCTTTTCTTTATGTGTGATTAGACAAAGACAAGTATACGAGTTTCATCTTCCCTTTCATTATTTTTTGTGACACTCTCCAGGAAAACCATTGTGGTTTTCGCACCATCGAACCAGTACTATTAGTTTTCGGGTCAAGGTTATTTTTCGTTTCTTGTGTCGTAATAGGGTAGGGTCGTTGATTTCTACATCTCGTATTTATTTTTAAAAACCTAAAACAATTCCTGTGGCTAAATTACTTCGCAGAATTAATTGATTTTTTTATGTAAGGTGCTGGGGTGTGTAGGTAACTAAAACTAAAATTAATATCGTATGGTTTACCACCTGCATAAAAGTAAAATGGTTGCCTAGAAATTGCTACAGTTACAATAGAAAATAGTTTCTTTAGGGTTTCTCAGAGCAAAAAGGAGTTTGTGTTTTTATTACAGCTATCTATTTATTATTATATATTTATGTGTACAGACCTGTCTGTACACACAAAAAAGTCCAACCGTTGGTCGTGAAACTGGACCTATATGACGATTTTTTTATACATACCAACATAAGAAGCACATCAAAGGACTTACCGCTAAAATTTGGGTCAGGTATAGATTTACTTAAGTTTTCTTTGAATTCAGTCAAATGCATCTCCAAATTTCCCTCTTGAGGAACACCCCCATTTCTATATTTGTATTTTCCGCTTTCGCCTTTAAAAATGGCTGGGAATACGCCTGGGTCGTACATGATAGTTATTTTCTCTCCTTCGAAACTATCATTTTGATTTTGAATTATGCCAAATTTTTCTAGATTATCGAAAATTACTTTTTTCGACTTGCACTGTTTCGTTGGTACGTTCCAGTAAACTTTGAAGGGTGTGTTTACTTTAGCGACGTTTTCCTCCGGCATCTCTATGACGTAGATGTTACTGAAATTAATGAAAATTTATGGTATCGTATGGTTAACTCACGATAACTACTTTAACGCTCAAGATTTCATTTAAAGCTACACAGCTATTGTTCATAGACGTGGATATCAGATATGTAACAAAGATTTTAAATAAACCTAAACGGGAATACAACCTAACGTGTGTAGCTTGGAAGTAATAGCATTATCGGATCGGTTTTAATATTCATAGGAAATATAAAACAGAATTATATTAGAATAAACTTCTGTAAACAAGTATCTTAAATCCAACCGTGACACTGTATCTCAACAGTAGAGTTCATTGGCCACATTATGTCATAACATGGAGTTCGAGTTAACATGTTACATAAATATACAACAACAATCTATTGAAAAACTTTAGACTTTTAACCGTGACATTGTACGAACGGAATTCGTAAGTTAGGTAACAATTATTTGTTACAAACAGTAATAACCACGACTTCGCGAAAACTTACCGGTTAAAATACCCTCAATGTGTTTGCTGTCCCTAAAGTAAAAACGGGTTTTTTTCTTATTTATTATATATACTAATATATAAGACGTAGAAGCGTAATAGATAGACAGGCAGACAGACTTTAGCATTTATTATATTAGTATCGATACTCCACAATATTTCAAATCTGTATTAAAAACAAACAGGATAAATTTTATATATTTTTTTTTAAAGTTTTTATAATCAAGGTATGATTAAAATCATGTCATTAATATAAAGTAAAAATGATGTTTAATATAAAAAATATATCCATAAACATAAAACTAAAACATATATCAAATAGTAAAGTAAAAAAAAAGTAACGGCCTGTTAATATCCCACAGCTGGGAATAGGCCTCTTCCCTCCGTTTTTTTGGAGAGAAGGATTGGAGCTAAGACCTACCACGCTGCTTCAATGCGGATTGGTAGGTATTATACATATTATGAAACAAAGACCCAAAAAGCTGCCTGTCTGTATGTACAACCGTACAAAAATCCGTGCAGTAGATTTTGAGAAAATCGATTAGACAAACAGCTTTTTGGGACTTTGTTTTATAATAAGTACATATAGATACTGGTTCTCAAGATCGAAATAAAATTATTTGGTCACGTTATCGATCACATGGTTGTTTTAATCATTAAAATCCAACTTATTGTAAGATATTTCTCATTTGAAAACATTTTCTACTTTTAATTACCTAAAAAGTCATAGATGCCTAATCCTAATAATCTTCATTTATTGCGTATTCTCAGAACTATTAAAAAAAGCAAATTCCTAAACTTGTGGTATGGTTTTGCATTCTGACTGACCTTCGACGATGCAAAAAAGGTTGTTACAGCCTAATGTATCTTTTTACATAATTTATACATCGACAGCCGAACACATTCCATCGTGATAAACGATTTTGTATTCCCGAACCGAATATTTATTTGTGGTTATATCAATGGTGCTTGGACGACAGAGATTTGCTGTTTTTTTTGGTGAATCGTGTTTTTGGGAAATCAAAATATTCAGATACGAGTTATAATAGTTTTTCTTACGAAAGACGGAACTTCAAATAAGGGAAAAATGATCGGCGTCTAATTTCCTAATTTTCGACCTTATCTATTAAAAACTTGTAGACATTGGTCAAATTCCACCTTCGTATTCTAATGATTATTAGCAGTTTTCATTGCCTATAAACACAGATAAAACTATGTTTTATAAGTTTTAAATCTAGTTAGACCGATTTAGCGTCCCCAAAACTCCCTGCATACAAAATTACAAGTAAATTTCTGGACCTTTCGAGTTTGACAATCGGAGCTGTTTCCGTAATCCAGATTATATCTTATATATAAAGTTTTCGTGTCACAATGTTACTTACCATATTCCTCTGAAACTGCTTGACCGATTTTTATGAAATTTTAATCTATATTCAGTAATCAGCTGCTATCTATCTTTCATACCCTAAGCGATAAGGATTTTCGACCCGATTTATAGAAGCAGGCGTTACTTTGCGGAATTCCTTATTACAAGCACTATAACAGAACTACCTTGCTATAATCCGCACGGGTTAAGCGAATGCGTGTAAAGCTAATGTGTATGAAGCAGGCAAAATTTATGCACCTTATACATGCAGGACAAGCCACCACACGCACCCCAAGGCGCCTCCACCAGCAACAATGCACACAAGCAGCACACACAACCACCACCACAATCTCGACGATCGTTTCGCTCCGAAACCGAAACATCATCAGGAGGATAGTCTCCACGACGCATTGCGATTTTTGTCGTGGAGGCGCCTTGGGGTGCGTGTGGTGGCTTGTCCTGCATGTTTAAGGTGCGTAAATTTTGCCTGCTTCATACACATTAGCTTTGCATGCATTCGCTTAACCCGTGCGGATTATAGCAAGGTTGTTCTGTTATAGTGATTGTCGACCCCTAACATTTTATTTATTGGACAATTTTTTTTTATATGTACACTAGTATTTCCCTAGAATTAAATTATATGGTAAAATAACGTTAGCCTGGTCAGCTAGTACAGTTATCTAAATTCATTGGTAAACTGGTAGCTCATTAAAAATTGATATAATATCAACATTTTATGTCTAATATTGTGATTGTTCTTTTTGTTTTATACCGTGATAAATCATTGTTATATCCACTTGTTACCGTTATCAGATAGGTTGATGGTCATGTTTGCTGTTTATTAATTTTATATTTGTATTATAAGTATGTTATCATAAGTAAAGAATTAATGTTCGTTTCATTCGGCAGTACAATTAGTGTATATCAGGGGTAGGCAACCTTCTAACACTAAAGAGCCATTAGTTACAATTTTTAAAAATTTAGATTTTATATAGCCAATATTTTTTTAGATTAAATAGTATTTATATAATATATTTGATTTTTTAATTTGGAACAAGTCATTTTAAGAAATAATATTTATATATATTTTACCATAAATCATATTCTAGAATTCTTACATTAATGAGGTGTAAATTTTTTATAATTTTTTTACTACTGTTTTTTGGTTACGGAACTGGAGAGCTGTAACTTTATAGCGAAAGAGCCGCGAGTTGCCGATCCCTGGTCAATACAATATGAGGTACATTTTATCAAAGTAGGTTCAGGAAAACTGTTATGCATATTAATCAAGAACGCTATTGCTCACACTGAGAGGTTACTTAATAATATTAAATTAGCGTTGCTTATTACCTCAATACGTCGGCAATAGAAGTTGGTAATATGAAAATTTAATTATATAATAATATTAATTCAAATAGATTACGTATTTGTTAAAATATTTTTGGGCTAAAACTAGAGTTAGTATAAAAAAGTTCAATTTAAATTTAGGTCATAACCGAAAACAATTAGGTTTCATATATTGTTATTAACCATAATAATTTTGATAAAGGGTGCATTAAGCGAGGCCATTTATTAAATAAAGTTACAGGTTGTCTATATAAAATATGGTAAATTATCTACTAATTATCAAATTATTACTCGAATGGGGTTAATATGAAGTGTAAAATTATTAAATCTGTTACTTGTTTGATATTAATAGTAGGTACTAATATAGCAAACTAGCAAAAGGAGATCTTGATTATTAGTTACGATTGGTTTCAAATATATATTGATATTAAATCATTGTAAACTATATTTAGGGCTTTGGGTAAGATTTTTCAGCTTAGAAAACATTGCATTGTTTTTGCAATGGTTTAAGACAGTGGTGTTGAAAACGTAAAAACTCATAAAGTAATTTTTTTTTATTTACCGTATAATATTTTACCCTGACAACTATTGACATCGGTAAAATAAACAGTCTTTTGTGTCCGATGATATCATAAGTAGAGTATGTTGATAATGATTTATGCATACTTCCTTGTATTTCCTAATACGCGGTTTCATACAGTATAATGTACAGTGGGCACAATAAAATGATTACGATTAAGTATAATGTCCTTAGTATAGTGAAATTATTTTAAATAGCCTGTGTCAGTGACCGCGGCTTCACTCGCGTGGAAATCGGTATGTTACAAAGTTTTTGCCGCGTTATCCCGAACCGGGAATTTCAGGATAAAAAGTAATATAGAACCTACATATTGCTTCACAGCCTCCTTTATCTTCCAGTCAAAGTCCCGTCGAAATCGGTTTAGCCGTTTCAGAGAATTTTCTATTAACCTAAACTATCCTCAAAAATTTGACTACATTTTAGTAAAATCCGTTTAGTAAATTTTCACAAAATCAATCACATATATACGGAAAGCTTATAAGGACTTCGTTTTATAATATGCATAGAGTACATATAATTATTATGCTCTTTAAGGTTAACTGTTAGATTTATTATTTGAATGTTTTTTTCTATTGCATACTGATATTATTAATGTCTGTCTGTCCTATATGTTTTCACGGCTAATGCGCTAGACCAATATTGACGAAATAATGTAAAATTTAAGGTAATGGTATATAACCATATACGACAATATTCCAAAATATAAAATACGAAAAAAAAATTCTTGGGAAACGTGAAAAAACCATTGATATAATTCAAAATAAAAATATTCTTTATTCAAGTAAACTTGTAAACAAGTGCTTTTGAATGATCAAAATCTACTGTTGGTTCGGAAAGCTGTACCTACCGAGGAGAGCCAGCAAGAAACTCGGTGGTTGCTCTTTACAAATAAAATACTTATAACTATCTACATTTGGTTATTACTATCTTGTACATGGTAGAGGAGTAGCTCTAAATCCACGCATTTTTATCATCTATATAATCCTCAATAGTATAGTAAGTAGGCTTTTTTGTATCAGCCTCCCTTTAACAACGTTTTTAAAATGCTGTAGTGGCAAAGATAAAATTGATTGTGGGAGTTTATTATAGAATCTTATACCCATATTTAGCCAACGTAATGATTCTGCATCCGTTGGGATGAATAGCCTTACTGCCATGTCATGACAATTTTTGACAGACTCTATAGAACCTTTCGGATGATATCTGTAATTGACGGCATGCGATTAAAGAAATAAGTAAATCTTTATCAATTCTTTATTTTTGCTAATAACAGTAAATCTTTAAAAGAAATTAGTGGGTATGAAAAATTACACATTTCCCATAATTAGAGTGTTTCTAGCGACCAAACTTAAAAACTTTATTTGTAACACTTAAAGTATTAAAAAAGAATAAACAGTTGAGTAAATTAAAAAAAAAAACTATAAACAATCTTCCGAGCGAATGTTTTGGGATACCTATTGTACATTCTTATCTATGGATTCAGTATTTTCTTTATCTTACTACGTTTTGGAATAGTTTTATTAAAAGTGAACAAATTTTAAAAAATAAATTAAAAATAACACATCAAACATTCAAATTTATTTTCCAAGCATTCTCCAGCTTATGCATCCAGTAGAAAACGAACAGAGTAAACATATATCAAATTACTATATAAATATAAATCTTTATATAAAATAAAACGACATATTATCTCTAGTGTTAAGTTCCACTATTCGTAAACAATATAATCCGGATAAATTCTCAATCTGTGTAATTGATCTTTTATAAACAGTTTCATATTTCTTAATTTTGATAAATCAGCAAGTTGACATTAAAAACATGTCATTTAAATTGAATATTGTAGTTGTGTGTACAGCGTACGTAAACATTTATATCAGTATGAGAAATGTAAAGCACTATTGAGTGCAGTATCGGGGGAAATACAAGTAATACTTAATATAGGAACATTTTAAACCTCGAATCCTGACAATATTAAACACATGCTGAAGTTTGCAAAGTCATTAATCAGTATGCATTTTTATTGACGCTAATCCGGTCATCTTTTTTTTAATGATTTTATCTTTTATTTCTTTTTATATCAAGCAAGGTGTTTCGGAATAAGACAAATAGCACTTGACACTCGTAAATATCCAAATAGTTTTTTTGCACTGTTCACGAGTATATGCTATCACTGGTCCTAACGACTATTACAGCATAAAAGTGGGCTCTGCTGAACCTCGGCTTTCTCAAAGTAAAATTTCGAAAAGCGATTAAAGAGATGAGCAATGGTGGAGAGGTCGAGGTCTCTATGGAGGTCAACATTCCGCATGAACCACGGACAACCAGTGGCTGTCGAGTGAATCGATTATTCAAATAGTATATCTATGTGTTTGTAGCGATCCGACGCTTAAACCAAATAAAACTTGCTTTTTTATAACTATAAAGATAGAGTACAAGATACATTTACATAACATTTACTTTTACATTGCCGGTAAAACTGATGAGCATGCTTAGTTCTTTAATAAATATAAAAGAGCTATTTAATCTAATAAATCTTAAGTAAAGTAAGTAAAGTAGCGGCCAGTTACAATCCCACTGCTGGGAATAGGCCTCCTCTCTCCGTTTTTGGAGAGAAGGGTTGGAGCTAAGACCTACCACGCTGCTCCAATGCGGATTGGTAGGTTACACATATCAACAGAATTCTCTAGAAATATGCAGGTTTCCTCACGATGTTTTCCGTCACCGAAAAGCGTGTGATAAATTGCAATTATCAATTAGACACATGAGTTTTAATAGAAAAACTCATTGGTGCCTGCCCGGGTTTGAACTCGTGTTCCCCTCGAAAGAGTCGCAGTGTCTCACCGCTGGGCTATCACAGCTCTAATAAATTCTACTTCCTACTATCCTACTAATCCTACTAATATTATAAATGCCAAAGTTTGTGAGTATGGATGGATGTTTTATACTCTTTCACGAAAAAACTATTGGACGGATTTGGATGGAACTTTACAGTTATATAGATTTTACATCGGAATAACATATAGGCTACAATTTGTAATTATTTTATGTAATATAATGATGCATTTCAAAAAAGTCGGGAAAACTCTGGCCTCTGAGAGCGTACACTGCCACCACCATTGGAGTTATACAAAGATGATGTACCGTAGTATTGTTTGTTTTGAATAGTTCTAAATAAAAGTCGGCGACAGCATAATTCTACCTTTTATGTGAAAGCCACTATGACCAAAATTTAGAATCACAAATTTAATTAAATTAGATACTATTTTACAATGCACAATTTGGTTTTTTTAATAAACTCTTTTAAAAATCAATAATTCAAATTCAAATTAAAATTCAAATAAGTCCTTATTCAAATTGGTCTATAACAAACACTTTTGAATCGTCAAAATACAATTGTCGCTTCGAGTATTTCATTTAGATAAACTTTGTATTAGACTCTAAGTAATTTGACCGAATAGTTTAAAAGATATCACGATATGATTGACTTGAATGGACCGCCATAAAGTGCCCAATATGCGCGGCGCGCGAAGATTGTCTGAAATCCGTCCGTATTAGGTTAGACATCTGAAATTTTGGATGTAGAAGTAACTGAATAAATATATGTATTTTAATATTAAGTAAATGGTAATTAAAATCTAAAATGATCTGTCACGAAACCTAATGTGCTAAACCAAATTCCACGCGAGCGAAGCCGCGGGCAAAATCTCGTAATTAGATAATTGGAAGTCACTACTCTGAGCCCACGCATTGTCATTACTACGTCATAAGAGCAAATGAATGAATATAATATTTTAAACAAAACAGAGTAGTAAGACGGAAAAAACGTAAATATTAAAGCTATTTATATCGCGAAAGATCTCTTTGTTGGCACTTGATTTATACCACAAAGTGAACGACCGAAAAACTCTTTGTAGACCTTGTATTGGAACTTCCTCTTTCTTATGAACTGAGAGAAGTGGAGACAAATATTTAAAAAATAAACAGGTTACGAAAATAATATTCGCATTAAGTGCGTTTACCCCTTCGTGCTATTTGCTTCCAAACTACGGTTTATAGCAAGTTCGTAAACTAAGAAAATTGGCACAGATTATTACCGCGGGGTTTCCTTGGGGTTTTGAAATAATTTATATTAGTGAGCATTAGTAGATATAACTATTATTCTCAAAGATGAATGAATGATGTATAAATGAAACAAACAAATCGATTTAGCTGGATGTCGTGATTATCATAATTTGAATGTTCTGAAGTTTAGATAAACTCTTACCCTAATAATTTCAATACGTAAAATCTAGTTAAAAGTCAATAAGAGATTTGCGCAAATTACAAAATTACAAAAAATGAAAATTGAATTTTACAGATTCTATTCGCATCTATTTTGCTTAACTTGATCATAGTGTTTTTAATTTTTTAATCAATTTTTGACTATATTAAAATATGACTATAATAATACTATAATTTACGCACTGTATTTATGGAGAATTGATGTTAATCTTTTTTGAAAACTGGAAAAATATTTCATACGAATAGCCGTAGAATCTAAAAACCATCCTAATATCAAATTAGATAGATAATTTTATAGATTGCAATTCAGACCCCTTTTAGATATCGCGGTCAGGGTGCTTTTCATTTTACTTAACTCTTAACCTCAATTTGGCTCTCAAACTAACCTAGATCCTATTTTAAGCTTTAGTTTCTACTCTCCATTCCTAAACCCGAAATCGAGTTTTAAACGGGTCATTCATGTCGAAATGACTTAAGATGCCCACTTAAAAGATAACATCGATATATTTATCTATCAATCACTGAGATCACCTATCTTTAATTCTTAAATGATTTATGTCGAATACAAAAAAAAAGAAAGTTGCAAGTCATTGACACGGATTTTTATAAAGTTAAAGTGAAACAGTATATAAAGATATGCCCAGTAAACTGTTTGGATTTAATTTAAAAGTTTACAAATACTAAGAAACCGATGTATTTGTAAACTTTTACATTTATTTTATGTTATATTTTAAAACCTCCATGTTGATTTATTATATAATATAATCTGTAATAGCTCAGTGGTGAGACCGTGCGATTCTTTCGATCGGGTCATGGATTTAAACCTCGGGAAAACACCAATGATTTTTTCTATTAAAACTTATGTGTCTAATTGATAGACACACGCTTTCCGGTGAAGCAAAACGTCGTGAAGAAACCTTGATATCTCTAGAGAATTTTGGGGATATGAGTAACCTACCAATACGCATTGAAGCAGCGTGGTAGGTTTTAGATTAAACCTTTCTCTTCAATATACTACGAAAACGATTTTGTAAAAGTTGATGTTTATTATTAAACTTGGATACTGAGGTTGTGTGTGATTTTAATGACCATATTCAATACAAGGAGCAACTATTATTATAGCTAACTATTTCTCAAACTATTACCTTCTGAAACTCTTTTGTACCGCTTGAATTTAGTGCGTCCCTGCGACTTTTATATAGCGAAATTTTTCATGAAATTTTCGGACACTCTTGACCCAGCGAATGTTCCTGTAGTTTAATGGCGATTGGAGTTTTTTTTAAAACTGTTGAGTTCTGTTTCGAAGGGGATGTCAAACCAGATGGAGCCTCAGCAACGTAGAATAGTAGAATAGCCGGACAGCTAGTCTACTTAATTTTTTTTTACTAATTTCTTATTGATTTTACATATAATGTCATCTATATTCCATTTGTGTCACATCAACAATTAATAACATGTCTGATCTCATATCTGCGTTACAGATGCGATTAGAGAACTTCGATTGCTCTTTGTCAATGACATGTATTTAATATATATGGGAAAATTACACACTCGGTCGTCCGTCCCTAATATAAGTAACTTAATACATGTGTTATAGATGACAGACAACTGATAAATTGTTGTAGATTTGCTTCTTGGCGGGAATCGAACCCGCGAGCGCCAGAGCTGAAGGCAGGGTCACTGACACCTGCGCCAACAGCAACAGTCAAATTCTTATGTTAGTTATCAAGTATGAAAATCGGTTGTATGTATGAGCTTGTAGATCTTGTTTTCGTATAAAAATTCTCAAATTAATAAAATATTAAAAATGTGATAATCTGTCTGTTTGTCACGCTTCAACGGTTTATTTAGTGTAGTGATATTGGTCCGTGATTCGAAGCTATGAACAACTCGTAATGAGCTTTAGCCACAAGACGATGACGGGGTGCCTTGATAGTTACAAATAACAAAATTAACGAAGTATTACTATCTCACTGCTGGGCATAGGCCTCCTCTCTCTGTTTTTGGAAATAAGGGCGGAGCTAAGACCCAACACGCTGCTCCAATGCGGATTGGTTGGTTACACATATCCCCAGAATTCTCTAGAGATATGCAGGTTTCTTCAAAATATTTTCCTTCATCAAAAAGTGTGTGAAAATTTGCAATTATCAATTACACACATAACAAGAAAACTACCCGAGTTTTGAACCCGTGACCCCCGTCGAAAGAGTCGCACGGTCTCACCGCTGGGCTATCACAGCTCATAATAAATAATACCATAATGCGCATCGATCAGCGACAAGGTCACTAGTATATGAATACATTAAGTATAGAAAATAGATGACATAATACCGATGTAGATTTTTTAATACAGCTGAGTGAACATAATCATGTCATTGAGATATACAAACGTGATATCTAATAGTTTTGTTTTGCTGATGTAAGTATATAATATATTTTATATTTCTATTTTATCATATTTACCTACTCTTTATTTTAATGGCGGCTGTACACTCAGCAAGACACCCCGAGACATAGCGAGTGCGGGAGTGCAGAGGGTAGCTCTCGCCTCGGTATGTGTCGGGGTTTCTCGCCCGCTCTCGCTTCCGTGTCGGTTTTTGTGCCCAAATCAAAGGGTCTTCCGCCGCCTCGTACAATCAACGAGCGCGTCGCTGTTCACTCTCGAAACTGTACGTGTTCACTCCGAGTTCACACTTCTCGGCTGTGACGTAGCGAGTGCTCACGGGCGAGAGTGTATAATCGGTATAAGAAAACATAAAAAAAATTCATAGAAAGTTGCAATTGCAAAAAATAGTATGAAAATGGTGAAATTAACTTAGATCACCTTCACGAAAAAGACTTAAATATAAAAAACCACAGCTTTAAGAGGCCGTACAGGAACCCTTAGAACGAAGCGTTTCCCGAAGCTAGTAGAGCTTCTGCGCTTTACACTCCGAATTTCGCAACCTTGAAGATGCTACTGCGCTCACCCTAACAGCATGTAATAATCAGTTAAAAAAAGCTTTTAGTCTATGCTATATCGCTTATATTATTAACTATGTGTACCGCAACGTTGCATAAGATAATTTTATTTATTTTTCATATTCCCGTAGTAAAACCAGGACTTCTTCAAACTATGTATTATATGAGCATATATGTAGGTTATGAAATCTTCAGGTGAAGCAGATGACAATATAGTACCAACGAATTACCCATGAAAGCGCTACAGACTAACCGATTTTTGATGACGAGAAACATTGTAAAGAAAGAAATCTTTGAAGAATTACTGGAATATATGTAACCTGCCAATCAACTAAGGAGGGTTGTGGTGGGTATAAGCTTCAATCTTTTTCTTCAGAGGAGAGGATAACTTTGCACAGCTTTGCGATAGCAACAGGCATATACTATTACATTTATAATGTTGTGTTTGTAGTCGTTATGGCAGTCTTGGAGGACCTAACACAACGCTCAGCGACCTCAGCAGGGCATCTCAACAGGTGGGGCTCAAAATGAACATGAGTAAGACGAAAATTATGTCAAACTCGCATGTCTCGCTCCACCCGGTCATCGTTGAGAACTCTGCACTCGAAATGTAAACGAGCATATATACCTGGGACACACGGTCCAGCTAGGTAGGTCCAATTTTGAGAAAGAGGTTAGTCGCCCAATCCAACTCGGATGTGCAGCGTTCGGGAAGCTACGCGAGATCTTTTTGTCCAAGATGAGGTATCTTGGAAAAAAAGAACCCTCAAAGATAAAGTGATTGAAGACCAAAGTCTTCGAACAGTGCGTGTAGCCAGTGATGACCTACGGATCCGGTCGCTGTCTATGGACCTCATAAGAAAGCTCAAATTCACTCAGCGGGCGATGCAGCGAGCTGTGCTCGGAATTTGTCTACGTGATCAAATCAAAAATGAGGAGATCCGCAGAAGAACTAGAGTCACCGACATAGTTCAGCGTGTTGCGAAGCTTAAGTGGCGATGGACGGGGCACATAGTGCGGAGAACCGATGGGCGTTGGGGTTTCAAGGTGTTGGAAGAGCGATCCCGCACCGGAAAACGTAGCGTCGTTAGATCCCCTACGAGTTGGACAGACGACCTCAAAAAGGTCGCGGGGAGCCGCTTGGATCCCGGAAATTTGGCTTGGTGTGGAGATCCCATGAAGAGACCTATATCCAGCAGTGGACATCCATCGGTTGACGAAGAAGAAGAACTACATAAAAAAGTGAAAATACATACACCTTATCAATATATGTTAGTCTATGATATCTAGGAATTAAGAAACTGCCCAATGTTTTTGCCCAATAGCAAATGGCTTATATACTAAAAAAGTTATCTATTATAAAATTTTAATATGTAAGGTAAAATTTACCTGTAATTTTAAAAATAATTAAACCTTGCGCTACGGACGTTCGAATAATTTGATTTACCTTTAACTATAAAATTAATAACTATATTATGTGTATACTATATAACGTAAAATTATGAACTTAATTTTTTTAATATATGAGAAAATCTTTGACTAAATTCATAACGCGCGAATTTTAAGACGTGATAAAGCTTAAAATTCTTCTTAATAGTCTAATATCTATCTAAATTTTATATATAATTACTATATTTAATAATATAATTACTTTATACATTATTTTATAATATGATTACTATCTAAATAGTCTTCATTCGTAAGATAAAAAAATATTTACGGCCATATATTGTACATTTAGTTTTAGTTTAGTTTGATAATTTTAAATTGTTGAATAAAAAAAAATAGCATACCTCACATAGTCGCATTTCACTGCACAACATACAAAAATTAAAAACCAAAACAACAACATAGTGCAAAGAAAATAATATAATTATTTCAGAAAACACAATTTTTACACCTCAACTCCAATGTTCTCGTTCGTATTTTTAATTTTTTCACGAATTAACGTAACAATTGCCGCCACAATTTCGTACGCTGCGCTTACTAAGCAGGCTCAGCCGCGACTACAGCCGTTGGTCCTAACTACATTGCAATAAATAGGTACCTACTCTGTGCAGGTTTCATACTCCAGGAGTCGGCATATTTTTCATTTACGAGAAATCGACGTGATGAGAATGTATTGCATTGCAATAAATAATAATAATAAATAAATAAATATAAATATATGGGACATTTACACACACGGTCGCCCATCCCCAAAGTAAGTAATTTAATACTCGTGTTATGGGTGACAGACAACTGGTAAATATATACATATATAGTTTTAAATACATATATACACCCAGACTCGAAGAACCAACAAATTCTAAATTGAAAATGTTGGTTCTCGGCGGGCATCGAACCCGCGACCCGCGCAGCCGAAGACAGGGTAACTGACAATTGCGCTAAGGGCCAGTCAATGCATGTCGTGTGTCGCTTATTGATACTTATAATAAAATAATAGAATTTTCGTGTATGTACAAAACATTTCAAACCCATTACGAAAATAGTACTTTCAAGCGGTCAATCATTTTGTGTTGTCAGATTTGTTATTAATAATCTAACAAGTTCTACCCATTAAAATTATAAGCTTGCCACTTCCGAAGCCTCTCATTTGAAAGACAGTTCTCTGCTCAAATTCCGTTCAAAATATAAGTTTTGTGACCTTACTATACTTGAAACATGTGACTGCCCGTTGGTGTAGTGGGTAGTGACCCTGCTTTCAACTTCACGGGTCGCGGGTTCGATTTCCACCGAGAGCCAACATTTTCTATACAATTTGTTGGTTCTTCGAGCTTGGGTGTGAATTTGTATTTAAGTATGTATTTAAAATTATATATGTAGTATATTACCAGTTGTCCGTCACCCATAACACAAGTATTAAAAGTTGCTTACTTTGGGGATGAACGACCGAGTGCGTTAGTGTCCCATATATAGTCCCATATATTTAATAAAAAATTATATTAAAAAAAAACAAATTTGATTCAATCATTACCTTCATTACCTATATTATGTTTTGATTTTCAGATCCTGCAGCAGCAGTTTATAACTGCATTTTATGAATCCTATAGATGACTATATTCAGGAACAGCCTTGAAAAAAACCCTGACAATAGTGGCTTATAAGTATAAGTCATGCTCTCCCATAGAATGCGTTCCGTGTAGAGCTTTAACATATCATATATCATACGTCTTATTTTATCGGTACGCTAAAGATTGTAATTGTAAAAGAACGAAAATAATGTTTAAAGATAATTCAAATGATTTATTTTATTTTTAGGCAGCTGCGACTTTTGTGTTTAGATAGAATCTCAAGAATGAATATACGAGCCTAGATCCGGCCCATAATCTTGGCTAGCAAGTGAAAATTTTGTAATAAAAAAAATGTATATATAAAAACTAACATTCTATCAAAAAATATTCTTTGTAACAAAACTTTTCGAAGATAAAAGAAATTGACATAGTTATTTTTTTCTGTAATATACTATACAGAATAACCAGGAACAGTACAGTATTTTAAAATAATATTGTAATATTAATATATATTATTATTTTATTTATTTATTTATACACTTTATTGTACACCACAACGAAAAAAGAAAATGGACAGAATAAAACAGCAAAAAAATATTAATTGTACCGTACAAACACTCTGGAAGAGATCGCTACTAAACGATAAAACCGCCATTTGTAAGTTACAATTATGTTTTTTTTCTTTGTGGTGTACAATGAAATGAATAAATAAATAAAAAAATATAATACAAATTCAAACTGAAAATGACTATCAAATCATCTTCAAGCATACTTATTAAGAACATATTATTTAAGAAGTAACATATATATCTCATAAACAATACAAGTGTATGTTGAATTTTTTATGCGTTTGTTTATTGTTTTTATAAGATAAGTTAATGTTTTAATTTATTTAAAAGAACAAATATTTGTTTCCATTTCTGCAACGGTTTAATTTTAAATTAATATGTGCATTACGTATTATAAGTTTAAATAATTTATCAATAAGGTAAAACAATTGTTTTTGCGCTCATAACAGTGTTGAACTCACTTATCATAAATATATATTAAGTAAACAGATACACCCAATATGTAGGAATTACTTAAATAAATATGAGGTATGGTTCTAAAAATATTGATTACTATTACACTGTTTATTTAGTATATACCATGCGTTATTTGAATCATGTTGCTATTCTTTCAAAGGTTGATTCAATGATTATTTTTTAGCAATTTAATTTTGTGCATAAAATTAAGTATAATAACTTTTTTTTGCGATATGTCAAAGAAGGAACCAACATAAGCTTGCGATTCCTACTTTGCGCCCAGCAAAAGTACGTAAGTCGTTTGCGATTTTGGGAATAAGATTCTATAATAAACTAAAATTTCGCATCAAGTTTTAGCTTTTCCAGTACATCAGTTTAAAAAAACTGTTTTACAAAGCCTACTAAACTGTTGAGGATTACATACATTGATAAGAATGCGTTGATATGGATGGTTACTCTTGAACACTGTACAAAATATAAAAAAATAACTGTATGCAACTAGATATAAGAATTATTTTGAAAAGAGCAATCGCCGAGTCTGTTGCTGGCGCTTCTCGGTAGTAACAGCTTTCCGAACCAGCAGTGGAGTTGACGATTCAAAAGCACTTATTCGCAATTTTACTTGAATAAAGAATAATTTGAATTTGAATTTACAGATTAATAGTAAATGTTACCCTTGACATGAAGCTTTTTTTCCTTAAGTTTGATCGTGACGATTATCTTTATATGATGGTAAGTGATATAGTCTAAGACGGAAACACGATAACCTAGACCTGAATATATCGGTTTCCACGGCATCGTACAGGTATGCATGTGTCTGCCGTGCCCAGTGGAGGCCGAATTCTCCGGTACAAATTGGTTAAAACTTATTTAATAATAAATGTAATTTTAAGGTTTTTATTATAGTTTAACAATCATTTCTCGTAATTAGTTAGAAACAAAAAGTTAGGTTTATGTGGTTTTGTGTACAATTTGTAAAATTAGGTGTTTTCTGTAGGATTCTAAAGTGAAGTGACACTTTGCTGAATTTCATCATCCACCTGCCCTTATGTCACTCTAAGTGGGTATGTCCAATGTTTGTGACATGTTGTGCCGATCCCACTTAGAGTGGGATAAGGGCAGGACAATGATGAGTGTTGAAATTTGTTTGAAGTGGCCAAGACAAAAAGGCAAAGCTTTGCGATTTTCATCTCGGTTTTGGATCCATTTCCATTATTTTGCGCACAGCCGTTTTTTACTGTAAAATGTAACAAATATAAATTTATCAGTTATTAGAATCACGGTTACGTAACAGAACAAAGATATCACAATCGATAATAAAACATAATAGTATACGTAAACAGTATAATTAGATCAAGAAGTTAAATAAATATTGAACCATTATTGATATACCTATAGTAATTTGTTGTCGACCATTATATATTGTTATCGCTAGTTTTTTTCTTGAAACGACAGAATTGTTTACGGTCTCAATTGACTGTAATTTGTCTTCAAATGCGGAGATAAAATATACTAAAATCTAGTGAACGTCTACATTACAAATTTGATCAAGGGTTCAAAACTTGGGAAGCACCATTTAGTTCTGCTGTTCAAACTCGTGTCTCATTGATATTTGCAATTTATCACACGCTTGATAACATTGTGAGGAAACTTGCATATCTCTAGAGAGTTCTGAGGACATGACAATTTCAACCCTATTCTCCGAAAACGGAGAGAGACCTATGCACAGCAGTGGGTTAATTAAAAGAGTAATTAAGTGGGTTAATACATTATGTTTTGCCGAAATGGTAAGATTATTTAGTGAGCAATTGAGAATGTTACGAGACTGAACTGTGAGTATCACTATCCTCCTGCCCTTATCCCACTCTAAGTGGGGTGGGCACAACATTTTATAAACATGTTGTCACATTATTTGTCTACGTATTTTACGATCGGCCGCCTGCTTGACATCAACTTACCTTAGTCGTATTTTACGACCCCTCGGTAAGCAAGAGGGTAGTCTATTCTACTAAACCGGATACCACACGGTGGGTACCAACTTAACTTAGTCTGCTTTTACGACATCTCGGTAAAAAACGAGGGTGGTCTTATTGTACTCAGCCGGATACCACACGGTGGGTATAAAATATAAACGATAAAAAGCTAATTCTTTTGATGTATATATTTTTCAGTACTTTACAATATTAAACGAAGAATATACAGTATAAATAATTAAAAATGTGTAAATAATAATATGAAATTTGTTATTGATATGTAGCGTTTGGAGCTGTGATAGCCCAGCGGTGAGACCGTGCGACTCTTTCGAGGGGGACTCGAGTTCAAACCCCGCGCAGCCACCAATGTGTTTTTCTATTAAAACTTATGTGCCTAATTGATGATTGCAATTTATCACATGCTTTTCGGTGAAAGAAAACATTGTGAGGTAGCCTGCATATCTCTGGAGAATTCTGGAGATATGTGTGACCTTCCAATCTACATTGGAGCAGCGTGCTAGGTCATAGCTTCAACTCTACTCTCCAAAAACGGAGAGAGGAGGCCTATTCCCAGCAGAGGGATTGTAAAAGACCGCTGCTTTACTTTATATATACGACTACTTTTTTATGAAGCGTTTCAGTGTATATGCGTCTTCTACGGTTTTTAAATTATTTTTACATTATTAATGTTACAAGAATTAGACAGCACATAATTAGGCTTAAAACAAGTAAAAATCCAGTATTTAAGGAATGCATTTTGAAAAATTCTGACGATTATAGTATTTTACTCGCAAATCGTTATATACGGTCTAAAAGGATAAACGATCGTGGTTAAACGGTAAAAAACATATATAATATTTCAACATAATTAATACTTTACCGCAAATTAACGGAAATATACAATATCGACAGAGTTATCCTGTAACAGATATTGTATAGTTTGTGACAAAATAAGATTCAATTACAGTTGATTCAGACATTTTGTTGTATTTATTCCTATTACACGCGGTAATTTTGTCGGTTGGTCGTGGCTTCTCCCCACCCTTCCGACGTCGCAATAACTACTCTAAATCATACATCAGCCCTCTACTACACGTCGCCCTAAGCCGTGGTCCGGCCTCATAGAGGCACCCTTAGGACGACGTTCCCCGACGCTAGTAGAGTTTCTGCGCTCTACTCTCTGCATTTCGCAACCTTACACGATGCTTCTGCGCTCGCCCGTCCCGCCCAATGACGCTGTAAAAGCCGTTAGAGCTAACAGCATACAGTCAATTCGAAAAATAAACTCTTACACGCGATATTGCACAAAATATAAATTATTTTATAAAATTCTTACGCCTAATCGTTTTAAGTGCATGCTATTGCAATCGGAACTATAGCACTAATTCATTACAATCTGATCCAATCTTATGACAACATATGTTATGGTCATGTGCAACTTTTTCAAGAGATAGTATTAAGGTAGGGTATATAACTTTTCCTAATTAAGATGTTTACAAAATAATTTATAGAACTCGACGTTATTTTGCGGAGATCCAGATAATAGAAAAGTAATACTAAATTATTCTCCTATAATCCGCGATAAAGCAAATACAATATATATATAATCCTAAATCTGCAGTGGACTATCCGTTTTCATACCTGTCGATTTTAGTACCATAAACACAAGCGATACACACGTGCACACACATCATGTATCACAAACTCAACAATCGCTTCACGCCGCAACCAAAACATAAATAAATAAATAAATAAATATATGGGACATTTACACACACGGTCGTCCATCCCCAAAGTAAGTAACTTAATACTGGTGTTATGGGTGAGAGACAACTGGTCAATATATACATATATAGTTTTAAATACATACTTAAATACATATATACACCCATAACACATCATCATCAGGAGATAGACTCCACGACAAAATCGCAATCGCTTTGTGGTTTTACGAATCCTGCATGTATCAGGTCCGAAAACAGATAGTCTACTCTACATTGAGCATTACATATATCTTCTAATTGCTTTATCGCCGCTTATAGCAAAACGATTATATCAAAGAGACGTTTTCATTTCACATAGTTACACCGCCTCCTAAACAGTAAGCAAAGTAATAATTTAAAATTAAATTTTGTTTCAGAATTAAATGAAATGTTAAATGCTACTATACTACACTTAATGCATAAACCTTTAATCCTGTAAGAGAACCGCTAGCTAAAGCACAGAATCTCACGATTCTAGTGGAAATCGGACGCCCTGTTAGAGAAGGTCCCTGAGGCGGTAGATGCATTTAGTTTTCTTGATGCATCGATTAGTCAGTCAACGAGGAGTCACTGCTTGCTCCAACTCGGAGGTGGCGCTCGCCGGGGCTCAAATCCCCGCCACCAGCAGCATGGTAGAGCACTATTAGGTTTTCGGTCGGTGAAAATCTTACGAGGACGCCCGGTGCTAACCCTAATAAGTTTACCTCAGAAAAATAAAATATCTTGGTATATAATATATCCCATACTAAGTAGGAAAACTAAAGCCGCTGGATCGTAGATGGTGTGCGAGTATACTCGAAAAAACAATACAATAGGTTCAAAAGGAGAGCAAGTTATGGAATTAAAGTTGTACGAATAATGTTACGTAGACGGTTTTGTTACAGAATGTCTAAAAATATATTATTTATAAATTAAAATAATAAAAACAAAATACCGCAATGATTATTTAAATGCCTAAATTTCTATAAGTACAGTATTTATTACACGGAACTGTTGGAGACTAATGCTGTGGAAATGTAAATATTTAATCATTACAGAATATTATAAAGATAAGCTATCATCTAATATTTCAAATTTGGAAAAAATACGAATACAAACTTATCAACCTATCATTAATGTTGTCATTATTTATTTAAGCCTAGGACGTTTAAATATTCCCTTCTAAAACACCCGAATCACGTTTTGTGCAAATAAAATAGTACTTTTGTTGTTTAAATATTAGTTCGTTGGTTATGTTTTCAAGTCATAAACAACAGAGATTATTTTTATCGCACATATATGAATTCTAAATTGGTATTTGTTTGATTTTAGAAACACTAATTCTTTTGTTATGGTGAATATCAAGCATAGAGTTATAACTTAGACTAGAGCAACACTACCTTTCCTGTCATAACTTATATCTATGTAAGTTTATTATATTTCGTATTTTATGATTTATTTAAGATATATTTTATGATTATAAGGAAGTAAGTTTATCCATTTTTAATTTATAATTGTTTTATAGTGTTTTTTATGTTGCATCTTTTAACTATTAATGTATGTTACAAATGGCAATATAAAGAACGATATCGCGATACTTGGAATTTGGGACGAGTAAGGAAATGAGATTTTTGGTAAAGCATAGTTGGGTGGGTAGGATAGATTTAAGAAAAAGATGAGGTGAAAAATAGAATATGGAAATCAACGGAAAATAGATACAATAATGTAGTGTTTTTTTTATTTTCGACTGGCCTGTTGGCGCTGTTTGCAATGACCCTGCCTTCAGCTCCGCGGGTTGGGGGTTCCATTCCTGCTGAGGGCTAACATTTTCTGCAAACAATTTGTTGGTTCTTCTGGGTGTATATTTATATTTAAGTATGAATTTGTAATTATATGAGTATATATTTACCAGTTGTCACCCATAACACAAGTATTAAGTTACTTAGTTTCTGGATGAACGATCGTGTGTATAAGTATTCCATATACTTATTTTGTGATTGGGTTGCAATGCTTAAATCTTATGCAAGGATCTTGTCTAAGAAATAGAGCTGTAGTTTAGCAATAAGGTCATTAAAATATTCTCAAAGTTGTGTACTATAATTTCACACGTGTAAATGGTATTATAAAGTCGATAGCTCTCAGCTTACAAGTCACGATCACCTGACGCAGCATCGCACGCGGAAACGAGTAATGCCCTACAATTATCATGGTAATTACTCATACAAGTGAGTAATAGACCATTGATCAATCGTAAACAACCATCAGCTTTTTTAACGTCTCGCGTTCGCGTCAATGTGGTTGTTGCTGACCGCATCAAAACAGACATGTTGCTGTAAACATTTGCTTGAGTAACAATGTATCTTATTTCTGTTACTATGACAAAGGCGTATTCCCTTAAAGTAAGACTGTAATACGAGTATATTACAGTCGTACTTAGTCATATACAAGGTGGTACTGACCATATGACATAAATTTTAATTTTAGTTACCTCAGAACTAAGCTGTGATAGCCCAGCGGTGAGACCGTGCGACTCTTTCGAGGGGAACACGAGTTCAAACCCGGCACTAATGAGTTTTTCTATTAAAACTCATGTGTCTAATTGATAATTGCAATTTATCACACGCTTTTCGGTGAAGGAACACGTCGTGAGGAAACCTGCATATCTCTAGACAATTCTGGAGATATGTGTAACCTACCAATCCGCATTGGAGCAGCGTGGTAGGTCTTAGCTCCGACCCTTCTCTCCAGAAACGGAGAGAAGAGGCCTATTCCCAGCAGTGGGATTGTAACAGGTCGCTACTACTACTACTACTTTACTTTACTTTACCTCAGAACCCTACATAAAAAAGTTTATTCAGCGACATATTTTAAACACAAGATAGATTTTACGTTGTTTAAAAATTAAACACGATTGTTAGAGATCAATGAACTTACCCTATTACGATACGAAACGAAAAATAACCTTGACCCCAAAAACTAATAGTACCGGTGCGAGGGAGAGAAAACAACAATGTTCTTGTTTTCTCCTAGTTTTTTGAACAAACGCTCCGCGCCAAGTCTGTCAACCATTACTAACAAAACCAGATCTTAATTAAATTATATTTATTTTGTTTGAAAATACATTCTTTATTAAATGATATTTAAGAAAATTCAATTACGCCAAAGTTATCTATTACGTACAAATGTTCAGTGTACGTATCGTGTAAGTAATTAAGTAAGAAGTATCGTGGGTACCACCCGGTGTATAGTACCAAGTTAGTTGGGGGCTTTAAGGTGCAACAATGGCGATCCCATACAGAAAAACTCAGCGTCGTTAGACCCCCTACGAGGAGGACTCACGACCTTAAAAAGGTTATAGGGTGCCGCTGGATCCTAGTAGCCCAAGATCGTGTGGTGTTGATATCCCGTGAAGAGCCCTATATTCAGTGGAGGTCTATCAATTGAAGGAGAATAAGACTAATATGAACGAACAGAGTTTCATTATAACAATGACCTATTATTTCATTGGTGATTGAAGATATAAAGAGTTAGTAATGCTCTTGCTTAGCAAACTGTTTTAATAATTACATCTATTTTTTCCAAAGTAAATAATATATCTGAACGGCTTTGTTAGCGTCCACTTCAGTGTTCAAATAACCTTAAGTACAGAAAGGAGGAAAAGGCAGTATTTATCTCTGTTTCTAAATAAAACTAGAATTTTTATAATTTAAATGTTAGCCAGATATATAAGGTCCAATTGTACAAGATTTCAAAAGCATTACTCAAGTGGAGTAGCCTTGAAAGCATAAAAGGCAGACAGTGCATTTCCGCACTTAGTAATCTTGATCTGAAAAAGTAACTCAATAATTTCATAAGAAGAAAGCAAATGTAAACATTGTAGATATGCTAAGCGAATTATTTTAAATACAGAATGTCCATGTGAGTATAATACATATTAATATTAGTTGCTACAATGAGTTCATATCGAAAAGTTCAAGTATTAATAGCTTTTTGGCGAGCGTGCTGAAAGAACATAAAAACTGAGACCGTTGTAGTTAGGGCCGTCTATATTAGAAAACATCTGTTTATTATATCAGTAACGCTTTTTACAAATATAGATTTCAATGGTCTTATATAAAAATAGCTGTAATAGCCCAGCGGTGGCACCGTGCGACTCTTACGAGGAGGTTAGGAGTTCAAACAAACATCGTGAGGAAACCTGCAAGTCTTTAAAGAATTCTAGAGATATGTTCAATGTACCAATCCGCATTGGAGTAGCGTAGTAGGTCTTAGCTCCAATCCTTCTCTCCGACAACGAAGAGAGAAGGCCTATGCTCAACGGTAGGATAGGAACATAACAAAAAAAACCAACGCTATTATCATTCCTTTGATCGGTTTTAAATACAGCTAAGGAATTTTATACAAACTTTTCTTTCATTTTGACCCATTTAGAGCAACTTGTGATACGATTTCTTATATGTTTTGTATTTATGATATGTCCAGTTGATTAACCCGACTCAATATGTTCATTTATTCATCCATTACGCTCACGAGACGACTTTGAAATCTTGGGCAAGAATAAAGATGGCGGCAGTGTTGCCACAAGTATAAAATTATGTCTTTAACAACTTTCAATCGTTGATTGTGTTTTTAATAGTCTACATTTATGAACAAACAAGAGTTTCTGTAATAATTATTTGTTATTGAATGGTGTGAGAACAACATTACAACAATAAGACAGTTGTTGACAGTTAGCTATAAATGCTTTAAATACTTAATAGACTGAGATATTTAAATATATCACAAGTTTATTGAACTGTTTTGAGCACCGATTCGCCATAGGTTATTTGAAGAGTTCAAGAAGCAAGCCTGATGTATTTTTTTTATTATTTTTCTTATTAATAAATTTACTCATTTAATTAATAAGTCTGGCCCGTTGGCGCTGTGGGTAGTGACCCTTCAGCTCCGCGGGTTGCGGGTTCGATTCCCGACGAGGGCCAACATTTTCTATAAACAAATTGTTGGTTCTTCGAGCCTGGGTGTGTATTTGTATTTAAGTATGTATTTAAACTTATGTATGTAGTATATCTACCAGTTATCCGTCACCCATAACACAAGTATTAAGTTACTTACTTTGGGGACGGACAACCGTGTGTGTAAATGTCCCATATATTTTTTAAAAAAATTTTAAGTCGTTCTGTAGACTACAATTTTGAACTTTTTCATTGCTGTCATTGCGGTAAAATAATATTTTGTAAAATTTATCGTTTTAGTCAAAAAACTGATTAGCAAGAAATCGTTAATTTACATCAATAAGTTTTGGACGTGCAAGTCCTTATAATATAATCAGGAAGACACTTTTTCTGCATAACCGTTAGCCTTTTTCCGTCTAAACGTGACTGATATTCCACTATTATGACTAATCACTTTGCTTCCTTATTTCTGATGTATACGGGTACGTAACTAATGTTCCGGAATTCGTGTCCTACATTTTAGTATACTAGTTATATTCGCTACTTTGTTTGTATCACCTTGAATTTTAAATACTATGCGTTTAGTTTCCTGTTGCCGATGGAAAGAGGGAAATTTACTATACTATATTTTAACTCCTAGCTTCAATTTTACCCAATTTCACCAAAATTGCTTCAGCGATTCAGTTGTAAAGGCATAGCAGACAGACATGCATTCGTATTTATATATACAGTGATGAGACTTAAGTCTTGTTCTTGTTTTTGTTTTTCATCCGAGGGACTTTCACTACTGCAAGATTTCAAGCAATATAGTGGTGGGTCAACACGACGTTTTTCAGTTCGAGTCATTTCAATATCTTGAGGTATCCATTAGCTCTTTGAACTATTTGGACCGCGTTTCGCCATTTTAGCCAAGTGATTTATAATAATGAGGTTACTTTATAAGATCAACTCTACCTGTTTAAATTGCCAAGTCTGACTTTATGTTACTATACACAGGAGTTTGGTAAACTACAATTATATGAAGACAAAACTATTTTTTTTTTTGGTAAATAAATAATTTATTTTCTAAACTTGTTTTAATTAACTCATTAAATTAAACGAGGAAAAAATCAAGCGCTTTGCGACGTTTTTTCTACATTTACCTTTTTTTATTACTAAAATATATTTTAGTTTATATTCTTTATATTTTAGCATTATACAAGAGTCATCCCTTGTATAATGCGAACCCTAGTTTTATTATATCTTCTATTTTACTATTGTATAAATTTTTCACCCTGAACAATTTTTTTTATGTAAATATTATTTAAAATGACATTGTACTAGCTTGGAATATTATTATTTTTTAAAATTTTATATTAATTTATTATTAATAAAAGATTTGTCAATATGCAGTATTTAAGAACTATATAATAATTCGATACCTAAATATCGTTGAGGATAATAAATTTACTTTTATATAATACTAGAATATATAATATTATTTAAGATCATATATAAAGTAATGGGTATTTATAAATTTAATCCCATGATGGTTAAAATTCGCCGACCTTTGTTGATGTTAAGTTATTCCCACTCTGATCTTGTACGTATTTTTCCGGATAAAATCTCCTAAAACTCCACCCAAAACTCCGTCTTGTGGCATTTTTGTTCAATGTTGGACTAGATGGTACGGAATCGCCGTTCCTCGATAAAGTGGACGAATCTTCTTGCCCTAATGATACATGTGTTTGAGACAGTGAAAGATTAGTAGGAGTTGTTAGCAACTGTGCTGAAGATTTAATGTCCTCTTCAAATTCTTTAAGTTGGCTAGCGCTGCATAATGGTGTTTCCACTTGTTCGACTGTGTCGAGGTTTTCTACGTCTATAGTATATGCTTCATGTTTCTTTGACCAACTAAAATTTAAAATGAGAGTATTATAAATTGAGTCTGGCTGATAAAGTAAAGACGAACTAAATGATAAACTTTTTTTAACTACCATAATTTACAGAACTAGGCTTACTTTGCGGAGGTCTATAATATATAAGTAATGAAAATATTATTTGCTATAATTTGGTTCGCGATAGCAATAAAACATTTTCATTATTTTTGAACTTCCATACTCATTGGGCGGAGATTTTCAACTTTATAGCCAGAAATAAGTGTCTTTAGCGTTACAATATATTAACATCTATTTCTTGCTAAGTATTTATAGGTTCTATCGGTTATACGTTACTAATTGCTATGCTCTAAGTTTATTCACTTGTATTTTTGTACTTTGTTTCAATATCAAACCAAACTCAAATCAATATTAAGTTGTTATAGATTTTCACAGGTAATCTTTGATTCGCACTTTTCAATTATTGTTCGGAGAAGAGCAAAAATATACTAACTGTTGATCTTTTTAAAAATTATTGTCGTACATAGTTATAGATCGGATAAAAAGTCTTTTAAAAAGAGACAGATACAGAAAGCCTATTATAGTCTTGAGGATTTCTTAGATGATACGAATGCGTGGATATAGCTATTCTCCATTTTCGCTATTCGACCATGTACAAGACAGCAAACTAAATGTAAGTAGTAATAAGAATTATGTTTTGAAAAGAACAACCGCCGAGTTTTTTTGTTGGCTCTACTCGTTAGAAACAGCTTTTCAAAACAGTAGTTGAGTTGACGCACTTGTCTACAAAGAATATTTTGAATTTGTTCGTTGTTGCTGTCGTTTACGTTATTGAAATCTCAGTTTTTCTTCACTTATATAGACGCTTTTCTTTTTACATATTATTTTGCAAAGCCTTTGCGTGTACATCTCATAGCCATATATTTTTCGACACATAGTTATAACAAATCTTACCACCGTGTGGTATCCGGCAGAGAATAGACTACCCTCATTTCTTGCCGAGATGTCGTAAAAGGCGACTAACGTAAGTTGACGTCAGGCAGGCGGCCGACCGTTTGGCTAGGTAAAATACCTAGCCAAATCATTTTACAACATGCATAAAACATGTTGAGCCGACCCCACTTAGAGTGGGATAAGGGCAGGAGAATGATGATGATGATGAGTTATATCAAATCTTAGTAGCTAATGTTTGTCAGAAATTGTAGAAATCATTTTTTGTCTAAAGTGAAGAGTTTAATTTGTAATAATGGGTGAATAAATCTTTATTTAACCTATCAGCTTAACCAGAAGTAATCACGTAAATGTAATGGACGATAAATTGCTCTAATTTTTATATTAGCACATATTAGCTCCTACGCTTCTCACTGAAATATGTTGTCAACATACGAGTTCAAAGCAGTTTAATCTTTAAGTATCGAAGTGGTAAATAATATCCCTACAACAATACGTAATACAAAACAAAGTTTGCGCCGGGTCTGTCTGTATGTTCGCTTAGATCTCAAAAACTACCAAACAATTTTTACATACAACAATACAAATTTCTCCCATATTAATGTTTATGAGAAGTAAACTTTCTGAATTCATTAAGGTCTTTTGTAATTAAGTGTATAATTTAGTAACGTCTTCCGTAATTGTATTGAAATATGATGATAATTGTTGAATATTTTAAAAAAAGTTAAGCTTTCTTCGAAAACGTTTTCATTCCTTGTGAAATATACTAAAATTATGTATAGTGAGATTCTTATCCTTCTACGCCTATAATGTATATATGTCAGCCATACATCACACATATATCAAGCCACTATAAAGCTCAGGATATAAATTTTACTTTTAAGTAAATTAGATTTAATTTTACTAGTAAGAAAAGATTAAACACAATTTAGTAATGGTACTTACTGCTTTTTTATACAGGTACAGTATCAACTTAAATAAATTACTAAACTTCCACAATGTCATTACATTAATATCTTAGGAGTTATTGCTAAACTATAAATAACATACGCGAAATTAATTTCATGATCTCATTCGAATTGGCGAAGTATCGCAATAGAATTATGGGTATGGGTATTACCCATAGTAATAATTTAAGCCCAAACCCTCCTTTTTTTTCCTCAATTTCAGGATAATAACAAGCCACAAATTTATTCTTGTATTTTTGTAGGCGACCTAGCTAGCGCAGCTATCGAAGTAACAGGGGGGGCACTGCTCTGGGTCGTCAGTGCTTAGGGGGACTCAAGGGGGCCTCGTGAGTTGCGTGGACCCCCTTGAAATACGTCGAATTCGAAATACGAAGAGTAATGAACAAATTATTTAAAATAGTTTAGTTTATTTTCAGGGCTTTAGGTTACTTTGTGTACAACCATGATGTGATAATGTTAAGTAAACAATTATCTAAGTAAAGCAGACCGGCTAATCAGACTAATGATTTTTACAAATTCAAACCTCATTATATACTTATCTGTTAAGCCTATCTTTAAATGAACGTAGTTATTACGTTCATAGTTTTATTAATTTGACTAACTAATTTCAAACTAAATAAAATGACCAGAATGTTAGAAAATCTATACACATTCATTTGTGTTACTGGTAATCTAACTTAAAGTCTAATATTAAAATCAATATTTACTGTAATACGTTCTTGAATCTGTAACCCCAAATGATTTCCTTGGATAGATAAGACGTTTTGCTCTGCGTAACAGTTCCCATGTTCTTTGAAGAACCAGTTAAACAAACTACAATTTCGAACCTAAAAAGAAAAAAGAACCATGATACATTCGCCATATATGTTGACTTGAACAAATTTATCTCCCAAAAGTGATAGATAACCTATTAACATATAGAAAACTGATATACGACAATAATTAATTTAAAAATAGTAGTGTGATATCAAAAACATGAAACTTATGTCGCACCCGTTGGTAATGTTTCTCTCTGTAATGATTTTGATATGAATTTTCGAAGAAACAGAATGGACTCAAATTTTTTTCTTTGTCAGAAAAATATTTGTTTCGTTTTTTTTTAAATATAAATAAATAAATCAAGTTTTATTGACCACTTAAGAAAAAGAGTACAAAAGTAATAATAACACACACAAACAACGTGGTCAAAGGGCAGCCACCTCAGCAATGAGTTGCAGTATGTAATGTAAAATACTGCAACACTGATTTTCAGGTGGCACCCTTGGTGGTTACCACGGACTATCCTAATATATACTTATATACTTTTCTAATATAAAACACAACACAATAATAATAATAAAACAATATTAACATACCCTAAACTAAAATCAAAAACTTATAGCCTAGACCTATGATATTGAATATTTAATATAATATTATTTTAAATAAATCAGATATATCAAAGTAATCAATACTGACTGGGTAAACTAGTGCTAGGTTAGTACCTAGCTGTATACGAAAGCTGTAGTCAGCTTTCGTATTTTAGATTATTTTTAACATCGTTAAAATATTGAAAGCTTAATGGAGGAGGAGGAGTTTAGGAGAGAGTGAGCTTAAGGGAATCGTTGATGATGCAAATGAGAATGGAGCGCAGAATCTCTACTAGCGAAGATAAACGCCCAAAGGGATCCTGTAAAGGTTTTATCAAGGTTTAGGTCGACATGCAATTGAATGCTGGTAATGTTGGCACTAGTCATCAAGCTTTAAAGGCAAGGGAAGGCATTAAAATCCAGCAACCTTTAACCCACCAGCTCCTTTCTGGGTTACCTCAAGAACACATCTTGAGGTAACCCAGAAAGGAGCTTATATCAAATAAATAGAATCAACAAATTCATTCAATGAATTACCTGAAATCCATCATGTCTTGCGCAGAGAGGTCATAAAGAGGACTTTTATGATTTATAACATGAACTACTGTTATTGGCCAAAGCAGGAACGAACGTGCTTCTTTAAGTTCTAATTGGTGGATGTAATTCTGCAATCTTTCGCCTTCTAATGTTCTAAAAAATTACACTTTTAATTGCAGTTAGGAGCTTCTTTTGTATATTTTCTAACTAAATTAAGAATCTTTATTATATTATATTATATTATAATGATATAATATTTATTATTTTTATTATATAATAATATAATTAAGAATATTTTAACAAAATTAAGAATCTTGTAATTTAAGCCACCATGAACGCCAAACTTATTCACCGTCACAAACGTTTTGTTTTACTGACATCAAATAGTTACGGAATAAAACACCAGCCAGACATGCAGCCAATGTACTTTGTTAATATTTACAATTCATCACTCACGCATCATCATCATTTTATGATTCGAATCGTGGTGCAGAGACCTGTAATCTCTAAAGAATACTGCAACTAATATAATTTGCCCAGTCGCATTGTGGAGCAGCTGGGTCTATGGTCAAATCCTTACCCTTATTCAAGGGAAGGAATCTGTTTATCAGTAGGCTATTAAAAATAAAATCCATTCTCACCTGATTGGTTTAAGCATATACGCACTGATTGTACTTCCAATCAAATGGACATTCAATAGATCCCATATTCTGAAATTGAGACACAATTCGCCGTCGCGAAGACATACCTGTAATAAAACTTATATAAACATAAGCGATCGTCCAGCAGAGCGATCGTAGTCCTCTAATAGGGGTTGGTGGCACGCTGGACAATTCGACGTCATTCTTTTCGGATGGCTGACTGTAGGTAGCCATAATATAAACAAGAAAAACTATCGAAGAATTCAACATACTTTTTAGCGAGTTGCAGCTTTTACTCGAAGTCATATCTATTCGTTACAATCTTTGGTACAAATCCAGAAACTGTCATGTTCACGAAGCAAGAGATCACATCATTATTATATCGTTATTATATTTCAGGACTAATGATACAATTGACCATTGGATAACTCACCGTGGCTTTTTTACTGAAACCAATCGTAACACCTTGTCTGTTGGGACGCACCAATTTTGTGAAGAGTAAGCTAGCAAGACCACCAGACAACGCTGTACCTGCTACTATCTGTAGTCAATTATAAGAATAAGCACAATATTGTCTTCGTATGAGCATTATATTAATTTTATGGTTTATTAAAAACGAATTCCAAAGCTTAAATTTCTAAGTCAAGATTATTCCGCAATACTAATTCCATCATTTTGCAAGTATGCGTTTTTTCTATTTGCCAACGGACTAAAAAGTCGTCATACAAGTTTTAACAAAATTTTTGAAATCCTCATAACGTTAATAAAACGAGTGAAATGAAAGTGAGTATAGAGTTATTGAAATTTGGCTTAAAGTTTATTTGCTCACCTCAAATACCATGATGATTATCGCTTCAGGACACTCCTCGTTTGGAAATCTTACTCCATATCCAATTGTCATCTAAAAATTGAATACCATAATATACAAGAAAATTTATAATAAACATCCCATTGTGCGAAATTGTAAAAAAATTATCAATATAAAGAAAAAATAATGAATATAGACAAACCCAGTAATTAACGCTTTAGCATTTTTTTATGGCATGATAATTAATACATATAATGACATCCGCATAAATCTCGAGATTGGTCAATAAGAAATTGGAAGTTAAATGTAGTGATCAGGCTATATAATTAATTATTGAATAGCAATGATATATTGTAGGATACTTCGCTAAGGCGACTAGATTTTGTAAAGACTTTTCTTAATAAATTCATTTTGTTTCACTGAACGAAAGTTTCCGACAAATTTGAAGCCAAATTGAAAAGTCGTGATGTAAAATCAAAATGCCAAAGAAAATCTTTAAACCGATCCTTAACTACGGTTACATAAAATATATTATTTTATGGCTTTTTGGTAGATGCGTAAAATTCTGATTTATTTTATTATCATGTTTGTTTACTAGCACATCTTATCTTAATTGTTAATTATTGGTTTTCGATCTTATCATCAGATCGTCTCTTTCTAAATAGTGACAGATTAACAATAATCATAACAAAATATACCTACATATATTGAGATGACAACTATTTTTGTCTGTTTAGTAAAATTTTTACCTGTGTTTCAACAGACATCATAAGAAGTCCAGCAAATGATGAAGTACCCGTGACACAATGTTCCTTGCCATCACCAATATCATCCTGATACGAGGAGGCAACTGCATACCAGATGCCAGCAAAAATGAACCAGAAGACAAAATAGGAACAGAACATCAGCAGGATTATAAATCGCCATTTACTGTTGATCTGAAAATTATAAATGATAAAATGTTAAAAAATAATTTGGTTTCGACGGGAAATCGAAACCAAACTGGGACAGTTAAAAAAATCTCCGATCGCTTCCGATCTTAACAGGATTATCCGCTGGGTCAGAACATATTGTTAATATCGGTCCAGCCGTTTCGGAGTCTATGAGGAACATACATACATACTTTCTCTTTTATGTATATATAGATTCGTATAAGATACAATATAGTTGTCTTATTATAAAGTTTATCTACTCTGATACTATAATACAAAGATTATAAAACTGAAAACAAAATTCTTATGACAAACATTACGTACAGAACAAAAATAAAAAATTTAAAAGTTTCATTACGATACAGGTCTTGTATGGACACCTGTATCATAATGTAACTTATTTAAATAATCTTTTCAATATTTAAACGAAGTTTAGTTTTGTTTGTAAAAAAAATAGTTTTTGTGTAAAAACATGTCTGAGAGCGGGGATAGTGGTAATTGTACACCACCAGATATTCTGAAAGCTGCGTCAAACATGACCGTGAACCTGTGGCCGACGAAATCTAGGAGCAACTATATTAAATGTTACCACGAGTTCATGGAATGGAAACGTACGTTTTACGTATTATAGTATGAGAGTAGATAAAGTAGTGTATGATACTGTACATAACTTGGTCTTATAACACTCGTGTGACACTATAAAAAAACTCGCCTGCGGCTCGTTTTTTTAAAGCACACTCGTGTTATAAGAACCCTTATTATGCAACAGTATCATAAACTACTATTATCGTCAAATTTAGAATTTTACTGTAACTTTAACTTTAACCTCTTAGTCGATCTGTGGTTTTATAATCTAAAGCCTTCTAAATTTTCAAAAGGCTGGCTCATTCAATTACTGACAGAAAATGAGGATTTCATTTTGCAATATATCAACGAAATTATGTAACGGAATATTGTTGTACTCTATCAAGCTAGAGTTAAAGGTTATCTTTGCTTTTGTTTTTAATTTTAATAATTGAACATAACATGTTGGAAATTTTAAGGCGGGTAACGTATCAGAAATATCATGGTAATGCTTATGTATTTGTTTGCTTGTTATTGTCATAATTGTTGCTTTATTATACGGGCATTTTAATTTACAAACTGAGTAAGGAAATAATTTTGTTTTTATATTTTGTGCGCGATATTTTCTTTGAAGTGTTAGAATATTTTAGAATACATGGTGAATATATTTAAAGAACTAGACTATTTTATTCCCATTTCATTAAAAATAATGAACCATGACACATTTAATTACACTGACCACAGTATTAACGATATCCCTCATGTATTTCATAGATTTAGCCGGTATATTGCTCCTAACTGGCACATTCTCGTCGCCATTTTTATAAACCACTCTTCTAGAACGAACTGGTCGACCAGGCTGACGTCTGTAAAATAATATTTTCCTAATAAAGTATCATATAAAGTTCATATAGTAAAACGTAGTGATAATGATAGTTTTAGGGTCGAAAGAAACTGTATCGAAAACAAATACTATATTTTTTACTATTATTTTTTGCTTTAAAAATGTTACTTTTTAACAGGGCCCCCAATTATGATGTGCCCAAAGGCCCCATGATCAATTAAGAGGTCCTTGACCAAAAAATAAAAATAAGCTTTTGTTGCTGTTTTTTTACAATTGCGCATATATTATTATTAATAGATTATTGACGGTCAGTGCAGTTTTTTTAAACAACTTGTTCTTCGACAAAGATCTCCTCTAAACACTTCCATTTATCCCTGTCTCTTTCTTTTCTAATGCATTCTTGACCATTTTAAATAATTAAAGATTTCGAAAATAATAATATAAAATTGTTATTGATGTGTAGCGTTTCGAGCTGTGATAGCCCAGCGGTTAGATCGTGCGCAGCCACCAATGTGTTTTTCTATTAAAACTTATGTGCCTAATTGATCATTGCCATTTATCACACGCTTTTCGGTGAAGGAAAACATCGTGAGGAAAACTGCATATCTTCAGAGAATTCTGGGGATATGTGTAATCTACTAATTCTCGTTGGGGCAGTGTGGCAGGTCTTAGCTCCAACCGTTCTCTTTCAAAAAAAGATGGAGATAAGAGGCCTAGCGGTGAGATAGTAACAGACCGCTTTATGACAATATCATCATTGTCCCTCATATGGTTATTAAGACCGAAATAATCTTTTATACCTATAATAACATTGAAACCACAAAAAACTATATTTATTGCTAAACGATTGAAGTACAAATGTTATTTCGTAAGAATTTTTTATTGATAACGCCTGGCGAATTCCGAAATACGTTTCCTATTTCGAAGTTATCTTATCAAACTTTATGATAAAAAATAGTTATCTGTGATTTTTATTTACAATGAACAAAAGATTGATCATTGCTATTGTATATATGTAATAATTGAATCCAAATTTATTGCAAAAAGTCTTTTTAAACCACACTGTGGCTATACGTATACCTAATGTAATTTCCGTTTCTTAAAACGAAATAAAGATAAATGAAGTCAACAGTTGAAGATTTCCTAAAACCGTTTCTGTTATCAAAGTACTTTTCGTATTCCTTTCAACGAACGTAAAATACGATAAAGAGGACTTAAATTGAGTAGTATAAATACTTGATAGTACAATTTAGTCTACCGGGTACCTACTTGTTTAATTCGTCATAGTAATGGTATCCTATAAAAATAGTAACTGCGGAAAATAATCTAAAAGGAAGAAATAAAACTAATAAAATGAATACTATAAACTACTATTAAGTAATTCTTTGAAAATACTTTTAGTAGTCTTAGTAAAAACTACCTGTTATTTATCCCACTGCTGGGATATACCTCCTCTTAGCGTAGACTTACCACGCTACCCCAATGCGGATTGGTTGAATACTCCAAAGATGTGCAAGTGCCCTCAAAATGTTCTTTCGCCGAAATGTGAGTATAATATTTAGTAGAAAGTATTGATAAATTGTAATTATCAATACTTTTTGGAGAACAACTCGTTGTTGCTGACAATATTAATATTTAAAAAACATTGATCAAACTATCGTGTGATGCGCAAATTTTTGAAAATTGTCATTTCCTCATGTTTTGTTTAATACACAGATACTTTAATAGATAATGAAATACCTACCCCACTTACCTTCTTTTACCTTTTCTTTGTCTCTTAGTATATTCAGAAGTATAATCATAAATTGTGGGCACAATTGTTTCATTGTCATTGTTAATACTTCCAATTGTTTCGATTGTATCATACATATCAGTTGAGTTAGCAGAACCAACTAAAGGTTGTGTCGATGCATCTGACATTGGTTTTTTCTCGGAACTCTTAGGAGATTCCGTTTCAACATCTATTGTCATTACCAGGCCACCATCTGTATGCTCATCTTCACTAGAATATTGTGAACTGTATTCTCCCTCTATCTTTATCCCATTGTTATCATCTGCATCGACGTTTGTTACAATATATGGAAAAGCTATTTCTTTACCTTCGACATAGGTTTGGGAAATTCTATAATGTTTTTTAATATCTTCATTCGTGTAGACTTCGGTGTTTGTCATACTAGGTATTTCAATAGAAGACCTATCAGATCCATTCCCAATAGCTGCTGAGTAGCTTAGCGATCTTTCAAACGGCCGTGATTTACTTCCTCTTCTTTCATATTGAATGTTATCCATTGCTAAGGAGTTTTCATTAAAATAAAAGCTTTACTTTGTTATTCGGTTTTTTTATCCGCCTCATTTATACGAATGAAATTAAAGTAACATAAATATAATCAAATTAGATTTGCCGGCAAAGCATTAACTAACTGAAGTTCTGTATCCAACACCACTTAATTTAATTTATTTTCTTTTGTATATTTTTCGGTTGTACCAATTATGTTGGTTGTTTTATTACTTTTTTGGACACTTATCACAAATTTAAATGTATATATTTTCTAAGAGTCGTGTTACAACTAAGTCAAGCTATCTACGTTCCGTCAAGATAACACCTTTATCCAATAAGATAAGGAATATTTGTTGATGTAGCGATGTTTCAATCAATACCCATGGCCTAGAATCTAGGTTTACATAGACTCAATAAATACTCCCATTTCTTATTTGTTAAGTATTACATTTATCATGCTTTCTTGTCCCACTTATTTAGTGAATTAATTAATAATTTCAAAGGTACACCTATTTTTGCCAATCAACAGGACTGACGCGACATTTTTATCAGCTGTAAAAAATATAGACAAATTTGTTCTATATTTCAAACAATTGGATGAAAAGTGTGAATGATATTTTTTATTAAAAAGCCAAGATTTTACCGTTTGTATGTATGTATTTATTAAATATTATCGCACAGAAACAAAGTAATATATATTATGAACAGTTTCAATAAATGCCAACTATCATCAACGACTTTTCAGTCAAAACATAAGAAGCTGAGTTAACGTAACGAGTAACGAGTTACGTATGCGTGAATAAATGACGTTAACGAGTGCGTGAATAAATTAAAAATAAATAATAGACATATAATACTTTATTCCTGAGAATTATGTGTAAGTAATATTTAATTATTGTTACATAGTTTACTATATATTTCATCTTCATTATTTTGAAATTTATATATTTCTGTGAAATAAATTCTACTAAATTATATTAGATCTTATCTTTTCTTTTAAAAGAAGAAGTTCTCTCGACACGAAATGTGGAAACTTTATCGCTAAAGCTACTCGGGGTGCCGGGTGTGTCCATTTTTTCTTTTGACGGACCAAATATTCTGAAATAATAAAACGTATTTTTAATGTTAAATGAATTAAAGTTTCGATAAGAATTTTTAACATTTCAACGATTGAAAGCCATTTTAGACACATACATCTTACATCTTATTTGTAAATTAATTATACCTATAATCCACGATAAATAATTTTAAAAACATACCATTTGACAAAAAACTCTTCAGCTTTATATATTAGAATATAAAAAAATAAAGTGCTATATCTAATACCTAGATAACTCATGAGCGCTGCAGTACGGGGTATCTACTGGCTCGACAGCATTCAGCTTCGAGTGGTCAATGACATACTTCTGTTTCTGACTATTGTACCTGAAATATTTAAAATTAACAAATTAGTTATTTGTTTTAATATCACACAAATACACAATTTTAATGTTATAATCAGATATTTTGTCGATCTAAAAGATTAAAGTATGATACCGTAATTGTAATAAAAATGAGAGTAAGTTTTGATTAAATTGTCAAACTTTAAATTTCCTCATATGAGTGAAAATTTAATCCAATTCATAAAATATAATTAACCGTAATAAATAAGGTTCTAAAAGTTTGTTTTAAAATTTTAATCCATTACCAGTCTACAAGATCTATTTGCGTATGCGAAATTTCTGTTACGTTGTAATAAAATTATGTCTACATAGAAAGATTGTGATTGTTTTATATACAATATAAGTTATATTATATATATGGTTGGAAACTCAAAATTTATAAGGTTACATATTGATTTGGCATTTCATAAATTAAAAGTAAATTTAGCTTTAAAACTTACTTAACTACTGGGGGAAAACGATGTCCCCAAATAACTTCTTTCGGGAGATAAGAGGTTTGACTTTGGGTGAATGTACCCATAGAGGCAGAGGCTCCTTTTAAACTCACTGTAATTTCATAGCTGAAATTAAAAATAAGTTTATTGGCTAATGCATACTAATACAAGAATAATATGGCTCAATCGTATACAAAAATAAAAGTGTTATATAACAAAACAAAACCTACTATTGAGAGTAACATGCAAGTAAATCATCTATTTACCAAAGCACACGAATTATATCCAAGAAGTGCAAGAAATCGCAACAGATTAGTTTTCACCCATAGATCTAAACAAATTTTACCAACAAAATAGTCATGCAATGTGCGTCAAAATATTTAATAAGTTACCTCCTAGCATAATTGAATTACCACTCAGACAATTTAGAAAAGACCTTTTTATATGGTTGCTAGATAAATGTTTTTATAGTAGACAAGAGTTTTTGCAATAAAAATATATTTATACTTTAATAACTATATAATGATATTAATGATGAGTGAAATTTTAATTGAATTAGTTAAATTTGCATGTCAAAATTAACTGAACATGTTGTTAAATTATTTATTAACATCTTCCTGTAATCCATGTTTAAAGCAAATTAATTATTATGATTTAGAAGTGTAACATTTTTGTCGTAATACATAGACGTCCAATGTTTCTTAGCAAATGGTCCACGACAGTCTTGGTCACGACTTTGGTGTTTTTGAATTCGGTGGATTCTTGCGACCATTTTAACATCATTTAACGTCATTCCACTTGCTGAAGGTGTCATACTGTCTTAAGATGTGATGTTAGACTCCAACAATTTGGAACGTTCATCAGTTACATAAACTATGTCTCCCATCATTGAGCTTTGAGACTCATAAGTTATTCGGCCTACTCTGATTTCACATTTTCTCCTAATTTTTGAGTTACATATATCACTCATAAAAAAAATATTAAAAAAAAAAAAAAAAATTATATACAAAAGGCATTCTCTCGTAACTTCCTTTTATTCCTTTATTTTATTTGTGAAGACTTGTAATTAGCTCTTTTTATTTCCTATAGTTCTTTATATATTTAATGTCGCTGTAAGTTTTCCTATTAAAATAAAATAAAAATAAAATAAAATATATCAGCGATGTTGTATCCAAATATCGTATTGGCAATAAACAGTTTAGTTTTATGACATGTTGTGTTTACCTTAATATAGTTAAGTATTAGCATTTTATTATGTATTATCATAAAAATCTAAGATTATATTAACTGCTGGTGAATCTAATAAAGAAAAATAAAATAAGGCACTTTTCCTAAATTTAGTTTTTAAACATAAGAATAATTGTTACAAGATATATATCACAATGTTACAACTGTTGCAAATGTTACAATAACTGACAAGGATAAAATATTAATAAATAAATATAAAAGGCTTGACCTGTTTTCAGCAATGTTACGTGGTGAAAATTTGTAAAAAGGACTAGAAGCATCGATCTCGTGTACCAGGGTAACAGGCCACAGCAAGAATTGTCTCTGCTGAAGGGTCAAAGTACGGGCGTAGTAGCGAATAACTTCATTTTCTTTGGTCCTAGAAAGTAAAACTGTATATACTACATAATCATATCGTATAAATTATTAAAATAACATGAGCTACTAATAATATAATGACATTATAATTTATAATATACTCCACATTTCATTTCACATACATTTGTTTTTTTAAAGAAAATTTAAAAGATGCTGCTGGAGGAATGCCTACTGATGTATATTGCGGAGCACCGTGCGTAAGTCAGTAATAAACGAGCTGTCGTATAAAGTTCTAATGCCTTCTATTTCATTAAGTAATATTTCCATGCATTCCCTAATTTTTTGAGAAAAGGGTTGGAGCTAAGACCCATCATGCTGATCAAATGTGAAATTTTACTCGTAGGTTATATATGTATATATACCTAGAATTCTCTAGAGATATGTATGTTTCTTCACAATGTTTTACTCCACCAAAAAGCGTATATAAATTGCGATTATCAATGCGCCATACAAGTTTTATTAGAACTCATTGGTACATGCCCAGGGTTTGAACCCTTAATGACTTTTTTAAATTGCAAATTAGTTATATAGGGATCAATCTATACACCCTAATTAATCGATTCTTACCTATGTGTATTGACGAAATGCGCTGTGAATTCTGAGCTTATAATGTGATCATAATTCAAGTCCCAAGCTCGGATCATCAAGCATAGCCGGCCATCGCGCATAGATATCTATGGATATAATTTTATGAATATTTCTATTACACTGAATTTAACTCAGCGTTATTTAAAAAAAAATCTACATGCTTTATTTCATTACTATTAAAGGCACATAAATTTTCTAGTACAGACACATAGGCCCCTCTGTGCTAAGCAAGATCCCATATAACAGGATGTCCCGCTCAACCACAGAGAGTTAAAAATTAAATAAATAGCAAAAAATAATAATTATTATATGATATTGCTCACCATAAAAAGTGATTAACTTAGAAATTGCCTTATGAAAAACCATATTAATAAGTATATGTAAAATACCGATACATAAAACTATTGACGTGTCGAAATAAATAAATATGAAACAAGTTATACTTACGAGAGCTTTCTTGCTAAAGCCAACGCCATCTCTGGACAGCTTTTCGGGCCTGGTTAGTTTCGCATATACTACGCATGTCAGTACTCCAGATAAACCAGTGCCAAGTATTAGCTAAAATACACGCTATATAAATACGCATACATAATTACTGCAGAAACGAATTCAAAATATCCAATTTGTTACAACAAAGTGTAAAATAAAAACAAAATATATGATAATCGATCTCTATGGAGCTATCTTAAATAGTTAATAGTTTTAGATTCGTTAAATTAAAATAGGTAACTGTAACTTTAAACGGTCCTAAGTAATATTACTAGCTGCATCATAACATTAAACGAAAAACATTTCGCTACTAAATATATAGCATCTTCTTAATATTTTCAATCTTGAAATGGTTAATCATCATCCTGCTTTATCTCACTCTGAGTGGGGTCGGCACTACATATTAAAAACATGGTGTCACATGATTCGGTTTCGTATTTTCCGACCGGCCGCTTGCCTGAAGTCAATTTAACTTAGTAGTATTTTATGACCTCTCGGTAAGAAAGAGTTGTCTATTCTACTCAAACGGACACCACACGGTGGGTCAACTTACCTTAGTCGCCTTTGTTGAAATGATTAATATTTTAGATTAAGTAATGAAAGTTATATAAAGAATAATATAGGCGGCAAGTAAAAGCAATATCGCGTATGTGATATACGAATGTTTTATTCGCCTGAGCAAATAAAAAGAGTGACTACGTTGCTTGCAATGCATGTAAATAAAACAGGCGTCATTTAAATAGTTATTCAATGTTTTTTTATTATACATTCGAGTTGATGTCTAAAAGTGACAACAATTAACTTTAATCTTAAACGTCAGAGTAAATGATCTTAATTTGAATTCGAATTACTTTCGAATTTAATATCTACTTTAAGAAAAGATAATATTTAAACATAATGGGGTTATAAATCTGGGTTTTTTCCTATAATCGTCAATCAAGATTATTCTGATTGAAACAGATGCGAATTACTTTGTTACCAAATGGCTTAAGAAACTTGAAAGTTGCATTATAATTAAAAATATAAATTAAGCCAATTGCAACGTACCTTACATTGCCAATTGTTCCCAATTTCAATTTTTTTATTTTTTTATTTTATAAATTTTATAATTACCTGCATAATAAAGAGAAATATTGATTCCGGACATTCTTCATCAATCGCACGATCGCCAAATCCAATTGTTGTCTAAAAGTAATAAAATTGATAATCTTTTATTACTAATTAAGAACTTTATTATCTATCAATTATAACTTTTTAAATTTGTTTTGATAATTCATTGTAGAGAACTAGAATTGGTTGATAGCTGAAGGGAAAGAAGATTATTATGTTTTTATGTGCCCGAGCAAAAGGTATTAATCTCCTGAAAGTTTAGTACCTACAAATTATTAACAATTGGTTATAGTATGATAACGTTAAAACTTTATTTCTGACGAAGGGGTCCTTTTCAGACGCTAGTGTGCCATTAGTTAGTAACTGTCTATCGCTGAACCTACGGATATATGACAGACAGTATTGGACGTATTAATGAACCGTGAAAATATTCCAAATAAGTATATTAATATTATAAATAGAAAGGTCTGTACGTCAGTCTGTTACGCCTACACTGCTTATCAGCTGGACCAATATTGATGAAATTTGGCATTATACACCGTGATAACATATTGTATAACATTAAAAAAAACCCTTCTTGCTTTCGGGTGTTCCTGACACAAATAAAAACACGTTTTGTAATATTGGGGGTACTTAAACGCTTAAGTTTAAGTTGCGCGAACGAGGACACGGGTATCACTAGTATGTTTATAAAAGTGGTGTAAAGCGCACAATAATGTACTGACAGCATGATTCAACAATGATTGAGCAATTGATCAATCAACGTCTTGATTGAGATCCCTCGTTTTACAATGTTAACCACAAAGCAAGCAATTTACTGGTAATTGTTTAACAGTATACGATACTATTAATATCGTTAGGATATATTTAGCAAAAATTTAAAATAAACGTAATTTTTATTACGTAATTAAGTAAACATTTCAAAGATTAAATCATTTATTGGCTACACAACAAATTCGTTAAATTAAACATATAAATCAAATAATCAAAGGAATTAAAACTTTTTTAAATGTGCCAGTTTATATTCTAATGATGTTTAAAACGAATAATGAAAAAGTATTACAAATTGTTTACTTTATTTAATAAATTAAACAATTGGTACATATATGATACTTTTTAAATAATCTTTCGTGATCTTTTTTATAAATACAATATGGTATATTAATAAAAACGATGTTCTTATTTATCATGATGATGATTTCTTGATTTAGTCTAAGAGTAGTAAAAGTTATAATTTTATAATGTATTTTATTTTGTAATGTATATATCCTAAAAGGTATTGTTAGAGTATGTAATTGTAATTGCAAAAAATATTTTGAATTAAGAATTTAAGAAAAAGAGATGATGATCGTTTCTGTCTTGATATAAATTTAATTAACACTAAATGAGATTTTATATAAATTATTGCTGGTATATTCATGAAGAGATTTTTTTAAGTTGTATATTAATTAATTTTCGACTTTAAACAATTTATATATTGATTATAAAATGTTGTATTGACTAGTTAGATAGTGAAAGAAAAAAAACAAAAGAGGGCGGAAAATGCCAAGAAAAAAACAATTGAATAAAAATAAAAGGCAATCGGTTTTTCAAGTGCGTAGACGCTAGAACTATATATAATAAAAATAAATACTGTAATTGTTATTGCTAAATGTTATGTATATTGTGTAATAAAACATAAATATGTTATGAGTGTTTTGATATGAAGAATTTGTTAACAGTATAATAAAAACATAATGTTGGTAAATTTATTGACAGGAACATAATGACAATGAACACAATGAATTTATTGACATGAAATCTAAATTAGAATTAATGATCAATTAGACATGATTATTCAAATTAACTGAATTCCCAATAACTGCGTCGGTTTCTGTCATCTAACAGGAAAATGGCGAGTATTGAAATGTTTGAATTGGTTAATTTCGTCCTCTTGACATCTAAATGACTTTTGAGCATAGAGTTATTACACTAGATTAGGGAAGCTAACCTAATATATGCCATATACAATAAAGAGAAAGCAAATGAGAGTGTATATATCTTTCTCTCTTTTTTATATGTGATTAGACAGAGATGAAGGATACGTATAATTTCGTCTTCCCTCTCATTATTTATTGTGTCACTATCACTTACAGATCTGCCTTTGTCGCTCCTACTCTAATATACTATTATACCTATGCTTTTGAGTGTAAAAGTAGGTCACGTATAGAAAGCGGCTATACTCACGTCTTATTCTATCGGGTTAGCTCGACTAATTTCGAGCTCTTCATACTACTAAATTATGAATACTACTCACGATAATTTAATTTAATTATGAATTTATTATGAACGCATATCACGGTGATTTATAATAAATGTAGACGTTGGTCTTCGAATGCTTACTAGTCTAATTTTAGGTCATCATTAGAGAGAGCCATTCAGCAAGTAATAGAAAGAGATATATTCGGGGTGCTTTTACATGATCAAATCAGAAATAATATATTTGAACAGCTACCACCAAAGCTACCAACGCGACGTAACCGAATAAGTCAAGCCGATGGGTTAGGCATGACATACTTAGAATAATGAATCTATGGATATTGGTATTTGAGTGACCAGTGACCCGAAGTTTGAGTGACGATTTCGAATCAAAAGCTGCGGTGTTGGTAATATAATACTTGTGTAGTCCCCTGAAAAGACTTTGGATGTCCAAAAGTTTGGCGCGTACATAACAGTCGACTGTAATCGGTTAAAATTAAACCCTTGTTGCCTTGTAATTGTTGTATCTTATTTAGGTTCAAATGCAAAACATACTAACGTCTTGACTTATAAGATTAATTCGACTTACAACTTGAAAATAATGTCCTATAAATTTTCAGTCATCATTAAAATGAACGTCAAGCAATCAACGGTATCCTGACATCAGTCTTCGCCTACACGAAATTGTCGTACAGGAAGATTACGAATCATTAATGTGATTGATTTCTTCCACTCAATATAGATCTTTTTGGAGAATGACTTTTTTAACAGAAACTACTTGTTATAGAACATTATGAGTTAGGAGACATTTAGCTTTGATCACAATTGATGTTTCTTGATATAACCACATAAGTCGCTTAGATAAAGCAAACGATGGTCGAAAATGGCATTATAATAAAGTAAAACAATACTTTGTCATTAAGTGGGACAATTTCAGCCATTCATGTTTATTCATTATCTATCTATGATAGTTACTTATAAGTAAGTCATCATTTTCTTACCCTTATCCCATCCTAAGCGAAGTCAATAAAACAATAGTCTTCTACAAAACATTATCATTATTACCTAATACTATAAAAAGTAATAATAAAAATTATTTTGCTATAATCCGGGATACAGTAAATAGAAAAAAATATATAGTGCTAAATGTATGGTGGACTATCCGTTTTTTCATATCCGTTACATGCAGGATTCGTAAAAACATGCACAAATCTCCAGGACTGCCACCACAATACACAAGCATCATCAGGAGATAGACTCCACGACAAAACCGCAAAGCTTTGCTTTGCGAGTTATTATCGCAAAATAATTTTAATTATTACTTTTCTATTATGGATCTACGCAAAGTAACGAAGCGAAGCATTATCCAAACAAGCATAGTTATATAGCAACACCACCACCATTTATTTTACCTCTGAACACGTGCAACAAGCTTCAACTTGAAACATTTATCTGATCATTAATGAGGGTTCCATTGTTATGCTTAATGATTTCTAATTCTTCCAAAATTTTTAATCTAAAGCCTTTTTCACAGCTTTCTACTTTTGTATTATGGTTCTCCGCCTAATTCTATAAATTGCCTAATACTGTGTTATTTTCTTTAAAAATAATTAAAAATGAATATTAAAAAATTCCATTCTGACCTGAGCTTCAACAGAAGCAAGGAAGATGGTAACGAAATCCTTGCCACCAGTTACACAGGATCTTTGCGGTGGTTCAGGTTCAAAGTCATAGTGAGCAAGGGCGGTGACGTACCAGAAAACAGCAAATACCAACCAGATCGTGAAATGCACGACCACTGTACCCATAACAATCCAGCGCCACCGTAGATTAATCTGTCGGAGACATGTAGAAAATATTAAGTATACCGGGTTTTCCATTTGTAGAGTATATTACAACAAAACGATTGTAAGTTTCAGTATTTCTTATATTTCCTATTTTCAAATGCATGGAGAATCCAAATCTAATCAAAAATTAAGTATAGTAAATGCAAAGAAATTTGGATTCAAAAATTTTAAATTACACATGCCTGACGGTCAGTTTAAGGTTTAACGAAATCACTTAAACAACTTACTGTGTTATTCTATAGAAATTAACTGTTACCTCATCGAAATCTATCGCGAAATAAATTGTCTAATTTTCTTCCAATTTGTTAAAAAGCATTTGCAGAACAACTAATAGAAGCGAAATAAAGATATAGCATTCAAATATAGATTTGTTGAAAATTATGCATTTCTTACCAATGTGTGAAAGGTGTCGTTGAGTAAACGTATCTTCTCGGAGGGAACGTTTGATATTAGAGCTATGTTTTCAATGCCATTCTTAGATATTAATCGCTTTGGGAAATCGCAATAAGCTTTGTACCGGGATGGTGGCTCAGACCTGTTAATAACGGATAATAAAAAATAACTAATAATTATCGAATTTGGCAATGATTTTTTTTATTTATAAGTAAATTTTATTTAATATTATCAGACCCAGCCACTAGTTAATGTGTCTATTTTCGATTTCGTCTTTATACCGTCGCGGATTTTTTTGTAACTGTACAAAAGAGGAATATCTTAAAAGGATTTTTCTTTAAAACTCCCAAGCGGTTTTTTCAGAAAAACTCCAAAACTTTCAAACAATTTAAATAGAACCTTAATAAATTATGTAGTAAAATCTTCATCATAAATCTGTCTATTTGCAAAAACCTCTTAAAAACACGTTGAGTAATTTTTGAATAAACCTCGAATCAACACGGCAGTGAACTTAGTTTTATAATGTAAAGATATTTTCAATCATTCTCTGGTAAACATGTGTATACAGAGTAGTTTTGTTTTTCATGTAATATTTACACTTGTAAAGTGACATTGAATGTTAATGACTCATAATATTTTCTACGAACTAGAATTATATAAATACAAATGTAATAAATGTGAGTGTAAGACCTTATACTTCATAGGATCACTATTAATGTTTTTAGTCAATTGTATGGTTTAAGCAAGGGGTATGCGGCCAGGAAAAATAATATTTCAATAAATGAAACGTGTTTTAAATATTGTTAAAGAATATAGAACAATAAGTGATGATATCACTTAAAAAGGAAAAACGGGTTTTGTGGGTAAATGGGATAGGTAATCTAATTTGGACAAATATTAAATAAGGATGAGACGTCAAAGCGAATATTAAAATCAAAGGCAAATATAAAAACAAGCAGTAACGTAAAATGTTTCATTTGCTTATAGAGGACTAAAGTTAGAGAGTTCCTAACATAATTAATATAACACAATATTTTTACAATAGCTTCTAAATGACTATTAAAGTATTAACAAAATGGAAAGTGACAGAAATATCTATTGCTCATCTATTGCTGGTTAAAGTTTTGGAACTAAAGTAATGGTTTTAATATTCAATATAAAGTTTCTCACCGTTTTATAGATTCACATTTTTTCAAAGGAACCTTTGGAGTAAAATTAACATGATCTGCAGAGTTGTTTTTAATTTTATCTTCAGCGATACAATTTTGTTGTTGATATTGATTTTCTTCTTTGTTGTTGCTCAGACTCGTGTTACTTTGAGTTATAATTATTTTAGGAAGCTGTTGGGATAAGCGTCTTAATCTTTCAGATTTGATTGCACTGGAAATTGATGTTACACTTGCACTAGTGAACTTTTCATTTTCAAAAGTAAAATCTATGTTTGGGACAGAACCTGATTTCATTTTTGGTACCGCATAAATTACATTTACATCTTTATTTTTTATACCTTCCTGTATTTCAGCAATAGTTTCATAGCTGGGATCTAGCTCGTCATCTAATGTTACTTCCTCTTTAATCATAAAATCGTCACCTTTGACATTTTTCAAATAGCAAAGACACTCTTCATATAATTGATTAATTTGTTCAAATTCAAAATCATTCGAGATTGTTTTAGTATCCATTTTTAATCCAGTTTTGACCTGCGCTTCACGATCTGATTATTATTTTTTCATTTGTTACTCTACCAATTTTCAATATTCAATCACTTGTATGTTATAACTCATTGAATACTATTCATTTGATACTACTACACTTGCACTTAAATATTTTAAAATATATTTTCTTGAGCAATTTTTAAATACCAACTTGTATACTTTCAAGATGCGCTACCGGGTAACTGTTATCAGATGCTTATCTCTTATCAACGTTAATTGCGTGACTGAAGAGCAAGCACTAAGCGAACTGAGCTAGAGTGACCTTGTTGAGATGTCATGGGGTTAGTCTGCGAAGTAATAAAATTAAATTCAGGATATTTAAAATAGTTTTCTCAAATTTGCGAACAAAGCTTTATTGAATACAAAGGTGTAGTATTTTGAGTAATTAATGTATATTATTAATTGGCACGAATTTAAAACACATTTGTTTAATTTTCAACTTTTTTTCGCCATAAATTTGTAAATAGTTGATGTTTTATGTTATGGAAATCGTCGTTAAAATGAATTTTAAACATCCAAAGTAATTTTAGGATATAAAAGGTTTTTAAAATATTTTCTAAATTACCGTTAATTTTAAATATTTTAAAGATATTTTCGGCAACGTATTTTGACGGTACAAAAACCAAAACAGAAACAATAAATTGAAATGAAATACTTGTAGAATAGCTCTGCAACACCACATGAAAGATGTACTCGTTGAGAGACTGATAATTCTCTTCTATGGTCTCATTGTTTGAAGAATATACCGACTTGTAATATTGTGAACGTACGCCGCGTTAATCTGATTTACTCCAATAAAGACTTCCTCTTTTGCAAGTGAAAATATTTCATAATGCTGTCTGGCAACTTAATTAAGAACTTACCTAAATTGTTTGGACAATTGACTGTATGTTACGGTATTATTGACCACTTAGGACCAGTAACTTCTGTAGAAGTTTTTTTCTGCATGTCATATACATGAAATACAGAAATTTTACGATGCCTTCCGTAAAAAGTAAAAATTGAGTTTTTTTTATGAATAAAAAGTAGCAGTCTCTGTCTATCCCACTGCAGGGATAAGCTTTCTCTCTTCGTTTTGGAGAGAAGGGTTCGAGTTAAGACACAACACGTTGTGCCAATCCTGGTTGGTAGGTAACACATATGTGTTACCCCCAGAATTCTCTAGAGATAAGCCGGTTTTCACACAATGTATTCCTTCGCCAAAAAGCGTAAAATTGCATTTTTAAGTACACACATACATTTTAACAGAAAAAATAATTAGTGCCTGCCTTAGATTGGAATCTATGTCGCTCTCGTAAAGGTCGCATGGCGTTACTATTGGACCATCGCAGCTTTTTATGAATGCTGTACTTTTAAATAGAAAGCTTAGTTCTTAGTACTTACTTACTTAGTTCAAACTGTAGTCTCCGAATTAAATTTTCGGTCGTAGAGACTCTACAACGTAAGCCGAGCTGGTAGCTCCTGTATAGTACAGAACGTTAAAAAGGTTTAGTTATATTTTATATACTAATGAAAGACTCAGTAATGCAGTAACTCATCACCAGTAAAAACTCACATCAGGACTTAATAAATCTAAAAGGAACATACATTCATGTATCCTTACTAATATCATATATGCGAAATTCTGTCTGCCTGTCACGTTTTCATCCGCTGAACTAATAAAAATGAAATTTGGCAAAATTAATGTTTATAGACCGGGTTAACATATAGGCTATAAAATCCTGTTTTTTCTACGGGAAAAGCAGGAGATTGAGAAACGCTGTCGTCGATTTTTGTGTCAAAGTCTGTAAATTAAAGAAATAGGTTCTATATTTTTTTGTTTGCCTTTTATTGTATGTGTTGTTTGTTTGCCTGACATCAAAAAAACGACTATTTTTTCTAACTAATTTTTAAGCGTAAGGCATTTTTTTTGCTTTCTTCATCTATTGCATTAAATTACTCTTAATTAAATCTGTAGTAAATACGTACGTCTTAAGAGTAAACATGCAATTTCGTACACGATAAAATCGCAGACATTTTTCCTATTTAACTTGGAATTTTTTTGTTCTTATCACCCGTTATCTGTTTGATGTTGACATTTTATCTGTTGCACAAAGTATATTTCTTATATAACTTTGCTTGTAAAGGCAAAACCGCTAAATTTACACGTATTTCTGAACAATGGGATACATTTTAAAGGAAAATATCTAAGATTTTCTAAGCTCTGTTCTAAGATATTCTATGTGTTTATCAATCTTAGCTACGCACGTAGCTCCTTAATAAACACACACACACACCCTACGGAATACTTATATATTTATACTCTGGCTATATTATTTGTTAACTCATAATCCTCCTGCCCTTATCCCTCTCTAAGTGGGGTCGGCACAACATGTTACAAACATGTTGTTCTATGATTTGGCTACGTATTTTACGACCAGCCGCCTGCCTGACGTCAACTTACCTTAGGCGCCTTTTACGACATCTCGGTAAGAAATGAGGGTGGTCTATTCTACTCAGTCGGATACCACACGGCAGATTATTTGTTAACTATAAATGACATTCAAAGAGGATATATAACACTAACTTCTACCTGTCAAGTTCCTATAACAGTGTGAACCTCGATACTAATATTAATAGCAGCTTATATACTCATAGTAACATAATCTCCGATTTTAAACTATTTTCATATCAAAATCACATCCATTAGTAGTCATTTGGACATGAAAAAAGGACCCAAAAACAATATTTCGCATTTGCAAAAGCTAGTATGTTATGCTGTAACCTAAAGGAAGTTTTTGAATTTTTTTTTCGAATGTATCTTGTGCTGTTAGCCCTACTGGGTTTTACAGCGTTACTAGTGGGATGTGCGAGCGCAGAAGCTTCGCCAGGTAAAATTGGTAAGTAATCGAGTGTTTTTAGGCACTCGCAACTTACTGAAGCGTCGCCTTAAAGGTGTCTCCTGCGAGGCCGAACCTAAGCTTAAAGCGGCGCGTTTTGGAGGACTGTATCTAACACAATGACTTTGAAGAAGTCTGCATCACTTGACACAGGCAAGCGGGGACCTCATCTTCGCCGGCGAAGACGATGTTTGTGTGCGTGTTAAGAGTAAATCTTGTTTGATGCTGTTATAGCATCGTCGGTGTCGTTAAGGACGCTCTCAGGGTGCCTGTGGAATCTGTAAGTATTTGAATGCGAACTTTGGAACAACAGCATAAAGGAGAATGGTGTATGGGACATGTGCTCAGAAGGGTATGGACTCCTGCAACTTATTATGAAGGGGAAAGTTGTAGGCAAAAGCCGCATCGGCCGCAAGATAGAAGATATTGTTTCGCAATATAAGGGAATGGACTGAAGTCGCGAGTACTTTGAGTTTTTAACTTGCGACTTACCTTGGGCATAAAACCGATTCGTCCATAAACCATTAAAGCACACGATATTTCCTCCGCGCACGAAAATAAATATACCAAATAAATAGGTTAATGTCAAAAAAACATCAAGAGCAACATCAACACATTATTTATTTCATTACATCGATTAGTCAAAATAAGCACTAAAATATACCGTATACACACTATAATATAATTAAACAATAATTAATTATTTAATATTTTTTAAAGGTAACTATGATGATGACAATTGTTTTCATTCATAATAGTTCCCACATCTATGAATAAAGTCTAAATTATAAATAATTTAAAAATAATAATGGGATTTCAATATATTTATCGTGCTTCAAGACTAGCTTCGAGGATTAAAATAAATCAAAATCCTAATTTCAAATAAAAAATTATGTTATTTTACTATTTTTAATTTTTATTGGATTTATTTTTCAAATGTGTCATGTTATCAAGTTGTACAATTATTTTCTGAGATGAAACGTTTATTTTAATAAAAATAAAATGTCTTGAATTAATGTCTCTTTTTATATGTTTATTTTTTATTCTTTTATTCGGTTTGTTTCGTCCCGTAATATTATATTCTCATCAAACATTTACATGCGTCTTATGTTATAAGAATGTACACAGAGATGCGGTAACAATTCAATTAAAAGTATAGCATAGCTCGCTAAAAAATCATAGAAAAAACTTTATTTATTTATTTATTTATTTATTTGGACATCCAGTAGTTGCTACATATAAAACTTACATAAAAAAAATAATAGAAACGAAAAATAGTTTAAAATGTACAACTTATTAAGGTGTCACAGCATGCACCAAAAATTACTACACAATATAAACGTAAAAAAAATTACATAATAGATTGAAACATAGAACTTAATAGGAAAAAAAATAAAATAAAATAAAATAATCCGGTAAACAAAACAAAGAATTAAGATAAAGATAAATACTTTAAAGTACCACCAACCTGTACCTATCCCACAAGTGCGTTCCCAAGATGAGAATCTTTTAGCAAGAGTTACAAGGATATCATCGTTCGCTTGTCACAGCTAAAAAAATTTTTTTTATTTATAAAGTCCTCAATTTTTTTATATCGAGTGTACTACCGCAACCAATTTTTTTAAATAATTAACTAGCTGTACAGCCACGCGTTGCTGTGGCTCAGTCTGGTTTCGAATTCCCCTCGATACAGAACACAACAGTTTAAAAAAAATGCTCCGAGTGCGGTCAAAATTCACATGATCAGGGTCATACGAAGATTGTCCGAAATTTTCATTTAAATCGGTCCAGCTAGTAACGGAGTGTATAAACGACATACAGACAGTGTGGTGATTCAGGAGTGGTGATTATTCCTATGTAACGTAACTTTTAACTAAAAGTAATGTAATAAAAAACAAATTATTTTCTATTAAAAATATAAATGTATGTAGGTACAACATAAAGTAAAATTTATTTTAATGTAACAAAACCCCTTATTTACTGAATTTCTTTGTCGTCTCTCGTCACTGCGCAGAATCAGCAACCGAGAACTTTTTGTCTACTGTACTTTTCATCAGCGCGTTTGTAAAAAAATAATGAATTCCAGATTTTTTGTACTATAATTATCATATTGGATTTTATAATAGGTATTAAAATAGCCACCAAATACACCAAAAAGAGTATAACTTCAATTTATTATAATAATGGCAGTTTCTAGTTATATTCATTATTCTAAAAATATTACAGCAATCTAAGTATATTTACTAAGTACCATATAAAAAAGCAAAATATATGGAACATTAATGCATAAAATAAGAATAATAAAGAAGTTTCTATTTTATATAAATCACTGGTTAATCGTAAATATAAAGATGCATTTATATATTTCTGCATATTACTGAATCATTATTTCTGTTTAGAACTAACCAATCTATAGGCTAAGCGTTTAACTCAGACCTCGTCTGCGGGGACAAGGGCGCGATGGTTAGGACGACAAAAGGAAATTAAGGTATTTCAGGAGGACATCTCTTGTATAGTATGCTACGGGCGCTCGCCGCTCTCACCTAGTTAAATCCACATTCTCATCCTACTCCGTGCCCTTGTAACCCACAGGCGAAGTCTGAGTTAAGCGGTTAGGCTGTACAGATATAACTGAATATTCTTAACGTTTAAAGTAAACCTTGTATAAACATAAAGAGATGTTAAAAATATTCTGCTTTTTAGTAGAATACGGTATTAGTCTAATTAAATATATGTCTTGTGAAGCTATTCGTCATAAAGCTTAAATGTATACGAAATATATACGAGTAAAGCATTATTTGGAACTATTTGATTTCTATTGGTGTCTATAAATCTATTGTCTTATATTTTACTTACTTCTATCTTTCGCGGGTTATTTTTGACGAATTTTGATTTTTTATTCTTACATTATTATTGGTACAAAATTTTCAATTATTATTTCTATTATACAACAAGAAATATGCGAAGAATATTCTTTACAAGAAATTCAATTGCTATGAGGTAGCTATTAGCTATAATTTATTTCATTATTGGCGTATTCAAAAATTTTAAATAATATCTATGAATAAATAAATAGAACCAAGAAGATTTATTATTTACATAAAAATTTATGTCAAAGGCATTCTATATTAATTATTATTCCAGGTAATTGTTAAATACCGACTTTACAAATTTAATTTATTCTGCTAAGTATATATCATGAGGTATAGCTTACTTTTTATTTACTAAAGCGCAGAATTATACTAATTATAGCTATAAATTATTTTATGAATCTGATTATAGGTGAAAATAGATTAGCCGGCCGGAAGGAAGACTACTGATGTGTATTTTAATAAACTTAAATTAAATGTAATTAATTATAAATAATTATAATAAATTTATTTATTAGACAAATTATTAATGTCAAATAAATAATAAATAAATTAAAATTATTCGTGTATGAAGTTGTTATGAAACTTTTTCTAACTACAGATATTTTTATTATAACTTAACAAAATTCGACATATTTGTAAACGAATTGCGACAAGTAGATCTGAACATATTTTTAGTATCAATTCTAAAACAAAATCTACCTATTAATTATTAATTTTATTAATAAATAGCAAGTTTTATGATGTTAATCATCTACGAGTTGGTGTTCACTCAATATCTGATTTTATCCAAATTAGAATTATTTATTGATAAATGTCGAAGGTTATTATAAGCTCATATTTTCGGAACCTATATATATTATTCGTCATGTGATTCTTAAGTTGGCTAGAAAGTTAATAATTTTAAAATCAAACTTTTTAAATATAATAATATTATTTAAAAAGCATATGCAAATAAAGTAAACAAATAATATATCGTAATGCAAAGTAAATTTCTTTAAAAGAGAAATGATTTTTTATAAACGAGGTTGAAATAAAAAAAAGAATAAAATATATTTAAAAATAGTTTATTAAAATTATAGTAATTAAAAGAAATTATAACACAGGGTAAAATTTGATATTTATTTAAAATCACAACAATAAGTAACATTGTACTGTACGTAGCAAATTATTTTAAGAGATCTTAAAAAATAAGTGACTTTCTCATACGTATCAAAATGGAGTATACTTTTGGAGCTAATCTTATTCGTAGTTCGTTCATTATCACAAGAAGTCAATTTTGTATCAATTTTAAACATATTTTAATTAACGACGACAAATAAAGTTGATAAGAAAAAAATATATAAATTATAAAATATTTTTTTTAATAATAGAAAATCTTTAGCTAGTATTGCGACTATGTTAACGTAGATAAAGAGAGAATTATTAAGAAAAATCCTGTATTTTTTGTTATTCGTACCTATTAATTTCTAAAATAAACAAATTTACGTAGACTTTATACAGAATTAGAATCTACATTTTACGCTTATTTGCTTTTGTTGCTTTCTATTTTCGATTTTATTTGGGAAGTAATTTTTTAAACTTAAATATAAAAAAAAAGAATGACAGAAATATTGTTCTTTAAATAGGTAAATATTTGGCTATATTTATATTTATTTAAAATTTTATACATACTTTTTCCTGTCTTTTATTGCAAAGTCTTTTACGACATTATTAGGACAAGATTTATTCACTATCGATACCATAAATTGAATAAAGGCGCTTGTTATTTCTATATTTTTTGAGGCTAAGGCCAACTATCGACAGTCGTTATGTATAATATAATTACAGAACAAACACTTACACTATAATATATTAGTCACAATAATATCATATTCTAGTCTCAATATACAATCTACAGATAATCTACAATAAAAATGTTAGACGCTGTATATGTCGCGCGGACTGAAGCTGGTATTCCTGTAAAACATAAATTTTAACTGTTCATTTCAAATAAGTTCCATTTAAAAAGAACTATTAACTTACCGTCTAGTTCTAGAAAAAAATCATAGAGTTATTATACCATAGTAGGGGAGCCACTGGCAGGCCTGTTTAAATGAAAAAATTTAGAGACGGAAGATGAAACTCATATACTTATCTTTGTCTAATCACACATATAAAAGAGAAACAGACAATATATCTCGCTTTCTATTGCTTTCTTTTTTATTGCCGATGGACACATTACAACAGACTTGCTTATCTGGTATAATATTACTCTAAGAGTTAAATCAACAAAAAATATATCTATAAATGTTTAAAATTATACTTTGATAAAAATGGCCTGTATCAAAATGTAAATATGATTTAGAAAAATTAGAGAAAAAGCGTAGCATGAAGAATAAATAAAGAAAAAAATATATACTAATAGTTAATAACAAGAGATGCATACCAAAGAGTTAATAAAAGTATTAGAACTGGCTACACGTCAGTTGTGTACCTGGAAATGGAGATGATGTGGATTAAGTGATGTAACTGAGCACTAGTAATATCGACTCAGTGAGTGAAGAAGAATTATCTTAACACTTTTTAAGATAATGATTATGATGATGAACAAAGAAATGAATAATATAATTAAGAAAAATTATGTTAATATGTTAGGTAAAATATGTTAATATTTATTTACATATTAATTAGTATAGTATTTTGAATACATTAACAAACAAGCTTAAATTTAAAAAAAATTATATATCGGCTTGAAAATTGAAGTTTATATAATCAAATTATTAGTCAAAAATTATAACACAATCAACTGAAATTATTAAAAAATAAAAAACTATATGAAATGTTATTAGTTTCGATTTCATTGTAAACTGTTTCATTAAATAAAAATTTTCATATATCGAAGCAAAGTTTTTATACCAAAAAGAATTGGATATAGTCATAAAATTAAACGAAAAACTCGCAAATTTTTACTCCTTAACGTCGCTCGCGTCAAAATAAGTTATACTGTTAACGTTAAAGTTAAACTGTATATAATGTATGTATGATGTCAATACGATATTGGGCTTAGAGGTTTTGATGGTAATGTGATGGAAAAGGTCAATATGATAATTACTTAAAGAAGAAATTAATGATTACACTCGAGGGAATCTAGACGTAAATACAAACCTAGCACTTGCTGGCACTATGTCCTCGTCTGAATCAAGATCGTATGGATTTTCCGGCATGTAACTTTTATTGGAGTAGCCTCCTACATCCACTGAAAAATATGAAATGAATATGAATTTTCAAAAATTGTTGTTTAATTTCTTTACTCAATCGCAGTATTTTCAATAAGACTTAATCAAATCAATTAATTATTTATTCAAGTAAACTTGTAAACAAATAATTTCGAATCCGCAACTCTATAAAAAAATAATTTCGAACGATGGCCTTGAAAGTGTAAAAGAAAATCCAATCCAATAAATATATTTGGTTCAAGGGCAATATACCTTAGCATAGAAATGTTTTTTTTCTTTTAGAATGTTAACGAACTGGTCTCAGTCAAACTAATGTAAAATACTTGTATACTATTAAGAAATATATAATTCCAAATATCACATATGAACATACCGTTATAGAAGGGAACTTATGTTATTAGGTCAATATGTATGAGCCATTGTTTTAATTATATACAAGACTGAAATATGTGGTGCAAAAATAAAATTAAAAAAAATGTAAGATATACATAATATTATATCTTAACTATACAGTAATTGTGTAGCGTCCTCCAGAAGGTGCCGATTCGTATTTTTTGACGTTACGAGATTTTAACTGGTGTTTTATATTTATCAAATTTTATTTATTTAGGATTTATGTTTATTTACCTTTAGTACAATCGTCATATTTAGCGTCCGCCCACTCGTAGTCAGTCTCAGTGTAAAGTGGTGGAAGCGTTTGGTGAGGCGTGGGATACAAATCCAGGTTACGTTTCTCTTTTACGCTGTCCGTATCGTTGAATGTTGGCATTCTGGAAAAAGTTTTAATGTTTTTTTTATTGTTAATATATTTATAATATACTTAGGAAAGCTTGTCTAATTTGAAATGGCGTGCCCCTCTCCTTAACTAGTTAATATAAATGTGTGAGTGCTAATGTTTATAATGAACTATCAACTGTTGCGTGATTTACGATCTGTTTGCGAACGTCGTGGTCAACTAGTCGCGTGATAAATCTGGCAACACTTTCTATATGAAATAGCGCTGGCTTTTTGTATCAAACTGGACGTCAGCGTTTTCGCACATCGAAACGAACTTTCGCAAATCGAGAACAACCGTTCCTTAGCAAGTACCTTGTCTTTACCAAGTGGTGGACCAAGACCAATTGGATTTTTATGTGTTTTTCGTACATATTTTGAATTTGGTCCAGGCCCAATCAATCATCGGGCTCATCAATTTAGCTTAAACGAGCTAGCTCTACATACATGAACTTGGATTTCTTAATTCAGTAGTTTTGAAAAAATTATGACATAAAAAAAAACTTTAATTTCATTTTAATAAGCATTTAAATGTTTATAGTGATAAGAGCTATACAAAAATATTAAACTGACTATAGAATAAATGATACGAATTGGGTTTTTCATAACATCATAAAATGTTAAGTAAACGTTGATAAAGCAAGGTATAAAGAAAGGTTATTTCTACAATTCATATCTTGACATAATTAGTTGCTTATAATAAACTTACGTAGCATGTTATAAGCAATATATTGCGATGAGAGTAAACTCGGATTTTTTTATTGGCTCTTAGTTTTGGCAGAAGCAATTGTGCAGTAGCACTATACAACCGTATTTGTAAAAAATTTGGTTGATTTAAACTGTTTTTAAATTAGTGACTTTGCCACAACTTCTTCAGTACGCACTGACTGAAGATTATGAAGATATCTGTCAATAGCTGTGATAACTCAGCGCTGAGACTGTGCGATTCGATAAGATCACGGGTTCAAGCCACTGAGAGGCACCAATGAGTTTTTCTCTTAAAAGTTGAATTTAACCTAATTGATAACTGCAATTTATCACAACGCTTTTCAGCGAAGGAAAACATCGTGAGGAAACATGCATATCTCTAGAGAATCTGGAGATATGCAACCTACCAATCTGCGTGGTTGCTCTTAGCTCTAACCTTTCAGTCCAAAAAACACAGACAGGAGGCGTATGTCCAGCGATGGATTAGTAACGGGCAGTTACTTTAGGAAGATACGAAGTCATCTCACCTATACTTTATTCTTATAAGTAGTAACTATATACGGAGTTACCTTGTATAGTCCTCAAAACAGCTGAAACGCCAAAGTGCGAAGGCGAGCATAGCCATGGATATAACAACACCTCCAGCTATACAAAGCCACACTATCATAACGCCTCTATCATTTGGCACTTGAAACTCCTGAAAAAGGAATAACGCATATTACTGAATTTTTTCGTCCAAAATGCTTGAAGACTTCGAAGTTTTACTGTTTGAACTTATGAAGGAAAACATCTTGAGAAATAACTGCAAATCTTTAAAGAATTCTGGTGGTATGTGTAACCTACTAATCGGCATTGGAGCGGCGTCGTAGGTCTTAGTTTCAATCCTTCTTTCCAAAAACGAAGAGAGGAGGCCAATGCCCAGCCCAGGGGTAGTAACAGGCCGTTACTGACTTACTTTTAACATCATGGTTGAGATGAATAATAGAAATGAGATTCTTATCTCATTTCTATTAAACACTCTTGTGTTTATTTAAATTATGAAGCGTTTAATTAAAAATCAGATTAATCATTTCAAGATATTTACGAGTAAAATACTAAAATTTTACATCGATAGCTTATTGTAATTAAATCAACAAACAATAGATACACATTAAACAATAGTACTACATTTAATAGTGTCATCAATATAACGCATACGAATTATTATATTACTTACTAGTAATAAAGTTTTACACACAAAATAATACAAGTGAAAATTATTAGAAAACCATTGTATGATTTCGAGTAAACGGATCACTAACAAAGTTTTAATTACAGTACCTATTATACCTAATAATATTATTACCTAATATTTATTTTTATTTTTATTTTTGGAACTTAATTATGTTATGGCCCTTAGTAGGCCGAAATAAAATAATTTTATTTTTATTTTAATTTTTTTATACGAAATTCACCTGAAGTGAACCTGATCAAAAGTTTTATTTTTAATGATTTTGAAGTAGAAATAGCTGACCTGACTGCAATCATGTCCAAACAAATACTTGCAAATCTTGATCAATTTATTAGCTTCGACTGAATCATAGTATCGTAAAGAATTATCGCGCTATTTGATAAGCAACTATAAAATGATAAACATTAATTACCGTAATTCCCAACTCTCTCAATTGTTCGGCGATTGTGTAAACTTGGGAATAAGTATTCCACATATCGGTCAAATCGTCTACGTTTAGTCTAGGATCCCTTTCTACATCATCATCGAAGATTAGCGGAACTCCGAATTGGACCTCAGCACAATGCTGAAACTTTGGCCAGTTGTGAAAGCAAAGCGCCCGGCTTGTTATCTGCGTTACTTCAAATCTGGAATTGAATACAGGAAATATTTTATATAATTATGCCTACATCACTTAAATTTTTAGCGTTAACTAATGTCATACGATAGATTTATATCGCTGATGGGCTGCAATAGTGACACAAATCAAAAAGTCATGTTTTGAGACAAACGATTTTAAAGTTTCACTTGCTTAGGAAAATGCATTAAAAATTCTTTAATTTGTTTAATTGAACAATTGAATGATGAATGTTGCCGGTATAGCTGCTAAGAGAATGTGTATTTTAACATTTACACGTATTGTTCGTCCAAAACATATGTTTTAATTGTGCCCTTATCGTACGTAGCACGAGCGATATCGACATCCCAACATCAAAATGTATTGTCTATTAGAAAATTTCTAAATAAACAAACATATTTAAAGTCACCTGTTTTTTATTACATAAAAATTATTGCGAATGTATCACGCTTTTTCTTCTTCCTGAAACAATACGTCGCGTTTTAAATGCGCTGTCGTGTGAACAGATACCAATTTGTTTCTTTTCGACATATTTTTAACGCACGGTAAAAAACCTCTCGTCGAACGAGGGGTAACCCTTTCTATATTCGTTTTGATAGTAGGGAGGTACTATATATACATTCATGGGTATATTTAAATCTAATGACGTATATGAAGTACAAATACTGCAATAAACTCGCTCAAGTGTTTATACTGGTGGTTTAAAACCTTAGTAAGTACTTTTACCAAGAATTAATCTGCAAAGTAAGAACAGTTCATACAGATTCATTATCTATTAAACTACTTTGATACCGAAAATACTACGGTATTTTCGACAATCTCTCAGTTTGAGTCTAATGCGGATTTTCATGCTGAATTTATCGATGCCAGAACCGTTAAACATTACTATATCTAAATTTCTGCCAAAATTTGATAGACATCTTGGCTAACTTCCAATCTGCTATACAAAAGCATACGTAGCATTCATTACAAGAATGCAACTCTATTTATTTTCTAGCAAAATTCTATATTTACTCATTACTTTACTGTATTGAAGGGAATCTTTTTTATATAGTTAAATAGAGCACTAAATAATTCCTCAAGACTGCTTGGACTTAACTTTATCTAAACGTGTATTAAAATAAGAACGCTTAATAATGCTTTTATTTATACCTACTTTTACGTACACCTACTTTTCACCACATCATCACAAATAGTCGACGTTAAATCGATTTTTATTTTGAAATAATTAAAACAGAATAGGAATATAAATTATTCATCAAAATATGAACACTTCGATGTCATTTAACGATTGATTGAAATTTATCGACGTTAAGTGACAGAATGCAATATTCTATAGGTAAACTAAAGAAAATTAATATAATAAAAAAAAGGTTGGAATGATATATTATAATGATAATGATAGTCATTCGACGCGATGGTGAAAATTAAAGAAGAAACCAGACGAAAAGTACAGAGCTATTTCTTAATACTGATAACAACATTAAGGAAGAGTTACACTAGACTACAATCATAAGGCTGTAAAGTGTATATATACTACAGTTTTAATAAGAACAGCTGTGTATTAATATTAGGTATTACACAAGCCCGGAAGCTGCATCAACTTAAACAGCCGTCACATGGCACGCGAATATCACCGCTCTTTGATTAGGGCAATTACCTCTGGTTTTAAAATAGCTTGAGTTAAACGTATTCCCTATGCTGTAAGCTGCATTGCGTCTTATTATCTAGTTAGGGCTACATTTTGTAAAATTAAAGTACATGTATAAAATGTATTCTGTATTATTATAATTTAGTATAATTGAAACGCTGTCAGCATTCTCGGGACCTTTCCACTTGGGCATGATTTGTATATTTTCGTTGTAAATAAATAAAATATTTGAGTGCTGAGAATAAATTAATGAGAATATAAAACATCTCCACATATTTTCAAAAAATATATCCTTAACCTGTGTACTTTTATATTTAAATAAAGATCAAACTGCATAAAACACTCCAACTACTTTAAATTATTTTGTATCAACTATTGTTTGAAAGTTAAAAAAAGAGTTAAACTAATACTTTTACATGTCAACTTTTTGATTATGTTATTATGTTATGTAATTAAAGTAATAACTTTATAATTTTTGTAAATTATACGTATGTGTTAAGTATTTTTTATTTTGTTTTGGCAAAATTCGTATTTTTGGTCGTACTTAAAGTACTTTAAGAATAAGATAACTCTATACGTAGAAATTACATTATTATGAAGCCTCTATTACGGTTTCTTACGATCTTTTATGGTTTTTGTTTTCGTTTCAGTAATAAAAATACCTCAGATATTTTAGATTTTCCTTCTCATTTTAGTTGTTCTTATTATATTAATATCTTATTAATATAATAAGAACTTGTTATTTTCCGAATATTAATAATAAACATTTAGACCAACAGTCAGATGATTATTTGGGTTTGTGTACCCTACCACTGTACTACCAGTGTACTACCCGTACCCTGTACCCTATCCAAAAGTGATTGTTTCGAGACTAAGTATTTTAATAAAGTATATTTTTGTTTGATTTAATGTTGCATATTCTTTAAAGAAAGCAAAGTAATAAATAACACAGCATGTTAATAATAAGTCGTGGTCTCTTTGAACAAACATTAACGTTATTTGCTGTTTCAGCTGTGTTTCAAGGACGTGTCGGAATCAAACGTTACTTGATTCGAATTACCTATTTCCGTTAAAATTACAAAAATGTGTGTCAATAGCCGATTATTTTTTTTAATCCGTAGTATCTACATTTAATCATTCAAATTTATTACAAATCAAAATGTCCACGATGTTTTGGAATGACGATTGTGAAATGCTTTTTACTTTTCGGCCTTGTGTTTTAGTTCAAAATTATTATTATCCAAAAATATAAATACTTCAGTTAGGTACATCACGTCTTCACGCTTTGGTTATGTAATTTTAAAGTATACACCGGTGTATATATAGTTGATATAGGTATGGCAAAAAATGATGGGATCTTAAAAAATAAAAGTCTACAATTAGAATATTAGCGGTATTATACACGCATTACAATGTTTTCCCAACAACCTTGAAAAAAACACTTAGGTCATCGCCAATTTTAATTACTGTCTCGTAAATGGAAATTTCATGCTACAATTTAATGGTCGATATAGTTATTATTCTTTGGCTCTTTACTATTCTTTGACGAAAACTATTTGAGAGAACGAATGAAGACACGTACTCGTACAACGGTTCTGCATAATTAAATGATTACTTAGATAATATAATACTGTGACAGAAAGAATTTTAAAATTGATGCGTTTAAATGGTTTCACAAGAATTTTTAAGTTGATAAATCTTTTTGATGGCTTTGGATAAAAATTTTTTTTTAAACAAATAGCAAATTACTTACATTTCTATTATTAACAGACTCTATAAATTAAGTAAAAAATAACTTCATATAATACTTACCAAGAATTTATGCAGCCTATATTGTTTTATATACAACTCCATGTTCAAAGATACCTTATTAAATAACAATATATTAAAAACTATTCTAGTTGAGACGGATTCGACTATTTTATCTAATTTGTACAAACTATTATTAAATACCATTTTTTTCCCCTCTAACTAATTAAACGAAATCTTATTGTGATATAACAACTCGCAGAATTCGCAAGTTACTTTTTTATAAATAAAATCCATTGCAGTCTTTTCATGTTTTATTTACAACATTTTGAATTTCGATATGTTTGATTTCACTCTAAGGGTATATGTATATAGTCCGCCAATATCTCTACATTTTCATTTGCAATGAAAAATGCGTGGCTAATTCTCATACAAGCTTTTCTTCTGTAAATTTCACAGGTGTTCTCAAAATTTCCAATTTTTTTGTTTTAATACAACTTGTTTTCATTGTATGAATATTTTCGTTATTGTTATCGTTAAGTTTTATTTTATTAACTACTATTCTATTTTGGATATTCGATTTAATATCATTATTATTATCAGGCTGTATATCTTCTGACAAACTTAAATCTTTTATTACGGTACTCGTCGACTGTTTTGCTATTGATTCATTGGAAAATGATTTATTCTGCATTTGTGGATAATGATGTAATATAGCAGTAGTATTAAAAGTAATTTTACCGTACTTCACATATTCTACAGGCCTCTTGTTGTCTTCTATGCTTGTACTGGGTGCATAAAACTCGCTGTCAGCATTCGGTGATTTTAGCCTAATATTTTTAATAGGACTCTCTATCGAAATTCCTTCAATAATATCTTTTGTATCATCTATTATTCCTAACGCAACTTTTTTACTGCGATTTATATTCTCCATATAAATATTATAACGATTCATATCTAAAGTATTATTGTGTTTTAGTGGCAACGAATTTGGCAATTTCTTTTGAGGTTTTTCCTCGGCCCTGTATCATATGTTTTTATTATTTTGGTTTATGGGGTTGCATGAATCTACTGCCGCAGCGCCATTGCGAGCGGCGTTTGTTAGCTATGTTTGAGACTGCACCATTGATATACTAGTGGTCTCAGTAACAATAGTAGGAACAGTAAAGTCATCATTTGTCGAATCATAAATTGGAAACTCACAACACAACATGCATTTAAGAAATGCTGGGACTTCAACATAAATAGCTGGCGGTATTGGTATAAAAGGTGACGTGGAAGCCTTGTAATATAAATAATCTGGATTATCTCGATATTTTTCATCTGCCGATCGTTCGAGTAATGGTATTCCAGATAAGAATAATATGATAGCCATAGTGAATAAAGGCGATAGCACTGCAATATACTCGATACCTTCGATAACATTTAGAGTTATAATAAGAATACCCCACCAGACCACGACTTCGCCGAAATAATTTGGGTGACGAGATAACCCCCAAAGGCCGTCATTGCACCATTTTCCTTGATTGGCTGGTTCTTGACGAAATGAAAATTTCTGCAGATCTGCATAAGTTTCAATTAATAAACCAATTACAAATACTCCCGCACCAGCTGAATCTAATGATGTCATTGTTTTGGGTGCCTTTGGATACGAATGATGCGGTGAATTCATAATTATGACCGGCAAACTGACAACATAAACCCATACAGCTTGAAATGTGTAGAACACAGCAAATCTTAAAGTGTTGCTCTTTCGATCCTCAAATTGTTTATCTCTTCCAATATGATAGATTCTGTAGATTAGATATGCGGACAACCGCACGCCCCAAACACAAACAAATGCTGTAACCATTAATTGTCTGCTATCATAGCTTTTCATTGTACTCCCTCCTTGTCCGAGAAAGAAAGTTAATAATGCAATTATGATGAAATTGGCACCACCAGTGAAGTCTGTAACCTTATCGCTCTGTGACAGCGAGGCGATCATGAAAAACAGTATCTGCATCGCCACAGTGACCATAGCACTTACAGCAAAGTTATTTCTATCTATTAGGGGCTCCATTTTAAATATTTGACACTAACTTTTTTACATTTTGGCATCAGAGAATACTGACATAGATCCCTTGGCGCATTGCTGCATTTTGACACTTATGCTTATTCGATTTAGGTACAATTATTGATAAATACACGCATGATTTTCATTTTTATTAACAGGATACTTTAATTTACTATTATTATTTACACGTACTTTAAGCAATCTGATTTATTTACTACGAGTGAGTGTGTATTTAAATTAAAAGCGTGGCACTGTAAGCTTGTGTCGCACGAAAGCTTGCTACTTGCTTGGTACTAAAATAGATATGACGTTTACATCGCGCAAGTCTGTAACTCGCGCAGGCGCTCTCTGAGTGTTTTGAACTATTTTGAACTCATGTTCCAAGAATTTACTGTTGATACTTGTGGTTGATATATATACATATGTAGTCAAAATATTTACCGAATACATTACTAGGATTGTTCACATGAAAGTGACATATTTAACATTGTATTCCCCCAGTCCATAAATAACTTGCTTAGTAGGTCAAACTGACGTAATCAAATTGTGGAAAAGTGGAGCATCGCTTATGTGAACAAAATTAACTGTGGGCTTTATTTTCAATTTTGTAGCTTTTGTACAATTTTATTGTTTATCAAGTATTTGTATTGTAATTATCTATCGACTTGATTTCTCGATATTTCATATTACTATAATGGTTATATGTAGTAATAAAGAGTTGTATTCGATAACAAGAAGAAGTTAATTTTACTGATTAGTTAATAGTTCTGATTAATTATTAGTTATCTTACATTCTATGATGCAAATTATGATCCTTTAGACCACATAATTTAAATGAAGCAATTAGTGATTATCACAAGATTAAAACTAGTCAAGCACGTGCTCAAGACAGTATATGTGTAAAGCGAGGACGATTCGTATTGAATAAAATATATTGTATACAACATATAAAGTGTTTAACGCATTTGGTTAACACATTGCTACGACAAAACTGATATTGGAAATTGTAATATATGAAAGTAAAACAAAGTTAGAAACTCCCAAAAGTGATAAATGGTAATTTAAAAGAAACAAAATGGTATAAAATATTATAAGAGGCTCGTTCAATCAATACTCTCAAATTGATGAATATTTTAAGCGCCAGTAAATAAATAACTTTTGTTATTTTCATTCGGCCAATGTAGTAGACAAAGCGTGATAACAATCAATAGTAATAAAACGACGAGTGACTGATAACATACAAATTTACCCAAAAGTATACTTAAAGTAGAGATAAAGAGATAATACACATATATTGAATTCATAACTAAATATTTTTGCCAAAACTGTCATGATTTGAACATACACAGAAACCTACAATATTTTTTAAATCGTTGATTGCATATGTTTAAATTGCTGAATACTAAAATTCGGACTATTCGAAGTTAAATTTTTTGCTTTTTTATACAATATAAATAAAATTTTTATCTTAACTAGCGGTTAGGTTAGGTTAGTAATAAAATATAATAATTGGATCTATGTGGTCTTTTACTAACCAATAATTAATAATTAATAATACTGTGCACTTTCATCATAAATGTTATAGTAAATTCAGCTAAAATTCAGATCCACAGTTATTGACAATAAAACGCATTACATAGGTTAAATGTAAGCTGTAAGTTAAGCAGGAAACGTATTAATTTTTTTTCTTGGTCATATTATATTTTAAGGATTTTGCAGTCGTCTTTTAAATAGGGCCGTTAAATAATACAGTAACCTACACTTGTAAACACGTCTTACACGACCAGATTACTTTACCTGGTTCTTTATTATTATTTGTTTAGCGAAAAGACCTTTAAAATTTTTTTTACAACGAGCGTTTAGCATGTGTTGTACAATTTTTTGAATTTTTTTTCCATCACATATAACTTTAAGTTTATAAAACCTTCAAATTTCATTAAGTAAAAGCTAAGTCAGTAACATATCCATTAAACTCACGTGTTGTTTAGGCCAGGATCAATACCGGTATCATTGATATACATAGCTGCCATTTCTGCGACTATTTGACGAAACCGTTCTTCGACTTTAAGGAAACCCTCTAAAGATACTCCTCCCAAGTTTAGCGTCATCGTTTCGCTTGGTATAGGTATGACTCGCTCCGGTTCGGGTTCCGGAAGAGGCAATTCACGTAATGGAACTAGAAATACATTACAGGGTGTTACTTCAACAACTATAATTTTTTCATGTATTTTCGCCAATAATAACTATAATAAACTAGTGAATTATTCTAAAAATGCTATTTCTTACAGAGAAGATAATTATGATCTTTGAAAAGACGATATTCAATTACATTTATTTTGCATATATTTTAAACTAACGCCCTTAAGCTATTTACAAAAAACTGCTTTACTCACCGACTGTCCGAACGCTGAAACGAAAACCACGTGAAGACCGTTCACCGGGTTTAGCGTGGAAACGAACGAACATCCTGTCTACGCTAAGGAAACGGAATCTCCTTTCGGTGTCCAAGTGGTATGAAAATAAAAGGCCGGTAGAACCGGATTCATCTACGCCACCTGCGAAATATTCTTAAGATATAAAGTTTTTACGCTAAGAAACAACAAATATGATTAATTAATTTTGATAAGTAAAACAGTTAAGTTAATTATTTTGCATAACAAGAACGTACAATTCATATTGTTTTTACAAAATAAAGTTATAGGACATGCCAAGGTAGTCTTATCGCCTACAAGCAATGTTATATGTGAAATGTGATTGTTTTATTCTTTTTTTCTAGTGCAGCACGTCTATATCCTGGTGATGGTTTATAATTAAATTTTAGGACACCTTTTATAGTAAGGAGTTAAAAAGTACTTAATTACCGGGTTTAACGAGAACGTAATCTCCTGCTGAACCATTTATATCAAAATCAGTGATATTTAATTCTATCCCCATTCCAGCTGCAGTAAACATCCAGTCCGTGATGGTATCAGTTGGATATGGATTTGGGTATTCAGGCGATGTTACTTCGGTAGGAATCTGCGTTGTTAGCCATATTTTTTTAGCACTTCTCATATCTTTTTCTGTGATTTCTGATATTTCATACAAAGATCTGAAATTTTTCATAAGTTCTTCTGCATCTACACTAGAAAAATCTTCAGTAGTGGGTATAAAACCTTTAGTATTTGGATTTTCTTTAAAGTCAGTTCTTGAAGTTACAGGTTTGTTTGAAATCGTTTCAAACTGATAGCTTATTTCAGGCTCAATAGTGCTACTTGTGCCTGACTCATCTAATGCGATTTTATTTTCAAGTGGAATATTGACCAACTCAGTTTTTTTGGTAACTTCTTCTTTAGTCATTGTGGATTCAGTAGAAAGAAAAACACTTTCAGTTTGAATATCTGCATCTGCAGTTTCAGATTCACTAGCCAGTAAAGCATCATTGAGATATAATATTGGCTTTGACTTATTTATTTCTTTGTCAAAAATTTCATTAAGATGAATTACAGAGTCAGAATTCTTATCGGCACTTTTGTTTTCAACTTTATTACTATTATCAGAAGATTCCAAATTCCATTCATCATTTAATTTACTCCAAGTTTCCTTAAATCTATCTAAATCAGCAATAAGATCTTCAATAGCTTGGGATGTTGTGTCTTCTTTAGTCGTTTCTTTAGTCAAACTTTCATCATATTGTATTTGCGACCCATTTTTAGTATCACCACTATCATGATATTCGTCATCAATTATTGAATCCTGCGTCTCATCCAAAAGTCTTCGTGTTTGTTCAATAAGTTCATTGAGATCATCGGACACGTTGTCCCTCTCTAATTCAACAGATTGTGTAAATGGATAATGATTATCTTCATTTAAGATAGATTTTGTATCTTCAAATATTTTTTTTTCAAATTCTAAATTTTCTTGTTCTTCACTTATTTGTTTTGGAGTCTCTGAGTGTTCATTGTATAAATAGTTATTTGTAACACTTTTAGGCAATACATAATTATTATCATTTTCGAAATCATTATCAACATCAATTGCTAAATCATTGACTTCGGTAGATGGTAAGTCAACTTGTTCGTTTTTTACTTCTGCGCTATTTGCCGGGCGTAAATGTAAATCATCAGTCAATTCATCAGGAATATCTTCATTTAGCTGAGATCTATTGTCTTCAATCTGGTAATCTCCAATATCAAAATTCGTGTCAGACTTTGTTACCTTAGTCATATTTTCAACCAGATCAAATTCATCTAAGTCTTTGAATTCATAGCTATTAACATCCGTTAAGTCCCCGTTATCTTCATACGATTCGTAGTTTTGCCAATCATCCTGTTCGTCGCTATCGTAGCTGAAGGCTGCAAAGAAACAATATAATAACTTTTTCAACTAAAACATATGTACGAATCATTATCATGATTGCTACTAATTTGACAATAAATAATTACTTTTGAAGACAACCGAGATAGATTCTAGCTTATTTTCTATAAATATATGCACGGTCTTGTTAACAACGTAGACTAACGCTGAACTTTTAAAATTTGATTTTATTCATGTACACACAGACACATGATACACGCTTACATGTTACGCATTATTTCATTAGGTGTGCTTAGCTCAATCATGTTCTATGTGCTAGTTGAAAACGCGTATCTGATATCAAATATTGTTTTCTCGTCTCGGGTGGAGGGGTCATGATGCTATATACGAGTAATAAATTACACAATCCAATAAACACAAATATATTGGATTGATTTTTGAGAAGAAGTTTACACATTTTTTTTACATATACACTTAAACACGATGTTTTGATAAGTGATGATAATGAGTAATAAAAGTGATCTATGATAACAGCTAGTGCATTTTAAACCCTTGTTTTATATCAGGAAAACCGCCTGACGGTGAAGAGTGACTGACTATTTTGGACACACCGTCTAAAATCCTGACTGTGACCACGCTGCTGGTGGCGGAGGAAATTCTTATAGTTTTGCAGGGTGCTTAGACGACTTCAACTAGAACTTCATCTAAATGCACTCATTCGATTTAAAGATAGCCATATCATATCAATCGAAGAATATGAATGCTTAATAATGCCAAATACATCCTATATTTGGTTATGCGTGTGCTAGGAAATATATCAAAGTTTGGATTTTCCTAACATGCACTTTATCTAGGACCAAAAACAAGCTTCACAACAGTTGTAGAGATGAGTAGTACAATGGAAATAAAATAAATTCTATCTTTACGACCATAGTCAGATGTAAGTGCTAAAAACTACGCTTGAAAGAATCATTATTTCTTTTCGTCCCGATTGATTTTGTGTGAATATAATTCATTGCTATGATATCGGATTACTTAGAGAATCTCATAACAGCATTGCCAAAAATTGTATATTTCATAACTACTTTGACACGGCTTCGGCACTAGAATTGCCAATGGATAAACTTTAGCCAAAAGATTATTACTGAGTTTATTATTCCCAATCCTTATTAATTCGAATGCTGATTTCCCTAGAATGACTCAAGATTCGCGTCACCGAAATGATGATACCATAGTGACGACGTACATTGTTATAAAACATGATCATATTTTCAAGGAATAGTATTTATATTCTATGCACATAATGAAAATAGTGAAACAATATTTTATTTTTAGTGGTTGTAAAACATATAATGAAAAAATATCAACGTAAGGGTGAAATAACCAAAATTATCATTTTTATTTTTATTCCACATAACAGACATCGTCCTAAGAAGACTGGTTATAACACGATAAGGCGTTTAACCCCTAGTGTGATAATAAGTGCAAAAGTCAATCTTCTTTAAGCAGAAAACAATGATCTGTGTCCAAAAAATATATAAAAAAAAAGTTCTTTTCATTAGAGTGTGTATATGTGTTATTGATATTTATTTTTCACATTACTTCTCTTTTTTTAATACATAATTACGTCAAGGTTTTTAGTAGCTACCAATATATACCAAACTTGAAACTCGTAAATGATAAGATAGTTATTTGTATTTCACAATTGCCTCTGCAAAAAGTGTCTTAAAATCACAACATGCTTCTATCTCATTTGAGATAATATTATGGTCCATAGATTATACCTACAGTAAAGTTTTTGTAAGCCGTAAGCGCAGCATTCGTATCATTTAGTATGGCAATGTACCGGGTAATAACTATGATTTAAACATTCATTCAAATTTAAAACAAGTTGACTTTAAATAGTTGAGACAAGCAGAATTTGTAATCAGATCCCTAATATTACAAATATTGCGATACATATATGTAATACACAGTATACTCATAATTTAGCTAAGTCGGCGATATTGTATCGTCACTTAACCTTTAATTAACATTTGACAAATACACAAACATTTATATACTAAAAATAGGTATGACAAACACTTTCCGAACTCCTACTTAATTAATATGTACTTACAAACATTCGCAGAAATGGCTAAAACAGCCAAACAAATCCAAAGTTTTCTCATTTCGTTATACACAATCGCGTGAGCGCACGTCAATACTATGCCATTCGTAAAACTGTACTGGCGAGTGAGGATTAAGTATAAGTGAATACCTAGTGATAATTTATTATCACTGATACTAAAATAACTTTCTTAACGGTCCAGATGGAAATTATTATACCAAATAGATTGCAAAATGTGACAACATGTTGTAATAAGTTAAATAACTGTTTTTAAAAATGAGTTTTTACTACACGTGCTAAAGTCACTGCATCATTGTTGTTGTTCAATATGTCCGAGTAAGTACGCGTAGTCATAGATAGTACGTAGGCAGATAGAAAAAAGTCCCATTCGATTATAAATGCGAGAGTATGCTTGTTTATCCTTCTAGGCTTCTTCATGTCCCAATTGAGGCACAGAAAGATGTGATTTTTGTATGTAGATGAGTGATAAAATCTTATTTTTATCTCGACACAGATAAGTCGTGGAGGAAACAAAAGATATGTTCCAATTCATTTATGAGTTGTGTTGATAGATGGGCAACAGATATTTGACTTAAACTTAACGCTAATATTATTATCAAGTAATAACCACACCTCCACAACCAACACAAAACACAAGCACTGCACGCATTCACTATCGTAAAATCAACGATCTTAACCGAAGCACCATCAGGACATAGGCTCCATGTCACTTTGCTATTTTGTTGTGTAGAACGAATCCTGCCATGTATCAGGCATGAAAACGGATTATAACAAAATAAAATTTATTAATTTTCTAATTCGATTTTATAGCAATTATATATTATTTTATAGCGTTGTAGAACAAATTTCAACAATTTAATATAGATTATTTAGTGCGCCAAATATGAACGCATCTCTGAAAAGTTGATTTAATACTTTCGGATTTTATTAAATGGAAACCTTTGTTAATAAATAAAAGAATGTTATTTATTTTCATGTCTTGTGTAACTGCCTGACGCAGCTCCAAATACCTTATTACCAATTACCCTCAGGATACCAATTAGAATATTTTATTTAATGGGAAAATAAGACTTTATTTAATGGGAAAATGAGACGACACACCATGGCTATAGTTTATTATGAGAAATAGATTATATACTGCAACGTGCTTATATTTCATGGCAAAATAAAACGACTCGCCATGGATATAGTTTATTATATATGGTACGGTTATGTAGCTGCACATCGCCGCACTCTGTTCGCGTTACCGCAATGCAGGACAGAGCTGAGCAAACAAGCTCCGCTTGATCGTGCGCTGCGCTTGCTTAAGGATTTGGTTAGGGAGAACTCGGTCTTGGATGTATTTCACACTCCACCGCTTCAACTTATAAAATTAGTTTAATTTAGTGTAAATTTTGTGTAGTGTGAGGAAACCTAATACATATTATGTTTTATTATTATTAGTTTTTCTTTTGTTTATTTTCTGTATAACTTATTATATCTAATAAGTTATACAGAAAATAGGGTATTGCATGTTTTTTTGTTTAGTTTGTATTGATGAGTTTTTTGTGAAATGTATATTTTTGTCCCCACAAGATGAATAGGGGGTATGTAAGGTCTTGTGGGTGAAGTTTTTGATAAATAAATTATGAGAGGATGATTTGGTTACAAAGTGGTTTGCAAAGTGTACGTATTTCATGGGAAAATAAAACAATACACCAGGCATACAGTTTAATACGAGAAAGGGATTGGTTACTGCACGTATGGTAATTACTGCGAGTTAATGGTTACTGTGACCATAGTAAATACTGTGAAGTGGTTACTCACGGTGCGAAAAGGACTCTCTTCCATCATCAGGATACAGCGAACACTTTCACATCTTCCTACGGACGAACTAATTGCACTATTTCTTCAATCTTCCCATTAAATAAAATATTCTAATTGGTATCCTGATGGTGATTGGTAATAGTGTAAGGTATTTGTAGCTGCGTCAGGCAGCTACATATTGTTTAGTTTTTTCGTCATAAAGTACATAATAATAATTAGATAGCTGAAAACGCAAATATGTTCCGTAACCGATAAGTATAAATGCATATAAGATATATCGACATGACAATACCACTCTTTCATCATTTATATAGAAGTCGTACGAAGAAGCAATACTTTTATACACGAATGAAGAAATATAGATAATGTACGTGTGATAAGACTTCTATGAACTTGATATGGGCATGTGTTGAAAAAGTGTACGACTGTTTATTTCTTATAAACAGTGTTTTCGATAGGATAGTGTTTGGTTAGATTTATACGTATTGTAAGAGACGGGTTAAATTGATATATCATATAAATTAGGATTACGTGTGGAAAGAAGTGCATGGCAATTCATTTAATTTTGTAATGTAACAGAACAGATCTATTCTTCAAGTATCGAGGCAGGTTTTGCACTGTTACTAATTTTACTTTTTTATAGATTATATCATCATCATCATTCTCCTGGTCTTATCCCACTCTAAGTGTGGTCGGTACAACATGTTTAAAACATGTTGTTACATTTTTTGGCTTGTTATGTCATGGCCCACCGCCTGCCTACGTTAACTTTCCTTAGTAGCCTTTTATGACGCCTCGGTAAGAAATGAGGGTGGTCTATTCTGCTCTGCCCGATATCATACGGCGTTTTTTTTATATATTACTTTATAGTAATTAACAAGTTATCAGTTTATCAAAGTATTACATTTCTTTACTCTATGTATATCGAGCAATGGCTAACTCAAAGCTAATATGCAAAAACGTTTATTAAAACTTAGAAATATTACAATATTTGAATATTTGTAGATAATGTTGTAGATGTGTAGATTGTGTTTTAAAAATTCTCCTGCACCGTTTTTACACAAAAATATTTATTTCACTTCGCTTGATTTTATAAACTTCATATACATATAGTAAAACGGTCAAAATTTATTTTACAGTAACATACCTTTTTTTGTATGCTTTTTGTTGCAAGTGAGGGTAATATTAAGAGCTTGTTTTCGTAGCAACATAGTAAGCAACTAACGATCGTTATTATACAATTAATTGTACATAAGCCTATATATTTATTAATTTGATCATTATTTGTTTCTTTGTATTCCTGAAGCGACGATATGTAGACATTGTAAGAAAATTTAAAACAAAGTGTTATAAAGCAATATCTTTCTAATATATGTCATACACTGTGTTGAAAAATAAATGATGAAAATTAAATTATTATTGTAAAATTCACCAAATGCATGAAAAGGTAATGGCTATTTCTTTATATATTATTACAACTTACCGTTAGATGTCACTGTAACAAGATGGTTCACGTTACAACCTGATAAAAACCAATACTTCTAATGAAACACTGTACTATTGTGTACTAATAATTTTGTACTCATTCGTTAGATGTCGCTAAACTTATCACGTACTTTTGTATGTTTATGAATAATAATACTTACAAAAACATATTACTTACTTTTATTATGACTGACTGTAAATAATTACTATTAATGATATATACTAAATAAAGAATATTAGAAGTAGACGGAATATTTTTGAATATTTGTCAATCATAGGCCTTGAAAGTTTTTAATCTTTTTAAATAATCCTTAAGCTATTTGAAGTTAATTGGATACCAAGTTTACATACTATACGTATTATGTACCAGAACAAAACATGATGATGTAAACAAAACATATATGATTTATAGAAGCAGGCGATACTTTGCGGACTTCCATATTACAGAAACTATAACAAAACTACTTTGCTATAATCCGCGCGGTTGTGTGTATTGCTTGTGTGCAATGTTGCTAGTAGAGGGGTACCTTGGGATGCATCCCAAGGTACCCACCACCACATGCATGTGGTGACTCCTGTATGTGTAAGGTACGTAAATTTTGCCTGATTCATACACATTAGCTTTGCATGCATGCTTAACCCGTGCGGATAACAGCAAAGTAGTTCTGTTATAGTTTCTGTAATATGAGATGTAGATTTGCATGTAAAATTTATCTTACAACAAGGCATACATTTTGTCTGTTGCATGATCTTTTATATCTTAAACGAATGTACGTGTTGCTCCTATTAATTAAACAGGCGCTATCAAAAATACCTAGATATCTGTTACTTAATAAATTGTCTTAATATTGTGTTTAAAGTTAATTCAAAATTATTTAGGTTTGTGCGTAGAAAAAAAGGGCTCTATTAGACATCATGGTCATTGCTCGTATAACTCCATCATAAACGTAAATTTATTGTTACAATAATATAATGAAATGTAGCCGACGTCGATATCTCGGCATGAATTCCTTTATAGTTTTATTTTAAAAATATTTCTGTTTTAGTATATTGTTAAATTATTTTCGTAAGAGTGTGAAATAAGGCTTTTCTTTCTTTTCTTCTTCTTCTTATTCTTCTTAGTCAAACGATGCACGTCCACTGCTGGACCTATGTCTTGATGAGATTTCCAAAAAACACAATCTTGTGCCGATGGAATCCAGCGGCTCCCCGCGACCTTTTTGAGGTCAGTCTATCTTATTCATTAAAAAATAATACCATCTAATATAAACAAATAAAGTCTTAAAATAAAAAGCAAACTATGAAAGTCAAATTTATGAAAAACTATGTAAATAACTAAAAAAGTTGTATGTGACAGATAAATTGTGTAATAGACGTTCAATATACCCGACTTACTTCAACGTGACGTCATGTAAATATGGTATTAATAAAATCGTCTATGGAATTTGCAAACCTTGTATTTGAAGGATGTCCTTGGTCCAAGGTTGTGCCCTCGTCCATCAAGGCAAAAACCTTGGAACAAGGACGCCGCCTTGGTTCGAACCTTGAATGCAAGGTTGGTGGCAAGGTTATGGACTTGCGTATTTCCGCGAATCATTGCTTATGATAGCGAATAACGTGGCTTGACGTAATATGTGACGCGAAATAATGATGAATAATGAATGAATTTCAAATGCAAACGAAGTAACTAATGAAATGATATAAGTAATGTTACAAATTTTCTTTAAATATTTGTTGTCATTACTCAGGGGTTTTCTACACATTCATTATAATTATTCATATATCACGTAATTTATACTAAAGACTGTGGACTATAAATTCCCGTAATCAGTTAAATTTTGTATTAATAATGAATTCGGGTTTATGCCATAGGTTCAAACAATAAAAAAAAATGTTAACAATCGCAGTTTATTTCATAAACTCTCGACTTTAAACAAAATAAAAGAATAACGCAGTGACAACATTTACGCTTCGAACACATTTTCGGTAACTAATAAAATAGTTCAATAGATCATAATACTAATTATTAAATTATTATTATTAATAATTATTATTCTCTATGTAAATCAAAACTTGAGAAAATAATTTTAATTACTTAATATTTCTAAATAAATACACTGACTAAATAAATCTTTAGTGAACGTGTTGTAAAATAGTATAAGTTAACCATTGGCACTCATCACTAAAAACTATTAACATTTACAATAACTTATTTTTAATAATAAGTTGAATAAATAGAGCATGAAAAATTTATTTAACAAATTATAAAGAGATATTTTTGCCTTACGTTAATAGTAAATCTAATTATATTATTTTATAAATGAATCGATTTTTTGTTATATTTCATAATTTATTTATTGGTCATCAGTGATAATGCATCACAATGGCACTTTAAAAGAATTATCACATGTTTTAATAGTATTAATAAATAATAAATTCTGGAATTTTATTCTTGTACATTAAAATAAAATATTTACAACATAGGATTACATTAACACTTAAGTAGATATCCTTCTTGAGAGCATAAATCCGTTGTCATCTAATTGTTTATTTTTCTTGTTATTTCTTTTAACTTTTAAACTAGATAGAAAATTATGTTATGTATTGCAGGTTCATTATATCTAGTTCAACGCTCCTTCAGATATTAGTTAGAAATTTTACTGGATAATAACAAAAAATACTTTATAACAAGATGTATGTTGATTATATTGACATAAAAATATAACGATTTCTGTAATCTTGTTAAAAAAAATTCGCAAATTCGAGATTTAATTGGAATGATCATGTTATGAGGATCGCCGTGTGGTATCCGGCAGAATAGAATAGACCACCCTCCTTTCTTACCGAGGTGTCGTAAGAGGCGACTAAGGTATTTGTTGTGTGGTATCCGGCTGCATAGAATAGACTACCCACAGTTCTTACCGAGGTGTCGTAAAAGGCGACTAAGGTAAGTTGACGTCAGGCAGGCGGCCGGTCGTAAAATACGTAGCCAAATCATGTGACAATAGGTTTGTAACATGTTGTGGCGACACCACTTAGAGTGGGATAAGGGCAGGAGAATAATGATGTGATGATAATGATCAGTTACTCAAACGATGTCTCCCATCATTGAGCTTTGAAATACATAGGTGATTCGGCCTACTCTGATTTCACAGTTTCTCCTAATTTTTGAGTTATACAAAAGGCATTTTGGCGTTCTTTCGTGACTTCCTTTTATATCAGCGATAAGTTGTATCCAAATATCGTATTGGCAATAAACAGTTTAGTTTTATAGCATATTTATTATGTTTACCGTGTCGTAAAATACGTAGCCAAATCATGTGACAACATGTTTGTAACTTTTTGTGCCGACCTCACTTAGAGTGGGATAAGGGCAGGAGAATGATGATCATGTTATGAGGAGGGATAAAAATTGTGTACCAAAAAGAGTTTTAAATATGTACGTGTACGGATATATTTATGTATGACTAGAGAGAGGCCGGAAAAAAGATGAGTGGATGGTGTAAATATGTATATAAGAGTAGGGCCATAGTTGACGGATGATGAAAGGAATGGAAGATGAAAACATATTGTGCCGACTATACTTCTAGTAGTATAACGGTATGAGAACGGTGATAACGGTGATAAATAACTCTATCGAATAACTCTATATATATTTAAAACACTTCCTTTCTAAAGTTAAAACCGAACTGATCGCACTTTACTCGTAGAATCCTCGCAAGCTGTGGGGGCCCGCAGTAGAACACTGTAATTTTACCCTTCCGTTGTTCTTGGAGACGTTGGAATACTTTGTCCCAATTCGGTCGACCGGCATTTGTTCGTGTCTTTAACCCTGTTATTAAGTCGCGTTTTTCCTGAAAGCACGGTCAACATTTTATCAAAACATCACCTTTTACCAAAAGCCTTGTAAAATTTTTAAAATCGGTTTTAGATGTACCCTTAAGTAACATTAAAAAACGAGTTTAAGGTGTTCATTTAATTAATGGCTGATTATAGTGGTTACAAATACAACTTATAGTTTAAAAAACTTATTCGCAACAACCCAAACTAATTCTTTCTCCTTTTGTTTGTTTTGTGTGTGTGTGTGTGTGTGTGTGTGTGTGTGTGTGTATTTGTGGTTTTTTTTTCTCTTGACATTTCAATATTTCTCCGTTTACTGTTAGCTTTTATATGTATTTATAAACTAGTGGAAACTTCATTAATTATGTGATTTATATATTATTTTCCTACCTATTAAGTTTTTTCATCTACTGTTTGTTTCGCTTAAAAATAAATAAATAAATATTAAAATTCCATGCACTTAATCCGCTGTTGAATCTCTTAATTCGTTATTGAATAGATCGCAAAATAAATAACTAATAATAAATAAATATATGGGACACTTACACAAACATTCGTCCCTTTAGGGATGCCAAAGTTTGAACTTAATATTGTGTTATGGGTGACGGACAACTGGTAGATATACTACATATATAACTTTAAATATATACTTAAACACAAAAATATACCCGGGCTCGAAGAACAAACAAATTGTTGGGAATCGAACCCGCGACCCGCGCAGCTGAAGGCAGCGTCACTACCCACTGCTCCAACGGGCCATTTAAATGAAATATAGGTCATATGATAATCAATTGTATTTATACTAATACGTGTTTTTAATATTATTGACAACTAACTTTTTCGTGTAGCAAATCTAAGGCAAGCTGCAACCCTACTGCTTTCATGTCACTTCTTTGTAAAGCGCTGGTTATGTACATATGCATCTCGAGGAACCTCTCGCCTCCAGCTTCTGCTTGTTCGATTTCCAATTGTGACAGTAGTGATACAAACCATTCAAAGGAACGTTGTTCTCGGTTGATCCAGAAGAAATCCACCTGTACAAAAATTATCAAATTATTCGTTACAAGCAAATATTGCCTTTTTTTAGAGTAGCTATCAAAATACAGATTTTCACCATTTAATTATCCGCTTTAATTAATTCAGCCAGCGCTCGTTCCACTCTAGGCGTGATCCAATTTATTTAATTAATGAGCCTAGCAATTAACTTATAGCAAAACCGTTTCAACACAATATTTCGCTGTTTCTATACAAAAGCCTTTTAGAAGTTTAACATATACATGGTAGTCCTTATTAAGTCAAGTATCGAACACTTTAATTCTATCTATAGTAGTTCTAATTTCAGGCAACGATATAGATCACTTACAATTGCTATTGAACGATTAAATAATTTTATAATAATTAAAAAATCTACATTGAAAGAATCGAACTAGTTCAAAATAGTGAGGCTTCGATCCGGGCATATTCCATCAAATAAGTTTAGGTTCTTGAATGCGTTGAATGTGGATGTGTTGACGATGTGTATCATGTATTGATGGAATGTGTGCGGGACGAGTCTAAGCGGCCGAGTGTACTCATTACAAGTAACGTGGGTATTTGCAATATACTCGCCGCTCATTTATCAAAAGAAGCTAGGATATTGGCGGATTTAACATTTATGTGATCTGATGATGATGACTACACGGGAGTGACATAGTCAAATTGATTAAACTCCTTAAAAAAATAGAATTACAAAAGAAATAGTTCAAAAGAGGCTACTTAAAAATTAAGTATTTCGGTCTAAAGCTTCTAATTATTTAAAGTCGTTTAAAGACCGAAATATAATGTACACTAGAAATATACGGCAAAGCAACGATTGGCCGGTCAGCTAGTATAAGTACAGTATAATCTCACATCCGTCACTTTGGAGCCACCAACTACTAAGGGCAGAAGAAAACGGCATATCTGCCAAAATATTAAAATTCTACGCAACATGAAAGAAAAGGTTTTTAAACAAGGACTGCGAGTTGCACAAAAACAGTCCTCAAGTAAGGATTCTTGTAAAACTATGTATTTACATATGTACATGAATTTAATATGTACAAAAAATTTATTTCCTCTATGAAACGCTCTAGTTTATTAACTACCTATGACTTTTTCACTATAATCCAGTAAAGATTCCAATAATCCGGCATCCTCCGGTTTTTAATAGTGCCGTCTTAGTGAGATTCTACTTTATTACCTTTCTTAAACTCATGCTGTTCTGTGGCAACTTGGTGGCAAATGTATGACTGCACTTGGGGCAAGTAGCTCTGTTGCTCCAGTATCGGTACATTATAGACTGCAGGATGGAAGCGAAGGGCGTGACTCCGATTCCAGCAGCTATAAGCGCTGCGTGTTGAGCTCGGAAAATGTGGGAGGAGGCTGCGCCGTATGGACCATCAAGGAATATCTGGTTTGTATTGAAAAATACATTAGGCAAAGACATTTAAAATAGAGTATTTAAAAGTGCATAAACCTATATTTTGTTTTCAAGAGTATAAAACTCTTGACCGTAAGCGTTATTAGAAATATTTAATCCTTCTCCATGTACGAAAGTAATTGAATTATTTTGCTATAAACCTTTCTTATACATTATATATGCAAGATTAGTTACCGCACGTATTACAACACCAACACCACCAACTACACAAGCATTTCACACATTCACTACGATAATCTCAACGATCGTTTCGCCGGTTTTTGCTTTGTACACATTACATAGATTTTTAACATTTTTGTACTATGGATTTTTGGATGGAGTAATATTTATACTACTACTATAAATAATATCTTCAAAGAACACTATTCGACATAGGTAAGGTAAGGAATTTCCATAGTCATAAAGAGAAGGTAAGACTTATTTAATTTATCATCATCATCCTCTTGTCCTTATGCCACTCTAAGTGGGGTCGGCATAACATGGTACAAACATGTTCTCACATGATATGGCTACGTATTTTACGACCTACCTGCCTGACGTCAACTTACCTTAGTCGTATTTTATGACACCTCGGTAAAAACGAGGTTGGTCTATTCTATGCAGCCGGATACCACAAGGCATACTTATTTAATTCATCATTAGTTTAAATTATAACTTTATTGTGCTGTTCAAATTTCAAATGCAAAATGTTCGGTATTTAAATACGTTCTTACAAACATCCTTGAATTTTCGAGTTATATTAAAGCTGCCAATACCTCTAATGGCTTCCCAACAGCATAGCTATCAGCAGCATCTGCACTGGAACATTCGGATGGAGACTCTACACTGATACACGGTTTGTCCATCACTTCAACGTCGCGCTCCACTGATAAACTCTTCGACAAACGACGCCTCGCTTTAAAACATAAATATATTGAAGACCAAAAACATAATGTAATTAAGTCTAAAACAAGAATATAAGATAACGTTTACAATATAATACATTGGGTGGATGAGGATAAAATGTCTTTGAATATCTAATCCTTCGAATTCAGCGTCATGAAGAAGTTAAAAATGATGTCATTAATAAAGCTAGAAAATTGAAGTGGAGATAATAGTCCACCTAGAGCTACACCTACCAGCACATACCAATCTGAGCGAATGATATATGCACCTTTTTGTCAAATACAATTTCGACTGCGGGGATAGAATCCGCGGAGCTGAAGGCAGTAAAAGTAGCGGCCTGTTAATATCCCACTGCTGGGAATAGGCCTCCTCTCTCCGTTTCTGGAGAGAAGGGTTGGAGCTAAGACCTACCACGCTGCTCCAATGCGGATTGGTAGGTTACACATATCAACAGAATTCTCTAGTGATATGCAGGTTTCCTCACGATGTTTTCCTTCACCGAAAAGCGTGTGATAAATTGCAATTATGAATTAGACACATGAGTTTTAATAGAAAAACTCATTGGTGCCTGCCCGGGTTTGAACCTATGTTCGTCTCTAGAGAGTCGCACGGTCTCACCATTGGGCTATCACAGCTTCTGAAGGCAGTACTTTGAAGAATTTATCTCCATTTTTAGAAAATCTAAAAGTGGAAGTAGATTTATTCTTACCTATAGTTAATATACTCTCATTTGAACGTCGCCTCTCCTCACTGGGGGGCTTGCATGCAATTATCGTAGGCTTGGTACGCATATAGCGAAAACTGTGGACGAGTGCGCGTGTTTGGGGATGCGCGCCGGTCAGTCTGCGCGCTCTACGCATTTCGTAAGTGGAGAAACTGCGCGTTGATTCCGAGCGATGACAGTCATTTAGCCTGCTTAAACAAATTTTATTCTTAATAATTTAATCAAATTCTTTGAATTCAAACTATAAATTATATAATTTAAAAATTTAATTTCGTATTAAATTATATTTTTTTAATGTTTTAAATGTTATTATATTATTATAACATTACAATATTAACCTAACCGGATAAATATGTATATTTAAGATACAAATAGATAAAAATTAAGTAAGACAATTCAAGAAATATTATTAGTAAATTATACTTGAAATTGCCTTTTACTTGTTTGTGACTTTAATACGCATTATTAACTTACGATTGTAGCTTTTTATTTGCGTTATTTCGTACGTCTGGCATCGAGCGAGATTTTTCCAAAAATCTCAGTGGCGACAAAAACGACGGTCGGGGTAAACGAGAATTGGGAGATAAGACTGAAATCAGAAATTATATCCTAAAGCTGAATATAATAGTCATGAAAAAAACTGATTGTTTGTTTTTGGTAACATACACAAGAAAGAAACACACTTCTTTGTCGTTGCAAAAACTTAATAGCGTGCGAGTATCCTACGTTTGTAAGAATATAATGAATAGAGAGATGAAATAAGAATTCTTCAGTTCGAGTAAATAGAATTGATTAGAGATGTATAAATAATTTATAGAATTAGGCGTTACTTTGCGGAGATCCATAATACAATGTAGAGTGGACTATTCGTTTTCATACCCGAAACATGCAGCATTGTATAATGCTTATGTAATATGTGCTGGAGGTTTATTGTAATTTGAGTATTTTGAGTAAACTTATTTTAAATGATTTATAGAAACAGGCGTTACTTTGCGGAATTCCATATTACAGGCACTATAACAAAACTACCTCGCTATAATCCGCACGGGTTAAGCGAATGCATGCAAAGCTAACGAGTATGAAGCAGGCAAAATCTGCGAACCTTATACATGCAGGACAAGCCACCACACGCACCCCAAGTCTCCTCCACCAGCAATAAAGCACACAAGCAGCATACACACACACTACCACAACAATCTCGACGATCGTTTCGCTCCGAAACCGAAGCATCATCAGGAGGATAGGCTCCACGACAAAATCGTAATGTATTACGATTTTGTCGTGGAGCCTATCCTCCTGATGATGCTTCGGTTGCAATCGTATTATTAGCGGATTATAGCGAGGTAGTTTTGTTATAGTGCCTGTAAACTTATTTTATTATGAGGTTTACTGAGCTGATTGAGCCATTAAAAAATAGGAAAACTTAACCTTAAATCTAATACTATATTACCAATGAATCCGTTATCAGGTTCTTCGTCTATAGTGAATGCTTGATTACTGTATGCGACCGGTGAGAAGTCCACTGATCGTTTCTTTGCGCTACCTGAAGAACCCTTCCGTTTGCTTCTATTGCTTTGACCGGAGGCACTACGGGTTACTTTTCTGTCAATGGTAATAACGATTATACAAAAAATAAAGACGCATTTTGATACTGTTGCATCCTAATGAAGTATTTTTTAATTATTCAATACTCGTTTTCTGCCCAAATAACACATTGAACATGTCTTCAAGAAGCTTTCATAAAAATTTTGTTCATCGATCAATAAATGAATTTTAGTTTAGCCATTTCAGCAGTTTAAAATAAATTTATAAAAGAGCCGATACATGAAGCCTATTGAGATTTATATAAATGATAAAAATGTGTTGATGGTGAGAAATGGTGATGAGGTGAAAAATGATAAAAATGTTAGCTACCATTCGACCTTGCACAAGATAGCAAGGACGAAATGTAAGTAATTATAAAAAATATATTATAAAAAGATCCACCGAAGAGTTTCTAGCTGGCTCTTGGCGGAAGAAGAATTTTCATTAGAGTCAGTGAATCAAAAACACTTGTTTGCAAGTTTTATTATACTTGAATAACGAATTACTTAAATAAATAAAATAAACATTGAAGATATATTCTCTATCTTTGGAATATCTTTTTATTATAGCATTATTATATCATAAATAAAAAAATTGAAATAATATTCTATTGCATTTTAGATTTTATCGGATTAAATTTAGACTAACTTACTAACTTTTACTTAATTGCTTACTCGTGAATACCCTCGTTACTATGCAGTCGTTCCTGTTCCTCTTCAAAGTAGGCATATAAACGGTTAGTCCACTCTCCCACACCTCGAACATGGAGCCAGATGTAATCTAAAGCACAAGAACTATAGTGTGAATATTTCAAGTCTTCATAGCATATGTATTGGATTATAATTTTAATATCTTATTACAAAAGTTACTGTCAGTCACAATTACAAAAGTTACTACTGTACTATTTAAATTGAAACATACGAAGTCCCTACATTTTGCGATATTTCATCACTATATAAAATCAAAACGTGTTGTAATATATTGAATTTTGGGTGAAACTGAATATAAGAACTCGCATAAACATTCTTACACGTATGCATTCTCCCTACTTTAAAAAAAAAACGGTTGGAGCTTAGATGGAATATGTCCTTCACAGCCTATTGGGTGAACATATTGCAGGAATTCTTCAGAGATGTGCAGTTCCTTACGATATTTTCCTTCATCAAATAGCTTATGATAAAAAAGTAAGTAAATGTAACGCCCTGTTAATATCCCACTGCTGGGAATAGGCCTCCTCTCTCCGTTTTTTCTTTTTGGAGAGAAGGATTGGAGCTAACACCTACCACGCTGCTCCATTGCGGATTGGTAGGATACACATATCCCTAGAATTCTCTAGAGATATGCAGGTTTCCTTCACCGAAAAGCGTGTGATAAATTGCAAATATCAATTAGACACATAAGTTTTAATAGAAAAACTCATTGGTGCCTGCCCGGGTTTGAACCCATGTTCGTCCCTAAAGAGTCGCACGGTCTCACCACTAGCCCAGTGGCTATCATAGCTTATGATAAATTGACAGGTAATTATCATTGAGTCGGCCTGCCTAGGATTAAACGAACGATCCCGTGATTAGAAAAGGGTTTAACAAAGTCCTAAATACAATAATGACATACAATACCTTAAGAAGAGTTTTAAGGTAAGTTCACAAAAAGACTAAACCAGGACGATGTGACGTGCTGGTTTTGTCTTCACCTTATCTTCATATCACCTTGCTGATCTGGAGCACTGCTTATAGTGAAAGGATGCCACTCGTAGACTGCTATGGCAGGAATGTTTACGAACACGTAGTCTCCCGCGTGAAACTCGAACTGTGGTGGACGCCGAATCACCAAATGTGTGACCCGCGACGGCAGAAGGATTCCCGATGATATATAGGTGTTGCCGCGTTCGGACCTAAATGATGTGTATTTAAAATAAATGGGGCATATACAGAACTAGTAATATTTACTAAGGCTTTTGAACTAAATTTGATGGACGTGAGTAATTGATTTACCAATCAAAATGCGGACAGCCCCTTAAACCAGATACATGTTTAGGAGGGCTAACATGACTAAAAAAATAATAATTTCCTCATTGTTTTTACAATGATAACTGCCAATCATTATTTAGATTACCACACGTCCTTAAAGCCTGGATGTTATTTATCTCTATTTTCTAGCTCCTTTTGTTTTTTTGCTACACCTCGGTAAATTATCTTAATCAGTTAGTACTTCTTAAGAACTTTAGATGACGAAACAGTTAATTTTCTTTTACAGGAATATCAACATTGTGTAGTTTATAACAACATAAATATGTAATTTGTGTAAATGTTCATTTTCTGTTGCGATATTTTTAACAGACGTAAGAATTAAAAATATTTGAGACCTCAAAAAAATAGTACGTACCTCATCCAAGCCAGTCTCATTATTCGTTCGATTATGTAGATAGTGCCTGGCACGATAAACCACTTCCAAAAGTTTGGCGCATGAAGAATCAGCAAGATCCAAAAAGGAACGTAGAGAAGATGCACAAAGTAAAATATCTGAAAATTATAAAATAAGTCAACAACATATCACAACAAAAACTTGAATATGGCTGGTTCAACTATATATATAAAAATGAATATCAATTTAAACACACATAGTATAAAATCATAAAAGGAACTTCACATCTTAAAATTAAAACATTTTGACAAAAAATATAATTTGATATTTTATTACTAAAGAACGTAGGATAATAACTTTATCCTATATTCTTTTAATAATAATTCATTGTTATAATATCTTTTCCTTAGTTGACATCATCATTACTCAAGCTGAACCGCTATTGGAATTGACAGTATATTTCTTTAAGTTAAATTAATTAAGGTAAAATTACTACCTCAAAACATCCTCCTTTCCTAAGGGCAGGTCTGGACGATAAAGCCAGTACAAAAAGCGCCACACAAAGTATGATGCCCGTGGGATTGGCACATCCATCGCACAAACCAAACAAACCAGGTCGAGTAGTACATATCCACTCGAATATAGTATAGTTGTTCGCGTTGAGTATTGGATCGTTTACAACAATTATACCTTAAAAAAATCCAAATGCAATAAACGAAGATTTAATTTCCAAACAGGCTTAAGTTTCGTAAAGAAGTTTGGTTTCAGGTTTATTTGCTTGAGGATGTGAATAAGGAAAACCATTTATATTATAACAGCACAAAGTGGCTATAAAGTTTTAATGGCTCTATTTTTAAGCCTTTACTTTGACTCTATAACACAAATTTCGACAATATAAGATTATATAGAATAGTCCAGTGTCAAAATAAAACTTATCATAAGTTATCATAAGTAAGGATTTGCTCTGGGAATTGAATATTAAAATCATGATGGCCTACCGTCAAAAATAAAAGATTTAAGGTTAATAAATGTTTGCCGGAATGTATGTTTTTTTTTTAATTTATACCTTAGCCTAATACTGAAATAGTTATTTGTCTTAAATAAATGCATCGTTAATCATCTAATGCTGAAATAATTCCTAAAGCTACGTATGCGTTAATAAACTCACGGCCCAAACGTCATCCCTATGAGTGACACTGAAACTAGGAGTATAACTGCAACTATATAAATGCACAGGCATAAATAAGCCTTACGTTGAAACTATTAGTAAATTTACAGTTATGTGTGCCAATACGTCTAGTGCTCAAATACTTACTAAAGTTACACAAATGCATGACCGTATGCCATATGCTGAACAATACAATTAAAACACCAGTCAGTTTGTGTAAGTAGATGTGGTGATCCAACGGAAGTAAAGACCCAAATCCTCGCTCACGTAGTGCCGTGATGCAGCGACGCAACATCAACACCAGTACCCAAGTACAATTAAAATTTAGACACTGACCTAAAAAGTAAGGGATTTTTTGAGAAAATAACATCATCAAAATTAAGACGTGCTGTCATACATATCGGTGAGATGTGAAAGATAAATTATTCAGACTAAATACTTACCACAAGCTCTAGCAAATATTACAAAGATATTTGAATCTCGGTACTCGACAATCCTTGCAATGAATAATCCAACATTAACCAAACAGAAGAAGAATAGATATGTCAGATAAACGTAATTGTTCCTAAAGTAGGGTAAGGAGAGTTGATAGGGTTTCATCTTCGATAAGCGATGGCGAATGGTTTTTGGCTCAGTTTTGGGGTTTGGTGGCACCAACCACCGGTCTATACTGTAAAAAATACATTTTATGGGAGGTTGAACAATATAACTTGTGTATAGCAAAGGATTACATGTAATTTGTTAAGTACAACAAGGCAAAACGATTTGTAGTCGATTTCATTAAACAAAAGTAATAATAAAATTACTATAATCAGCGATCCGTCATCATATGCAAAATAATTTTATTATTACTTTTGTATTATGGATCTCCGCAAAGTAACGCCTAATTGTATAAACGATTTCATTAAGTTTACTTACAAAAACGATAAAAGAACTTCAAAATTTTTTTTAGTGTGTGCGTGAAATTAATTTCATTTCATTATTTGATGATTCCATAATTTGTGAATTATAGATTTTAATGAGCTGCTTAATAAATATTACTACCAATATTTGAAAGGTACTTAAACCTGAAGCTTAGAATTCAATATTATTGTATTATACAAAGGGATATATTATAGAGTGTTTGTTTCGATATTATTCTATAATATTTAACATGCCTTATAGACAGATTTTCCAGCAATCCTCCATGTTTGTTTAGCTGGTCTCTCAAAGCCTCGTAGGTTATAGCACCCCGTTTTTCCGTATCAGCATCTTCAAACATTGCACTAGTTAGATCTAATAATTGTTCATCCGAAAACTGCATTCCATTTTCTTCCATGCATGCACGCATCACATGCTGTAATTCCCGGTGTTGGATAAGGCCATCACCTGGAAATTAGAAAATATTAATAATGCTAAAAATAATCTAACCCAGTCCAGTCTCAATAACCACTTTGGCCGATTATTTTTACTGAAAAAAAATAATTCAGGGAAAGATTACTCGCTGGAACGTTTGCTTAACACCTATGTGATAAATGACAGAAACAGCATATTACTGGTTGCTGCACGTGGGTTGCAGAACATCGAGTGAGAATAGTCTTGGCTCGCTAACAACGTTACAAGACGCTTAAGAACCTGAACAGGTTTTCCGGTTATCGTAACTAACTTAATTCAATGTTTTTCTGTATCATTTCTACTCCAAAAAAACAACGAATATGAAAGCATCAACAGAGATTTAGAGATGGATTTATTTTTTTACATATCCAATAATTTTCACGAATACACTCACCATCTAAGTCATAAACTTTAAAGAGGAAACGAATTTTGTCTTCCGGTGTCTGTCGTCCAAATCTGTGGACAGCTGCAATGAATTCGTGATGTGATATGGTTCCGGAGTTATCTTCATCGAAAATTTGAAATACTCTTTCTGTGAAAAATGGCTGGAAAGCATAAAGGTTTGGTGTTAAAACGAGTTTCCAAATATCCTTATTAAGATTTTTAATAATATGAAAATCAATAACTTTAAAGTGATAATAAACCCCAACTGGGTTAACATATTCCTCAAAAAGATAGCAAGGAGCCAATGGACCAAACAGTACAAGGCCGTGTTGCGTTGAATTGCCTTAATGAGACATATGTCTAACATTAGAAACTAATTAGTTGATTCAAGACAGAGTTATGATTATAAATATAAAATGCTTACAAGTAAAAGCGAACTTACATTTTTAGAAACGACGATTTTTTGAAATTGCTCCCGCGTTATCTCTTTCTGATCACCCACTGTTTGTGTGAAGAGTTGTTCTAGACGGTCCACGCTCACCTTATCTATCCCCATACGTGGCCTTGTAAATGTAAACGATTGATTAATTTTTATGGGTTGTAGTATATTTAATAGATTAATCCCTACATTTTCTTGCGATCTTTTATAATACATAATACTATTTTGGATAACATAAGTGCAAGAACAAAACTCTATAGAATATAAGAAAATAAATGAGTCACCTTGAACTAGAGAGCGTGGATAAGAATTCCATGATTTCATCAGCCGAGGCGTACCCGTCACCATCAGAGTCGACCACTCGTACAAGTTTATTGGTGACCTGCAAGTTGCTTGTGGTCCAATATACTTATTACAAATAAGTAAAGGTGTTTAAATATGTGAGTTGAATCAAGCATATTACTCTCAATTTGATAATTCAATCGATAATATCCATAATCTTCTATACTTATTATAAAGAAAGTCCCTAAAAGCTGTCTTACTGTATGTAATCGATTTTCTCAAAATCGACTGAATGGATTTTTCTACGGTTTTCACCAAAAGATAGTGCAATACTTCCGGATGGTTTAGGCAAATAGAATATATCGGTATCATGTAAATTGTGCTGAAGAGATCGCGCAGTTGTTAAAAAACTTGCTTGCTGGGAGTGCGCTGCGTAAACCAGCAGAGATACGCTAAAGTAATAAACTAGATAATTGTAGATCTACAAAAAAAACTACAAATAATATATAGATAGCATATCTCTATCTATGGTTAACTCGTAATAACTACTTTTATGTTAAAAATCTGAATTCTATAAATTTTTTTGAGATGCTGATTTCCACGCGGGCGAAGCAGCTGGCATTGCTAGTAATATTATAAATACGAAAGTCTGTTTGTCATTTACGCTTTTATAACTAATTCGCTGTACCAATTTTGATGAAATTAAGCACTATTGTAGCTTATACATCGGGCTGACATTTTTTTTTTTAAATCCCGATTTTCTTCGAGAACAAGAAAAACATTGCAAAATTGAGAATAATTTAACACTTAAGCTGACGCCAAATTAGACATGAAGTAGCTGTAATATAATGAAATGAGTCTACGTTGAGACCACTTTGCAAAAGTAATAACAAATGTGTTTTTGGGATAGTCGATAGAACGGATAGTCCACTCTACATTTAGCATTATACATATATTCTGTTTACTTCATCGCGGATTATAGCAAACCATTCTCCTGCCCTTATCCCACTCAAAGTGGGGTCAGCACAACATTTTACAAACATGTTGTCAAATGATTTGGCTACGTATTTTACGACCGGCCGCCCGCCTGACGTCAACTTACCTAAGTCGCCTTTTACGACACCTCGGTAAGAAATGAGGGTGGTCTATTCTATGCAGCTGGATACCACACGGCATCGCGGATTATAGCAAAACAGTTTTATAATTATTTTTGTATTATGGATTTCCGCAAAGTAACGCCTAATTCTATTAATTACCTACCACTTTATTTTTCAATATCAGCTGGAACGTATCAAGTGTAATCACTCCATCTCCGCATAGCACATAAGCCACACTTTCTACTTGTTCAACAAAATCTAGCTGTTTATCATCTCTGAAACAAATCAAATAACAAATCGTTAACTTAAATTATTTGAAACCGCGTTATTGCAGATATTTTTTTAGTGCAAGTAAGTTAAAAGTAATAATAAAATTATTTTGCTATAATCCGCGATCCGCGATTGTATCGCGGATTATAGCAAAATAATTTTATTATTACTTTTGTATTAGGGATCTCCGCAAAGTAACGCCTAATTCTATAAATTATTGCAAGTAAGTTAATTAAAGAGGATTTAATATTACTAGCTGTGATAGCCTAGCGGTGAGACCGTGCGACTCTTTTAAGGTGGTTAACGGGTTCAAATCCCGGGCAGGCAATAATGAATTTTTCTGTTAAATCTTGTATGTCTAAATGATAATTTTAATTTATCACAGGCATTTCGTTGAAGGAAAACATTGTTAGGAAACCTGCATATTTTTAGAGAATTCTAGGGATATATTGTATGGTCCTTTTCTCCAATAACGGAGAGAGGAGCCTATGCCCAGCAGTGGGATAGTAACAGGCCATTACTTTAATTTTTAATATTATTCTTCATTCAGCTACAGAATACAACACGTAAATTTTTAACAAAATAATTTATGAATAACTATTACGTTTAACCTAATAATTAAAGAATTTGAGACTTAAATTCCTTACAAAACCAGAGTTATAATATTACTGCTATTTATTAGCTGTCCAGCTATGTGTTGCTGTGGCTCAGTCTGGTTTCGAATTCCCTTCAAAACAGAATTCAACAATATAAAAATATGCTTCGTTCGCCACCAAACTTTACAGCAACATCCGCCGGGTTAATCGAAAGATTAATTAGAAAATTTTATGTAAATCGGTCGAGACGTTACGGAGTCTATAAGAGACATATAGACAAACATTCATTTTTTATATATAAGATAAATAGTGAAAGAAAAATTCATGTGCAAAAAAATATGTAACTTTTTTCAAACATAAAATATGTAACTTTATTCTTCGGATGGGGCGAATTATTACCGACTCGTTTGTTCTATTTTATAACCGTCTCATACATTATGTATTATACTTGTGAAGATTATAAGTTTGCCAAATGTTTAACTAAGTAATAAACTTTCCGATTTTCCTCAACTCTAGAATATAATAAACCGAAAACATATTTGTATCACATTTTGGTATTTCGTATTTAAGATTTATTTTATATCAACGAGAGGGTTCACTAATGTTTACTTACGTTAATCTCTCTTTCAGAAACTCATACCAATCTTCCTGGACGAGATAATCTTGTCTTTCTACATCGAACAGTCTAAATATCCTTTCCAGGAGATCCTGAAAAATTCACAAAGAATATGTTAGAAATATTAAAGAAACAAGTTAAGTAATTACTAATATGCTTTTTATACCTTGTTTTGTACCTGAGCAACATTCTTTAATCTTAAAACCGCTACATAAACGACCTACAATAAGAATATTCAAGTACCCTTTATATAAATTTGAAATATGATAACTTACGATACCATTAGGAAAACTTATTTTTAAATAATTTGATGTATCTACCCTAAAAAAAAATGTATGCATCACGTTTTTACGTATATAATAAAATAATTTATATATTGATAATTTTTTTTTCCTCTCTGTACTATCGAGATGGCTATATTTCGGTACTATGTTTCGATTATTATTGTATCGCTTTATGTATCGAAGTAAGAAAGTTCCGATGTCTTTTTCATACTTTCATTTATGGCGCTCGATTTGCATATAATGCGTCAATGTTGTAGATATTACGTAATATCTATTAGCAGCGTTATTTGTATGTATCACGAGATTCATTATAGAATAGCAATTGTATTATATTCTCGACGCCATGTTCTGTAAACTATATACGAAATAATTTTAATTCTACATTTTGTTAATTAGATATGCTACTGTAATTCAGATTCAATCTAGATAGCGTCTCTAAAAGGGAAGCTTCAATCTTATATTATGTCTTATAATGTATAAATCCGTAGTATTTACATTTAGAATAAATTTTAAAATTTGCAACGATAGTATGTCTATTCATCTATTCACGTTTGGTTAAAATTGATCGTCGATTGTAATGCAATTAAAATGTTAACCAGATGAAACAGAAATTGATAGTATTATTGGCAGACTAATTAAATGATCGTTAATATTTAATAGGCTACTAACTGTTGTGGCTGTCTTTTTCAATGTCCTCTTTAAGCAAAACTGTCATTAAGAGTTGAAAAAAATGCTCTGATTGCGGACAAAATGATATGCTGGGTCAATCTAAAGATTGTCTGAAATTTTTGTTAAAATCGGGTCAGCCTTTTCGAAGTCTATAAAGAAAATACATACATACTTTCTCTTTTTTGTATATAGATAATTTAGTACTAAATATTGTTATCAAGTCGTTTATCCAGTCAGAATATTGTCACGTTAATCAGACAGGACATGTCACGCGAGCCGTCAACCATGTCGCAAAACATGTTAAACATCATACAGCCAACACAACAACACACAACACGATCAAATTACGTGGGAGCGATGACAGTTTACACCCACTCCATGTATCGATTACACATTCCAGGAATGTAGTCTAAATATGTCGTTTAAATAAATAACTTAGTACTATTGCCTATTTTATAGAAACTGGTTCCATTGCGTAGAATCACGTAAGTTGACAAAAAATAGTAATAAAACTATGTTTGATCAAATCTGGAAATATCCAATAAATACAATATGTACCCGAATTACAACAATCAGTAAGCCTTAATTTGTAGGTATAATTCTGACCCTTTTTTGTGATGCCATGAAGGTTTTGCCGAAAATGGTCGCTCACTATGGGCCTTATAAGAACGCTCAGAGTCGCTCAGCGGGCGATGGAACGAGCTATGCTCGGAGTGTCTCTACGAGATCAAATCAGGAATGAGGAGATCCGTAGAAGAACTAAAGTCACCGACATAGCTCAGCGTGTCGCGAAGCTGAAGTGGCGATGGGCGGGGCACATAGTGCGGAGAACCGATGGGCGCTGGGGTCTTAAGGTGCTGGAATGGCGACCCCGCACCGGAAAGCGTAGCGTCGGTAGACTCCCTAGGAGGTGGACAGACGACCTCAAAAAGGTCGCAGGGAGCCACTGGATCCAGGCGGCGCAAGATCGTGTGGTGTGGCGATCCCATGAACAGGCCTATGTCCAGCAGTGGACGTCCATCGGCTGACGAAGAAGAGGAAGATAAATAGGAGTGGAGCAGCAATAACAGATATTGCGAAAACGGAAAAATTAAACACTTTCCTTGCGTGCACTAAGTAAACGGTGAAAGATGTTAAAAAACCATGTATGACAAAAATCTCTCCCCTCTAAAAGTTCTAAATAAAATTTCTAGCTTTTAAGGTTAATCCACTTTAACCATAACTAATATAATTATTACGGTTTACTCAAATAATAAGAATGCGTTCGAATATCTTGTCTATAAATTATGCCCTTATACGAACATGTAAATCGATACTTTAGGTTTTATACTTTCCAGAAATACTTTAGCGACATTCGCTTAGCAATGCTTGCTATATACTTCACTAACTTTTACGCGCAACTTCGATCGCGTCGACTGCACTTATTATTTGAGTAAACCATAACACATACTAATTATGCTTAAAGTGGGTTAATCTTAAAAGCTAGACATATGCTGTCGCGGACTTTTATTAAGGACTTTATTAAGGAACAATTTTGTAATACATGATTTTTTAATAAACGCACGCAAGGAAGCTTTAAATTTTGCCGCCTTCGCAATATTTTTTATTGCTGCTCCTCTCCTATTCATCTTAGCGTGATGTTATAAGCCTATAGCCTTCCTCAGTAATCTTACTCTCAAAGAATTTTTCAAATCTATCGAGTAGTTCCTGATATTAGCTCGTTCAAACAAACAATAAACCAATCAAAGAAACTATGTATAGATTAGTATAGATAAAATCACCTAATATGAGGTACATATTAGGTGATCAATCCCTATCATTAATAATAAAAAGGAACCATATTATGAACAAAGTTTATACATTCGAGCGATCGCTCTTTACCATTGTGGTTTACAAATCTAAACATATTATTTTGATTAATATAAAAATTATGACAAATCGTGAATCGTGTTCTCTCAAGGTGTTACTACAGATGTAAATAGTCTGTGACCTTATATGACCAGTCGAACACTATTGTCAACGAAGTTCTCTATTAGCAACTTGTCTTTGTTTTTATCGAACCATTATCTTTGAAAACGATGTGTAAGGACGACGAAGCTCTTACTTGTGCATCATAAGAGTCATGGTTTTTTATAACATGTATAATTCCCAAATATTCGTCTTCAAAAAAAGAATTTCTAAAGCACGGTATTGTGCACTTAATTGCAATCGACTCCTGCAACCTTTTTAAAACTTCTATCTACTAAAAGTAGATAGATTATCTTTGTTTTCCGGTGTACAGTCAATATTTAAATAAATTGTTATCCTAATGTTTATTAAGGCCCTTTCGGCTACAATACTTATAAAGACTGTACTACGGATTTCCTCAATTCTGAATCGATCACGTAAAGCTACTCTGCGTTTAGTGTTTCTCAGCATATATTATTGCAATCTGGGTATGTACAGTTATAACTTTGTTTAACGTTAGTAAAAGTTTGACTGGTCCGTTGGCGCAGTGGGTAGTGACACTGTTTTCAGCTTCGCGGGTCGCGGGTTCGATTCCCGCTGAAGGCCAACATTTTCTATGAACAATTTATTGGTTCTTCGACCCTGGGTGTATGTTTGTATTTAAGTATGTATTTAAAATTATATATGTAGTATATTTACCAGTTATCTGTCACCCATAACACAAGTATTAAGTTACTTAGTTTGGGTACGGACGACTGCGTGTGTAAGTATCCCATATATTTATTGATATTTATAATGGCCTACCAGTCAGAAGTGCTAACCTTTTCAATGGTTCGCGAGTTCAATTTACGACCAGTAAGTTAAAAACGTATAAATTATTGTTTTTTCTTTGAATTATACATATAATTGATAAGTAATGTCCAGGTGTTTTGTAACGAAGCACACATCATGATGAAACCTACGTGTCTAAAGAAGTTCAAGGATATCATAAAACCTGCCAATCCACATTTGATCAATGTGTTGGGTATAAGATCCATGGCGTCCTTAGAGAGAAGAGTCCAGCAATAGTAATAAAACATATAAAAGCGTTAGTTTTACGTCATACAACGTTTACTATATATACTGTGGTTTTAAATTATGATTGTATAAATTTCAATCTTGTTATGTTTAGAATGAATCAAGTTTTGTTACTATAGAGGTATAAATCGTGAAAAACCAACAAAATGGATCAAAATTATAAAATAATTCTATGAATGAAGCTGTAGTTTTTAACTATTCTAGAAACTAAAATATTCAAGAATAACTGTTCTCGACAATTCCATAAACTGTTATTCTCAATTGATCAACAAAAGAATTAAATCACATTTTCTTTACTTATATATGGGAGATGTTACTTTGTTCTTCGGATTCAGCGATACAGGAAAGAATTAATTTATTATTGATCATTAAACTAGCTGTGCCAACAACGGCTTTTCAATAATCTACGAAACTTTTCCCGAATTTTCGAAATTTTGAACACAAAAGTAGTTATTGTGAGTTAACTGTGAGAGATAGAGACATGCTACCGCAGACTTTTTGTAGTATTTTTATAGACCTACAATTCTCTAGTACATTACTTTAGCGTATCTCTGCTGGTTTACGCAGCGCACGCGACTAAAGCTCCCAGCAACTAAGTTTTTTAACAACTGCACGTACTCTTCAACACAATATACATAATACCGATATGTACTATTTACCTAAACCATCCGAAAGTATTGCACTATCTTTTGATGAAAACCATACTGTTCAGTACATTTTGAGAAAATCGATTACATACAGCCACAGAGCTTTTTGGGACTTTGTTTTATAATAAGTATAGATAGTAATAAACCTATTACCCATAAACTTGTATCATATTTCCACACCTCAGTCATAGAAATTGAAGTCGATACTTTATTCTGTTACATAAACTACTCACGATTTACACACAAACCTAATTTCTTGATACTGTTATTATAATAGTCGTTTTAAACTTTATTAAACTGTTAGAAGCGTGTAACATTTTGCAATACACACGGTCCAAAAGAGTATATTAATGTTGGACCTAAATATGTTGACAGTAGGTATATGTTGACGATTCAAAAGCACTTGTTTACACGTTTACTTGAATAAAGAATATTTTGAATTTGAATTTGAATAAATTTAAGGGAGCTCCCATTCTCTGTTTAAAAAATTATGCATTTTAATTTACTATCAGTGCATAAAAACTAGACTACATAACAGAAGATGACTTAATAGACTCCACAATTCTATTGTATAATTTACTTCTATTGTCTTAGAATATGAGTTATTTATAACCAACCATGTTATATATCTTTTCACGTAAACTATTTATTTACCTATTTATCAATAAAATATATCCAAACACGTAGATAATAAAGTTGGCAAGTTTTAAACATGCATTGAAACTAATGTAAGTGTAAAATAATTTTATTATGCATATAGTAATGTAGCGGCCTGTTACCATCCCACTGATGGGCATGGGCTTCCTGTCGACGTTTTTTGAACGAAGGATTGGAGTTACCTACCACGCTGCTTCAGTCCAGATTGGTAGGTTACACATATTCCTAGAATTCCCTAGAGATATGCAGGTTGACTCACGATGATGTCCTTAATCGAAAAGCGTGTGATAAATTGCAATTATTAATTAAACATAAGTTTTAATAGAAAACCTCATTGGTGCCTGCCCGAGGTTTGAACTCATGATCGTCTCTAGAGAGTCGCACGCCTCTGGGCTATACAGCATATGTATAGTTGGTTTCTGTACCACGCGTAAATGAGTCGATAAGTCGACTTACGTCCTTTTATATGTTTAATCATAACATGCATTAGAACGGCTAATTTATGTCAGTGAAGTCGATAAGTCTTTTATATCGCTTTTACACACTTGTGAATATGTGAATAACTCTCTTAAACATATACTAAACGTAAAGCTATTTATAGCTGCCCTGAAAAGTATGCGTTTTAGGCTTTTGAACTTAATCACGCCTAGTACGGATTTAAGAGCAAAAAAACGGCTTTCATGTGGAACTTCTGGGATTTTGCATCTTTCCATCAAAAACACCACAAATTTTTTAAAAAAATTTTAATGTATTGAAACCGGCTATACTCACGTCTTATTTTATCCGGTTACCGTCGTGTAAAGAGCTCATGAATAAGTGGCCCAGATGGGCTCGAAACTAGTCGGGTAATCCGATAAAATAAGACGTGAGTATAGCCATTTTCTATACATTATCTAGAGACACCACTAAAATTTGAATCACAAATATAAAGATTAAAGAAAAATACACAAGGTTTATTTCTTTCAAAAATACCCTGTGTCTCAAACCGCTTACGCCTTATACTTATTATCCAATAATTATATGGAATGGAAAATAAGCTATCCGATCAGTCGTGTAATTTAGAGTGTTAAATGCTATGCTGCATTCAAGACTGATTTAAATAGATTTCTATTAAAAGTAACTTTAAATAATAATACTATTGTATATTCAATAATAGCACCTTATTATAATGAACGTAGATAATTTTTCATTTTTTTATTTATAATCCCTTTAATATAATACATATCATAAAACGTTGACAGAAGGTGGTTATCTGTTTTTGATCAATTAAATCTATTGAAGGTACGGTACGGTTTTCACTGAAAAGTAGTCCAATTCATGGAATCAGTTGAAGAGGTCGTGCGGTTGTAAGAATACTCTTATTTTATCAAACTTACTGTATGCTGCTAGCCCTTACGGCTCTTACAGCGTCACCGGGCGGGACGTGCGAGCGCAGAAGCATCGTCGAAGTTGCGAAATGCAGAAAGTCCTAAGGATGCCTCCTGCGAGGCCGAACCAGGGCTTAGGGCGACGCGTGGAAGGCTGATGGTATGACTTTGATTATTCATTGTCATTCAAAGGCTAATGATACTCACCTGTTAGGAGCTTTACTCGCTTATAACGCGATAACTCAGAGATACACTAAAGTGATTTACAAAAATACTAAGATAAATTCCGGGATATCATGTCTCTAACACTTACGGTTTACTCCCAATTACTTTTATGTTCTAAATTTCATTTTAAAGGAATATACGCGCTCTGTGACTCACAGATTTCTTCTTAGGCGAAGCCGCGGGTATAGCTAGTATAATATAATTTAAGTCAAGTGGATGTTAATTATTAATTATAATTATACTATATTAAGTACGTAAGACAATAAAAATAATGTATGGATATTTATCTGTTTTGCTAATTCTTATATATTTTATATATTGTTACAAAATTACAATCTTCAAATCTATTTATTTGGATACATAAGAAACAGTAGTAACAATATTTATAAATTACATTTCATATGACTTAATCTAACTGTTCTTACACTTACAGGTACCACAGCATGCTATGTGTTACATAAGTAATAAATCATTAAATATTAGTGTTAGATATATGTTTATATATATTTTATGGATTAGTATTATTTTATATTTATATTTATTATAGTAATAATTCTGTTTTCAATATTTATTATTTATTATGGGCGAGGTTAGTCAAGTTTTATAAGTTTAAAATTTACACGATTATCGAAGCGTATACCGACAAGAACTCATTTACAATACTTTAAAAATGGATTTCTATTGAACGCGATTTTTTAATAAATCGACTTCATACAATTGCTAATGCATAGTGATAAGGGAAGCCTAATATAGCAACCGACTTATCTATATAATATGAATAATTAAATTCACTTCATACATTAGGCATGCATTGATGTAAATATAAATTATAATTAAAGTAACAGTCATATTTTACTTTACAAATTGACTTTAAATTAATTGATAACATCTGTCGCTATACCTCTAATTATAGCAGATCGAGAAATAACAGCTAGATATTGTGACAGCTCAATGATGACAGTGAGAGATTATGAGATGTGGGGATCAAATCATAGAGTTATTATACTTAGAGTAGGAGTCTAAGACAAACTAGTGACAATGACACAATCAATACTTATTATAAAACAAAGTCCCAAAAAGCCGTGTATCTGTATGTAATCGATTTTCTCAAAATCTACTGAACGGATTTTTGTACGGTTTTTACCAAAATATAGTGCAATACTTCCGGATGATTTAGGGAAATAGTGCATACCGGTATAATGTAAATTGTGTTGAAGAGATCGCACAGTTGTTAAAAAACTTGCTTTATGGGAGCTTTAGTCGCGTGCGCTGCGTAAACCAGCAGAGATACGCTAAAGTAATGTACTAGAGAATTGTAGATCTATAAAAAGACTTAAAAAAAGGCCGCAGTAGCAAGTCTCTATCTCTTATGATTAACTCACAATAACTACTTTTGTTTGAAATTTGAATTTTAGAAAAAAATTGTGACACGCTGATTTCCACGCGGGCGAAGCCGCTGGCACAGCTAGTAAATAATAAGATGGAAGACGATACTCGTATACTTCATCTTTGTCTATTCACACATAAAAAAGTAAGACAGATAAATCACCCTTATTTGTTTTTATTGTAATAATATGGCATATTTTAGTCTTACTTCCCTACTCTAAGTATAATAACTCTATGGAAGAAATACTGCATTACTTGTAGCATAATAGTGATGTTTTAAGACATGTTCACGTTACAGATGGCTGTCTTGACTTTCCTGATATTATTTCATGTCTCAAATTATGCTGTTTTGATTTACAATATCACAATTAAAAGTTTATCTAATTTTGCGATGTTTTTTATAATTTGTAAAAATTTTGGTTGGGTTGGTTATTCATAATTTATTTTTGAAATGATTTTCACCAAAAAGTTCTTCATCGTATCTTGATATATTACTACGGTAATATATTACGGTTCTCAACATTTTTTGGCTAAAATGATTTGAAATTGTAAAATGGATTTCGTATCCTAAACAGCTTCGTCCAAGAAGTGTCAAGAACTGGCAGATATCGATCAAATTTTTCCATAATTTAGTAAAACTTAAGTAATATTAAAAAAATACAATTTTATCTTCTTTTTGATTTTGGCATCATAAAGATAAATAACCTAAATATGTATATATTATTTTAAGATAACTTACTTGTGAAATAAATAAATAAAGATATCCTAACTAGTAAAGTTGTAAAAGGCTTTAGGGCAAATAGCACATGAACTATTTGAAATAAAATATGTAGACTTTTGGATTGTTTACACACTATACCTAATACTTTTAAGATGTTACAACTATAATCTGTTATAGTTTTATGTGGTCGTGGTCTTAATTAAATCATTAATTTCATGAATTATTTAAGAGGTAACAAAATATATCAACAACTAGACGGATACACGTTTCCTGTTGAACAGGTGTGATGTTGTCGGTATGAATCAAAACATTTACCCACATTATATGCTACATAAATTATTTGTGAACTTGTGTTCAAATGAGCAGGTTTAGTATTTTCCGAAAATAAACTCATATCTATCGTAAAATCTATCAAATCAGTCTTAGACGCACTAATATACCCTAACATTCACAAGCACTTAAAATCTGTGAATACCCAACCCTGAACGTTATGATATGCTTAAAATAAAAGTAAAGTAACGGCATGTTACTATCCCACTGCTAGCCATATTTTAAATTTAAATTGAAATTCAAAATATTCTTTATTCAAGTAAACAAGTGCTTTTGAATCGTCAAATTTTCTCCTGGTTCGGAAGGCTATTCCTACCGAGAAGAGCCAGCAAGAAACTCAGTGGATGCTCTTTTTGAAATATAAATGTTATAACTAGTTACATTTAGTCATTACTGTCTTGTACGGAGTAGAAGTGCAGCTATATCCACACCCATATCCTTATCATCTACGTAATCCTAAACAGTATAGTAGGCTTTCTGCATCAGCCTCGTTGCGTCTTATCTTCACAGCCGGATTCAAAAAGTGTGCATTAATGAGGTGCAGTCATCCGGAACGGCTTTGGTTATGGGTGTGCCTCAAGGATCAATCCTTGGTCCCTTTCTGTTTTTAGTTTATATAAATGATTTCCATATTTCATTCATAATATTTGCGATATTGTAGTGTTTGCGGATGATACATCTTTAATTTTTAAATTAAATAGAAATTACCATAATATTGACGAAGTAAACAGTGGTTTATCGCAAGTAGCCCATTGGTTCAGGGTAAATAATTTGGTACTAAACTCTAAAAAAACAAATTCTATTGAATTTGCATTACATAATGCTGCAAAAACAACAAATAGGCTCTCCATAAATATTGTACCACTGAAAACAGAAAATACAACTATATTTTTGGGAGTGACCTTGGATTCAAAACTCCAATGGAGCACACACATAAAAACTCGTTTTAACAGTGTTTTTAAAACTGCTGTAATGGCAAAGCCAAAATTGATTTCGGAATTTTATTATAGAATCTTATACCCAAACCAATAAACGATTTACGTACTTTTGCTAGGCGCAAAGCAAGTGCCGCAAGCTTTAGTCGGTTCCTATTTTGTTTATGTATATCGTTTTATAATTCTTTAAATGTTATGTACAAAAATTAAATTGCTTAGAATATACTGTGAAGCACATGTAAGAATACCTATTTCCTTAAACTTCTCTCGCAGGGAATCTCGAGGATTTAAATTGTAAATGCCACGAATGGCTCTTTTTTGTCATACAAAAAATTTTAGGCCTCCTCTCTCCGTTTTTGTTTTGAGAGAAGGGTTAGAACTAAGAAATACCACGCTGCTCCAATTCGGGCTGGTACGATACATACAGTTTATTGAGGTTGACCATCATCAACATCTGTTAGTCACTAGAAGAATAGGAAGATCATTATTTAAGTCTTCCTTAACTAACTACTATTGTTTACTTACCGAGATATCATTTTTATGCACGTATTTGCTTACATACACTTAATTACTTTATTGATATCAATTTTCATGTCTAATTACTGTTACAAAACTTTCAAGATGATTGCTGTGGGATAGTTCGCGGATAATTCGTTCCCACACTGGAAAGTTGTCGATACGCTTATTAAAATTCCTCAGCTTAACTGATACTAAAAAGTAATCTAATTAAGTCTTCTCTTTCATTCGTAGATAAGGTTGATTGATGACATCAATCAACTTACTTCAAGACTTGGGCAAACGACACAGCTTAAATTTATAATTAAGCTTTTTTATCTTTCGATCGCTATGTGCAATGGACTTACTTGCAAAAATCACTTTCACACTTTCATTACTTTTTTAAAGATGGCTAATTCAATCTAAGGCTATTAATTTTTTTAAAGATACAGTTTTAAATTATGCAGCTTAATATATTTGTATGATCCTTGTTTAGATTTAGTCTAAGCCTTCGTACTGATTACTCAATGGCATTAAGCTTAGACAATACTGCGCAAAGTGTTGCAACTTTCATTTTAACGTACTTATAGACTTGCGACGGTCGTCGTGTCAAATTAAGCTACTCTAGAAAAAAAATACAATCGATAATGTCAATCAATGCATATCACTTTATTCTGGTTATATCTCTTAATAGATTACGAATTACTACGTCTTTTACAATTTTTGTTGATTGCAGAACTCATCAGAAAAAAGTAATCTATAGATCTCCTCAGTAATAAAGAATAGAACAAAAGAATCAAATATGCATAACGAATTCGCAGAAAATAAAACTTTACTTAATTAAAATGCATGTGTTATCCGTTTTCCTACATGTCTAAAATTTTTGTCGTAGAATATTTTTCTGTAATCATTTACATAAATCCGTAGTATCATAACCTTTTGCTATATAATTTTTAAATATATTTATTATATTCCATAATAATATAAAAATATTATCACAAAATTAACTAAATTGTAACTATTCTATATTTTCTTAGATCTTTTATATTTTTATAATGCAGTTATATATTAATGCACTTATATAGTTATGAAAATATATATTATAATAATGTGTTTATACATGATGTAATGAAATCAAAACAAAATAATCTTTATTCAAGTAAACTTTTAACAAGCACTTTTGAATCCTCAAGGATCAGTTAGATTAAATGAAGCTACAACTGGTTCGGAATGTTGCTCTTACCGAGAAGAACCAGCAAGAAACTCGGTAAGCAATCTTTTAAACATTTTAAATTTACATTATTTAACCACAGTCTTGTTTGTTATGTTATATGAACTTATATACGTAAATTATGCTATTTATAGCAACTAGGTCGTGTCGTAAGTCTACACTGTTAGATCAAGGTTATCTGTCGGTCACGCTCGAAGCATTAAGCCGACAAACGTATTCAGTTAATCCAGCAAAGATAAAATATTGTAATTAATTATATAGAAACGTTAGTTATTACTGCCATAGGAGACTAGGTTGTGTTTACAAAAGCATTTATTAAGTCACTATTTCTTGATAAGTTAACTTTTGAAAGCTACATATTTATTACCTACTATTTTTACTTATTGAGATTTTTTATTCGTATATCTCTGTGCGACAGAGACGATGCTCTATGAAGCAGAATCTAGCTGATATCTCTCTCTTAGCCTCGATGTACATTATTTATTGCCGCGTACTATACGTGAATAATCAAAATATTTGCATGCAGTATTTAAATGACTGGACCGTTAGCGCAATGGGTAGTGACCCTAAATTCAGATCCGCGGGTCGTGAGTTCGATTCCTGCCTAAGGCCAACATTTTTTAAAAACAATTTGTAGGTTCTTCGGGCCTGGGTGTGTATTCGTATCTAAGTATGTATTTAAAATTATATATGAATATATATACCAGTTGTCTGTCACCCACTTAGGGGATGGACAACCGTGTTTGTAAGTGTCCAATATACTTATGTATTTAAAATACATATCTATATTGGACTATAATATATTATCTTATTTTATACCGTAATATGATACATTTGGATTATTTTAAAGTAAAAGTTTCCACAGTATAGTAGTTTCCAGTATATTGTCCAATAATTTCTGTGATATCGTAGAAAACAAAAAAGTGCTGTCTTACATTTGTGAAGAATGAAATGATGCAAATAAATATAATCGGTGGTAATTTAATTGATCAACATTATAAATCAATACTGTGGATACAACCTCACTACTATATAGTACTTTTTCATGGATGGTTAAGAAAATAGCAGACTACCACGTTAAGAATCAAACGTCTTAGTTATAAAAGTAAAACGTGACAGATCAAAACAAATAACGAGTTCTCTGCCTACATTTTATAGTTTTTCTTTATTTTGTTATAGCGACCGCAGCGTTAAAGGGCCCTCGTAAGTTCTATACACTATTGATTTCCAATTAAAATGCCACGAATGTTTTTAAAACAGCCATCCATCACAGTAGGCAGTAGTCAGGTACTGACATGAAATATGTATTCCGCCTCACTTAGGCTGATTCATTGTATTCAATCATAAATCATGACTCATTGTGTTGAATCATAAATCAACGATTCATTGCGATCGGATAATAAATCAATAACCAAAACGGAGGCAGCAGCAGCCACTTTACGGATGCATAATTTCTACTCTCCGTCAAAAATACTAAATCATTTCATAAGAAATAATAGAATTATTATGGAATAATCATATGCTGAATTAGTTTGTAAAGTATGGTCAGTTACTGACCTGCAGTCCTTCCATGAACTCTTATTGCGACTCAATTGAAGACGTAAACGACAACCGCGAACCGCTTTCTTTTCGTACCATGAAGTGTGAATTACAATGTTTGAAAAGGATAACGTTATATAAACTATATATAACTCTGCCTCTTTTATTCACATGTTCTTAGGACGAATCACGAACGCTTATTCGGCAACGACTTAAAGTGTGCGTCTTTAAGACACCATGGTATGAAAAAGCAAAACAATTTCGTTTACGTCTTCAATTGAGTCGCAATAAGAGTTAATGGTAGGCCTGCTGGGCTCGGCTAGGCCTCTTCTCCTTTTTTCGAGCTTAGACTCACCAAGCTACTCACATATTGATCGGTAGGTACACATATCCCTGGGGATATGTGTACTTACCGATCAATATGTGAGTAGCTTGGATGTAGAGAAATCTGGATTTCTCTAGAATTATGCAGGTTTCACGATGTTTTCCTTCACCGAAAAGCGCATGATAAATTGTTTAATATCAATTAGGCAAGTTTTAATATAGAAATTCATTGGTGGGTTTGAAACCGTGACTTCTGTGAAACATTAACATTCGTGAAAAATTACAAAGGTTAATGCTAATAATCACCACGGTTCATAAAAAATCTTTGAGTCGCTCAATGGCCGATGGACCCAGTGGCAGTTGGAATATCGCTACGTGATCAAATTGGAGAAGTCAGGAGGTCCGTAGAACTAAAATAAAAAAAATTTTTTTTCACGATTGTGCCCAATCGTAATAACAAAGTGTAATATTGAAGTCGAACATGGCACTATTATCCGATTCAAACAATCCCATATCAATTTAACCTCGTGTTAAATGCTCCGGTATTGCTTGATCATTTATAATATCACGTTTATGACAGTTGAGGTCAAGAATAACCAATCACATAACCGTTTCATTTAATTGAATAATGTTTTAAGTTCAGCCACGCCCCTGCATACCCAAGACCCATACATACCCTGTAAACTCTATATTGCACGAATTTGAATTTTTGTTAAAAGATATATATCATATTTTTTGTTTGTAAGTTGTCTTCTACAAGACACATGTTAATGAAATTTGGTAGAATTAAATTACAAAGTTGGCATACAGGATAAAAAAAAAAGTTTTTCCACAGTATTAATCTCAACAATTGACGAGTACGAAGTTGCGAATACAGCAGCAACAGTATAAATGTAAAAATAAAAATATATTTGTTTATTTATACTTTTTCTATTCAAAACTAAGAGATTTGGTGTTATGAGTAAGTCGAGATTTTAGAGTGGTACAAGATACCTTTTATCTCACTACAGTAACACGCAAAAGAAGTGGACAGAAATTGAAAGATTAAAAATTTTTCGTGACAAAAAAAAATATAAAAAAGAAGCTCTAACGCTACATGACGACGCTTTCTCTTTTAATCGGTAATAAATCGCCTTCAGGATCTAAATGGCCTTTCAACTTAAATCTAGATAGAGGCTAGATCCATTTATCTGTCTTACCGCCGCAACGCATGAAACGTCATGTGCATAAGGAGGTTACCGTCGAATACATTACTAATGGTTCGTTTAATAACGAAACTACAAGACGATTGAATGAGATATTACTAACATTGAAAGCTAATCTTGTCGAAGAAAGATAACGTCTTAATATTGACAGCTACAAAAATGTAAAGATTGCAAAACAAAAAGGTGTTTCTATATCAATTGTAAGCTTTCCCACGATAACGACTTATTAACGAATACACCACTCTCAATCCTGATAGAGGCAATAATCATAATATGCCTTGAGTAACCCGGTAAAGGTTTAATGCTTCGGGAAGAAGCTTGGTTGGTTGGAGTAGCCTTTAATAATGTCCTCATCAACGCTCCCCTGAAAACAGCCCATCGGAAGAAGAGGCAAGAAACTATAAAATTCAAATAAAATTTAATTTGTAGACTATATACTTACTTACTTATATACTTACACGACAATTTATATTGAACTACAGTTAAGTGAATAAATCACAACAGTCGTTCAATTTTTAGGGATGCACGTTAGTTAGGTGTAAAAGTCACTACAACCCACTGTGGTTCTATTTTAAGTGATACATATTTAAGACTGAAGTTTGCCATATCAAAGTTAAAGTTTTAAGTAAATATTCAAATTTTAAATCTTTAGAAATAATGGCTGAATAGAGTAAACGCTTATCTATAAACAATGATAAAGTTTATACTATCGCAAAAGAAAGATAGCGTCATTGTATATCAATGACGCTATCTTTCTTTTACATTTACTTTCTTTTACTCTTACAGTTGTTTGAGTGATGGTCACTCAAACTACTGTGAAAATATGCTTAATGTCGATACTGATAAAAGTCGGTCGGTTAAACGATATTAATTGAAGGATAAATTTTAAATCAAACATTCCAGAATGTAGAAATGCTAAGTAATATTAAGAGAACTATATAACAAATATTGGTGAGTAAGTAAATGTAATATAGACAATACAATTAAGTTATGTTCTTAGTTTTATAAAGTCATTAAGGTTTTAAGGATGATTAAGTATGTATTTTAATTACTTTTATCTACTCTGATACTATAATACAAAGATTATGAAACAGAAAACAAAATTTTTATGACAAACATTACGTACAGAACAAATATAAAAAATTAAAAAGCTTCATTACGATACAGGTCTTGTATGGACACCTGTATCATAATGTAACTTTTTAATCATAACGATACACCTATACAACTTCAAGCTGGACCAAGGAGGTTGAACCTCTACCTTAAAAAAAAGGTTTTAATGAATGGGTCCGCGGCGACGCAAAACGCATGCGCAATCGATGTTTGCGCCTTGGCGCCAATATATGACATTTAAAAAATATTTTCAATATTTAAACGAAGTTTAGTTGTGTTTGTAAAAAAAATAAGTTTTTGTGTAAAAACATGTCTGAGAGCGGGGATAGTGGTAATTGTACACCACCAGATATTCTGAAAGCTGCGTCAAACATGACCGTGAACCTGTTGCCGACGAAATCTAGGAGCAACTATATTAAATGTTACCACGAGTTCATGGAATGGAAACGTACGTTTTACGTATTATAGTATGAGAGTAGATAAAGTAGTGTATGATACTGCACATAACTTGGTCTTATAACACTCGTGTGACACTATAAAAAAACTCGCCTGCCTTATTATTATGCAACCCTTATTATGCAACAGTATCATAAACTACTATTAGGATTTAATTAGAATTTCATTAGTTTGATCGTAAAATTTTAATGATTAATTTTGACTAATCTTTCAATATATTAATCGAGCGTATACGAAACCTGTATTATTATTGATAAAAGTATTTAAAAACTCTATACTCTTATTTTTAAAAAACTTGGACTCAAAATGTACTACTTATGCTTAACTCTTACATGGCTATCTGCCTTTTCCTAATTGAGGGTCAAAAATTATTCTGATAAACAATAAACAAAACAGTGAAATAGGAACGAGAAATCTTAGTATGCAGACCATTTACTTATATGTCCGCTGTCTTAAAACAGCTGGAGCACTAATAGGCAGACAGCCAGTCTTGTTAAACTTCAGTGGATTGCTTTTACAAGTAACTAAATATGAATTTGTTGCCAATACTGAATAATTTGTACATTTATAAGGTACTTAATTAACTCTTTAGCTTATACATTATATAATATTATACGATATACAAACGACATAACAATTTATAGAATTAGGCGTTACTTTGCGGAGATCCATAATACAAAAGTAATAATAAAATTATTTTGCTATAATCAGCGATACAGTATTTAAAAAATATGTATAGTGCTAAATGTATAGTGGACTATCCGTATTTTCATACCCGTTACATGCAGTATTTGTAAAAACACATGCACAAACCTCCACCACTGCCACCACAATACACAAGCACTACACACGTTCACTAACACAAACTCAACAATCGTTTCGCCCAGCAACCGAAGCATCATCAGGAGATAAGATAGTCTATACGGATAGTCCACTATACATTTAGCACTATATATATTTTCTATTTACTGTATCGCGGATTATAGCAAAATAATTTTATTATTACTTTTGAACGACATAACAAAAAGTAATTTTTAATGGTCTCCTCCTTCCAGCTGGCATGTTTGAGCATTCGTAGATCTCTTAGAAGTGAAAATCTCAATCAATTAAGGAACAATCGCTCTTAAATTGTTTTGCTTAATACGTTAGCCATGCGTCAGTTAGTGTGATTTGCGACTTTAACAATACAACAAGCCTTAAAAGGTTATTTTCGTCGATTAGTAGAAATATATGTTCTTAATTGGGTACTGGGACAATGGAACTGTAAAATTTATGGGTACAGAGTTGATAATATATTATTCTTGCTGCATAACACTATCAACAGACCAGGTTGTCATTGTAAGAGAATTATAATGATACAAGCGAAGCATTGTAACAGTAGTAACCAGTCAGATTAGCATAAGTTAACAATAAACGATGCCGTAGGATGGCATTCTTGTTAAACAACTTGTGAGATGAGGCGCGTAGAAGCCTTTTTTCCTTGCTATATAGATAACTATTTTTGAAAACATTAGTGAATATGTAAAATAATTTGAAGAAGAAATGCTAAACAATCAATTTTTACTCTTAATTGATTAAAAGTTAGAGACAGTAACAAATGATTTAATATAGAAAAGGTCACGGTTTTTTATAGTAATCAAACCATGAATAGTTAAGAAAGTCTTCTATATCGAGTTTTAATATGAATACTGATTATAAGATAGATGATCTGTTATTTTAGCTCAGCGTACAGATGTTATCTAAAAAAGTAAAATAAAGATGATCTGACAATTATCGACTTCGACGCGCAGTTTCCGTCTGCAAGATAAGGTTGCCGTGCCAATTGAGTGACATATCCGGTTCAGGTTGAAATATAGATAATATTATGTTTCTTGCGGGATCTTCTTGATAACTGCAACGTCGCAAATTACGCTAGAAGATATTTTCTAGCTCTTTCTCGTTTGACTGAGCAAAAATAAGTGCTATTTCAATGTAATACTTCTTATGAATCAAATTATATTTCTTGGATCATATTGTTGTATAAACTTGTAAAATAATGAATCGTGTAGTTTTTTTTTTGTTTGTTTTGGATTTATGGGTAGAATGCTTAAGCTACCTTATGACGTAAGCAAAATTTAATAATACTTAATTTAAAAATGCCTCATTAGATTTTTTGGTATAGCACATTCTTCCTCTTTTTTATCTTTTGAGTGTAAATTATTTCATTTGAATCTAGCGACATTGAGATGCAAGATCCTTGACATGATTTTAGCCCAGGCGAGATTTCGTGGTTTTACTTTATGTTATGTTAGATATATTTAAGGTTATGTAAGGGCTTCGAACATGGTCAATATTATATAATATAGGCATGGCGTTTTAAATGCAAAGAGGACCCATCGTGCGTCTGTGAACCTGGGGTTTCAGAAACCGCCATTCATCTGATCGTTGATTGCCGAATCTTCGGAGCGATTCGAAGTGACTTCGAAACGGCACAATCAAAACAAATAAAAAAAGGAAACTTAATAACCTTCACAAGCAACAACAAGTATAGACAGGAATTTATTGAGTATTGCATAGCTATAATCAAAGTAGTTTTAAGAAGAAATAGCAATTAAAATGTCTTTACACATATATATGATGTATATATTAGGTAAAACTAACAAAAGTCCAGAAAAATTGGAATGCTTATGTAATGATAATAAATAACAAATTTAATGGTATATAAACAGGAAAGTGTAAAAGTTAATTGTAAATATATATTATATAACAACTTAAGAAAAATAGGATAGATTGGAACTGTTATAAGTATTAAGTCCATACAATTGTTAACCCTATACCTCACCTGTACCCCCCACCTTAGTAGATAAGCAAAAATGTATTTTTGAATATAAGTGCATAAATGTATAAATGCAACTATAGAAAATTAGTATCACTGTAAAAAAAAATATATATATTTTTTTATTATATATATTTTTAATTTGGAATTTTATTGTGATAGCAGATTCTATATGGTTCCAAGATTTTATGGGAGTAGTATGTCTGATTCTATGAATAGTATTACCGATACCATGTCATCCCTTGACATTGTCAGACATTACCTAAGAATATCAAAACGAAAATAATTTTGTAGATATTTTTTTATTTATTCCTTGTTTTCGCCATGTGGTATCAGGATAAGCAGAATAGACCATTTCTTACCGAAGTGTTGTAAAAGGCGACTAAGGTAAGTTGACGTCGTGTGGGCGGCGTGGCGTAAAATAACTAGTCAAATCATCTTATAAAATGTTTAAAACTGTTTAAAAATGTTGTACCGACCCCACGCCGAATGATGATGATGATGCGGATATTCCATTTTTATTCTAAAATTTTGGTCATTCTCCAGTCATCGCGGGGATGGGGGGGATTAAAAGATTTATTTATATGATTCTGTAATTTTAAAAAATAGGATTATAGAAGCTTATCGTATGAACTATAGATAAACTACATGTTGATATATGCTATTACTACTTGTTTATACAGCACAATACTAGGCTACTGGTGTGCTTTTACTAGAAAAGTCGGTATTTGCAACGCGTCAACAAAAAGTACATGCCTTACGGATCTCTGATCGATATCTAGCGGCTAACAAGCGGCCGGTTTCCATAAAGAGTGTATAATTAAATATATCACGTACCTTGCTAACTGACAGCTGTTGTTAGGGCTTGGTTACATTGTCTGATGGTCTCTAACAAACTAATAGGTATAGTACTCGGCATTAAATAATGCACATCGATGTTTAGAACGAAGTAGCCGGCCAGTTCGGTATTGTATAGCGCTCTCACTGACACTCAGTATTTTATTTTTTTTATTTAATATACTTTATTGCACAACAGAACATACCGAATGTACAAAGTAAACTTATAACTAGAAGACTTGTACAAAGAGGTGGTCTCGATATCGCTTAACAGCGTTTTCTACCAGACAACCTCGGTGATAGAAATTGAATATAATGTCGGGTAGGAGTAGTATAGTACGCGGCAATAAATAATGCATATCGAGGCTTACAGAGAGAAATCGGCTTGATTCTGCTTCATAGAGCATTGTCTCTGTCGCACAGACTGACGAACCTGTGGAACGTCACATACTAACTGAGTGACAGTGACAGCGCTCTACGAAACCGAATTGGCCAGCTGTTTCATTCTAAACATCGATGTGCACTATTTAATTCCGGGTACAATATGAAACGTTTCACACGGGTTCGTCTGTCTGTGCGATAGTGACAAAGATCTTTGAAGCAGAATCTAGCCGATTTTCTCTCTCTAAGTCTCGATGTGCATTATTTATTGCTGGGTACTATAAGTTGTTTCTTTTGCATACTTACTCTAGCGTGAAATTCATGTAATTTTGGTAAAAGAAACATTTTAAGAACAATACGTAAAATTAAGAAAGCTACCATATACAACATATAACATATGCACTCGTGAAAACATAGTAAGATATCTTCAAAGCCTAAACAAATAAAGAGAGTTCTTTTCCTGTAAAAAGGTTTTCAGTTTTATTTAAAAAAAAAAGACGAATAGTTCAGAACTGAAGTTTAAAATACGCTTATTTAGAAAAGTTGTTACCTAAATGACAGAAATACGTGGATTGTGTATATTTCAACCCTGTACTAGATAGTAACGAAGAAATCGAACTAAATTATAAGACTTTTATCTAATTACCGAGATTCTGACTCGCGTTTGACAATTAGAATAATTTTCCAATCAGCGCGACCGGATAAATCAAAGAATCGAAAGAATTTAAACTTGCAATATATGAATATGCCTTAACTTTTTAAAGTAAAATAAAGAGACACGATTTCAGAACGGCAAGTTTGTTGCACTAGGGCTTGTCACTGTGAACAACCGTTAATTAGAAAATAACTGAAATTTATTTAATATTATATCTAGATACATATGCAGTCCTATCTTGCACTTCGAGAATGTGCAATATGCAATCAAAAATACATTTTTTTCTCTTGTGTGTTAAAGATATTTCACTGACAAAAGTAATAATAAAATTATTTTGCTATAATCCGCGATACATTGTGAATGGAGTAGCGGTTGCAGCTTGTACTAAATAATTGTGAGCTGATGAATATATTATTGACAAATTGTGAAAATAATAGTTCAATAAAAGATCTTCTGAAAATAACATGTTGTAAGATAATTTTTATACACAAATGTATATAAGTAAATATCAATTTCAAGTCAACCATATATACGTTTTTACTGCAATTTGTAGGGTAGCAAGCAAGTCAGTGAAATGTAATTTATAAAATTAGGCGTTAATTTGCGGAGATCCATAATACAAAAGTAATAATAAAATTATTTTGCTATATTCCGCGATACAGTAAATAGAAAAAATATATAGTGCTAAATGTATATATATATATATATATATATATAAATGCCTATCCGTTTTTTCATACCCGTTACATGCAGGATTCGTAAAAACACATGCACACAAAATCGCAAAGCTTTGCGATTTTGTCTTGGAGTCTACCTCCTGATGATGCTACGGTTGCGGGGCGAAACGATTGTTGAGTTTGTGATAGTGAACGTGTGTAGTGCTTGTGTATTGTGGTCGCACTAATTAAATTAAAAAAAATTTTACATTTAGCACTATATATATTTTCTATTTACTGTAGGTATCGCGGATTATAGCAAAATAATTTTATTATTACTTTTGTATACTGTTCTAATTAGAGCCAAATTAGACATGTTCGTTTGAATACCGAGGGTCCAATGCTCAGAGCCCTATTAGCAATAAGCTCAGCGTCTTGGAAGGTAAGATCCGCTATGTAACAGTTTCAACCGACCGTCATGTTGTTGATATATATTTTTTTACTTATCTTTACTTGATGGACTAGAAAATATAAAAATGTGAGCTGTAGATATGATCTGAAATACAAGGTCAGCACTAAATATACAACATTCAATACCATATTATCGTGGTAAAAACAATTTGTATTAATTATAGATACAATTTATTAATTTTCTTGGTGTTAAAAATCTATAAGTATCTTTCAGTTTTATGCCGTTGAGTAACAGAAGGAAGAAGATTGTAACACGGGTAATATGGAAACAAAGAAAAATAAAAATAACGAAAAACTATGAACCGATATGAAACAAAAGGAAAGAGTAACAGATTTTTTTTTTAAATTGCAATGTTGATAAAAGAAAATTTAAGTATTTAAATTTTAAATTAAATTTTGTAATTGAAATATATGAATACAGATGCTACGAATAAATAATTACTTGACAAATATTTTATTGTATGTTACTTAAATGTCGATAGGGAAGGAGATTTGTCCTTAACGGAGATAACTCAAAGTAACACCATAGAAATATTTTTGCTATAAAACGATATGGCAATTTTTAATAAAAGTATTAAAGGATGTTCAACTGTGCTTCAATATATATATAACATAAAAACATAAATAAATGGAATACTTAAACACACGATCGTCCATCCTCAAAGTAAGTAACCTAATACTTATGTTATGGGATACGGACAACTGGTAAATATACTACATATATAATTTAAAATACATACTTTAATACAAATATACACCGAGATCCAAGAAATTGTTTACAGAAAATGTTGGCCCTCGGCGGGAATAGAACCTACGACCTGCGGGCTCACTATCCACTGCGCCAACGAGTCAGTCAAATATATATATATATAAGACTTTGAATTGAAAACAAATTTTAAATCATCGAGAATAATAAAAATAATTTTAACCTCACGGGTCTAATTCTACCTACGTGATAATATCAAAATACGAGTGTGTTCTGTACCATATGAATGAACATTTATCGTGGTCTAATCGAACATCGTATAACTAGGTGTCCAGATCGATGATAATTTAACGGATATCACATACAAAAACGAGTAACAGGAATGGATCACGACAATTAGCTTTGTTCAGGTTTTGTTTTAAGTTTTTTAAAATTGCAATAGATGGAAAAACTTTCGAAGCTAATGAATAATTAAACATATAAATAGCTTATAACTTTATAAGTGGTTACAAAGACCAAAATGGGCTAATAAAAAACGCGCCCGAGTCTCGTGGTGAGATAATTAAAATATCTGAATGGTCTCTGAGGTTTGGGGATCCGTTTATTTATTGAAGTAGATCAACACTATAAGAGACCTAAGTATAAGTGTTAGCTATTCCAAAATATTTGTCTATAGCTAAACTAAAAATCATAGACTAGACTATCAAATAAAGCCGACGGGCGGCCATGCTGGCGCTAGCGGTCAAAAGGAATAGACGTAAAACGGAAAAACAGTAAATTGTAATAATATAACATAGTGGATTATTTATAAAATTGAATAAAATGGAACAAAGCTGCAGTATTTTATTATCACTACATATTATTAAAAGAGAAGGCGATCCTGCTAACATAAGAGACTTTGCGTTTACAATATAGAATATCATAAATGCATTCGAGGGATCATTAGGGTTTAGCTATTGCTATGACCATAGTGGGTGAAGCTGTTGTCATGATCCTTTTGTCATATTTTTGATTTTTTTAATCAAAATAAATCCAATAAACACACCTATTCTATTATTTTACTTTTATTTATTTATTTATGTGCCACACTGTAACATAAAATATTTTAAAAAAAGCAATATGATCAAAGGAAAGGTTATTACTAAAAGCGATCTCTTCCAGAAGCCCGAAGAGTGTTGGTATAGAAATTGGATTAATCACCATCATTCTTCTGCTCTTATCATGTAAACATGTTTAAACCACGTTGTGACGAACCGCCTACCTGACGCCTTTTATGACACCTCGGTAAGAAATGAGGGTAGTATATTCTACTTAGTCGGATACCACACGGCATTGTCGGTAAAGATAAAAGATATTGGATTGTGGTATTAAAAAGAATAATAATAAATATTGTTTAGTCCGTCCTGTGTTGTACGAAAATAACCAAAAATAAAACCAGTGAAAATAATTAGACACGTCTATGAAACGAACATCTAAAACGAAAGTCTTTATCTATGAAGAAATGCTCCTTTCACGAATACGATCTAATTTATTGCCATGTTCAATGTGGAAACACTTGAAAACATTTCATCTTTGTGGAAATTCAGTGTATTTAAAAAAAAAATATGCTGAACCCAATTAATTAAAAACTGTTCGACATTAAGCAATTGAGTGATAAATAGCAGCAATCATTTCCATATCCGGCGCTAATTTCGCATTCACCGATACAGTGAAAAAGGTTCAAAGGGAAATCACTTATAACAGATTACCATTTAGCACTCAGATATGGTGATAGGGCCTTGTATCTTTTTCTATGAAACGACGTATCCGTTTCATAGAAAAAGATCATCTTATGGATTTTAATAGCCATAGGTTTTATACAGAGCAGTTATACGGTCATCGATTCGTTTATGGTTGTCTTTAATGGTTAAAGCCTCACTGCATTATATAGCATTAATAAAAACTGTAGAACCATGACAGGATACGAAGGCGTCGGGAATGACAAGATTTTGAATTATGTAATAAGAATATATTGAAATAGCACATGACGATATTTATCTTTTCATTAACAAAATATTGATTTAAAGTTAATATTCCTTAAGTTTCACTAGATTAAGGTGTTGTTTTTTGCTAGAACGAGAACGTCATCGAGCAGAGGAAAAGCAAAAGCATCGTCAAGGATAAAAAATGCTAGAGTAGAGCACAAATTTTCTTTACATGGTCACTATCCTGCACTTATACCACTCTAAGTGGTGTTGACACAACATGTTCTAAACATGTTGTGAGATGATTTTGCTAGTTATTTTACGACCGGCCGGCCGCCTGATGACAACTTAACTTAGTCGCCTTTTACGACACCTCGGTAACGAATGAGGGTGGCCTATTCTACTCACCCGGATACCACACGGCGGTTTCGTAATCCTTTACGAAAGTAGACATTCTGTTGTAATCCTGAAGAAGCCTTATGAGAGGCCCTGCTTCCTTCCATACTACATACCTTAAGACCTAAGGACTGAGATGAAAAGAAGGTTTTATTACACGCAAGCTTGTCGAGCTTCTTCATACACTAAAATAACATCGATCCGCTGCTCTATTCGAACGTGAACAATCAAACAAATAAGTATGAATAATTTGTGTTCTTTCCTTATTAATATGACATTGCTTACTCTGTTATATGTTGTATGTTATATGTCTGTTACATGTTACATTATACGGTATTTATCTGTGACAAAAAAACTATAAAATAAAGTAATAATACACTTTCTTTCCATTAATTAAACGTTGTTATAACTCAGTTAATTTATCCAGTAAACGGAAACCAAAATATATAAAAACTTCCTTAAAATAACTCTTTCGACGAAAGCCGAACAACGTGATATAGAACCTACTTCTTTAAATACAGATTTAACTTGATTTTCACACATTGTGAATAAAACTTTCCTTATCAATATGAATCTCCTAATCGAATTCAGAATTATAATGTATAGATCTAAATCGTTTTAGCGAATACATCTCGAAAAAATATTTTTATAAGCGACATTAATAATTGCAAAAGGCTTTGAAAGAAACTGACTTGTTGTATAAATATGCCCCACGGGGGATATCAAAGAGTTAAGATTTATGATACTACACCACAAGAATCTAGTTGCGAACTATTAGGCCATAGCATCCATCTGATTGCCCCTTATCACATGATTACGCCATGTTTGGATCTCTGGCCTTCCTTATTAATATCTGCTGTATAATTGAACACAAAAAGTTTGTTAGCCTGTCTGCTCCGATCATTAATAGTGCCTTATAAGCGAAAGTACTGTAAGTTGGTTATATTTTTTATTTGATTTGAAAAAAAATTAGCCGCGGTCCAGGAATTTTGAATTTTAGTTGCATTTTAAAGATCGTGCCATTGCGATTTTATTTCAGAATCAATCGCCTGTGGTGCGAATAAATAGTAAAATTGCTATGTAGGCCAAGCGACGTTTAGGATTAGTTGTTGCAATTTCGCCTATATGTTACCAGTAATATGTGTAATGTATTTATAAAATAACAAGTAATATTTGGCAGAACATCTGAATGTATTGCAATTCAAATTAAAAATATAAAACTAAAACTTAACAGTTTATAATATACCGTTTCTATATAACAAGGCCCTGTGGCGCAACGGATAACGCGTCTGACTACGGATCAGAAGATTCCAGGTTCGAATCCTGGCAGGGTCGCTAGTTGCGTTTTGGATAACTTATTTTTGTGTTATTTCACTTTAAATGTATTCCTAACGGTCAAATATCTTATAACTTGCGTTTAATTAACAAAATTTTAAAAATGTTATTGATTGGAATATTTATTAAAATATAAACATATATGAAAACTTGTATTAATTCACAAGCACGTTGCACAAGCTATTATGCATTATTTATTTTTAAATGTCTAAATGACAGTGACCTTGACGACGCTGTCTCTATATTTATTTAAACAATAAATAGTTCATTTATTAATTAATTAATCTATATATAATAATATTAAAATAAATTTATAATATATAATTTATATAGTTAAATCGTGCTATTATTAAAATTTATTTATTTAATGTAGGTGAATTTAAATTTAATAGGATATGAAATAAACAACGTAGCAAAGGGGTCGATTATTAATAAACATAATTATTGATATTATGGTAAAAACTGCTACATATCGACTTTTTCGTTGTGAGAAGATAAGCGACGTTTTATCTCCATTATAATTAATTTATAATTTCTTATTAATCAATCACCGTAAAACATAATTACCCGGTAGATTGAGTAATTGATTATTATTTATTAGCTTATCTATATAGGAATATCATTAATAAATGCAAGTCGAAGTTATGTGAACACTTTCGAAATATAAGTGAGAATTTCCTTAGAAATCGCCTTGTGCATTTTTTATGAGCTGTCAAAGAAACTAAACTGATCTCGGCAGTGATGTTAAATTGGGTTAACTCGAAAAGAAATTTACACCCGTATTCATAAACATTACTATGAGAACGCACAGTGCTCAGGGACGCATAGGGTCATTCAAACCGATTCATAGACATTACTTGAGTGAAATGTTCTACTATGCGTTTGTCAAAATCGACGCACAGCTAAAATGGATAAGGAGCTACTTTAGCGAACGCATAGTGTTCGCGCCGCTTTGGTTAAAGGCAAAATTATTTATTAGTTATCTATTTATTATATTTTATTCTTATAATCATTTAACTTTGTCTAGTAAATAATATAAGTAAAACTATACAATAAAATTACCATACATAATAAATTAAAGAAAAATAGTTCTACCTCTTATGAGTTGCAGTGCTTGCATTTAAATACAAAGGCGAACTCATTATACTAAACTATATTTTATTTACACCGCACAATACACAAAATATCATAAAAAAATTATTAACACGATAAACTGCAAATTACGGGAATACCAAAGTAAGGTTATGTTTGTTTGTTATTAACAACACAACAAATTGTTAATAACATTGACATTTGTCAAAACTAGACTGAAGTACGCCACATCAAATGGACCAATCAGAGCGCGCAGTTGGACGCATAGCGTTCTTTTAGTTGAGTGTGGCCTAAGTATTGTTTATGAAATGGATGGCTTGACACGAGGAACGCACAGTGAACTAGCCTCCTTCGCATAGTAATTTGTGCTTACTTAGCTGAGTATGCTTCTTGAATACGGGTGTTAATCTTTCGCCAAGCGTTATCCAAGAGATTATTACGGAACTTATGAGGCAAACGAAGACGCTGTTTTATGAAGACGGATTGAAAATCGTTATTTGCTTATAGCAGTGGCTTCCGCTTAAACCCCAAATAGACCGTGCCAGTTAAAATTAAGCGATAAGGTACGCCCAAAAGTATCCTACACGACACATCCAAATTAAGGTGTGTAAAAATCAAATAACAATCTCCAGTATAAAAAATAGTAAATAGCGTCTTGGCCGGCAAAGACTAGTTGCTGGTTTCTGATTTTAACGGTTAGTCATGTCAGTTTCCATTATATCACCTACGCGTTGCCCAAAATCTTATCTCGCTGATAATTCAATTGCAATAACACTACCTTAAGCATATTTAAAATTAAAGAAACACGTTACTATTATAAAACATAGACGTATCCAATTTGGTATTTGTATATAAAGAAAATTAAGGGCTATTCTAGGCAGACTAAATGACGGTCAATGTCGTTCAATCTATAAAAAAAACTTGATACTATTATTACAAAAATATATTTGGCGATGAGCCAGCATCGGAAACTTAAATACATACTCTTAATTACGCGCCACACAAACTATCTCCATGTAAACTTCAAAAATGAAGTTGTAGTGACATTTCAGTCTAATAATGTTGAAATTTTGTAGTCAAACGTTGGACAAAATGATTTAATATAATAAAATACATTAAGATCAAAACTTGTATTAAAATCATCTATACATTAAGGGGGACTATCCACACAATTACGTATTTAATGCGTGAGCTAAACCTAGCTAATCCTAAAACCTAATATAGCTTTTAATTTATAAGGTATTATGCATAATTTTCTTAAAAAGCAAGCAATAATTGCTACTTGTATTGGAGTGCTTACCTTATTAAATTATAAATCTGTTCTCTTTCGTCGATAAGTTAAGTAATTATAAACACCCAAATATAGCACATATTTGAATCCCAAGGCGATAATCACAACAAGGTACGCGGAGCACGTATAACGGTATGTATCAATTTGTACTAACGAATTATTTTTCTATAAAGTTACATAAAATTACTTTCGTAAACGAGAAAAACAACTAACATTATCTGTTCTAAATATGTAGAACTTCCTTTTTTTAATGAATGGTAAAGCAATGGATTGGAGATTAAGTACAGCGCTCTGTTCCATTGCTTTTTGGATAGTGATTACCATTACTTGATTTATACTTTTTGTACGCATGTATTTATGCAAGTGACAGGTATTTGACTGTTCATCAACAGTCATAAACCAAAACTCATTTGAATTGATATGTATGGCATAGTTGCTTCATCTGCTTGGACTTTAGTAACGCAGAATAATGTAGTAGCTCGTCTTCATAATCGGCGATTACAGACAATCGTGTAGAGGGCACGCTCAGCTGTACTCACCTTCAATCATCATCTATGATCACCTACGATTGGCTAAAACCTGGGAATTGACGGTTTTTCGGACACACATCAACGGGAATCGCTCAGTGATACGTATGACCGTATGTATAGTATGATAATACGGAAGATCATGTGGACACTTGCATGATGATCGTGCCGATCATAGACGATCACACCATCAAAGATTTCCGCCGATAGTAAAGAACAAGTATAAAAGTAATACGTATCATTGCGGTTACGTGTGTCATACCGCTTACAAGCATGTGTTAAAAGAGAAAGTAGATCGGGATCAATAAAATTTAAATCGATATAGCGACCAATTTGAGATTATGTTAATGCCTTATAGCGGTGCTTTGAGTTTATCATTAATGATATTCGGTGTCGAAAAATTTAATTCGGAATGACTGAAGGCTATTTTCGGTTATGATTTTTTTACATACATATATTTTTTTTACGTACATAACATCACGACGTTAAGCTACCGACTCGATGAATTGATGGTTAAATATTCTCTAATCTAGGAATAGATCCTATACATAAAATAAGTAGCTACTGATTTCGACTGCCTGTAATTGATAGAGTAGTTTATGTTACTCTAAAATCCTACGATTCCATTGCTCCGATCACATGTGAAAGAAGGATTAAGGGAGATTAGATAAGAGGATTAAGAAACAAAATTTTGAGTTTATTATATAAAAATGGATTTGATTGACAGTAGATAGGCATGGATACGCTGCTACAGTGTGGGTTAAAAAAATCTAATGCTTTAGGTAAGTATGAATTATCTACTTCAGGGCGGGTGGGCTACAAAAACATCATAATTCCTTTTTGGGTTCGCAGTTAATTCAAAATAATATACTGTTCATCTTTATCTAAACTAATATTCTAAATACGTAAGTATTAGTAAGTCTATCTGTTTATCTATCTGCCTGTTACGCTTTTCACGGCTAAATTGTTGAATCAATAAAGATGAAATTTAGTACAATTGAAGCTAATATACTGGGCCTATATATTGAAAAGAAAAACTCCTTTTCCGACGATGATTACACATATAACAGAACAAATTTAAGTCACAAAAATAAACAAAAAAAAGCAACGATTTCAATAAACGACATTGTCATTTCCAAATACAAATTAACATTAGGTAAAAGCTAATTACAAAACAAATAAAAAAAGGAATACTTTTCACCCCAGATTAAATTGTGCTTTTATAATATATTACAATTTCGAATGAAAATCAGGTTCGATTCACTATCAGAATACGATCAGTCAACGTCTGGAATCAATTTAAGTATCGGACATACTAGTACATGGACTTACAAAACCAAAATGAGGCAGAACTAGATTCAAAGATAAAGTTTCTCGAGATTATTATCTACAGATTTTACGAAGCAACAGATTCAACAGAACAAAACTATTACATTTATTATTTACTAAGAAAATATTGCGACTTTATCCGTTTATAAAGTTTTTATGGTAAATCATTTAAATCAAAAACATAGAAGGCATATATAAGAAATCAATAAACATACCTGTGAAAATCCTTATCTTATATATTTATATACAAGAACTCATACGTATTATACATACAAGAATATAGTTACTCACAGAAATATTAGTGTACAAAGGAAACATTAAACTGTCTCAAGCGCACTACGTCAGTAAAACGAGCATCCCTTGGTGGGGCTTCAGAGTAGAGATGTAGTGACGCGCGATGTTTGTGCGTGTTGTGCTATATTCATACATCACAGTTCTATATTAATACTATACAAATGGACACATACTTGTAAATTATTAAGTCTATGATTTTGCAGATACTCTGGGTTTTTCTACAAGATCCAAACTACTTAACCGTTTACCTCAACGATATTAAAATCTTCAGCAAGAGCACTGTTATTACTGCACTGTTAGTTAGTTAGTAAGCTTTATAGTTTGGTCCATACCGTATACTATTATGTCTACAGTAATTATCTGCAGCATTAATTCTGCCGAATTAACTCCTCCAAAGGGTAATATCGAAACATTAGCAAATTACTGCAATTAATTAATTGGCGTATGTAACATCCCTTTTTATCGACGAGAGATTTTCTAGATGATATTATAGAATCGACTTTAATACTATACATCTCAACATACAGACTGGACAATCGTCAAACGATAATCGATTTTTTTATATAATTATTATTCCAACATACACATTGTCCATGTTTTTCAACAACGCTGATAACTTGTCAGATGCTTCTGTCAGAGAATTAATGTCGAAACAAAAAAGGCTGACTTCCGTTTCGATTGATATCGAAACTGTTAATTATGTGAGGTATTAAGTTCATAAAAAGTAGATATTACGGTCGACTTGTTATGAATTTTTCCCATGACTATTAATTATGATAGAATCAATTAGGTATATCGTTGCTTATTAAATATCACCAGCAATTCGTATTTTACACATTGGTCACATTTTGAATTTCATTAACGGTTCGCATTTGATTTAAAATTATACAGATAGTTTTTCACATCTAGATGAAGTATACTTTGTATACCTTATTGTATTATACATATTTTTTATAGCACTAAATATGAAATTCTAATTTTAGAATTATAATATTTGTGGCTTAATGTCGTTTTTTATGTTTTCTTTATTCTCTTGTGTTTATTTTTTACGATTAAAATTGGTATTAGTAATTCCTTATAATTGTAACACTGAAACTAAGAATGATGTGCTCTCCTATAATTGATACTACATAATTATTTTACGAATATACAGGATATTTTACGGATTATTCAATATGTTATGCTGTTGGAGATCCGAATAAATACATAAATAAACTGTGGAGACTAGTAATTTTTACGATAAAGTATATATTTATTTTATGTTTAACAGTTTAATTGAATGAAGAATATTTTGAAATGAATTTTGAATATACTAGATAATTGAAATTCAAAATATTCTTTATTCAAGTAAACTTTTAAACAAGTGCTTTTGAATCGTCAACTCTACTGCTGGTTCGGAAAGAAGTTTCCAACGAGAAAAGCCAGCAAGAATGAAGAGACAAAGATGAACTATACGAGTTTCATCTTCCGTCTCATTCTTTATTGTGTCACTATCACTTACAGGTCTGCCTAAAGCTCGTCTACTCTAGTATGATAACTATTATTTTAATAATGTCAGATGCTGTCATGCCATAAATATATAACTCTTTTACACAGAGTAATTTAATTTAAGAACATCTAACATTCTTATGTAAAATATAAATATCTAAGTAATGTTATGAATATTCATTAATTTTTTGCGGGTATTATATAACTTTATGAATATTAACAACAAAAATATTTAAATAATTTTAAATTCTATAATTTCAAATTAGCATTGACATAATTAAATGGACACTAAGCAAAATGTTGGCCCAGATACGATCACCTTCAACGAACGGAACATTAGATTTAGAACTAATTTGTTTTAAATCTAATTGCACGTATCGACAGGTGACATGACATAAAGCATTGCTATTGGCTGTACCTCATATAGATCTAACCAATCACAATATATCTCAGATAAATCTGACCTAGATTGCCATACCTACGTGTGCTTTTAAGGCACTTAGTATTTTAAATCCTAAGTGCAGACATACCGAATTTATGAGAACGGAGGTTAACTTCACTCAATCTTCTACTTATTAATTAAGACATCATCTCTTATACATTAGTATTTTCAGTGTAGTTTTTCTATAACTATATATAAAAAGAGCAACCGCCGAGTTTCTTGCTGGCTCTTCTCGGTAGGAACAGCTTTCCGAACCAGCAGTAGATGTTGACGATTCAAAAGCACTTGTTTACAAGTTTACTTGAATAAATAATATTTTTAATTGAATTTGAGTGAAAATGTAAATAAGTGACTGAGAGACTGAAATGTCTGTCATAACGACTATAATACCCTTTAGCGTGGTGTCTGTCTGTTTGGTTTAGGCAAATAGATACAGCATAGCGTGTCGCAAGTGATTCAGCAAGTTTCATGTTAAAATGATGTGTTATTGGTGATATCACAAAAGTATTAATCCTATATTGTCAATTTCTCAATATTAAAAGTTGTTTTTATCTGCTAATCGAAAAGTGTTTGTAAAAATTAGAGAAAAAATCGATGTATTCTGTCTCTGAAAGCGAATATTTCTCTTACTATATCAATTCTCCTAAAGGCTTATTCATGTATAGATCTTGCATTCTAAAAGTGCACGCCCCTCCAATTGTCTTTACTCACACACAAAAAACTTATGTACAGACGAAATACACGCAAACTTGTTATTCTAATTGGTTACTCAGTTGCCGGACAGACACGAAAGTAGGAGCACGCATCGATCAAAAGTACAGTTTGCCAAAAGTACAGTTAGCATGTCATAAAAAAAGAGGATAAATATTTTTTATTTTTTATTTTAAATAATAATTAGATAAATTTTTTCTTTAATAGAAAAATATGGAGAATTTTATAAAACTATGTGGCGATAAAAAACGGGCAAAACTTAACATCTATCATTATTTCATCATTAAAGCCATTGCTTTAATTAAGGAACGAATTGACATGATTGATAGAAATATGTGGGAAAATACGTGTCGAAATGTGAATGATATTGAGATAGAATATATGAAAAATTTTGAATTTATAATTAATGTTGAGTCTGAATCTGAAGATAGCGCTTATTCGCGTATTCACGTGAGTGGATAGCGTTAAAATAGTAAATATTTATTGCGGTTTAATTTTTTTCTTTTTTTACTAATAAAATAAATGAACAGATTTCTGTACATTACGTTTTATTAATAATTCTTATAGTTGCATAATGAATATATGATATGATCTTTATTACATTAAGTTGGCAAGCTAGCTCTTGATTGCGAATTCACCTGATGGATGCCGATGTAGTTTAAGTTTCTTGAAAGGGTTTGGAGATTAAACGTGTAACCATTCAGGGTTTTTACACGACATCGTACCTGAATGCTAAACCGCTTGGTGGTACGTCTTTGTAAGAAGGTTACGTCGGAAGTATCTATCTAGTCAAGACCAGGGATAAATTTTAGAAATATACTAATGTTTTTTCTAGGATTCGAATGCGGAACTTCCCGTTTACAATCCACAGCGCTTACTATTACTCCAGGGAAACGTTAAAAACTTACTTTTTGTTCTAAAGAATTTTCAACATAAATTTGATTATAAATATTATATAATATGAATTTTATTTTTATGCAAACGTTACTTGTAACCCGTGTAACCGGATTGGTTGAAATTGCTGCGCGCACACATATAAAATAGTACAGTCAATATTTTCTCTCACACATCAAAATAATGTAATTTGGTGGAGGGGCGAGCACTTTTAGAATGCAAGATCTCTACAATGCGTTAAATGGAAAACTATTTAAATAAATACAACAGTAATTCCTATTTAAAAAAAACTATCGTTACCTCAAGCATTTTATGATAAATTATAATATATTACACCAGGTAATATAAATTTATACATCAGGTATAATATAATATTTGTTTGGAAGTTTGTTATTTTATTTTATGGAGGCGGCCGTTGACATCTGCAGCGCAGTTTTTACTTTTGCAGTGTCTTCGTTGCCATTGTATAAATGCATTTGTATAGTTCCTTTAATAAAAATTTCATTTCATTCCAAATGAAGATCTTATCAGTTATGTTATATCGCATGTTATAAATATATAAAATAATACGTGCCAAAATTAAACCAAGCGCGGGTTTCTCTTAATGCATAATATTTCCTATGCTATACCCGTTGCTATGAAAAATGCAGGAGCGGGTCACTGGTTCATGATACAATTGAATATTTAATATAGATATATAACAATATTTGAGTCGTCAGTTTATCTGGACTAAGCATAAAATACCAATGCCGTACTATAATTGCGTCATGGCAAACTTATCAGATGTAGTAGATTTATTTCTTAGTTGTAATCCAAAAATATTGTTTTACATAGAAGGTAATAAAGAAATAACCAAATTCGATATTTAAACAAATTTTAAGAATGCCAGTTTTCATATTAATCGATGTTAGGTGTACAAAATTAAACAATTAAAAAAAAGCAGTACGATTTTTGTCGTGGAGCCTATCCTCCTGATGATGCTTCGGTTTCGGGGCGAAACGATCGTCGAGATTGTGGTGGTGGGTGTGTGTGCTGCTTTTGTGTGCGTTGTTGCTGGTGAATTGCGCCTTGGGGTGCATGTGGTGGCTTGTCCTGCATGTATAAGGTACGTAGATTTTGCCTGCTTCATACACATTGGCTTTGCATGCATTCACCTAACCCGTGCGGATTATAGCAAAGTAGTTAATTCTGTTATATTGCTTATAATATGGAATTCCGCAAAGTAACGCCTGCTTCTATGTATCATTTTAAAAAAAAGCTTTGAAAAAAAGTTATATAAATCGTATAAGTAAGGTGCTATAATAAAAATTTAGTCAACCATAAATGTTTTACCTAATCACTCCTAGATACTACGAACGTATATCATCGTCAGATCACTGATCTGTAGATCGATAGATCATTAGAGTGTGATCGATACGGCGACGCGTCGTTGTTTTATTCATGCCGTTAGTGTTTTATGTTTCAGTATTTTAGGACGAGTTTAACAAGCTCTTGTATGTTTCAAACTTAGGTAGGTTTAAGGTTTTGTAATTTATCGAAAAATATTTTTTTTACCTATTCAAATCTCTAAAGATAACTGTGACTTATATTTAAATAGTACGATATATTTTTTTATTTGTTTTAAGTAATTTGTTTGTTGATTCAGTCGAACAGATGCAATTCGGACTTGATATGATACTTTATTGACACTTAGTAGGACAAAATTACCACCTCTGTATCTAATAATGACTATTTCATATTTTGGCATGAGTGATATATATGATGAATCCTGTGTCCAAGGTATTTTCTATTGATTTTTTTAAGCACACTCCGTATTGAGGCATTGGGAGTTTACAATACCCATTAATTGGTCTATGGCAGGCCTGCTCAATCCTATAGTCGCGGGCCATAGTGTGACCCGCAGCCAAATCTTGAATGGGCTGCCTATGTATCATAGAATATTCTCAACATACAGGAAAAGTATGAAGTTCTTTGCACATCTCAGAATTATTAATTCAGTATAGTAAAAGTAACGGCGTGTTACTATCCCACTGCTGAGCATAGGCCTCTTCCCGCCTATTGGAGCTTAGACCTACCACATTGCTTATTTAATATTTTGTCAATTATTATTCATAATATGCTAATTGATTTACACGACTTAATATTACTGTAGTGGCCAGCGATATATTTTCGTATTGTTCGTTTGGCCCATCCGTTAAAAATTTAAACACGCTTGGCCTATGGTAACCATTTTATGACTTCAAAAAAGGGCGCCAAATAATATTTTTTATGCAATCGAGTACCACGTTTTCTTTTCAGAGTGATATGTTCTAATATAAGTTTAAATATTAAATGCTTTATATATCATCGTAATATCTAATCATTTAAGTGTATCTGTGGCCCATAACACCAGCACACGGCCACGCGTGACAATATTGAGATCGATCGTCACCGCACACCGTCACGACTTTAGCATTAAACACGAGCAGTGTTACATCTTACGAGGCTATCCCAATTTAATAAACACTGTTTAAAATGAGATAAATCATTTTGATGCGGACTTTAATATAGTTTCAATCAAATAAGCTTTTTACGAATAATAACGCCTCGAAATTTTAACTGCATTTAGCATCCGCTCAGGATATTAAAAAGTTTGCACATCTAATAAAAAACTTCCCCAAACTGTATTATATATTTAAGGATCGTCTTCTCTTTTGATAATATATAATGACTAGTGATGGTAAATATAGCTTTGTACTATTACAATTTATTTAATTTTATAATCCTCCGTTCTTACGTTTTCTACCTTTGATAGCTAGTGCAAGCATGGCCGCCCGTCGAATCTATTTCAAAGTCCCTTCTATTATCTTGGGTGTAGCTATAAACAAATATTTTGTAATAGCTAACAATGTATAACAAATTAGATGATAGCAAACTTACCTAGTGTGTACCTTAGTGTGTACAACTTTACCAATCAATATACCCGTGACTTTGTTCGAGTGAGCTTTAACACGTTCATTGAGCATTTGTACTATGTTCATTCTTGAACAGGAAATTTAATATATTATATGTTACTAGCTGACCGCGCAAACGTTGTTTTGCCATATAAATTTTTTCTAGTGAATTTCTAGTGTTTATTACAAAAAAATTAAATAGATAAAATCAAAGCGATAAAAACTAAAAAAGGCTATTGGGGTTTTATTTTGTATCTCAATTATTGATTGTATTGTATAACTCTTCTAATGTGAATATTAGTAATCTATACTGAACCGTTACAATGATATCATTCAGTATAAAAATATAAAAGTTCAGGATAAATAAAAACAGGAAAAGTAACAAATAAAATTTGTACTATTAGGTTAATTATACCTATATAATTCCCGAACGCCTATTATTTAAATTAAATTATTTTAATTTAGTATCTTTTCCGCTTACATGGTTACCCTTGTCATTAAAAGTGCATTGCTTAAAAAAGTACTTTTGCATTTTATGCGATACAATCTTAAAAACTGCAAAACAAATATTGAATATTTTTATGTATTTTATATTGGTCATTAACTCGGCATATTTTTTAAACGGTATCATAATACCTTAATAACTATAAAAAATTTCCATCATTTAACAAATTTGGGCACGTAAGAAATTCATTTCAGAATATTTATAAGTATTCGCAAAAGCTGCTCTCGTAAACTGTTATTTAATTTTTATGATATGAAATTTCATTCGTGCTTTTTTGACATATAAAAGACAGTTATTTTTCAATATATTATATACAAGGATATTCAATATATGCTTTTAACTTTAGCTTTGCCATTACATCTATTTAAAAAAATCTGTTAAAAAAACTATATTTGTAATGTTGAAGAGTATATGGATGATAAGAATGCGTAGATATAGCCGCTCCTAGACTCTGTACAAAACAGTAGTGACTAAATGTAACTAGTTATAAGAATTAAGAGGAACCGCCGAGTTTCTTGCTGGCTCTTTTCGGTAGGAACAGATTTCCAAACCAGCTACCAGCAAGTTGACGATTCAAAAGCACTGATTACAAGTTTACTTGAATAAAGAATATTTGGAATTGTTAGTTGTGTTAATATCAATTTTGTACATTAGTATGTACAAAATTGATATTAACACTTTTATTAACCATTGCATATATTTGACGATATATACAGCTCTGCTGAACTGTAGGCCTACCATGAACTTTTAGAAAACTATTCAATTCAAAGTCAGTACCTAAACCCAACCGCTTTCTTTTCATACCATGAAGTGTGGATTGCGTTTGGATCGTAATGTTTGAAAAGGAAAACGTAATATGAACTATAAATAACTCTGTCTCTTTTACTCAAATGTCTTTAGGACGCATTCAAAACGCTCGTTCGGCAACGACTTAAAGTGTGCGTCTTTAAGACGTCATGGTATGAAAAGCAAAACAATATAGTTTACGTCTTCAATTGAGTCGCAATAAGAGTTCATGGTAGGATCCTTTTTTGGAGCTTAGACTCACCAAGCTGCTCACATATTGATTGGTAGGTTACACGTATCCCCAGATTACTCTGGAGATATGCAGGTTTCACGATGTTTTTCTTCCCCGAAAAGCGCATGATAGTACTCCTGCTGTTTCGGCTAGCGAAGGATAGTGATAACTTTACGAAGCTGACCGCCAAATTTGGCCAGTCGGAGAGGGACTATAACAATTGTCATAAAATGGCGGACCGCGGTCCACATCCGGGCCGCCGACAGCAACTTGCACTATCTATACTTATTATAAACAAAGTCACAAACAGCTGTCTGTCTGTATGTAATAGATTTTCTCAAAATTACTGGACGAATTTTTATATGGTTTTCACCAAAAGCTTGAGCAATACCTCCGGATGGTTTAGGTAAATAGTACAGATCGGTTTTATGTAAATTGTGTTGAAGAAATCGAGCAGTTTTTAAAAAACTTGCTTGCTGGGAGCTTTAGTCGCGTGCGCTGTGTAAACCAGCAGAGATACGCTAAAGTAATGAACTAGAAAATTATAGATCTATAAAAATACTACAAAAAAGTCCGGGACAGCATGTAACTATCTCTTATGGTTAACTCACAATAACTACTTTTGTTTAAAATTTGAATTATAGAAAAAAAATTGTGACATGCTGATTTCCACGCGGGTGAAGCCGCTGGCACAGCTAGTTCCATACATTCGTGAAGCAGCATCGAAGATGAACTTCATTAAGAATAAATTTCGATTTCGACTTACTACTGAACATCTCCATGATTTAATGTCGATAGCGTGTACCAATTTGACTCCAAACTTCAGACAGATAATTCCCAACAAAAAATGATATTTTTCACATTGATACCCAATGTAAATACCTTTGTTATTTCCATTATTATTACACTTGTTTAATAAATATTTTTTCTTATAAATAAAATGTGCGGACCTCGAGCGAAACTAATTGGTGACCCTTGCACTATAAAAAGAAGAAACATATCTGAAGAAAGCCCGGGATATATACAATGTGCAAATTCACATACGCTTAATCAGGCGCGTACAAAGACCTATTCTTCCTTCCTATCTTTAAAAGTAAAAGATGAGGCACAAAAACTGCTGGTTTCGATGTGAATAACCATCAATTAATAACTCGATTTGACTGAATATATTTTGAAAGTGAATTCATAATCGGCTTTCAAGTCAAGGTCGTTTGCCTGTTTATGACAATTTAATTAAATGTTAGTGACATTTTTGACTTGATTTATTGACACTGAAAAATAAATAATTTAATATAAGTAACAATCACAGTCAACATTAATTACTTAATTAATTCGTCAGTTTCGTCTTATATATATCTTATAGTGGGATAACGTACAAAACTGTTTCATTTTATTTTCCTTGTAATTGAATAGAATGCCTTGAAAGGACTTTTTTCATTATTTTTAAAATTAGTAAGAAACATATGTATACATTATTTACAAAACATAGTAAATAGTATTTTCGTTTTACAAGAAAATATTTTTGAATGTATATTACAAAAAGTTATTAATATTTATGTAGTGGCTCTTAAGTTCTTTGTACCTTTTAAAAAATATTCTATCGTCAAGTTGTACAATAAAAATTTGTAAAATTAATTTACCTCATCTTGAAAAGCGCGGTGCAATGCCTCCTTACTGTATCTCTGATCTCCTTGTTTCAGAATAGCCGAACATTGCTTTAAGAGAGACAGTCTCATTCTTTCTCTAACACTCTCTTCTTCCATGAAGGACATACGAGGTCCGTTCCTGGGCACACCTAACAGGTCTATTGTATCGTTCTTACTAGCAGCCATATTGATTCCAATTCCATCATTCCTAACGTCCGCTAATTTTATTTCATCTTCGCAATTTGTTCCGTTGGTTAAAGGGTCGATATTAATTGTTATATTGTCCGCAGTATAAACACCACTTTGCTTTTCCGTAGCCATTTTGATCAAGCGTTTTTAAAGTTTAATATCATTTTTCTTAATTATTATCATTTACGTTTTATGTTGCTTCTCACTATCTTTATGATCAATTTTATTTATATGAATTTATACCATAAATTAACTTTAACTTTAACTTTATATTTAATCGAGAGATTTAATCAATTTATATTTTATACGAACGAACTTTATTGAAATTAACAATGTATTAAATAAAAATAAAATTAATCTTCTCTTATTAATTTGGTGTTCAGATTAAGAAAAAACGAAGGTTGACTGAATATTTGTGATTTTTTCACGAATTCATTAAATTAATCATCTTAAAAAATATAACTAAAGTTAAATAGTTGAACGGCTTAAAGTTTAGCCAATTTACCTAGTGCAAGTTGAGATCTTCGAGATTTCGATCTTTTTTTAATATATTTTGTGATCAATGCCCTTACGAATACAGTAATATCACAAGAAGAAATCAAAGCGCATTGAAACTTAATTAAAAAATCACATGCACGGGATGTGCTATGTTTGCAATATTAATGGCACCACATGCCAGCACTGGGCGCGGAATCTGCACCAAATAAAAAACGAATGCCTGCGGTTTGGTTACTGCATCGTACGATAACAGGAATGTTATACTTTTCTTAGTAGAAAATTATATCTTTTATTCGTATTTGAAAAGTCTGAGGCAGGTATGAAATTTATGTTTACACAAAATGCTCGTTGCTATTGTGTTCTGTAAATAAGGATTGTACATGCAATTGTGAAGCCGTTACTGCACCTAAGGCATATAAAAAAAAATTTGATTGACCAGATATCTTAACTTTAGTATCGTTTAATAACGTTCAGTGGTGTCCAAATTTTTTAGAATTTAGTTCTCTGTGGATTCCATTTTATTTTATTTATTATGGTTCGCCAGTGATTGTTACATATATTTAATAGTAAAATGCAAGATTAATATGTACAATTACTATGTACAATCGTATTAAGGCAAACACGACTTGAACCTAGGTTAAAACTAATTACAGACAAAATACTTATTTTGTAACACTTATACATTATTTTGCCAAAGAAAAAAATATTAATAGTATAGTAAAAATAAATTAAGTATAATTATTTCATTATGCTGACTACAAAAAACATTTCAAAGTTTATATAAAAAAAATTATTGTTTAAAAGATATGGGGTACGTAAAATTGATAAATAAACTAAAACTTTTATTTTGAAAGTAATATAAGTAAGTACGCTCGTTTCCATCTTTTTTTGTTTCAAACATATAATGCAATATAGTGTTTATAAGTATTATATTTTTTTTATCAAAGCTAAAATTTTATTATATTTATCTTCTAATTGCGAAAAATTGTAATTGGCGTTATTTCCTTATTTATGTTATTAACTATTTTGATGCTATAGCTATAAGTTTTCCTTATAAAATAAAATAAATATAAAATAATATGATCATATCACAATACTCTGTAGCGATTTAGGTATCGATTTGGTCGTTATTGCGTTGTTTTATTTCCCGAATTAAAGTCAACTGAACCATTTTACATTAGTTTTTTTAATCTACCCGCTCATATTAAATTGTTTGTAATATTATGAAATTAAACTTAATTCAAATGCATCAACTAGTACAACATTCTAATTTGTCTCTGTAAATTTCAATTTGGAATTATTATTTATCATTTACACAGAATAAATTTCTACTTCGAATTATTTTTGGTATAATTTTATAATTAAAAATGCAATTCCATGAAACTATTTAGAGGAACTATTCAAAAATCGTTGTTTCGTTATTTTTATTTTTCTTCCTTCCTTTTTTTTCCATCATCAATTTTTTTTTTCTTTTCATTTTCTTTCTGTTACTCATAGGTTGGCTGGTAGAGATCCCTTTTAGGGATAAGACCGCCTTTTGTTTATACAATAAAAATAAATAAATAAAAATCTTCTATAAATTGTCATATTAAAAAAAACTGTTATTAATAAAAGAAAATTCACCTCATATAAAGCCAATATACACTAGTCATTTTATACGGTATTTTATGCAGTAATTTCAATGGTAATAATAATTTCAAAATTGAATTAATTTTTGTTTTTATTGAAAAGTTTTTTTTTGTAAACAAGTTATATAAATTCCTTTTATGGTGTATTTAAAACATATTCATTAATATTTTTTTATAATTTTGTCAAATGTTATTTGAATGTTTTTCATAAAATTTCTACCTATTATGGTTGAAAACTAAGTTAAGAAAATGATTTATTTAAGGTTTATTGCGTTTGACTAAAATGATTAAACGTTTATTTTTCTAGATTTAGATAAGTATAAATCACTGGATAAAAAACATTTAGGAGCACAAAAGTAAGTACTTTCACACTAATTCACACGAGCGTTCGAAACGCGTTTGGATCCAATACTAGTGTCCTATAGACGGACCACTAGACTGGTTCCAATAAATGACATCAAAATATTTTTCACAGACACGTCAATACAGATATTTATATTAGGAATACACGAGATTTATCGTATCAAGCCACTGTTAGCGTATAGTAGATGTTCAACGGTTTTAGATAATTTATTAGTAAATGTTCATAAAACTAAATCGATGGTGGCAGATGCGAAGATGTAAAGATTGTGTTGTTTAAAAGTAAAGATCAAACTTACAGATTTATTTAACGATCATTCAGCTATTTATTGGCGAATCTCACATTGGAAAGACTGATGAATTGCATATATCTGGTATTCGAGTAAAAACGAATGCGATATTACTAGTGAGAGTATTTTAGTACCAAAAAAGATTTAAAATTTCAAAGTTATTGATTTTAATTGATATTAGTATTCTGTTATGGACTTTGCATTTAAAATATTTGTAGGGATTTATAGAAATAGAAAATAAATAAAATTTTTAAATAATCAATCGCTGTGATAGCCCAGCGGTGAGACAGTGTGACTCTTCCGATGGTTCACCGGTTCAAACCCCGGGCAGGCACCAATAGTTTTTCTGTTAAAACTTGTGTCTAATTGATAATTGCAATTTATCACACGCTTTCAGTGAAGGAAAACATCGTGAGGAAACCTAGATATCTCTAGAGAATTCTGAGGTTGTGTGTAACCTACCAATCCAGCGTGGTAAGGTACTTTACTTAACTTTTTTTATTATTATAAATAAGAATTTGGAAGGTTTTTAAAGTTTCGCTGTTTTAAAACCGGTAAAAGTATTTTGGTAAATGGAAAAAAAGATTGAGTTGATGTGGTATGTATCACATGTGAGTGTAAATAAGTAAAGTAGCCCTGTTACAATCCCACTGCTGAGGGGAAATGGGTGGAATAGTCCAGAATTGGAGCTGACCACCCGCTCTGTACCGACAGGCGTCCCCGACCCTAGACTAAATTAGATTAGATCCCACTGCTGGGCATAGGTCTCCTCTCTCCGTTTCTGAAGAGAAGGGTTGGAGCTAAGACCTACCACTCTGCTCCAATGCGGATCGGTAGGTTACACATATCTCCAGAATTCAGAAAAGCGTGTGATAAATTACAATTATCGATTAGACACATGAGTTTTAATAGAAAAACTCATTGGTGCCTGCCCGGGTTTGAACTCGTGTTCCCCTCGAAAGAGTCGCACGGTCTCACTGCTAGGCTAGCACAGCTCTCATGTGAGTGTGGATATCAGCAATTCAATTAAAGTATGTTAATTACACGCATCATAAATCAGCTGTTAGTTGTAGATGTATATCGATAATTATTTTGCCACCCACTGCACCAACGGGCCAGTCAAGTTCATTATTTTAAGAAGCGGTTTGTTATTCTATTTTACAACTAGGCATTTAGCACAAGTTCTATTTGATTTTTTTGTCTAAAAGTTATTCCTAATACAAATATAAAGAAATATTCAAATTAAAAATATACTTCAATCGTATAACTTAATAATCTTTCATCATTAAATTTCATAATTTATGCCGTGTGGTATCCGGCTGAGTAGAATAAACTACCCTCATTTATTACCGAGGTATCGTAAACGGCGCCTAAGGTAAGTCTACCCGCCGTGTGGTGTCCGGCTGAGTAGAATAGACCACCCTCATTTCTTACCGAGGTATCGTAAAAGGCTACTGAAGTAAGTCTATCCGCCGTGTGGTGTCCGGCTGAGTAGAATAGACCACCCTCATTTCTTACCGAGGTATCGTAAAAGGCTACTAAAGTAAGTCTACCCGCCGTGTGGTGTCCGGCTGAGTAGAATAGACCACCCTCATTTCTTACCGAGGTATTGTAAAAGGCTACTAAAGTAAGTCTATCCGCCGTGTGGTGTCCGGCTGAGTAGAATAGACCACCCTCATTTCTTACCGAGGTATTGTAAAAGGCTACTAAAGTAAGTCTATCCGCCGTGTGGTGTCCGGCTGAGTAGAATAGACCACCCTCATTTCTTACCGAGGTATTGTAAAAGGCTACTAAAGTAAGTCTATCCGCCGTGTGGTGTCCGGCTGAGTAGAATAGACCACCCTCATTTCTTACCGAGGTATTGTAAAAGGCTACTAAAGTAAGTCTATCCGCCGTGTGGTGTCCGGCTGAGTAGAATAGACCACCCTCATTTTTTACCGATGGGTCGGGGACGACGGGTACAAGTAAGTTGATGTCAGGCAGGCGGCCGATCGTAAAATACGTAGCCAAATCATATGACAACATTTTTGTAGCATGTTGTGCCGGCCCAACTTAAAGTGGGATAAGGGCAGGTGGATGATGACTTACATTGACTCTTAATTAAAGACTTCCTAAAATATCTTACGCAACTAAAAAGAAAAACAGAACAGAACTAGTCTCCGCTAGCCAATAACTTATTATACAAGTTGTATTCAAGCTAATTATTCTTGAGACTCATACGGAGATTTCGTAAGAACTATTAATGAATTAAGTCGAAGATCGAGAGCAGCCGCAGGCTACACTAGTCATTGAAGCTAAGGTCTGATTATAACATGTATGTCTGAGTGTGTAGGAAAAGTTTTTAATCCTTACATGCGACTTAGTAATATACATCCTGTAACAGAGAAATTAATTGAATACATTTTCGTAAATGTAATAACATTAAATTCTACCTTGTTAATGTGTGTGTGTTTGTTGTGTTCGTGGTTGATGTTTAGTCAAATTTATAAAGACAAACAACAATAATTCATATATATGATGACGGTTAATATTAAAACTAGTTTGATTTAGTACATTTAGATTAAGTAGTTCATTGTTGTCGTTATATAGAATGATGTGAATGCTGTGACACCTAAAGGCAGTGCATTTAATGCCTTTTGTGGTGTACATAGTTTAATTTAATGTTTTATTGTAACTGCCACTGGTTGTTCCTAAATAAATAAATATTTAAGTTTGTTCGTCGGAACAATGATCAATTAACTTATGACAACAAGAATTTGAGCAATTATCAACCCGCTATAGGAGCAGGTTTACCGTTTTATTCATCTTTGATTAATATTTTTTTAATTAAATAAGTTTTCCATTTTGTACTTAATTTAAGGCTTTCTTATCGCTCAAATTTTTTCGTCTTAAAAAGCAATAGTTGATTCGCCGTGCGTTACCACGGTTTTCAGTGTGTTATCGACCATTATGGAAGTATTTAAAAAACATGCAAGGAACGGCATTGTCACTGCATGCAGCTTTAACTTTGACGATGTTTCTGCGCTCGCCCGTCCCGCCCGCTGATACTGTAATGCGCTAGCGGCTAGCGCTAACAACATATGGACAGTTAGAAAGTATAAAACGAGACCTAAGGCTCATATCCCTTTTTTCACGAATATGCCGTAATTTTTCAAGAAGAAAAATCGTATGTGAGCAAAAAGCCTAACTGTTTTTTTTTTGTTTAATAGCTGCATATAGCACTTATAGTCTTCGCTCATAATGTGACCGAGGCATTCAAAAACTGGACATGAACTAATCAACGTCATTTATTGGTCTACACTTAACCTTTAAATTTTAAGCAATTATATTATCATTGACTAGCATAATAAACATGTAATAACACCAAACATTACTTCACCTTGCGTTTAACCTCCGAATTCGTACTATTATGTGAAATCACGTATTCTATATATGACTCAAAAGTATTAACTTAAAGATTCGAATATATTTTTTTTAAGAATAAAATATACATAAAGCAAAGACATTTTAAAAGATTCTTTATACCTACTTTAATACATTAATATTAATGTAGGTATATCTAGGTAGTTATATTATTTAATATCTGTTTAAATGAAATAAAAAACTATTGATCGGGAAATATAATGTTTACTTAACATTCTTACAATTCAAGACACGTAAAACCGATTATATAAAAACATTTTCATTTTATGCTTAAATTAAAACATTTTTGTAACTGCTAAAAGACAAAATTTTATAATTTACTAGCTGTGCCAACAACGGCTTCGCCCGCGTGGAATTAAGAGATTTACAAAACTATTTCCGAATTTTTGAAGTTTTGCACATAAAAGTAGTTATTGTGAGTTAATCGTGAGAGATAGAGACAAGCTATCGCGGACTTTTTTGTAGTATTTTATGGATCTACAATTCTTTACTATATTACTTTATCGTATCTATGCTGGTTTACGCAGCGTAAGCGAAAGCTCCGATTAAGCAATTTTTTAGCAACTGTGCGATATTTTCAGCACAATTTTCGTAATACCGATATGTACTATTTACTTAAACCATCCGGAAGTATTGCACTATCTTTTGTTGATAACCGTATAAAAATCCGTTCAGTAGATTTTGAGAATCGATTACATACAGACTTTACAGCTTTTTGGGACTTTGTTTTATAATAAGTATAGACTAGGCACTGCGCTCGACCTCTGCATAGTCTTCCGAACAAAGATACATCATATATTTGCCTACTTCACTCTCCAGAGTTTCATCTATATCAATACAAAAAATCACATCGATATGGTACTTGTTTAGGACGTGAAAAAAGGAACAACAAACAAACCTATGTTCGCATTTAAGACTCTTTAAATAATTAGGCGATAATATATACATATCGTGGGTGTATTTTAAGAAACAAGACGTTTACGTCTTTTTAAAATTCCTTAAAAAAATATTACAATAAAAAAATAGATTTATTATATTTTAAAATATATGCACTAATGAAAAACTGTACTAAATTTTTGTTATATGTTTGAAATAGTCAAATAGACTTTACTTGGCGTATCAGCTTAAATTACTAGTAGGTATATTGGAATGTAAATTCGGCCCATATAAAACTATACCTTCATTGATTGCTCTTGTCTTTTATATCCTTCATATTTTTAATTAAAAAAAATTGTAATTTTTTAATACCTTGTAACCAGGCGGTATATTCCAATATAGCATGCTCCTCAAGTTTACGCTATTCGTCTTATTTTAGAGACTACCGAGTTTCTTATATAACGTAGCACCGCCGGTATGTTTGGTATGACCGCACCTATATTTTCACAATTAACGTGCTTAAAGAAAAGACTTGAGAAATAATTAATACCACACCACAGTAATACCATGCATGTTAATTATTTTCGAATATACCCTGACAAAAATTAGGGATGTTAAGGGATGTTAATAAATAAATAAATAAATATATGGGACATTTACACACACGGTCATCCGTCCCCAAAGTAAGTAATTTAATACTTGTGTTATGGGTGACGGACAACTGGTAGATATACTACATATATAAGTTTAAATACATACTTAAATACAAATACACACCCAGGCTCGAAGAACCAACAATTTGTTTATAGAAAATGTTGGCCCTCGGCGGGAATCAAATCTGCGACCCGCGGAGCTGAAGGCAGGGTCACTACCCACAGCTCCAACGGGCCAGTCAATAATAACCGATTTTTTTATTTATCGATTGTTTTATTACAATCGATTTTTGAAATTAATGTTGTTAATATTGTTTATTGATATTTTTTAATATTATTTATATTTTTCTCTTCTCCTTCTTCTTCTCAACCTATAGACGTTCACTGCTGAACATAGGTTTCTTTCCATGATCTTCATAAAGCACTGTGCCGCTTGGATCCAGCGGCTCCCCGCGACCTTTTTGAGGTCGTCAGTCTATCTCGTGTGGGGTCTACCGACGCTGCGTCTACCAGTGCGGGGTCGCCGTTCCAACACCTAAAGACCCCCAATTCCACACTATGTGCCTCAGCCATCGCCACTTTAGTTTCGCGACCCGCTGAGCTACGTCGGTGACTCTGATTCTTCTATTTTTTAATTTCTGATTTGATCACGTAGATATACTCCGAGCATAGCGTGCTCCATCGCCCACTCTAAGCTTTCTTATAATGTCCGTAGTCAGCGACCACGTTTCATATCATTCGTATCTATTTTTCTATACATAAAAAATCAGGTATATTCATTTCCCTCCTTTCTTTTCCTTTTGGTTTCTTTTTATTTTATTTTTAAAGATAACGTGCGTTGTTGGATGAAACCAATGTAGCCAAACTATACATTTCAATCTAATTTTGCAAACAGCGTGATTATTTTTTCAGTCAGTCGAATTTTACAAAGCGATTTCCTCAAAGGTAGAACAATCGATTATTTCCACTACAAGTCACATCCCTAGTAAAATTTAAATGCCGCATCAAGTATCATAACGGTACAACACACTAATTGCCTGTCAAAATGAGCTATAGGAAAATAATAGAATAATTATTATATTAAGCAAATGTAATGACCCAACGTCCAAACGTTATGATGTCTCGGCACACTTCATCTATCAACGTTTAAAGGTTTGAACATTCTGGAATGACAGTAGTGAAATGGCAAAAGTAGATAATAAAATTATATATGTATTATATAAGTTTTTAGAGATCGGTATCAGTTTCGAAAGGTTTTACTTCTTAGGTACGGCTTCTATTTCTCTCTCAACTCCACAGATCACTGCAAAGTAATCGAGTAATGATTTTGTTCCACTCGAATCTCGCGGAACCCGACGATTTTAGTGCGCCGTGTTGGTAAATCCTACTCCTAAATATTGCCAATCCAATTTTCAGAGGCCAAATTCCCACCCATCGCCTGTTTAGCTGCAAGATGTATTAAACTTCATCAGCCATGAAAATTCTTTATACCTACTGCTCTCCTCATAGTTGATTTGATTTAAAATAGACGCTCCAAACAGAGTTATTTTCATTTGCTGAGTAAACCCGAGTATACTTATTACGCCTATAGTTAGCCATCAAATTTCGGATTCATATCTCTTTGCTACCAACAGCCATTAATCGATATGTTATCTTCAAGCACTCCGTCAACAATTTAAATTTTAATTATTTTTTTTTTCAAATTGGCTTTTACAAGCTCTTTTGAACCGTCAAATATTAATGAAGCTACCACTGGTTTGGTTAGGTGCTCACACCGAGAAAATCTAACACGAAACTCGGCGGTGTCTTTTCAAAAATAATAAATAGTTATTTAACAAATCAAAGAAAAGTTTACAAACATATCTCTTACGTAGCTGGTTGCAATATCAATCCAAGTTCTATCATTTACTTAGATTACATAGATTTACAGACTTAAATACAGATATAGATTACACAGATTTAGATACAGAGATTTACAGACATACATGTTACATAGATAGATAGACATTACACAGATAACACAGTATTCAATAGTACTGGTAATTCATTCATCACGTAATTTGTCCACCGAACCATTACTATAGTATATTACTAACTTCGAAAGCCTTTTGAATTATGGTTCAGTTAACACCGACATCGATGTCGTGATGAATATCTCTGCATGCACGCAAATGAAATCTTTATTAATAACATCTTATCTGATATTTCAGATGGTATTTTACGCCAAATGTTTATGAAAGGTCAAGATCTTGACAACCATATCATTAAGAACCAAACGGCATTATATGAGATTTGATTCCGAAAATTTTATTTATAAAAAGTTCACGGACTTATCTCTCTAACTTACGGTATTTACAAAGTATAAATTGTGTTATTGTAATAAAATATAAGGTATATAGATTACATTATTCTTACCAAGAATTATGGGTTCAAATTGAAAGCATTATTGCTATATTATAGTACTAGTATAATTTTTTTTTACAATGGATTCCGAAAAGGCCATTTATAGCATATATATTTACTTTATACATTTGCGAGTAAAATATCATGTGCTTATACATTAAACACAATTGCTCTATTCATCGGTGAAAAAAGGACCAAGCACTTTGGCATTTATTATTATTAGGCCAATATGGATTAACTTACACTAAACGTTCAGTAGAGCATAGAAGCTATTGGAAATATTGAAGGTATTTAGTCGAAAGGAGATTTAATGAAAACATTTTCTTATATTATTTTGTTTCGCTTTGTCTAATGACTTACATTAACTACCGCCGTCTAGTGCACTTTCTTGGCATTCGATGCAATGTTCATTAGCACCATCTAGTGCCATCACTATCCACCTAGTTAATGCAGTCATAATTCAGATGGCGCTAGTCGTACACAAAAATGTTTTTTTTTTCGAACTGACTGTATGCTGTTAGCCCTAATGGCTTTTACAGCGTCACCGGGCGGGACGGGCGAGCGCAGAAGCATCGTCGAAGTTGCGAAATGCAGGGAGTAGAGCGCAGAAGCTCTACTTAAGTCGGGGAACGTCGTCCTAAGGGTGCCTCCTGTGAGGCCGGACCACGGCTTAGGACGACGCGTAGTGGAGGGTTGATGGTATGACTTAGATTAGTCATTGCGGCGTCGGAAGGGTGGCGAGAAGCCACGACCGACCGACGTCAGAAAACTGGGACCTCGTCTTCGCCGGCGAAGACGCTGTGTGAGTGTATTACGTGTTTCTGTGTTGGCGATCGTTATTTGATCGTCGGGGTCATACAGGACGCTTTTTGGACGCCTGTATTTTCGATGGTCGGACCTAACTGGGATGTAGGTAGAAGCAACTGAAATCAGGGGGTTCGGGTGTACCTCAGATTTCTCGAAGTAAGATTTCGAAAAACGTTTAAAGAGGTGAGTAATGGTAGGGAGATCGAGGTCTCTATGGAGGTCAACGTTCCGCATGAACCACGGACAACCAGTGGCTGTCCGCATAAATCGGTTCTGTAGTCTTTGGAGCCTGAGCAATCTGACTTTTGAAACGTGCGCAAACGCAACGCTCGCATAAGACATTAACAAAAATGTTACAAATGCACTTAGTGCGTATGGTATTCGAAATACTTATCCTTAATCATTTTATCCTCTACAAATGGATCGATGTTTTTTGATGAATGGGCTGCAGACTAACATAGGGGTCTTTTAACTCGTCAAGTCACGGGGAGAAGTTAGTTCCTTATATTTATGTTATTTTCAATCAGGAATTTCTAATCGCAATAAAACTAATTGTTGAATATTTTACAGTTTTTATTTAATCGTAGTTTAACAATAAATGACTATAAACTGTACTTTATGGTACATAATAAAAACTACTAACATTTTTTATTTAACTAGTTATAAATGAACAATAAACATAGCACTAAGTTTATTCATAAATAAACGTAACTACATCAACACTAGAAATTATTATTTTAAATATAGTATATCTAAAATAATAATACCTTATTCGCAAATACAGGGTTCTGAGTAAAATATATATATTATAATTTATATATTTTACTATTTTAATTTATTCTCATTGTCGTTGTTATTTGACTCTAACATCCCTTAATATTTTAACTAATTACTCACTTCGCTTATCAGGTGATTACATAATGTTCGAAAATAAAGTTTTTCATTTTAGCGAATCATAATTACAATTTCGGATTCTAAATAAAATTACGATAGTTCTAAGACTGTTATTAAGTAATAATTATTTATTGTATAATTATTATATTATAGAAATTATAAGGAAAATCCATTGTCTAGCTTCTAGTCAAAAAGTCATTGGCAATTGCTTTCCAGTTAGTTGGATCGTCATCAGGGTCAGGTTTTGATTTTCTTATTTTTTTCAGCAACTCCCAACCGTTTGCTTTATCCGTAGATGTCACATAAGTGTTGTTTGGATCTTGCTCAAGCGTGTATGCTCCAAGAATTAAACTTTGAACTAGGCGTGCCGAAATCAGTGTCTACGAAAAAAAAAGAAATTTATTTAAGGATCACTTAATATTGGATGTTCTAAACTTCAGTCCTTTCTTTCTATTAAAAAACTCCGTCTACTTTGCGATTTTGTCGTAGAGTCTGTCTCCTGATGATGTTTCGGTTGCGGGTCGAAACGATTGTTGAGTTTGTGATAGTGAACGTGTGTAGTGCTTGTGTGTTGTGGTGGCAGTGGAGGTTTGTGCATGTGTATTTACGAATCCTGCATGTATCGGGTATGAAAAAACGGATAGTCCACTATATTTTTAGCACTATATATATTTTCTATTTACTGTATCGCGGATTATAGCAAAATAATAATTATTATTACTTTTGTTTTCCCTCTACAATTAGTTTATATTAGTATAAGCCAATTAGTTTATATTAGTATAAAAAAATTGTAACATTTCTTAGTGCATAAAAATGTGTCGCGAAGCTTACATCAATGCTGTTTTTGGTAACTAAAAAACTAAAAACTAAAAAAACAGCATTGATGGCGTTTTCAAAGAAAACTCCTGTTTATTAGTTACAAGGTACATAACAGGTACCTTGTGGTACCTGTTATGTACATACATATCTGCAAAATGATAAAATTAAGTGTGAAAATAAAGCGGTAAACCACCCGCAAAGACCATACAATGCAAATAGCGCATCTACATAAACAAGAGTCCATTTACGTCTGTCGCTAATATCTCCCACGACAAAATCGTAAAATAAATTTTACTTAATTAATGTTTAGAAACCGGCTATACTCACGTCTTATTTTATCGGATGAGCCCGACTAGTTCAACTGGTTCCCGCCGCGATAATGCCGCATAAAGAGCTCATGAATAAGAGCCCTGTATGGGCTTGTAACTAGTCGGGCTCAAGATAAGACGTGAGTATAGCCGGTCTCTAAATATAAATTATAAAGACCACTCACGATAGTATAAATTCAATAAATTTTATTTTTATTTGGACAGGGCTAGTTAAAGCAATATACCATTTTCCATCTAACTAGGAGCCCGTTGCCCAAGAAAGAACCAATTCTACTTGAGATTTTAACCCTCAATGAGTGAGATCGCTGAGTTTCTTACTAGCTTATCAACAAGAGAAATCTTTTGAACCAGCTCTTGACGCTTAAAAGAATTTCTATCAAATCTAAATATATCTTTAATGGTTAATAATTTCAGATAAATTTGAATTTAAGAAGTGGGTTTCGAAGTTTTGACCAAACAAACATTTTGAAATACAAACATCTAAATCTATCTAAATAGGATATCCTTGCCTCGGATGATGCTATTAAAGTCCATAAACTTAACGCTTTACAGTATTCTAGAGCACAACCGCCTCATATACTAAATTATTCAGAGCAATAGACAAAGGAACATGGTTTGCCACTTGAGTTGGAACAAAACGCCAAAGTATGGTTCATTCGGTTATGGTGCCGGTGAGCCTAGTATTTCTGGTCAATGTCAACGTTTTTTTGTAGCCGAAAAATGCTTAATTTTTAAGTTGCGCGTTCCTTTTTTATCTGATCCTGATCGTTACTTATTTTAAATAGGACCTAATGTACTCCTACAAGGTATTTGCGATATACTCGTTTAAACAAATCTCTAAACATTTATAGATAGAGTGAATCTATACATATTATAGAACAAAGTCCCCAAAAGCTGTCTGTCTGGATGTAATCGATTTTCTCAAAATCTACTGAACCGATTTTTGTACGGTTTTTACTCAATGATAGTGTAATTCTGCTTTACTATTTTGTGTAAATTGTGTTAAAGAATTCGCGCGGTTGTTAAAGCAAATTTCTTCTGGGAACTTTAGTCACGTGTGCCACGTTTACCAACAGAGACACACTAAAGTAATGTACCCAAGATTTGTAGATCTATAAGAACACTACTAAAAATGTGCGATAACATATTTCTATCTCTTATGGTTTACTCACAATAACTACTTTTATGGCCAAAATTTCAATTAAATACACTTATTTCCACGGGGGGAAGCCGCAAACAAAGCTAGTTAATATATAAAAATCGTTACCTTCAAAAGCCTGTACTCGTCATCAGGCAGTCTCCTTGTGACAGTGTATCCAGCAAGAACATATCCTCCTGTTCTAGGGTCCCCAGTCAACAGCATCATATATGCCATCGCGATAGCCAACTCGAACACATAATAAGAGTTTTGTATATCGCCAAAGTCGATGATACCTGATATACGATAATCGGTTTTACTGAAAACAACAATTTCTTTATTACAAAATCTTTTATTAGTCGATTAACGTCTTAATTAGCTTTGTCTGTCTTAACATAATATACGATTACGTCTTTACGTATTATGATCCACAGCAGTTTCCGGGTGTTCAAGTTATTGCATAGAAAACAAGGGATTTTCACTAAAATTTTTCAGAAAAATACTTTAAAGAACATACTTTATATGTGCCGTGTGGTATCCGGCTGCATAGAATAGACCACACTCATTTCTTACCGAGGTGTCGTAAAAGGCGACTAAGGTAAGTTGACGTCAGGCAGGCGGCCGATCGTAAAATACGTTGCCAAATCATGTGACAACATGTTTCTAACATGTTGTGCCGACCCCACTTAAAGTGGTTAAAGGGCAGGAGAATGATGAATTATATATAATTTATATGTAAAATTAAAAAACGGCAGTCCAGCGCCTCAATTTTTTGAGGCCACATGTTTTCCCTTAAGTCCGAATCTTAAAAGAGTTCTCAAGGATTATGTTATTCATGTTTTAATTTCCAAATCATCAATAGCCATGCAATTTTTTTATCAAGACAAAGAAAGGAAGCTTATTTTATACCTTATTTTATTTAGAAGTACGCAAAGAAACAGAATCTAAATGTAGGCAAGAACTCCACCTAAGTTAATTATAAGCAGAAATATAAAATAACAGTCAGTAATTTAAATTCTGTTGTTAGGTAAGCCCATGTAAGCATAATATGAAATAATGTTTTACTTACACCGGCTTACCTTAGTACAATGCCGTTCAGTATCTGCTGACAAACCCGCAAAACTGATGTGTTTTTTGGTCTAATACATGAAACAGTAATTTTGAAAAGTTTTATAGCATCTTTGATTAAAAGAGATGGTATATCCAACGAAATATCTGAGTACAATTAAAGTTGTTGAGAAGTTTTTAGTTCATGTCACATAAAAATGGACTAAGATTAACTCTGCCGTATGTACCACATGAATTCATATTAAAATATCTTTGTTTTGTAGACACTGTTTCATTAATATTTGGTTGTTCCTTGATTCTGTGAAGCATACATATTAATTTGTCATGTACTTGTTTGTAGATATTTTACTATGTTCGGACGTCTTATTTTTTACGTTTTGTTTTATAATAAGTTACTGTTTTCGCAACTGCCTACCTGCCACCCGGCTTCAGTTGGACAAGGATGTTCATCTCGTTCACATCACCGTGAATAACACCTTTCTCCAACTCTTCGAATCGAGGCACCACCGCGTATTTAAACTCTTCGATCACCTAGATGAAAGATATGTAAATTTCTAGAGATTGTAGATTAAAAGATCTTTAAAATATGATACCACTGTCATAGATCATACAACTGATTTTCATTTTCACATAATTATAGTAAATTTTTTTACGTTTTCGTCTATACTCACCTCCTCAGCCAAATCTAACCTCTCAGCATCTTTGATGACGTACTTAAACTTTTCCAATTCTGGAACCTTGCTCAACATCCAGATGTGCTCACGTGCCACCAATCCGGAATGGTTGAAATTCTGAAACACGAAAGACAAAGGTAGTACAAAGTATCTAACATAGAAATCGTAGATGCTATTAAATTTTATAAGCTTATAGTTTTGTTGGCATCTCCATTTATAATAACTAGCATCTAAATCTAAAGAAATGCTTGAATTCCAGTTTATTTTTGATGAATCATACATTTTTACTGTCTAATGCCATATGTGACAGCTTCGTGATGCTGGAATGAATAGGCGTTTAGGTTAAATATTTATCGGATGTTAGCAGCTAATTATAATCACGTAGGCACGGACGGAAGGTAAATGACTAAATGTTTATGAAACTGACAACTTAAATGCTAGCTTGGGTTGGAATAAAACAAACATCTGACAGTTAAACTAATAGATGGTTGCTTTTAGATTCTTAAGTGGATAACTGTCATGCAAAACTAGCAGGTCAAGAGAAATTATTTCCTAATTTGTAAATTTAATTAAAAAAATACCGATTCGCAAAAATAAAAGTAGGAGCGTGAAAGTATATATATATATCTGGTGAGCTTATCGCTGTTTCAACAGATGGAAAAAAAATCATACATACAACATCGTTTTTATGGTGAACCACTTTATTTAATATACGCAAATATTGAAATTGTAGAAGATAACACGTAAAAGATATGAGTTTTTCCCCTGCTTTTGGTGAATCAAGATCATGATATTTACAAAGTATTAATGAGAGTGAAAGAACTTTGATATCAGATAGATTTACATCATTGCTGGTAATAGAGAGTGCTACGGCATTGCCACTCTCAAATATAAAGTTGGTAGAATTTAACACAGCCTGTGTTGACCGGTCCTCGTATTCCAACGGATTTAGGATGATATTCGTAGTTATAGAACAACTCCACCTTGAATTTTCGTAGTACTGCTAACACCGCGAGTTTAGCCAATAGAAGCGAATGGAAATTAACTTGGTAGCCAAAGCCATTATCAGCGGGATGTTTTCTAGCAGAAATAACCAGGATTAGAACTGGACCGTGTTTCAACCTTATACCTCTAACTATGACAAACCAATTAGAGCGCTTAGTACTCCTTTAAACACTGAATTTTTTTGCTATATAATTCACAATAACCTTGTGTTTTACATTATCTTGTGTTGAATGTAATTATGCACCAAGTAAGTGAATATTATTTAACATGTTTAGGGTTACCTATAGTCACTAATCAAAAATTTTAATTTCTTATTTATATATTAAACGACTTCTTGTATAATTATATTAAAAATATTAAGTATATGATATTTAATAGTAAATATGGAGGACTTAATATGCGTTTTTGAAAATTATTCTTGTGCATTGAATTAACAATATAGGTAAATGATTTCTTATTCATTGAATTAAGAATATAGATATCGGCCTTTTGTTGAGAATTATGTTTATGTTAGCAATTCAGCAGAAATATATGTACGCAATTACCCATATAATTAAAGTACAGTAATCTCAAATGATTTGATTTATGAGAAACAGATAATAAAAATATCAATATCACGTGCCACATTAATCGATCATAATTAATGTTGCAAATAAGATTAAAATCATGTTTTGGCACGGGCCAACCCTAATATTTCAAGACTGAACAACAAAACTTACTCGTGTAAGTAAACCAGGCTAACCCATAGTGAGCCTACAATATACATTGTAATATTCTATGGACTAAAACTAACTTCTTCAAGGTAAATTGTGCATTGTTGGGTTTACCAGATATCTTTAATATCTTTTCAAAGATAAACGTATCTCCACTATGTATGTTGTGGAGATACGTTTATCTTTGAAGTATCTTCAGCGTATTTTTTAAATGTATTTAATAAATTTATTTCTTTATTTTTAATTAATTATTTTTTACACAGTAAATAAATATTATTACAAAAAAGAAAACAGAAGCAATAAAATGAATTCTTATCGCCTATAACAGGGGTCGGCAACCTGAGGCTCGCGAGCCACATTTATCTCGTAGGATGTAATACAGTAATACTACTAATGGCTTTTTAGTTCCATATGCAAATATTGTTTATTTAAAAAAAGAACATTTAAAAATCGTTCTGAATTGATTAAAGAGGATTAAGCTTTTCTATCTCTATACTTATCTCTATGTCCATTCTCTTTTTACTCTTTTGTAACGTGAAATATGCACTTCATTTAAATGATTATTTTGATCAACATAAATATACTTAATCTTTGTGAAGGACAATAAAATAAAGCGAAATTGTATTAATTTATTTTGATAAAAAAATGCATCTATTTTACTTTTTGCATTCTCATAGAATCAAGCATTCTATGATGTTTATGATCATGATACCGATCTCATCGCAGCTACAACCTTGATGTATATTGTCGTAAAGTTGTAAGACTGAATTGATAGATGATACAGTCAATTACATATACTTACCAAATATTCACTAGTTTCTTAGACCTCTTATTGTTGTTAGAAAAATCTCGGGTACTTGGAAATGACAGCGGCCATAAGAACGGCCCAATATTAAAAATTTTCTTCTAACGAAATTGTTGATAATAGATCATTTTTGTTATAATTACTATAAATATAAACAACTACACGAACCTGCAGTTTGTTGTCCAAATTCGCCACAAATTCTCCAAGCTGGTAGAACAATGACTCAGCACGTGGTACATCTTTCAAAAGTTCTCCAGGCACATACTCCAGCAGCCGCACTACGTGGTTTTTTCCACTGATGCACTCCATCGAGTGGAAATGGCCAAAAATGTTACGAATGGGCTTCGGACAAGTAACTGACCGAGTGTCTGTAATTTTAAAAGGAAAATTATTATAAAAAACTAATATTGGCACATTATCTTTTTATATCCAAGTTAAAAAATTACTTAGTTACAAACTTTCACACTACCTATAACAGTTATTTAATTTTTGTCTTTAAATTAAATTTAATTGAATTTAGTTAAATATCTGGGTTGTAAAGGCTATATTAAGAAATGTTTTTTTTTCAAGTTTTCAATATTATTAAGAAAAAAACATTAACATGAAAGTTTAAAAGCACTTGCTGGGGTTAGCTTCGCAAATTCTCTTTAACATCTACGGTTGGTAACAACTTAGCTATAATAGATTACCCAATGTTTAATATACATATGTTTCATTATTTAGAGATAATAGATTTAAAAAAATGAAAAAGCGCCTTATTTCCAAGTGCTTAGAACTGCAGGGAGAAGAACCTTCGTATAGTAGCGCTGTCTAATGCAATACTGCCTTCCGCATCCTTTTCTGCAACCATCAATTAAGCGGAAACTCAGGTAATGTTAGTCAAGGTTCTTTACTTTAGAATGTTCTCCGAAAGTTTAAAAGCAACAGTTACATAGCACTAACTTTGTTGACAAGTAACAATAATAAAAATAGAAATTTTCGGTTAAGAAACTCACTCAGAAAATTCATAATTTCATTTTGCGCTTCCACAACATTCAAGTTCTGAGAATCCATTGAATTCATGATTTTCAAGACATACCCATGTGGGTTATGGTTAGTTATTAAAGGATTCTTCACATTAGGATCTTCGATGATCTTGTAATTTTTATCATCGTAGCCGTTGAGTTCAGTGAGTTCTAACACTGAAATGCCATAAAGTTTTTCAGCCAGCAGTTTGACTCCTTCGTGGTCAATTATGGGACGAATCACCGTTCCTGGTTCTAGGACCACATTGCATTGTTCAGCCATCTTGGCCTCGAAAGGTATAAAGCCGTTTATCTGTAAAAGATCATTATCAAATTACTTTCATATGTTATTGTGAGTTTTATTAATAAAGTGTAAGCTTGAGTCATAATTTCGTTGATATATTTGCGAATTGCATCACATTATTGTTGCAATGTAAAGCAATTATGAAAATTTCCTCGGAACTAGATGATGAAAGAAATTTGTTAAATAGCAACCGAATTGGATATATTTAAAAGTATACGTGGATAGTAATTTGAGTATTTAATAGAAGAAGAAGGGTGGCCTTTGGTTGAAATAAAATGATAATTGTTGAAGAGCAAAATTCGCGATGACCTCTAAGAATATGGTCACATTGGGAAATTATTAGATAAACAGTGTTTTTATTATTATCGTCTTAAATACGTAAATTTTCGTGCTTCATTAATTCTATTATTATTATTGAAATAAATATCTTGGGAGTTATTGCAAAATGCCGCGAGCCGTTACTTTTCGCGTTAGGTTTCACGGGTAGCCCAACATATATTATATAAGGTATATATGAGTCTAATTAGTGCATAATTTATCAAATTTACACCAACTGACGGCCATATGATGAATACAAACTAAAAATAATTTATATATTAAAATTATTAGCCTCGTATCAGTTACGCTACACACACATACTCAGCAAGTGCAGCTAGGGTTGTCATGTTTTTTACAAGAAATAAAATATTTTTTATATTTTATATAGATTTTTTAAGGTTATTAAACAGTATTTCAGACTAATGAGTAGTATTTTATTTATTTAATGTTTATTTACAGCTTCTTGCATACTTTAAGTTATTTGTTTAATTCATACGTCTATAGATATTATAAAACGAACGCCTTAAAAGCTGTCTGTCAGTATGTGATCCATTTTATTTAAACCTACGAGACGATGTTTCTTGAGGAAGATTCAAATTAATAGTACGTTCTCTAGAACAACTTAACCGATTCTGATTGGACTTTCACGGAAAGATTTCATTGGACCCCCTCCGGAACGGCTAAACTGATTTTGATGGGAAGATATATGTGGTTGTGGATTATCCACATATAGGCTACTTATTTCCTTTGGATTGGGATTTGCGCCGGAACAACTTTAGGAGACACTTCCGCGCTGGCGAAACCTCGGGAAGGGCTAGTTACAACTAAAATATTCTATTGTTACTTGTTTGAGGCTGCGCTGCACTGACCGTCCTCTAAATAAAAAAAGCGTCTTAGTTTAACACATATAGTGTTACACATATTTAGTAGACTCATTTTTTTTGTTTAGCAGTAAAACGTATAATTTTAAAAAAATACAACACCGTTTTTAAGAGTAAGTGGCAGCCCTAAGTGCAGCCGTCTAACGGCAACATTACGAAACCGTCGTCACATGATTTGGTACGCAGAGGACATAATCAGGACATCGCACGTTTCGCTGTATTAAACTATTGTATTCTTGTTACTCCAGTTTAATATTGAAGTAACTATTTCTTATTTGATTAATTTTAGGCTATGTATATAAGTTTCAATGATTTTATATTTTAAAATTAGATGCGGCTTATTAAAGTCGCATTTTCTGCTAGAATCGATACATCAATAGAATAAATTTATCTTCTTTGTAAATAAGCAATTTAATCCGTTTTTAAGGCATTTTATTTGAAGAACGAGATTAATTTGTATTACTTTTATTATAAGGCAATATACTATTGTATAAGTATTTGACTGCTTACAGCAAATAATTTAAAGATATAAATAATTTTATATTTATAGTTAACAATTACGAAGTTAATATGAATTATATTTACAAATAATTACAGCCTGTAAGCTTAAAGAGTGCCATAAACTGTAATTAAATAAAATATTCTATTAAAATTTTCAAGTTGGCAATATTGTCTGAAAATTTTAAATAAAATAAAATTAAATAACTTAATGAAAATATTAGATCAAACCTCAACTTGATTTTAATTTTTGATAATTTTATCTAAACAATTTATAATAAACCAACCAAACCAAAAATATTGTCCTTGCCACAATAAACTACTTACGTAAATTATATTCCTACCTAGTAAGACAACACCAAAAATCCAGAACTCAGACAATTTAAATTCCCACCACCGCTTACTAGAACGATCAGAGATGAACTAACACAGACCACAAACATGCAATGCAAAGATGAAAAAACGAGGACACCGATAACGTGTAATGATAACAATTGCATTACAATGAGTATATTATATTTTACAAGCAATATAATAGAACTAACTACTTTGCTATAATCCGCACGGGTTAAGTGAATGCATGCAAAGCCAATGTGTATGAAGCAGGCAAAATCTACGCACCTTATACATGCAGGACCAGCCACCACATGCACCCCAAGGCGCAATTCACCAGCAACAACGCTCACAAAAGCAGCACACACACCCACCACCACAATCTCCACGATCGTTTCGCCCCGAAACCGAAGCATCATCAGGAGGATAGGCTTCACGACAAAAATCGTACTGCAATCACTACTGCTTCTATTAATCATTTATATTTTACAATTGTGCTCACTGAATATTAGTACTCCAAAAACACTTTTCTTTGCAGGAAATGTCAGGTATATGATATACTTATAAATTATAATTTAAAATAATTAAGAATAATATTAATAAAAAAGTAATTATCCTTTCTCGCGGATTATAGAAAATAATTTTATCATTACTTTTGTATGGATCTCCGCAAAGTAACGCATAATTCTATAAATTAATAATGTTTATAATAATCGACCTGTGATAGCCACGGTGAACCCGTGAGACTTTTGAAGTCGTCACAGGTTCAAACCCAATTGTGCAAAGTGTTTCAGTTTAAGTTTATGTATCTGATTGATATTTCCATCATACGCTTTTCAGTGAAAGAAAATATAACCCTATTACGCCATTATGCTTGATCTGGAAGCCTTTTGGACCGACGTTTATTGCTGAAAGTCTTTTTTCATGTTTCTTATAATTAAATTAAAGTTATTATCAAGTCGGAGAGTAAAAAATATTAAGCCAAATTAGAAGCCCATACCACGTTAGTTATTCGCCATTGAAAATTAGTTATAGATAGTACTGGAAATTGTCGGTGACAGACTAGACTTAGCTTTCAGATCTTGGTTATGGCACAGAATAAGATTTATATTAAAAAATACCGTGTTAATCCGTAGAAAAGCAGATTCAACATACACATAGAAGTACATGAGAATTCAGTTGTTAATGCTCTTTAAGATAAAAACATTTCATGTCAGATTTCATCTTTACTTATTTATCATTGACTCATCTAGATATTGATAATAGAATTCCATTGTGACTATCAAAATTCGTTCTAATCTATCTATACTTATTATAAAACAAACTCCTCAAAAGCTATCTGTCTGTATATGTTCGATTTTCTCATAATCTACGACACGGATTTATTTACGGTTTTTACTATAATATAGTGCGTTTCCTCCGGATGGTTTAAGTTTAAGTTAAAATAAATTACGGTTTTTTTGTAAATTGTTTTAAAGAGGTCGTGATGTTGCAAAAAAATCACGCCTGCTGGGAGCTGCAATCGCGTGCGCTGCGTAAACTATCAGTGATACACTAAAGCAATTTGCTACAGAATTGTAGATCTACCAAAATTGTACAAATAACTCCGCGACATCACGTCTCCATCTTTTAAGATTACTTCTTTTATGTTTTATATTCCAATTACTTCTTTTATGTTTAAAATTTCATTTAAACGCGATTTTTACGCGGGAGAAGTCGCAGTCACAGCTAGTAATATATTTGTAATTCCTATCACATTGAAAAGGGTTGCTATCGCTGTACGTAGTAGCGTCATATTTTATAAACCGGTCAAGTATCTTTTGTATATCGTGATATTATTGTTAACAAGTCTGTTACAAATCTTCGTATTTCGGTTGTTAGTATAAATTTTATATTTTCAATTATCACGTCTGCTTTTGTTATATCATGGAAAACTCTAACGTTTCTGCTATTAGGTTGCTTACTTACTTGCTATACCAACTAATCTCAATCATTCTTTAATCAAACCCTGCTTTAGGTTCCCATGGCATAATGATGCAACACTGCATATAAATTTCAAGTTAATCTAACTGCTTTCGGATTTTGCATATGGTATTCTTTATAGAAAACCAGCTCAGAGGTCAGGCCACGCGTTGCTGTGGCTCAGTATAGTTTCAACTTCCCCTTGATAGAATACTGTCAATCCAAAAAAGATGCTCAGATCGCAACCATTTTCTGGGTCAATCTAAAGATCGTCTGAAAATTTCATAAAAATGGGTCGGAGTCTATAACGAATAATTAAACACTTTCTTTTTATATAATATATAGATGTATACAATAAAAATAACAATCCATATTAACATTATACATGCGAAATGTTTGTACTTCTGTCACGCCCGAACTTAAATCTTATTGCGAAAAGGCTCTGTGTAATTATTTATAATGGAGATATTATTTATATATTTAGTCCTTTTTAACGCTGTGTAGTATCCGGCAGAATAGAATAGACCACCCTCCTTTCTTACCGAGGTGACGTAAGAGGTGACTAAGGTATGTGCCGTGTAGTATCCGGCTGCATAGAATAGACCACCCTCATTTCTTACCGAGGTGTCTGTCGTAAAAGGCGACTAAAGAAGTTGACGTCAGGCAGGCGTCGTAAAATACGATGCGGTAGCCACATCATGTGCCAACCTCACTTAGAGTGGGATAAGGGCAGGAGAATGATGATGATTTAGCCCTTTTTAATTGAGGATATCTGCATATATGTATGTATGCAGATATCCTCACTTAGAACGGACAGATTTAATTCAAACCTATTACATTTATCAAGAACTGGTAACAATACAATGACATGATAAAAAAAGGTTCGTTTAAAGAAAATCAAATAAAATCAAATAAAAAAAACCGTTTATTGTTAATGTCACATGTCACATTAAAAACTTAAAATAGATAATCTGTAGAATAATAAAAAAGTAATAATGAAATTATTTTGCCATAATCCGCCATTAAGTTAAATTAGATTATAGTAAAATAAGTAGACAAATAATAAATAACCTTCACCAAAAAGAGTGTCAATAAATATAAAATATATATTGCAAATATCAATAAAGTACATAAGTTTAAATAGAAAATTCATTGGTGCACGCCCGGGGTTTGAGGCTACGACCACTTTTATCACATGTTCTATTCTATAGTATATAGTATAAGTCAAACTGTAAAAGTCAAAAAACAAATATCCAATAACTAAGAATTGGACAAGCATTTGATTACTTATCAGACGAGTAAGATTGATCTACTATTGTGTAAACAACACAATTTACAAAGGTCGAAATTACAAGCTATCTAAATGGAAAAAGTCGATTATATCTGTTGATTAAAACAGGTACACTATTTTCATGGAATTTTTACTAATATTATAAAGGCGAAAGTATGTCTGTCTGTCATATTAGTAAGGATATCTCCTGAAGTAACTTGCATACTCATAGGCGCCTTCTTATCTAATTCACTGCGTACGTAGTTATCTTTGATACTCATATCATTGTTTGTGTTTACATTGCACAGAACGAGAGGAAAATTAAACGAATGATCTATCATAAGTGATGGCAAGATATGGCGGTCGACGAACTTGTGCACTAAATATAGCAAATATACTATAACATTGTCTGTACATATTTTTATCAGTGACTCCACAACTTAGGCCCTCGCTCACGGCGAATTTTTGTAGCGATATTCAAAATATTTTCTATTCAAGTAAACTTGTTAACAAGTGCTTTTGAATCGTCAACTCTACCGCTGGCTCGAAAAGCTGTTCCTACCGAGAAGAGTCAGCAAGAAACTCGGCGGTTGCTCTTTTCAAAGAAAAAAATCTTATTACTTAATCATTACTATTTTGTACAGTGTCGAAGAATAGCTATGTCATTCTTATCGTCTAAGTAATCCTCAACAGTATAGTAGGCTTTCTGTATTAGCCTTGATGATTGTGTTTTTAAACTGCTATGGGAGAGCTATAAGAGATCGGCTATACTGACGTCTTATTGTATCGGATGAGCCCGGCGGGAACTGTCGCCGCGATAACACCGCGTAAAGAACTCATGAATAAGAGCCCCGTATGGGCTTGAAACTAGTAGGGCTCATCTGATAAAATTAGACTTGAGTGAGTATAGCCGATCTCTTAACTTTAATAATGAATATCACTCACGATAGTTTAAATTCAAAAAAGCTATAACCGATTGCGGAATTTATTATAGAATCTTATATCAAACCCACCAACAACTTACATACTTTTATAAGGCGCAAAGCAGGAACCGCAAGCTTATGTCGGTTCCAGATTTGTCAATTATATACATAGCCAATGTTTGCGCCTAGTGTGGACGGCGCCTAATGTACTGACCATATGACAGAAGTCTATGGCAGTTATGCAAATTTTGAATCGCGGAAAATAAACGACTACTATTTTGACAACCGCTAGACAGTCAACATCTTACTGCTGCTAATTTAACTAATTTTGTATTAAACCTGCAATCTTTAAATAAACCTTTTGAGAAGAATAGTCTTTTCTTCTCTCATCGAATCGAAATCGAAAGAAGCAGCAAGAAGTCTTGGCCATCCAGCGGGTCGCAGCTGTAGCCATCGCCGGTACGCAACAGCGTATCGCAGCATCGGGCTCAGCCAGGGAGCGCTCATCCTACATTCGCAACAGCGAGATTTGCAAGCCAGCCGGGGAAACATCGCCGAAGCCAGGCCAAATCAGATAAGTGTCCTATCCCATTTACTAACCATATATCATCTACCATCGTTAGTCCATATCACTATCACTTCATCCATCTATCCATCAATCATCCAAACACCATTTTTTTCACCAATATAGTCGTTCACAAAATTTTAAGATCGTTACAAATTCAAATCTTGCACTTCATTATAACGTAAACTAAACAATTAGTCATCGAGTTAAATGCATGTTCGCTTATCAAAGCGGCGCGTATTACTGCAAACAGGTTTTTATAATAAAAATTGTGCATAGTTCCTACTCAAACGCAGCGCGAGTAAATATTCTATTTTTAGAACGGATCAGCTGTGTAACCGAGTGCATTGTGCCGCTCAGTTATATTCATCGTTCGTGCTAATCACCGTGTTTTTAAAGGATGTCTAATCTTAAGGAATTAATTATAAAAAGAAGTAGTATTAAAGGGCGTGTAACTAAGTTTAAAAATTACGTATATAAATATAATAAGCTATCAGTGTTAGATTCAGTGCAATTAGGCGAATTAAAAATTAAATTAAGCAAATTTGAGTGTTTATCGAGTGAATTTAACGATTTACAAAGTCAGATCGAATCGTTAAGCGGTGATGTTTTAAGCGACGAGCTAGATATACGCGAAGAAATTGAGAATGACATCGATAGTACTATGTCTTTCGCGCAGGATATTGTTGCGAGGAATTCGAGATCTGTGTCTTTTGATGATGCGCAAAGTGTACATTCTCAAAATCCTAGTGCGTCACAGGGCGTGGGATTTAAGTTACCACTAATTCAAATAGGGAGGTTTGACGGAACGGTTTTCCGTTGGCTTGAATTTCGGGATACATTCAAATCGCTTATTCACGATAACGATCACATACGACCTATTTATAAATTTCATTATTTGAATTCATACCTAGAGGGTGATGCCGCTCGGGTTATTTGTAATCTAGAAGTTTGTGAATTAAATTACAATAAAGCTTGGAGTTTATTGTGTGACCGTTACGACAATAAGAGACAGTTAATAACTAATCACCTCAACTCTTTGTTCAACATCGAACCGTTGTTTCGCGAATCTGAACAATCTTTGCGGTCGTTAATCGATCATGTTAGCAAAAATTTACGTGCTTTAGCGAGTTTAGGTCAACCCACCGATCATTGGGATACTTTAATTGTTCATTTGGTTAGCTCTAAATTAGATAGCCAAACTCGTATGAAGTGGGAAGAGCATCGCAATACTTTTAGTGATATGCCGACCTTGGAGCAATTTCATAAATTTTTGAAGGATCGCGCTGACGTTTTGGAGGCGTTTAATCAAATAAAATTCAAAATAAACGTGTGTCACCTAGTAGTTCATCGAGTGCCACTACTAGTAATAGTTGTTCTAAAGGGATGAAACAAAATAAAGTATTTTCGTGTACGACTACTCACTCGGGGTCGAATGTCGATAATAATAATTATCGGTGCTTGTATTGCAAGGGGAATCATTTAATTTATGTTTGTCCTTCATTTTTAGCTAAATCTCCCGAATCACGAATTCTAGAATCTCAGAAACGGAGACTATGTTTAAATTGTCTTAAGCCGGGACATATCACGCGTCACTGTACTGCAGGGCCATGCCGCGAGTGTAAGAAGCGTCATAATACGTTATTACACAAGCTGACGGTTGAGACAACTTCTTCGGAACAACAGAATAGTGCTATCGCTGTACAATCTAACCAGGACGAGTTAAGTGTGAATTTTTCTAATCAGTCTCGTACTCACGTTTTATTATCTACGGTTATGATTGAAGTAGTCAACCCGTGCACTTTGAAGACTGAAACTATTCGCGGGCTTTTAGACAGCGGCAGCCAGTCTAGTTTTATTACGAAGTCTTTACAAAGGCGACTAGGTTTAAAATCTAGCCCTACAAGCATTAACGTTGTGGGGATAGGCAATATAACGAATAACATTAATGAGAGATGTTTGGTTAATTTTAAATCACTACATAGCGATTATATGGCAAGTCTGTCTTGTTTTATTATGCCGGAACTAACGGGAAACATTCCGAAGGCATATATTGATATTAGACAATTTAATTTGCCGTCTAATATTAAGCTAGCAGACCCTCATTTTTGTAACCCCGCGCCAGTCGATGCTTTGATTGGTGCCGATTTATTTTGGGAGGTTATAGGTAGGGAACAAAAATCATTAGGCAAAAATAAACCATTTTTATTTCTTTCACATTTCGGCTGGATCATTTCTGGTCCTATATTATTGAATTGTGAAGCTAAGCAAACACATTGCAATTATTTATCCAAAAACTTTTTAAATTTAGATAAACAAATATCTAGATTTTGGGATGTAGAAGAGTTACCACAAAAATCTTTGTTAAGCGAAAGTGAGAAAATATGTGAACAACATTTTAAAACTCATACTATTCGCCAAGAATCAGGTCGTTTTTGCGTTAGGTTGCCTCTCAAGGAGTCACCTGATACTTTAGGAGACTCATTTCATCTTGCTAAGAAAAGGTTTTTAAACTTAGAATGGCGATTTAGAAAACAACCTGAACTAAAACAAACATACACTTCCTTTATAAGGGAGTATATAGATTTAGGACACTGTTCTGAACTAGCTAATTTTAATTCGCGGTCAGGATGTTTTCTATGCCACCACGCAGTGTTTCGGGAATGCAGCGAGTCTACTAAATTACGGGTCGTATTCGATGCTTCTGCATACACCTCGTCGGGGGTATCCGTCAACGAATTACAGCTAATAGGGCCTACGATACAAGATCCGCTCTTATCTATAATATTACGATTTCGAATGCATAAATATGTATTAACTGGGGACATCGAAAAGATGTATAGGCAAATAGAAATGAATGAAAGGGATCGAAACCTTCAATTAATCTTGTGGCGGGAATGCGAGTCTGAACCTCTGCAGGCATTACAATAAATACCGTTACTTACGGATTTGCGAGTGCTAGTTTTTTAGCGACTAGATGTCTTTTTCAAATAGGCGAAGAGTGCGCGGATGAAACTATCAAAACAATTATTCAACGCGATTTTTATTACGACGACCTCATTACAGGGGCGGACTCAGAGGCTCAGCTCATTCATATTTTAAATTCTGTGCAGAACGCATTAAGCGCGGGATGTTTTAATTTACGCAAATTTCGGTCAAACTTACCTAGTATTTTCAAAAACTGTAATAAAAATTTACAGGATAATTTGAGTCTTAGCAATTCTACGAGTACATTAGGACTAGGTTGGGATCCGAAAACTGATAAATTACAGTTCTACTGTCAAGTGCGTACCGAACCGACTGAAACTGCCACTAAGCGTCAAATTATTTCTAATACATTCCAAATTTTTGATCCGTTAGGTTTACTTACCCCGTCTACAATACAGTCAAAAATTTTGATCCAAAAGTTGTGGATCCTAAAATTAGAATGGGATCAACCTGTTCCTAAAGAGTTGCTCAAAGAATGGCAACACATTCAATCAAATAGGCACATTTTATTTTCGATTACAATTCCTAGGTACGTTCTGTGCGACAACTTTATTAAAATCGAAATGCATTCGTTTTGCGATGCATCTATAAGTGCTTACGGCGCATGTATTTATTTGCGAACCATCGACATTTACAATAAAGTAAGCGTTCGGTTAGTGTGCTCAAAGTCAAAGGTAGCGCCTGTGAAGCCTAGTACTATTCCGCGTCTAGAGCTGTGCGCCGCGCAGCTAGCCGCTAGACTTTCTCAGTCGTGTTTAAGTTCATTAAGAACAAATATTGCACGTTGCGTCCTATGGTGCGACTCGAGCGTAGTCCTAGGGTGGATTAATAGTAATCCTAGCAAGTTAAAAACGTTCGTCGTTAACAGGGTCGTAGACATATGCGAACATACACTTAGTTCCTCCTGGCGTCGCGTGCCCACAAAACTTAATCCGGCCGACTTGATATCAAGAGGCGTGGATGCTATTCACCTTAAGAATTCTGGTCTGTGGTGGAATGGTCCGAATTTTCTATTATTGGACGAGAGTGAATGGCCTACTATAAATTCCAAAATTACAGAACCATTACCAGAGTTAAAGGCTTGCACTATAACTGTTGAACCGGTTTTATCAATTTTGAAAACTTTTCGAGCTTGTCTAAATTAAAACGAAGTTTTGCATATGTATTAAGGTTCATACACAACGTTAAAAATCCTAAAAGTAAAAATACGAGTAGTTTATCCTTATCCGAGCTAAATGAATCTTTTTTGCATCTTACCAGGATAAGCCAAAAAAGCTCATTTTCTAAGGAATACGATTGCCTTTTGAAAGGAAAGCCTATAAGTATTAAAAGCAATCTATCCTCACTTAGTCCATTTCTCGATGACAACAAAGTCATCAGAGTGGGGGGAAGGCTTGAGTCGTCGGATTACGATTACGATAAAAAACATCCTATCATACTAGAGGGTAAGCACCATTTTACAAAATTGTTGTTTCGTCAGGAACACATGCGATTGTTACACGCGGGGCCACAACTGTTATTATTCTCCGTTAGAGAATCTGTATGGGTTCTAGGGGGTAGAAATTTAGCGCGTCGTACTGTTCGCGATTGCATTACATGTAGACGCCACCAAGGTCGTACCATCACTCCGCTAATGGGTAACTTACCAACCCGACGCGTAATGCCTGCTTTTCCCTTTCAGACAGTTGGTGTGGATTTTGCCGGGCCGTTTTCGATACTGAATAGAAAGGGTCGAGGTGCCAAGGTTTCTAAGTGTTACCTATGTTTATTTATTTGTTTCCGTTACAAATGCGTACACTTAGAAGCGGTAAGCGAGCTATCCAAGGAGGCCTTTATATTAGCACTCCGTAGGTTTATATCTCGTAGAGGCAAGCCAACGGAAATTTATTCCGACAATGGGCGTAATTTTGTCGCTGCCGCCAAAGAAATTAGTCAGTTCTTAAAGAACAACCCTGTCATATCGGAATTCGCCGTCGAAGAACAAATAAAATTTCATTTTATTCCAGCCTATAGTCCAAGCTTCGGAGGCTTGTGGGAAGCGGGAATAAAGTCTGCGAAATATCACATTAAAAGATTCATGGGGAACACTAATTTAACTTTCGAGGAATTATGCACTCTTTTTGCACAAGTGGAGGCTATTTTGAATAGTCGCCCTCTTTATCCTATGTCCTCTTCTCCTCACGACTATCTCCCTCTATCCCCAGGACACTTTCTGGTTGGCCGGCCCCTGACTGCGCTTCCATCGCCGAGCGTCGTTGATTGCAACTTCAACAGTCTCAACCGGTACTGGAAGATCAAGCAAATCAGGCAACACTTTTGGCGTCGTTGGCAACGAGACTACGTCAGCGAGCTTCAACAGAGGACCAAATGGCGCAAAAATTACCAGAAGCTACAGATCGGGGATCTGGTCCTCCTACAAGAAGACAATATCCCTCCCCTTCACTGGCGCATGGGCAGAGTCTTGAAGTTTCATCCAGGAACAGACGGCATCTCCAGAGTAGCAGACGTACAAACTGCGCGAGGAGTTGTACGAAGAGCTTTCACCCGAATATGCCCCTTATTTTCACCAGAGCAAGATGAGAGCAATCAGTCTTAAACGCAATGCGTTCAAGAGGGGGGAATATGTTTGCGCCTAGTGTGGACGGCGCCTAATGTACTGACCATATGACAGAAGTCTATGGCAGTTATGCAAATTTTGAATCGCGGAAAATAAACGACTACTATTTTGACAACCGCTAGACAGTCAACATCTTACTGCTGCTAATTTAACTAATTTTGTATTAAACCTGCAATCTTTAAATAAACCTTTTGAGAAGAATAGTCTTTTCTTCTCTCATCGAATTTATGTTCGAAATAGCGAACAGCCAATATTTTTATAATTACGTAAATCGATACCGTCGCGTCGTTACTAACGAGTGTGAGGCGCCTTTGCAACGCGCTACAGTAGGGATACCAACGCGTTACTGCATCGCGACTGTATTGAACCCAACGCGCGACCGTGTCAGATCTATTAGAGAACTAAGGGATGGTGGGGCGTGAGTGGAGAACCGAGTATCAGTACAACACATAAAACATTGTTACATGATGTCCACCAAGTATTATTATTAGGATGTCTACTCGCTACCCTGAGGGGGACCGGGACGTGCCTCTCTGCGCAGGCTGGTCCTCGCAGTCCTACGGACCAGGTCAGTATTCGGGCCGGTTAGCCCAGGTCACCTCGGTGAACAAAAGGATATCAAGTTCGGTTGTCTGGGAGTGGTAGCTTCCAGAACGCAAAGTCAATGTCGGGTGGTGTCAATTCCGGTGGTGGTGTCGTAATCGGTGGTTGTGTCGAATGGTGGTGTCGCCCTCTCGCCCGTCGCGTCGTCCTCGTCATCACCATTGTCGTCCGCGTCGGGCCGCGGTGATGGTGATTGCAGGTAACAGATCCACCAAGTGATCTCTCTTTAAAAAATTATAGAATTAGACGTTACTTCGCGGAGATCCATAATACAAAAGTAATAGTAAACTTATTTTGCTATAATCCACGATAAAGTAAATAGGTAATGTATATAAGCTAATTGTAGAGTGAACAATACACAAGCACTAGACACGTTGACTTTCCACAGACTGATGACTCTGATGTCTGATTGACATTTGTCGTGAAGTCTATCTCCTGTTGAAGCTTCGAATGTGGGGCGAAGTGATTGGTGAGTTTGTGATAGTGAACGTGTGTAGTGCTTGTGTATTGTGGTGGCGGTGGTGGAGGTTAGTGCATGTTTTTTAACGAACGCTAAATGTTTCGGATATGAAAACGAATAGTCCACTCTACATTTAGCATTATATATATATTTCCTATTTACTTTATCGCGGATTATAGCAAAATACTTTCCTGCTCTCTTACGCTTACCTTTCTGCTCTCTTTATTAAATGGGTGCATCCAATATTGACGCTGGTTTCGTTGCTCTCGCTTCCGCCGCATAAAAAGCAACACCAAACACAAAGTGACTAATAACTCCACGAAGTCCATCTTGCAACTGTAGCAATTGCAGATATTTTTGTGCCGTTACTGAATCACAATTGTATTGCGACAGAAGTTCGATGGTATCGCGTTTGCATCGCGACTGAATCATGGTATAAGCTATAATTGTGCCAAATTTCGACAATAATCCTGTGGATTCGCCGTGAAATCGAACAGACAGATAAATTTTAAAACTTTCGCATTTATCATACTAGTATGGTTATAACTGTTCTATAAACCCAAAACTTAATATGACTCGAAAATTGTCGAGGTTCAGTTTTTTCCTTTAATCAACTGTTTATTTAAGCATTCAACACCTGTCTACTATCATCTGGTGATATCGTCAATATGGGTAAATGTGATACGATTTAATTAAAATACTATTAGAATTTAAATGGAATAGGTATGACTAAAGAGCAATTATTAACATTGCTGAAATACCTCTGATAATGTTCTTTTTATTTATATATATATTACTAGCTTATTACCCGCGACTTCGTCCGCGTGGACCACATTCCTGGAAAAAACAGTAGATTCCGTCACTCTGGTCTCTATCCGTGACCTGCACCATCTTTCGCTGTATCTGTTAAAGTGAGACTCAATTGGGTCTCCTGATTTTTAAAAAAGCATGACTATATACCATTTGTTGAAAACTTCTTAACGTAATAAATTATTAGTCTAATCATTATATTTTATAAAACAAAAAGTAGCTGACCCAGCAAACGTTGCTTTGTCATATTAATTATTTTAAAGGAATTTTTAGTGTAAATTATACGAAAATAAAATATTTTGACCACAAAATTTATAAAAAATGTTTTGGGTGATACTGAATTCGCTGTAAAAACGACATATTATAGTCGTATGTATAAATAGTAAATAGCGGCACCTATTAATAATATAGATAACTGTAATAGAAAAATATGTACTGTTACACCTACTCATCAACAGGTAGCTGTAGCATTAAGTTTACTACTACTCGACAATAGATGGCGAGTTGTATAGAAAAAGATTATAACAAAGTCCATTATTTGAATATATAGGTATATAGGTAATACAAAATATGTATGAATAAATATATTTATCTACGTGATTTATAGAAGCAGGCGTTACTTTGCGGAACTCCATATTACAAGCAATATAACAGAAACAACTACTTTGCTATAATCCGCACGGGTTAAGTGAATGCATGCAAAGCCAATGTGTATGAAGCAGGCAAAATCTACGCACCTTATACATGCTGTCGCGAAATATCACGAATTAACTTCATTGAAACAAAATGTTACAAGTACTTGCGGGTAGAAAAATAGTAAAATAAAATGTTTATAATGAAGAGGGTAGGAATCGAAAAAGTACGAAGCGGCGGGCGCCATTTGACGCATACCGAGTACCGCGTAAGTTAAGTGAACACCTTTGTGTGATCGCGAGAGAATTTCGGTAAGTAGTTCATAAGCAGTGTATATCAGTTACAGCATCTCACCTTTGGTTTATATCGTAACGTACTGTCTTAGAGAAGAGAGAGGTATTCTGCACTGAGACCTAAAAGAGGGGTCAGATCAGTGTCAGAGTCGAGAGAGAAATTCTACACTGAGGCTCAAGAGAGGAGTCAGATCAGTGTCGGATTAGAGAGGAGTTATTCTACACTGAGGCTCAAGAGAGGAGTCAGATCAGTGTTAGAATTATGAGTGGAAAGGGGTGGCTATAAGGGGAGGTTGGAGGCCACTTCCGGGGTGTTTACCCTGGCTAAGAGAATTACTTAGAGCGCAGAGTACGCTGGGTTTAGCCCGGGTCGCGCTGTACACGTCATTAGTAAACAAGATTGGACGTGCATAGAGAATGACGTCACTGCGGTGACGTCATGAACCCCGGCAATAAGAGTTTGCTATGAGTTAGCGTTTCGCCTTTATAGATTACAATGTAGATTAGAGAATTTAATTTTCCGTGGCGACACATGCAGGACCAGCCACCACATGCACCCCAAGGTGCAATTCACCAGCAACAACGAACACAAAAGCAGCACACACACCCACCACCACAATCTCGACGATCGTTTCGCCCCGAAACCGAAGCATCATCAGGAGGATAGGCTTCATGACAAATATATTTATCTACGGAAAACAACTTTTTTCCATCAAAATAACTATTAGGTTACTTTAATTGTGACAGTCTATTATGAATTGTCATACATTATCAATAATCCTACCGTTTTTCTATTTAGAAAAAGAACGACAATTAAAGAAAAAACAAATATACAAGACTCTTAATCGGCTATTAACGTCTATTTATTTAAGACTGCATTTATTTAAGACGGCTATTTATTTAAGACTCGGCTAAGACTAAGACAATCGGCTATTTATTTAAGACTGCATTTTAAATATTTTGAAAGGCTTTTATTTTACCATTGCTTGATATCTAATGGTAGTGCGCCTCGAGGCCCCGTACCCCGCTACCCTAGGGGTAGCGAGAGGACCCTGCTGCTATTGATATCCAATATTAACTATATATTGATTTTGATTATTTTTTTATATTAACTTCTCCATACTTCAAAGTAGGGCTAAGATATCACGTAATATAATAATTTTTCGTAGTTTGCTTTTTTATTCATTTGTTTAATGCATTCGCTTAGACCATGACTTTAACTCATGAGGTTCGACTCACGAGGTTGACTGAATAAAAAAAATTAAAAATGTTCACAGCTTATTCTAAATTTTACAAATACCTATAAATAAATAGAGAACAGAATAATCATTTTAAAATAAATATTGATAAATGTCAGACGTTAAAGAAAATAAAATTACAAATATCATATATTGTCTGTTTTGTTATAATAGAAATTTGTCTTGAAAAATAAATTGCATTATTCATTATCCATATTTACCATGTTAAGGTCACCTTGAAAATAGTTAAATATAAATTAAAATAGCGAAATGGTTACTATCAAAATGTGATAACTTACAATTTCGTAGCTACATAATAAATTATTCAATACAATTTGAAATACAACAACGTCACATGATAACTCAATCTTTCTCTCATAATAAGTAAGCAAATAAAAAAAAGTAAAGTAAAGTAACAGCCTGTTACTATGCCCACTGCTGGGCTAAGGCCTCTTCTCTCCGTTTTTGGAGAGAAGGATTGGAGCTAAGACCTACCACGCTGCTCCAATGCGGATTGGTAGGTTACACATATCCCTAGAATTCTCTAGAGATATGCAGGTTTCCTCACGATGTTTTCCTTCACCGAAAAGCGTGTGATAAATTGCAATTATCAATTAGACACATAAGTTTTAATAGAAAAACTCATTGGTGCCTGCCCGGGGTTTGAACCTATGTCGTCTCTAGAGAGTCGCACGGTCTCACCGCTAGGCTATCACAGCTCAGTAAGCAAATACATTTCAATAAAAAAGTAATAATAAAATTATATTGCTATAATCCGCGATACAGTAAATAGAAAATATATATAGTGTTAAATGTATAGTGAACTATCCGTATTTTCATACCCGATACGTGCAGGATTCGTAAAAACACATGCACAAACCTCCACCACTTCCACCACAATACACAAGCACTACACACGTTCACTATCACAAACTCAACAATCGTTTCGCCCCGCAACCGAAGCATCATCAGGAGATAGACACCACGACTAAATCGCCAAGCTTTGCGATTTTGTTAGCACTATATATATTTTCTATTTACTGTATCGCGGATTATAGCAAAATAATTATATTATTACTTTTGTATTATGGATCTCCACAAAGTAACGCCTAAAATAAGCGAAGCGCATAGTAACTCTACTTCAGGATCATAGACCTTGAAAAATATTGATTATAACAACGTAGCTAAAATTATTCGTCTTAATATGTTTATACCGATGGGGGATGTTTTAATTACTGTAAGTAATTAGCTTAGGTTTTGCCTGCTGCTATAATCCTAGACACGCGACACATTTAACATAGACATAATGCAGAGATACACTGAAGGCGGTCGAAACGCAGCGTTTTCTACTTCATCATATAAATTTTTGGAAAAAAGCTACTTGCAATATTCTAAATTTATAAAATGCTACATAAAATAATGTAACAACCTGTAACAGGTATAAACGATTTCTATGATATCGATTTCAAAAGCGTACTATGATTTATTTATTTGTATAATTTATAGACCACCTTTAACATTAACATTGTACATTGAACAACTAAAAATAAGTAGTATTTTAATTAGAGGTGATAACAACTTTCAAACTAAGTTAAGACAACTGAAAGATATGGTTTAATTAATCTTATCGTTAAATTAGGACAAAAATGGATTATACATGAAAATTAATACAAAAAATATATGATACTCCTGTAAAATATAACTGAGATCAGCACTTATCACTTATCATTATCATCTTGGATATAACTATAAACTATCTATAAACTCCCAATAATCATATCAATGTTAAAACTTTTAGCTAGTAAATGCTAATGTATGTCATTTGTAAAAAAATAATTACAGTAAAATATAAATCGAAGAATAACAATTTTTACTTCGGGTATATATCTAATAATAATCACGAAAGACAAGAAACTTCACAAGCTGTTAAACTATGGAATAAACTGCCCGTTTCCTTTCGTAAATTAAAAACAATATTACCTTCATTTAAACAAAACATTTAAAAAAAATTCTCAGCCGATATTAGTATATGATAATAAATATATTTTATTCTATTTATTATTTTATTATATTTATGATATAAACCCCGGGCAGGCACCAATGAGTTTTTCTATTAAAACTTATGTGTCTAATTGATAATTGCAATTTATCACTCGCTTTTCGGTGAAGGAAAACATCGTGAGGAAACCTGCATATCTCTAGAGAATTCTAGGGATATGTGTAACCTACCAATCCGCATTGGAGCAGCGTGGTAGGTCTTAGCTCCAATCCTTCTCTCCAAAAACGGAGAGAGGAGGCCTTAGCCCAGCCGTGGGCATAGTAACAGGCTGTTACAGTACTTTTTTTTTTAATTTATGATATGTACTATAATATTATTTTATTATTTCGTATTACTTTTAATTCTATTTTTGTTTCTTAATTTAAGTTTTCTGTATTTTAAGTTTTATTTTAATTTTAATTTTTTATAGTTAGTTTTAAATTTTTAAAATTTAAGTGGTTGGCTGGAAGAGATTCCGATTACGGAATTAGCCCGCCATTGCATTAACACATGCAATAAAGAGATTACAAACAAACAAACAAACAAACAAACAAACAAACAAACAAACAAACAAACAAACAAACAAACAAACAAACAAACAAACAAACAAAGACTGGATGTGCTAATTCATGCTAAGAAAATAATATTTTTTTTGTATAGTATAATTTACCAATTAAACATTTTATAAATTGTACGTTTGGAAGTAACTTATTCTTTCATATTATAGGTACGGGTAAATGGACTGCGATGGAATTTTATCTCCGATAAATTATAACTTAAATCAACAGTCTTAGTATCAGTTCTTATTTTTATTTTGACACGCACGACGTCATGGACAGAATTGAAATGCAACAAATTACAAGATGCAAGGACTATATTAGGTTCCTAAATCTAGGAGAAATTTCAACCTTACAACCGCAGCGTTTAATAGAACGCCGTAAAATAATGAAATCCGTTTGTCTGAAGCGTCCTGTGCAAAACGAGTGGGGTGAAAAACGATTTTTAATTTGTTCTTAGAGTCGAGAGGTGTGCTAGTGACAGAGGGATATTATTGACCCCTTGCTTTATAAAGTAACTCAATATAACAAGGGGTTCGATTTCTGACCAAAAGCTGAATGGCAATCAATTATTAATATATGAAGTTAAGACAGACACCGCAAGGGATTGGATTTTACATTGGAAAAGGGTTGCTCTATAATGACGGGACACGCTGGCAAATGAATTATAGTAATAATTTCAATGAGACTAAATATTTCCGCCGTGTGGTATCCGGCAGAATAGAATAGACCACGCTCGTTTCTTACCGAGGTGTCGTAAGAGGCGACTAAGGTATCTGCCGTGTGTTATCCGGCTGCATAGAATAGACCACCCTCATTTCTTAACGAGGTGTCGTAAAAGGCGACTAAGGTAAGTTGACGTCAGGCAGGCGGCCGGTTGTAAAATACGTAGCCAAATCATGTAACAACATGTTTGTAACATGTTGTGCCGACCCCACTTAGAGTGGGATAAGGGCAGGAGAATGATGATGAATGAAACTAAATATTTAGACATTTTGTATATTAATATGATAATTGTTCTTATTGTGGTTTTGGTTATAGGTCTAATTTCGAAGAGCCTCTAACAACATTGTGAGGAAGTTCTTCACTCTGCAGCCTCAGCTATCGGTAGCTTGGGATACTGCCCCGTTTCCGGCGGATGTTTTTTTATGATTTTTAAATGTTTTTTTAAGTTATTTTGTTTTTTTTTATAATTAGAATATTTAAAAAAAATGAAACACATAAAGGAAATAATAATTTCAATGATAGTTATGTTGAAAATATATCTTCCTAATATGCTGTTATAAAATAATATTATTAAATAAATTTTATAAAATGAAATTAATGTAATGATTGTTATCAAGAAGAACTGAAAAAAGCATGAATGTGCCGTTTCATTTCTACTTCGTCAGTACTAATATTCGACGTTATGAATGTGTGTATTATAAAGTCTCTCATTTGTATAGCTTCATTCTACAATGAAAAGAATAATTAAAAAAGAAAACCTCAAAATAACAGTCGGCGGAAATCTTAAATTGGATCCGCAAGCCGTATCCGAAAGGAGACACAATTATACCTATTATTACACGTCAGAACGAGACAGACGTATGTCTCGAAGTACAAAGCAAGTAATTGTAGACAATGGAAGCTGAAAAAGACGTTTCCTTTAACAAGATTTCTATCTCCAAGTGTTTTGCCTCAGGACTTATTCACAAACTGTATAAGTCATCCTAAAAAAACATAATATAAGACTTATTGCGTTGACATTAAGCCGAAATTTTAATGATTACATTGACATGAATATGTAAAGTTAAATTTGTAAAGTGGAAGAGACTTTGTGAACGTATGCGAAGCGTAAAACAAGGTTTGTCAAAGTATAATTAAGGTCCAGCTACAGTTGACCTCCGATTTGATACATGTACGAAATAAATATGGATCTGTGATCTGGTTCTTATTTGATGTCAAGTTGGACGAGTGTTGATCAAAGCAATGCTAAAATGACTAAGTAATCTTTAACTTATAACTGTGGCTAGTTTAATCTTCATATTTGCTTCTAAGACAGAGCAAGATTGACGCAGTTAAATAAATCATATAAAGTTTATAAAGCAATTAACTGTTTATATTAAGCTCTCATCTTTAATGTCTGAAAAACCATTCGACGTCAAATCGTGAAGGCAAAGTTTTCTAAACTTTTGTAAAGTCTGATGCAAAAGACTGATAAATGTAAAGCAATGTAATGCTAAGAATAGGCCATAAGTGTTCATACTGTATGCATGCAGAATTTCTAGACCGCATGCAATTTAAATCATCACCGTCAACACTGCACTACATTGCACTGCACACCTTCACTATCACAATCTGAACAGTCGATTCGCCTTGTACAAAATATCGCCGATGATGATTTGAAGATTCAACTTGTTTACAATTTTACTTGTTTACAACTTTATTCAAATTAAAAATATTTTGAATTCGAATTGGAAAATTTTCCTTTACAATTTCCTCATTTCGTCTACTATTTACAGTATCCGTAATCTGTGATCTATGGATTAAATTATAACTTATAGGTTTTTATTAAATACGTGTCTAAGAATTAAGTATCGGTTACTGAGGAATGCGAATATAAAAGATACGCCCCATGCAATGCTTATGATAGATGGTAACGTTTTTTATAAGTAGGGCTGGTTCAGTTGTATTTTTAAAATTTAAATTCAAAATTCTTAATCTTAGGTCCAATGTTTCTATCTATAAAGATGAATCATTGGAATAGAAAGAACCAATTCATTCAATTTAATCGTGACATCTCTCACTAGTTACTTAATTGCCCGTAAGCGCTGTTTGACCCTGTCTTTAGGTCCGTGGATCGCTCGTTCGATTCCCGCCGAGGGCCAACATCTATACTTATTATAAAACAAAGTCCCAAAAAGCTGTCTGTAATCGATTTTCTCAAAATCTACTTAACGGATTATTGTACGATTTTCACCAAAAGATAGTGAAATACTTCCGGATGGTTTAGGTAAATAGGAGATATCGGTATTGTGTAAATTGTGTGGAAGAGATCCCGCAATTGTTAAAAAACTTTCTTGTTGAGAGCTTTAGTCGCGTGCACTGTATAAATCACCAGAGATACGCTAAAGTAATGTAGTAGAGAATTGTAGATCTATAAAAATACTACGAAAAAGTCCGGGATAGCATGTCTCTATCTCTTATGGTTAACTCACAATAACTACTTTTATGTTTAAAATTGGAATTCTGGAAAAAAAATGATTTCCACGTAGCCATCCTTTAAGGCTTTCATTAGGATTTCATATTTTAAATTTGGCCATTTATGTGACGTACATTAGTAGAGGTTGAAGGATTTAAAAATATATTTAATTTAAACAGATTTTAAGTCGTTAATTGATGTCAGTTATTAATACCGCTAAAACGAAAGGTTTCGTATCTAAAAAGAATCAGCTAGAAAGCCCCGTGACAAATGTTATCGAAAATTTAACACGAAGTAGTCGTTACGTTAAACTAATATAAAACTTTTCTAATTGATACAAATAATAATAAAAAACCGCCGTGTGGTATCAGGCTGAGTAGAATAGACTACCCGTCGTAAAATTCGTAGCCAAATCATTTGACAACATGTTTGTAACATGTTGTGCCGACCCCACTTGTCGTGGTATAAGGGCAGGAGGATGATGACAAAAAATAATAAACAAATAGCTTAAGGAATCTAGAACTACAGGATTATTTTTTATGTCAATGATTTTGACTTGCTAATTCTATGCATAGAAGAAAATAAAGGAATTTTTAAAATTGACGTGACAGCCCTACTCATATATCAATAACTGACCCCAGGGGCTGTTAAAAAGAAATAAAAAAGTAATAAAACGCAAGGCACAATAAAAACCACAAGAAGGGTTCTACCCCCTTCTACCCTCTTTACCGTAAGAATATTCGGTGAAAATGATACTATTTGCATAATTTGTGTTCTTGGTAACTTTTTTGTGTATTATTGTTTTTGTTAAGCAGTCAATATTACACAAAAAAACAGTCTTATTGCCCATAGTACATACAATAAAAAGGTAATTCGTATACTTAAACTTTATGTAAGTAGTGCTACTATTTTTCGTCAAAATACCTGTATTTGAAATTCGGTAGCTGACTAAGGGTCTCATAAGAAAGCTCAGAATCGCTCAGTGCGAAAGAGCGTGTTTTGAAAGCTAAGATAAAATTATTTTGTATTAGGTAAGCTATAGAATTAGGCGTTACACTGCTGAGATCCATAACACAAAAGTTATAATAAAAATATTTTGCTATAATCCGCGATATATAGTGGTAAAAGTATAGTGGACTATCCGTTTTTTCATACCCGTTACATGCAGGATTCGTAAAAACACATGCACAAACCTCCATCACTGCCATCACAATACACAAGCATTACACACGTTCACTGTCAAAAACTCAACAATCGTTTCGCCCCGCAACCGAAGCATCAACAGGAGTCTAGACTCCACGACAAAATCGCAAAGCTTTGCGATTTTGTCTTTTGGCGAAACGATTGTTGAGTTTGTGATAGTGAACGTGTGTAGTGCTTGTGTATTGTGATGGCAGTGCTGGAGGTTTGTGGTGGAGGTGGAGGAGGTGGAGAGGTGGAGGCCGTGTGGTATCCGGCAGAATAGAATAGACTACTCTCCTTTTTACCGAGGTGTCGTAAAAGGCGACTAAGGTAAGTGCCGTGTGGTATCCGGCTGCGTAGAATAGACCACCCTCCTTTCTTACCGAGGTATCGTAAAAGGCGACTAAGGTAAGTTGACGTCAGGCAGGCGGCCGGTAGTAAAATACTTAGCCAAATCATGTGACAACATGTTTGTAACATGTTGTGCCGACCCCAATTAGAGTGAGATAAGGGCAGGAGAATGATGAGTGGTGGAGGTTTGTGCATTTGTTTTTACGAATCGTGCATGTAACGGATGTAAAAAATGGATAGTCCACTATACATTTAGCACTATATATATTTTCTATTTACTGTATCGCGGATTATAGCAAAATAATTTTATTATTACTTTTGTATTACGTAAGCTCTTAAAAATACATCATATCATTCAAGATACCCATATATCCCTACATTTTTCAAATCATCAAGAATTTTATTACTTATAATATGATTATAGTAAAGCAAGGTTTTTGCTAAGGTCCATAACATAAAAGTAATGACAATATTATTTTACTGTAATACAATTCACAATCCACAATTTTATAGTGGTTTCTAGCAGAATAATGTTTTTAATCCTTTTTTACTCTGCGAAAGATAAAATATGCATTTTTGCATGCGGCTTTAGCCACCTTATTTTCTTATAAGACAGTTTTTCGCGCTTATCATTCTTACACTCGTTATATAAATTGATTGTGTCAATTTTCAAAAACAATATGTATGTGCTACATATTTCATTTGCCATATTATAGCTTGGTTCATGTATAAAATAAAACTGTATAATAACTGTGTATGTATAGACAGACATAGTATAATAATAGCAGAAAGCTTGAACCACTGTCTTCCAAGTCAAAGAGTAAAAGAAAGCTAAAACAGTGGTCGGTGCGATCATAGGCGCGGAGAGCAGAGCGCTCGAGGACTCAGGGCCGGACTTTGTAAGATATTTATTCGTAAAATTTATAGTATTTCAAAGTAATAGTATCGTTTCTTCAAATCATCATTTGTAGTTGATATTTAATAATACAATTGTGGCTTTTATTCATTACCTATACATTTTTAAAAAGCATATTATAATTTACGACAAAAATCGCAGTACGATTTTTGTCGTGGAGATTGTGGTGGTGGGTGTGTGTGCTGCTTTTGTGTGCGTTGTTGCTGGTGAATTGCGCCTTGGGGTGCATGTGGTGGCTGGTCCTGCATGTATAAGGTGCGTAGATTTTGCCTGCTTCATACACATTGGCTTTGCATGCATTCACTTAACCCGTGCGGATTATAGCAAAGTAGTTAGTTCTGTTATATTGCTTTTAATATATATTTGTTAATATATTTAGATCAATAATTATTGAACATAATAACGCTATTATGAGCTTAAACTATTATAAGTTTCAAGAGACTTAAAAACAGAACGAGTCTAAGATCAATAAAGTTAAATTAATTCAGTTTTTTATATCCCTTATTCAATCTTTACGATTTCGGCTCTGTATTGCCACCATGATAGTATTTTGTTAGTCGGCAGCTTTGTCTCAGACTAGCGCACTTCACTATCACCGTCTATCTAGCTCACACACGACTTAAAAGAGTGAGACAGGGCTATAGCTCTTAAACAGCTTAGAACAATATTTAGTCACTTATTGGTTACAATAGAACGGACTGAGTGGTCAAAAACTATTTGTACTCTTGAATTTGTGATATTTTTACTTTATTGACTGTCCCACATTTTTTAGTGTGGAGAGTTTTTAAAAGCTACATCGGACGGTTTTACGTTACAAGGAAATTTCATGTTTTATTCATTCTTAAGTCTTCTAACCTTCTAACCATAAGATTCTATAATAGAATTCCGAAATCAATTTTGGCCATGCCATTACAGCAGTTTAAAAACACTGTTAAAAAGAGGCTGATACAGAAAGCCTACTATACTGTTGAAGATTACTTAGATGATAAGGATGTGTGGATATAGGTGCACTTCTACCCTGTACAAGACAGTAATAAATAAATGTAACTAGTTCTAAGATTTATATTTTAAAAAGAGCAACCGCCGAGTTTCTTGCTGGCTCTTCTCGGCAGGAACAGCTTTCCGAACCAGCAGTAAAGTTGACGATTCAAAAGCACTTGTTTACAAGTTTACTTGAATAAAGAATATTTTGATTTGATTTGATTTGATTTAACGCATTAAGAAGGTAGATATTCTCATAAGATCATCAGATCTGCATGTCTGTCTATGGCAGCGTAGGTCTCAAACGGATTAACCGATTATTTGTGAATCTGAACCCTTGTATGTTAAAATACTGCCTAGTTATATTTGTGTGAAATAATCTTTTCTCGCGAATTATCTTTTGCTTTATTATGTAGTTTTTTAATCTTTCCATATGCACTTTGTTTTTTATGTTGAAGAGTATATTTCGGTGAGAGTAATTTGCAAAATGAGTTCTTTCAAAATAGTTACCGAGAAATTTTAAGTGTCCAAACATAGAAAGTATGTATGTATGTTCCTTATGGATTTCGAAACGGCTGAATCGATTTTAATGAAATATTGAGATAATCTTTAGATTGGTCCCGTTAATGATAATATAAGGTTTGGTGGCAAATGAAGCATTTTTAAATCGAACTTTTATATTTTTTTCTCGTTCGAGGGAAAATGACAATCTACGCAACGCATGACCAGACTACTAGTATCTAGATAATAATTTCGAAGTCTACAGCATTTTGAAATACGTTAACTAATATCAATAATAATAAATTGATGAAAAAACTTTTCGAAGTTTCATTTATCAATATTCAGTGTAAGAGTAAACAACCAAGCAAGGCTACTACTTAACATCTGTGAGAATATTTCCAAAAACGCTTTATTTAATCTAGACAGGATTTGAACACAGAATTTTAGCTTACTGATAGAGTAGGATCCTACTACACTAATGGTTTCAGAGGTCACCTGAGATATACATCCTATTTAAATAGTTCTTATTTATTTATTACTCTATTAGTTGTGATACCATAATATCACAGCCTTGAATTCAATAAACGATCTTTTGTGTAGGTCATTAACAACAATCAAACAATTGTCTGATTAAATAAGAAGTAAAGATCTGCTCATACCGTAATTAATCAGACATAAAGAAATAAATTCAGTACGCAATATTACTTCTATCTTCGGTAAAAAGAAAACTCGATTCTTGCTGAATAATCGAGTGAAGCATTTATAAGAACATTATTATTTGTGCCTTCGCCCTATTAAAGGGGATGATTTTTAAAAACGTTGTAAATAAGGTCCCAGTCCAACAATTCGCTCAAATGTTATTCGCTAAGTAGCGATCGGCTTATTATTGTATATTAATGTATGCATTTCTTTTATAAACCTCATTTTTAATGCCGTACACTCCAAGTTTATTTTTTTTGGTCTTTAGTTTCCAAGTTTAAGTTTCTGTTATTTTATTTATATAAATAATAGTAAAAGTAAATATCGCTCTTATTCTATACTATACGAATTCAAACGAAATAAAAATAATTGTTGAATACCACTAACGCGCGTAATGTGTCATAGTCTACCTACTTCCGGTGGCGCACATGGATCTTTATAAAATGATTGTTATATAATAATAATATATATAGGCCGATGATAAAATACAAATATTATAATAAATTACAGATAACATAATGCATAAAATAAATAAGGTTGTATAGTAGTGTAATAACGACTAAGTTTTGGCGGGCTATTCTCAATATAAGTAAAGGAGCGGGTAGATGTAAGGAGTTAGTCTGTCAGTGCTTGTCTTAGCAGTAACGCTGCAGGAATTGGGTTTGATTAGAGTAAATAATACTTTTGCTTGCGGACATCCCGAAATACTTTTGTAACATAATCTTTATTTTAATAAAATAGGCTTTTCCAAGCACTTTTGAATCGTTCACTCCCAGGCACTGAGGCAGTATTTTCGATAAAATGTTCAAGGCGGTTGAAGCTTTTATCGAATGCACAAACCCTTAATAAATTAACCCTAAGCTTCCCTTATGAATGACTTTTAGACAAAATTGCACCGTTCATTAGTTTTCAATATATCACGAGCATGGAGAAAAACAGACACACGAAGCAGATGACTTTGTTTAATACTAGATAGTAAAAAAGTATATCTCATTTTACCCAAACCTTTATATAAATAAATCGTTTGTCTGCCTGCATAATCTAATTACTAGACCACTGAAGGCTTTCAATTAATTCAACAAAAATTTAATATTACAACGATTATATGAAATTGCTCTTAAAGATTGGGCAACTGTTTGACGATCGCTACGTGGTGGTACAGTCTGCAGATAAGCAAAGTATAAAATATATTTTATAATTATGTATAAAATGTTTTTTAAAATTTTTACGTACGTATTGTTCGTATTGTAATGTAATAATTACGTATCGTTCGAAATTTTTATTAATCATTACAAATTAGATGGCTCTTTGATTATTATAATATTTATGGTACAAAGAGAATTTGCTATTTACAATTATTTTTGCTTGGTTTTTAATTAAGGTTAATTAATAAAAATTAGCATTGAATAAAATGGAAAATGTGTTTTTATAAAATGTATATATACTGTATAAACATTATATAGTAAGAAGAAATGTGGGACGGTTTCTAATAATAATAAATAAAGTTAAAAAAAATGTGTTTCACATGTACTCTTAGCACGACGCAATTACTTTGAAACAAAATGTAATTCAAATTGTGATAGTGTTATTAAATAAAAACTTCAATTAATTATAATGTTTTATTTTATATATTTATATTTTACATTTAACAAATTTTGTATTTTTTAAATATACTAATATCTTGATGCGACATTACATATACTGTATTTTTAAATTTAACAAATTACAGATTGTTTTTTCGACCGTACCAAACGAACCAAAGTATTAGCTAGTTTAGAAACTAGAAAACGCATTACGAAGTTAATATGTCCCAAACAAATATACGTTTAATTGTTATTCTAGCGAGTGACGCAACTATAATTTGGGTTTTACTTAATTCTGTCTACTTTAGACATTTTAAAGACACCAATTCGGGACACTTGTGTCGAAAAGTCTAAAACTTAATGAATAAAATGTGATAGCCCAGCGGTGAGACTATGCGGCTATTTTGAGGTTACAGGATCAAAGGCCGGACATGCACCAATGAGTTTTCAGTTAAAACTTATGTGTCTAATCGATATTTACAAGTTATCACACGCTTATCGTTTAAGAAAAATATCGTTAGGAAATCTGCATATCTCTGCAGAATTCTGTAAATATGTGTAATCCGTATTGTACCGGCATGGTGGGTCTTAGCTCCCAATCCTTCTTATCAATAACGGAAAAATGAGGTGTATGCCCGGCAGTAGGATAGTAATAGGCTGACTAACAAGGATTTTTTAAGGAATCCTTTTTTGGTAAATTTTAAACTTTCGTGATTCATACTTATTATTATATAAATAAACGGTTCGCGATTTTGCCGCGATGGAATCCTTTTTTTTTTGAGGTCCTAATACAAAACTAATGATTTAGTTTTTTATAATCCGCGTGAAGAAAGGGAAAAATTATAGCAAATATTATAATTAGTTACTTCATTTACTCTTATTTTGTTACTTTTACGTTTTAAAAATATGAGTAGCTTTAATAATCGCAAAATTTATGGGCACCATATTCAAATCAATAAGTTAGTAACTGGTTATATTTTAATTTATTAATCGAAGGGTAAAGAAAATCGATATATAAAAAAATCTTAAAATCTAAAGATTTTATCGACAAAGAACTTCTGTCAACTCTGCTCAACTCAAGGAAGATTATGTCAATAACGCCAGAGTTTTCCCTTATTCTGTGAGTTGGCAAGGGTTGATATTTTTAAATTATTTTCTCATCAAGTGTACCCGAACAGAGTAACACGATCACCTCTTTGGTTGATCACCTCGAATATTTGTCTGTTCTGTTTGTTCATCAGCCACCAGCGACCGGACACCGATATACACAATATTTGATCATTTTAGAAACTTGAATTTCCATTTTTTACATACCTTCACATTCCTACAACTACCATATTACTTTGACAGCACTTTAAATCTGGTTTATACGATTTTGTACTCTATAGCTATACGTATAAAGACTTTAAGTTCTTTCAGAGGTGGCAATTAGAAATATATGTCGATTTTAAATAGACAAACATAATTTTGATACTTATAACGTAGAATGTACTTTAGTATTATGTTATAAGAGCAATTATTCAAAGTAGTTATATTATTTGATTTAAAAATTTCAACATTTGCGTTTTAGGTTATGGAATTAGTTATAAAACAGTTAATGATGAAAATGATTGAGGAAAATGTGAAATAAAATCAACTTATTATTTATAAGCATAGGTTTTTTAGTCACTGTTTATATTCGGACAGAAAAAAGCCTTACCATATTTAAATCTTGTCACTGTTAGTTAGTAGAGTTGACGATTCAAAAGCAGTTGTTAACAAGTTTACTAGAATAAAGCATATTTTGAATTTTAAATTTGAATTTAACTAGTGGTACCCGCAACTTGCCCGGGCAGGCCAATGAGTTTCCTATTAAAACTCACGTGTCTAATTGATAATTGCAATTAATCACACGCTTTTCGGTGAAGGAAAACATCGTTAGGAAACCTGCATATCTCTAAAGAATTCTGGAGATATGTGTAACCTACCAATCCGCATTGGAGCAGCATGGTAGGTCTTAGCTCCAACCCTTCTCTCCAGAAAAGGAGACAGGAGGCCTATTCCCAGCAGTGGGATTGTAACAGGCCGCTACTTTACTTTTTTTTTCACCCGCGACTTCGTTCGCTCCAACTTAAGTGTTCAAGTACCGTCAATAATGCAAAATACGATTTTTCCCTTGTTGCTGAAAAAAAGGCAAAATTTTCATATTAGATTATATCATTTGCCATTTTACAGTAAGAGAGTGATCAAATCAAATCTGCCGCCCATCCATGTTAATATGATAGATGCGCAATGTTTTTTGAGTCATATCTCTTTCACATGTTCTAAAAGTATAATGTAGGTAAATCCCTAAGGGAAAGGGTTGTCCGCTGCAACACTTTTTTTTAATTTTTTGGACAATTCTTTTTATTTTTTTATAATGTACACTAGAAATTTCCTGAAAATAATTTCATCATCCTCCTGCCCTTATCCCACTCTAAGTGGGGTCGGCACAACATATTAACATGTTGTCACATGATTTGGCTACGTATTTTACGACCGGCCGCCTGCCCGACGTCTACTTACCTTAGTCGTACTTTACGACCCCTTGGTAAGAAAGAGGGTGATCTATTCTACTCTACCGGATACCACACGGGGGGTCAACTTACCTTAGTCGCCTTTTACGACACCTCGGTAAGGAATGAGGATGGTCTATTCTACTCAGCCGGATACCACACGGCGGTTCCTGAAAATAATTTATATGGCAAAATAAATTTTATCCGTCAGTTTGTATTTCTATAATATATTATAATCTTAATAATCCACGTAATTCAGTTTTTTTCCGTTCTTTAAATTCTTAGAGCATTTCAAAGCATTAACTAGAAACCAGATAGCCATAAATAGTAAATCGATACTATTATATTCATAACCTTTTTTTTCACAAATTGTTTAGCAAATGCGATACTTCGTAAATGAAGCAGAAACGCGTATAATAGACGTTTTGTTAATATTGTTGTCTACATATTAAGCGTAACTAAGCGTAGACGTAAATATAAACGGTAGTATTATATTCGACAGTAGCGTCTTGAAATAATATTATTGGCTTTTTTATATTATGACAGATTAATGTTTTGTAAAATTTGGCTTTGACATCGTTGTTTCTACCAATGTGTGCCCTTGCTGAATCTCTTATACAGATAACCAATTCCATTTAGCTTTCCGAACCAGCGGTAGATTTTGACGATTCAAAAGCACTTGTTTACAAGTTCACTTGAATAAATAATATTTTGAATTTGAATTTGAATAAAAAAAAGCCAAGAACAAAAGTTATGATAGAATTATTTAGTATAATCCGTGTTTTTAAGAAAAAATTTTTTATGCTAAGTGTAGTAAGCAAAACCGTTCTCATGCCTTATACTCGTACATGCAGCTTTAGTCACCACACGTATCACATGACACTGCCACCAACAGCACTATACACGAGCACTACACGCATTCACAACCACAATCTCAACGATCGTTTCGCGCGTAACCGAAGCATCGTCAGGAGATAGGCTCCTCGACAATATTGCAAAGCAAAATTGCAGTTTTGCAAGGTTATGTTGCGCTTTTTTTACCAAAGAGATCTGTTAAACGTAGTTTTTCCGCGTGACTGATTATCTAACTTTTTTCTTTCTCATTACTCAATACAAGGGTATTTAAGGGTATAAGGATCTGAAGACCAAAGATTAAGTATAGGTTTAATAAAAATAAAAAGCTCCGAACTCTTCAGCAGCTGTGATATCTATACTTAAAGATCACATCCTTGCATATCTCTGTAATTCTTTACACAATATTATTTAAATTATCCCAAATTAAAACAATATATACCTATATATATATATATTTTATCATAAGTTTGTATATCGTCATCCTCCTGCCCTTATCCCACTCTAAGTGGGGTCGGCACAAAATGTTACAAACATGTTGTTACATGATTTGGCTACGTATTTTACGACCGGCCGCCTGCCTGTTACGTCAACTTCCCTTAGTCATATTTTACGACCCCTCGGTAAGAAATGAGGCTGGTCTATTCTACTCAGCCTCATACCACACGACGAAGCATCAGTAGAATCTACATATCCTAAAAGTAATTTCCGTTTACATGACACTTATATAGATTTTAGAATAAATTCAGGAGCTTTCCCAGACTTCGATCCTGCTAACAATTACAATGTTTAGACATGGTCCCCGCGATACACCCACAGACTTTATGGTTTTACAATAGCAATAGAAAGGAATAATTCTGTAACATTAAGACACGACCGACGGTGCGTTAAATCGCAAATTGCGCAAACACCTATTGTTACGTTAAATATCAAGTGTTGAGACTGGATTTGAATCTTTTCGACAAAAACATTATGAATGGCGCAACAATTTCAATTACGTTAAATATTATGACGTGAATGAGTGAAGTAGTAATGCGCAAAATGAATGGGAAAATACTTTGCGGAAATCTTAGCATAATATCCTTTAGTTTTGACTAAGAAAGAATCCTAGTTTTGATTAGATCGAAAAACTAAAAGTTATGTAGGTTAACAATGCCTCATTCAGCACGTCTTTAGACCTCAATCGAAATTTTGACCGAAAAGGTTTCTTGATTCTTATATAGACTTCGCTAAGAAAGATCTTACACAATATAAGAATTAAATCGCACTTGAAATCATAGTCTCATATCTATATCTATACATATTATAAAACAAAGTCCACAAAAGCTGTTTTTCTGCATATGATCTTAATCTTAAAATTCAATAAATGGATTTTTATACTGTTTTTACTAAAAGGTTGTGGTGCAAAGATTGTGTAGGTTGGAAGCTGTCGCTTGCACAGATAGTTAAAAATAATTTCTTATATCAATCTCTAACCATTGCTTGATGAAAGGATTTCAATAAAGAACATAGTCTTAATAATGTCTTAAGCTATAGTTATTGTACGATTTATATTAGCTATTATTACTTGGCTTTGTATTGTTAATACAATTATTCTATCCTATTTCAAAGAGCACAAACAGTCTATTCAAATCAAATCAAAACACCAAATTGCCAGTCAAATGTCAAACCTTTTAACATTTCAATAGAATGAAAAAACGAAAATTTTAATAACAAACAAAATGCTTTTCAAGTTTCAACCGTCAACTATCTCCCACGCAAACGACAATAAATATAATTGAAAATAATCAAAAATAAACTCTAGTACCCTCAAATTTAAGTTTGGTAACACGCAGTGAATAAATTGGTAAAGTAAATATAATGTTTTATACGGGACAAAGGTTATAATAAAAATGATTCCGCCCGATTCCGCGATTATTTCTGTACAATAAGTAATTGATATGTCTTCAGTGGTTTCGAATAACAACCATCCAGTTATGGTTGACACCCGCTGGAGCTAAGGGTATTTACATATTTATTAGATGTTAAGTTCAAATAAAATTAAATAAGTAAATTAAAAAATCATTTCTCAGTATATGTAAGAGCATATTTCTGTCTGTCTATCTGTATGCTAAACTTTGGAAGCTAATCCGCTACGGCAATATTATGTATAATATATAATATTATTTGGTACAACTGAGGATCAAAATTAAGCAAACACAATTTCAGTTTTTTTCTTTGGGAAAAACGTTCTCGAACAATTTAATTTATGCAATACCTTCGCGGATACAGCTTATATCATCAATAAAGTTAAATGTATTTTAGGGCGAGAAGAACTAAAGAACGGTGTGATGACTGTGACTAGTTATAACGCAGAAATGCGTATTGCGGGAAGCAATGCCTGTCATTAAAAAAACTAGAATGTTCTCTTCCGCCCTAAGCAGAATAATTGTGTAGGTAGGTATATGTACTATATGTGTTTGTTTTGATGGGCGTGATTTGGAAGTGAAGGGCACGTGGAATGTTCTTAGGGCGCCTGTATTTCTAGTGGTTCGATCAGACTGTGTAGGTGAAGCCCACGAATAAAGAAAGGTTTGAATATATTTTAACTTTTCGACGAAGTATTTCGAGAATCGCTTGAAAAGATGTATAGTATGTGAGGCTTAGAGCGAAACAGCCGGCCAGTTTGGTTTCGTAGAGCGCTGTCTCTGTCACACAGTATGTGACGTTTCGCACGGGTTCGTCAGATCTGTGCGACAGAGACAATGCTCTATGAAGCAGAAATAGTCGATTTTCTCTCTCTACGCCTCGATGTGCATTATTTATTGCCGGGTACTATACTATGGTGGTCGAGGACTTTATAGTTGTTGGCATAAATCAGTTACATAGACTTTCGAGCGTAAACAATCTGAATTTGGATCTTATTTAAATAGAATAAATAAACTCCATTTCATCTAGATTATAATTTCACTGTCACGAAAATAAAGAATGAAGAAATTTGCTTTCCAGAAACATGCAGTATTCATTAATGAGATGTAATAAAACTTAAAAAGGCCTAATGCCAGCAGTGGACATTCATAGGTTGAAAACAAGAGATTTAATAATATATAAAAAATTCTTCCGCTCTCACGTGTATTGATACCTTAAAATTTATCAAGAATACGCGATTTGTAGGGTCTGCTTAAACTGGACGATGAAAAAAGAATTTACCTGCTATTATGTTGAAATTTTCATTGAGTTTTTAAGTGTTTTTTTTTGTAAGTGCTTTTGTACAATTAATATATTGCGGTTTGAATAACCACAGCTGAACGTTTAGAGTATTGAATGACAGTATCTTTGTTTATGGAAAAAATTCAACCCGTTGTCTATGGTTTCTGTTTGAACGTCTTGCAGGTAACGTTTAATTTACTTGTTTTGTTCGAGTGTATCGTAGGAAGTGGAAAAGAGCTATTACTATAAACGAAAGTAAAGGAAACGAGAAGGGTACTAGTGTACGAGCGTAGTAGGTATTTATATGTCCTCTTTTGTCGTATTTATAATATGCTTTAATAGCAAGAAAGTGTTGTGTTAAATCAAACTTGCGTTTTCTATTTAGTGAAGAAATCGCAAATGCTTCTATAAAAATTATTGCTTAATTATTATTCTTGATTAATTTTGAGTTATGGATGAAAATACAAACAAAAAAACCTTTAAAGCTTATTGCTTACCAGGTAAACACAACAAAACACAAGTGCAAAAGTAATGAAAATATTATTTTGCTATAACCTGCGATAAAAAAAAACTTAAATGCTAAATGTAGAGTGTACTATCCGTTCTCGTACTTCTAGAATTAAAGCTCATGCACTACCAACCGCCAATAACACAATAATACATAAGCACTGCACACATTCACTACCACAATCTCAACAATAGTTTCGCCTCGTAACCGAGGCATCAACAGGAGATAGACACCACGACAAAATTGCAAAGCAAAAGCATACCCCAAATCCCGAAATATATTTAAAACTACGAGTACCCGCGATTTCGTTCTTGTCGATCTTATAGTTAAACTACCTTCAATGGCGATGTATATTTTTTAAACCGGCATATTAGCTTTGATTGTATACAATTTTATCGATATCATTAGCGGATAGACAGATAGAATAGAATTTCCTACAGACAGACGGACTTGAACTTAAAATATTAGTATAGATTTTATATAAGTTGATATAAAGCTGCCTTAACCCGCCTACCAATTATCGGAAACGGTTACCGTAGCCACGCCCCAAACAAAAGAGAACAATGGTCTCATTGCTTAAATATTTTTAACACAATTTTTTGTTGAACTATACCCCTACATTTTGAATACTAAGGTAACCAGGTATTATAGGTTATTAAGGTCATTCTCTACCTTTGGAGATTGCTGAGACTTAATGGGAGATTATCTTGTCTATATATTTTAGATTGATTTGTTGTTAATCATCACAGTGTATGTATTAACAAAAATGTAAATATATCTTTTAAAACACGTATTTCGCAAACAAAAATCAAAACAATCAGTAGAAGCAATGTCGTCGTATAACAGATTTTTAATATAAACTACTTAATTTATAAAATTAATATGTTTTAGAAGAAGAAGAAGAATATTCTTTATTGTACACACAGAACAAAAATTACAGATATTAACACACAAAGACAGGTACAATAAGGCGGCCTTGTCGCTAACCAGCGATTTCTTCCAGGCAACCTTATTCGTTATGGAGCTGTTGATAAGATAGCAGGTAGGATAGTGCAGAGTACATAAAGATAATTATAAAATTAAACAATATTTATTACTCTGTATATAATAAACTTACATCAAATACATACGAATATGTAAACAAATACTTATATAATATATAAATAAATGCATAATCATATAAATATATATAAAATAAAATAAAATAAATAAGAGGTACATAATAACATACAAATAAAATATGTTTTATCGGATGATTTTAAGGAATTGACTCATGTGACCTTGTTATCTTAATTATATATTTACCACAATATTAGTCATTTTTTAAAATTAAATATCTAAGTACATTTTAAGGTGTACCCATGACTTCGTTTGCTTCACTTTATTAAAGTACTCTCCGTTATGTGTTTTGCAATTTTTCCTGTTGAAGGAAAAACTGGATTTATATGTTAGCCCGTTATATAAGCTTAGATTGTGCCAAATTTGATCAATATCGCTCTAGTGCATTAACCGTGAAACCAAAACAGACAGACTTTCGCATTTATAATATTAAGTATGCATGCACAGTGAAATTTATCCCGAAAAAAATTATCGACATTTGGAAATCCTAACAATTACCACAGAAATAAGTACCAAGTTCGTAAGGTTATTAAATAAAGGTTATGAGATATAGAGGGTTATTGAATAACAATTATCAAGGGGGGTTTTATAATAGTTTTAATAAAAGAATAATGGAATGGACGGGAGGAAAAAGTAATTGCGCTTTCGAGTCAATAGCGTCGTGTGGCGTTATTGTTTTCTTTGGAATATCATTGTTCATGGTCGCTAAACGATTACTTAGTAATTGAACTGTTTTGTTCGTATTGTTCGATAATTGTTCATCGTGTTCGAAGTGTGTTATGAAGCAATTTAAAGTAACTGCCCTGAAAAAGCACGACTTTATTGTACGGTAAGAAAAGTTTAAGGAATTAATAAATTGTTTTTTTTTGGTAATTTTACGGGTTTGTGATGCTTGAAGCACTTATACATTATTCTATTCTTAAGAATTGACAAATAAGAAGTTATCGTAATTAGTAATACCCATCAAAGTTTGAAACAAATAAAGTGTTAAAAATATTATAAAATATTTGCACCTTGATACGTTAACTCACATTTTTCTCCGAACTGATTATATGAATTTAGCCTAAACAGCTTTTAGAACTAGCATCAACATGACTAGAAGCATCATCGAGTTTGTGAAACGCGGAATACAAATATAAGCTACATGTTAAACAAAGTTTAATTTATTTAATTTTACCAGTAATGATTCTGGCTGTAGACATGACTAAAAACCACCCTATCACCTGTTTGGGTTTCGAGTGCATGGTTAATTTTAATCAATTTTAAAGTAGCATAGTTTTTAAGAGTAAATTGACCTGGAATGAGATGATGAATTTTCTTTACATTATAAATGTGAATTGAAACAGCTGGAACGATTTGAATGAAATTTTCAGACAATCTTTAGAATGACCCAGCGAATGATCCTATAAAGATTGGTGGCGATCGGAGCAGTTTTAATACCTTTAATTTATATATCTCCAAATTTAGCTCTGCGAAGCTGGCTAGATATCCTAGTGTATATTATGAAAAGGTTACTGCTACTAAAAGGGTTACTTACTGTATTTATTTGGAGAACGCGAAACAACGTATAATATATAATTAAGGGAATTTTAACACTTAATTTGACGCAAAGGAAGTCGTAGTTACGACTAGTAACTAATAAAAAACGATTTTATAGAAGTTTTGAAAAAAAAATACAGCAGAATTCAACAGCTTTTTCCAACCTTATACTTATAGTAGAGATACTACTAACTATCGAAAAGATACTAAATTTTGTTACACTTTTTTCTCTTGAACAGGCATATCAGTTAAATCTCTCCCACGCAGACAACAAAAGCCGCAAGTGCTTTTACAAGTGTTTTTGTAACAATCACGGTAGTTGCATGGATTGATGTTTTCGGGTTTGAAATCAAATACAAAAGATAATCTATGATCTGATGTGATAAATATAACAAAGACGTATCAGTTACCCATTTTCTATTCCCAAAGGATTGAGATGGAAAAAATTGTTCTATTAAAGATCGAACAATCGAACAGCGATTGCAGGGATGTGTGCAAAATGTCCATTTTTGCACGCTTTCGTGCATCGCTAGAGCTTGTCAGAATAATAGTAAGAAATATCATCACCTTGACCTATTCAATAATGGACTCAAGACATATCTCATTATTAAAGAAATAATATAACGTAGTTTATTATGTTAAATCTTTTTTAAAATTTTAACTTTTACTTTAAATTTAACTTTCATATTTATATTTTTTCTTTTTTAACTGTCTTGATGTTAACATTTAATTATTTTACCGTGTTCAATTGCTTCATTTTCATTAGTGGGAACTTTGTTGGCACGCGTGTTAATTTTTGTGTAATATTTCTTTTAATGCACACCAATTTAATGCTGTATGTTTCCTAAATAAATAAACGCTTTAATATCAGCTGAGCCTATCTAAGAGAATATTGCGTTAACTAAAAAATAAATAAAATAGTGCATATTAAAAAATATATATATTTTAATATAGTTTATGGTTAAGATCGCATAATAACTGTTGCTGTTGTAAGCCGTTGCCTGTCCCAAGCCCGGATGATCAGTGGGAGGGTTGGTTAGGAAATGACGAAGACCAACCGTAAAACAATCAACGCCGAGCATCAGGCAGTGGAATATATCCTGTTACTTTATAACCCACCAAAGTTTGCGAGCGGCTTCCATTGACTAAATCACCTCAAAAAGACTGGCGCAGGAGGATCTGGAAACCAACTGTGTCTATTTTCCTAAGAAAACCTCCTCATTAAACTTTCATGGAAGAAGTCACGATCCTCAGACTGAGGAGAACGACGCCAGGAGGATGGTTAAGGCAAACATCATGAGAAAATCTGCCTAAATATATTTCCATCAATATACCTTGCCCAACAGTTAAATATGGCTAAATTCATTTTTTAAAGTTTTTATTTAGGTTGCATTTTAAGTACATATGTGAGTACCGTGTGGTATCCGGCTGCATAGAATAGACCACCCTCATTTCTTATCGAGGTGTCGTAAAAGGCGATTAAGGTAAGTTGACGTCAGGCAGGCGGCCGGTCGTAAAATACGTAGCCAAATCATGTGACAACATGTTTCTAACATGTTGTGCCAACACCATTTAGAGTAGGATAAGGGCAGGAGAATGATGATGTAGGTAGATATGTGAAGGTGGAATCTTGCAATATAAATTAGAACTACTTCCCGGTGTCCTATTGAGCTGAAACTTTACATACACCAGTCCCGATGACAATGCATGTTTATGATAAGCACGACCTGATGCTGTTGCCAGGATTAGCTCCAGAAGAGAAAACTCCTCAATGGTTAACATAAGGACATGAAATTTTGTTATAGACTTTGTTTAAAGATTTTTTTTCAATTAACTTGTTAATAGTATTTACATAACTTTGCAGCAGTTTGACAGGCCCTTTAGTACAAGTCGCAGTGACCCTGCCTTCAACTTCGATTTGCGCAGGTTTCAATCTAGCCGCTCGCCAAAATTTTCTTAAAATAATTTGTTAGTTATTCGAGTATGAGTGTATTTATGTATTAAAGTATTTGTTAAAATTACTTATGCTTATATTTAACAGTTGTCTATTACGTTAAACGATGTTGTTTTGCCAGTCTGCTCCGACTTCCGGTACCTTGGTGAGCTGTTCCAGAACAACGGTGAAATAGATCACGATATGAGTAATAGAATGAATGCAGGATAGATGAGGTGGCGACAGGTCTCAGGAACAGTTTGCGACCCCATGTGCCCCTTAAACTTAAGGGGAAAATTTATAACACGGTCATTTGCCCTGTCGTAATGTACGGATCAGAATGTTGGGCACTGAAAAAGACAGACCAAAAGAAGAATGCGTGCAAATGAGATGAGAATGTCAAGGTGGATGTGTCGTGAGACAAGATTGGATAAAATACGAAATGAGTATATAAGGGGAAGTCTGAAAGTTGCGCCGATTATAGAAACGACGAGAGGTTCAAGATTGGGATGGTATGGACGTGTAATGAGGAGGGATGAAAATCATTTGACTAAACGACTGTTGAGTATGAATGTGGATGGATATGTGACTAGAGGGAGGCCTAAGAAGAGATGGTTGGTATGTGTGAATTATGACATGCATATAAAAGGAGTAGCGCCAGAGTTGACGAATGATAGGAGAGGATAGAAGAGAAAAACATGTTGTACCGACCCCATTCAGTGTGGGATAATGGTAGGAGAAAGAGATTTAACAGTTGTCTGCTAACCATAACAAAAGTAAAAGTAAACTAATTACTCTGGGGACGGACGACAGTGTGTGTAATTGTCACATATATTTGCTTATATTATAAATTAACTAAGTATTTTCGTATCACAATTTAGTTACAATACTCTTTGAAATTTTATATGCATATTTAGTAGGTCTGAGAATTGGTTACTATCTGTTTTTACACCCCTAAGTGATAAGGGTTGTCCACCCCACACATTATTATTTTTTATTATAATGTACGCCAGTATGCCAGTACGACAAAACGCCAATTTCATATGTAAGGACTTAATATAAAGTTATCTTCTATAAAGTTAAGTTTCCAGTATAAAGATTCTTACAAATGGTTGATTTAGCAAGATCGTTTGTTTGAAACATTTGTTTAAAATAAATAATACTCATTTATTTTATTTATATTCAAATAATAAAGAAATAATTAATTTACACTACCAAAAGGAAGTGTTTAAAGCCTCTAAATTAAATAGAGGATGAATATGAAAGAGCCCCTCATTCCTAGCGGGAGTAGATTTGACCCACTTTGTCAACCGTCAGCGATCGAACTGTGGACGATTGTGTTTCGATTAATTCGCTATACTTGTGCCATGACGACATTTTATATTTATTTGCTAGAAAGTATAGAGTCGGCTTCTTTGTTTATTTTAAATCTGCTCATAAAAATCTCGTGTCACGACGTTCTTTCAACCCAATCTCCGAAAGCGCTAAATAAATTTTAATGTTATTATGTAAATTGTGTAATAAGACAAAGGCTTAGAATTATATTATCTTACGTTCGTTTTGATATTTTTAGTCATCTTAAATATCTAAAAAAATAGGTTTAAATAAAGTCTGAAGAAAAACTTATAGCTATAACTTATCACAATTGGATTCAATAAAAAATGTTTTATAATAAAATTATTCATTTATTTATGTATGTATAGTGGTTGTCCTCTGGATAATGAGGTCACATATAAAATCGCAGACGGCGAACGTTTTTTAAAATTAACTTTTTTTTGGCATATCAGATATTCTAGATTGTTGTTTTTGGGCATTGTGTATTAATAACTAACTTACTAAAGACTACAGTGTACAACTTACTATTGTTTTTAAATTAAAATTCTTAGGTAACTTGACAACGTCTGTCAAATGCGTTAGTTCTTATAAAAATCTATTATCAGAGGTTATTCCATAGTGTCAGTACCACAAAGCTGTCACTGACACTCTCAGTAATTATTTTTATTATTGAACGCCGCTAAGCACGCAGTTTGTATATTTTGCTTTCCATTTTTGTTTTGCTGCGTTTTATTTAGCGCGCGGCCGACGGGTTAATTACTTTTATAGTAATCCTTTTAGAGGGTTATAATATTGGCCTATGCTTATACTCTTAAGAAAAAAACGTATTCTGTTCGATGAATTCGATCATATCTTTTGAAAAAAAAATTATAGACTAGAAACTAAAGGTAGCATTATCACATTACTAATGAAAGACCACCATAATGGGTAAATTAATTTATTACTGAAAAAAATATGCATTGATATGAGAGTAATAGGTAACACTATAGTAGGATTACAAAAAATTTGGACGGCAAGGCCTCGAAAAAAGAAAGATCAATGAAATTCATATACCATTATATATGAAAATAGAGTAAATAGTCATATGAATATAGTTACTGCGATACTAAAGAGGCGTCGTAACAAGACTTCCTTTTGGCTTTTTAGGTGGGAGAAAACGGGCATTATGGGCAAACTAACTCTTTGCGTACCTTGGTTAATAGTGGCTTATCACCTGTAGCAGTAGTATTCAGACCTTTGGAGTGTATGTTATGTAGTTTACACCATCATGCTGTTCTAATACCAATAAGCTTTACCTCTTCTGGGCTCACGACATAATCACTCGGGTTTTGTTAAATCTATAAAGTACTGAGGAAGTTTCACGCAGTTATAAACAGAACTTCATGCATAAGTCAGAGCTGAGGTGAGGAAAGATGAGATGTATAATTTGTTGTTGTTGAAAATATTTGAAAAACTCATGCTATCTTGCAGCTTACATTTAAAACCCAGCCCTTTGAGATATATCAATACAATGTCAGTGGGAAATCTTCCTCTTCTATTACTTAAATTTTACGGGAACGTTTCCAGCCTTCGTTAATACGTTTTTGATAGATCAATCGTGGTCGTCAGTGAAGGCACATATTTCACCTCGATTTTCTGCCATTTCTCTCTGTAGGCCGTTACCCTGATGTATTCGCGAAGAGTTCTATATCGGATCTTATTTGATCTTCAGTCTAACGTAATGGCTATAATTTATTTTATCAATAATAAAATGAAAACCTCGAATAAAATCAAAAGCAAAAAAACGTCGAAAGCAGCAGCAGTTAGATTTATTTTTCTTCAAGTTTTTAGCTGTTAAAGAGAACTTGTGAAAAATTTTACAAATTGCGATCTGAAAGCTGAAACTTGCACAAAGGCTATATCCATCTCTTTCACTCTTTAGTAGAATTATATTTCCTTCCCGTTCTGAAAACTTATTGTAATAGTGGTAGCTAAGTTAGAGGAAAGTATTGAATTATTGGCCTTTCGGGTTGGTTTTATGCAGTGAAAAAATATTTTACTGTTTAAAAAATATTTTTATGTCAAATAACAAAAAATATATATTTTTTGAATCAAATTTCTTCTTTTTTTCTTCAAAGAACTTCTTTTTTTGTTCCTGTTTTTAGATGTTGGTCATGTGATTAATTTTTGGCTCCTAATAGTAAAATTTTTACTTAAAACTTATCTAAAAAAAAACAAAACGCACATCAATACTTGAGTACCTAATCTTACGCTGATATACAAAAATGATTTATTATTAGTACTATTCGGTATTATTTCTTTTTTTCATTAACAGCTATTTGATTTTTAATTTATTACTTTATTATCAATTTTATGTCAATTTGAACAAAACGGGTTGAGAAAGTATCCTTATTGCAGTTATATCTTTTAAAGTTTTATTTCGATAGTCTTTAAAAAATAAAAGTTTTTCCAACAGTCTGTTTTGATAGATTGTAAACTTTCGCGATTCATACTTTAAAAAAAACTAAAATATAACGGCCTCTTGTTATCCCACTGGGCATAGAGGCAGCCTCCTTGTATTTTGGATAGAAGGGTTGGAGCTAAGACCACGATGCTCCACTTTGGATTGGTAGTTACACATATCCCTAAAATTCACTAGAGATATTCAGATATCCTCCCGACCTTTTCTGTGCGATAAATTGCAAATATCAATTAGACACAGATTTAATAGAAAATTCATTGTTGCCTGCCCATGTTTGAACCTGTGACCATATCGAAAGATTAGCACGGTCACACCGCTGGGCTATCAATAAATTCATGCTTATTATTATATAAACATACGGATCACGATAAAATCGAATTAGATATTAGGTTATATAGGTATAGGTCTAATTTGTACCAACTCTTGCATAAACCCATTCTCAGCCGGCGGGAGCGCTCCATAATGTTAAATCCGTTACCGAATGTTTGAATTATATATAAAGTTGCCCAATAATCCGCAGTCGCCTTTTGTTCCCTTCCTTTGTGCTATAAATATGTACTATATATATATATATCTATGAAAATAAAATATGTATCTATGAAACTTATCCATATCTGTACTAATACTATGCGATATCTGTATACCTGATTGAACGCACATTGAACTATTAAGAAGGTATTCTAAAGGTCGAATGTTAGGATGTCATCGTTTCATAAATTACACAAATTACTAAGCAGAAAAATAATTCAAGAGCAAAGATATATTTCTACAAGAAATAAAATAAAATTTTAATTGTAGCAAAAATATCATCGATTTGATAAATTAAATTGAAGTATTGATTACAGTTCCTTTCAATAATCCTCTAAATTCATACGCTAGTTGCAAATGAAATATATGTTCCAATTAGAATACTACAATTATTTGCAGTTAGAAGACTTAATTTTATAAGTTAACACATAAAAAGATTTAATTTTCTCACACAGTTTAATTGTGAAATTTAAATTCACTCTTGTTGGTGTTTAAAACCAACAAACAATAAAAGCGGTCAAATTTAAATAAAGAATGAACGCCATGTTGTTAGAGTCACGTGCCCGCCGCGTGTTCCAAATTCGAATCCCGCGATTAACTGAATTTAATTCTTTTTTTAACTGGCCACGAAATTTTTGATCCTATTTTAAGTAAAAGAAAGAATTATAGAACTTAAGCGTTGTTAATAAATTCTATTTTTGATTATATTTAAAAACCACACTTAGGTGGGTTGCAGTCAATTATATGAAACTTATTGCAAATAATATTATTCCTTGTGCGCCAGAGTTATGATTTATTTTGGAGTTGCGTAGTTTGTATACCATAGTGTTTAAAACTCAGCACAACACGTTTCGGTTCGCCAAATAGCTATCGAATGATTTGTTTCATTGTTGTCATTTGCACTGATGAGATCAAAGGGCATAAATTATGTACATTTTAGTCTTATTGCGCCGAAATTCATAATGTTTTCCAATACTGACAAACGATCAGTAAGAATATGTTAAATCTTTTTAAAGATCCGGTAGAAATTCTTATAATTTTTGACAATATAGATTATAGGTATGTAATGTTATATATTTTAAATCAATAGTCATCGACTGTTCATATCAAACAACTTCGAACCATACCTATCAATAGCCTCAGCCGAGACGGCAAATTGATAATATCGTAGACAATAGAGCACTTCATTTAGGCATGGGGGAGATTGTCAGACATATGACCTCACCAAACCTAGCTTCTTGTGATTTGTACGATTGAATTGTATCTACTATATTATCTATCAAATTTTTGAAAAATATACTAACTAAGTAGCAATTAATAAAATATTCGATTCCGAGAACGAATAACATGTTTTTTCCATTAAAGTTTGTTTGACATATAGATTTACCGTCTAAATCAAGTAAATCTTACAGGGAAAAGGTTATCTCAATTATGAACTAATACTATAATAGATTGTTCTTTTCTTCATATTACCGGAGGAAAAACGGGTTTTTTTAAATTTTTTATGTTACCTTAGTATCTTCATCTTCTTCTTCTTTTTCCACCGAAAGATGTCCACTGCTGGTCATAGGCCTCCTTAAGGGATCTCCACAGCACACGATCCAGCGGCTCCCCGCGACCTTTTTTATCCTTACCTACCGTTACTTTAGTATATCCACTGTGAACCGGAGGAAATATGTCCTATCTCAATTTTAGGCCAAATCACTTTCTAAGGGCATCGGGTAATACTGCCCATCATTTACCGTATCAACATGTATTATCTACTAGAAAATTTGCAATTAAATAAACATATTTAAAGTCATCTGTTTTTTATTTTATAAAAATTATTGCGAATGTATTAATAATCACGTTTTTTATACTTCCTGAACAGTTGTCAAAAATAATATAGGACAATTTGCCAGTTCACAATCGATATAAGCTTTAAATGTACTAATTTCATCAATATTGATCCAGTGGATGAGCTGTAAAAGCTTAACAGACAGATTATTGTTGGCCATCGGCGGGAATCGATCCTGCTGCCCGCAGTGAGGGCAGTAGTAGGCGTAGTCATAACCATATAATAGACATGGTAGTGCAAAATCCACAAAACAACAGCGTTTCTATACAACCAGCGTCTAACCGTCATAGACATGGCAGCATACTCCGTTACCCTCGCCGCTGTCGACAACTTGACATGCTCTTGACGTTCAAGTGACGGTTCATTGTGGTCGTGGACAGTGGATATCAAGTTGACATCAGCTAGATTGCCCAAATGGTGTATCGTAGTTTTCTTTTGCAAAAAGTCTGCTTGTTGTTCCTTTGATTAAACGAAATCGGATAGTTAAATGTTAATCGGAAAGAAACTAGATATATGAAACAACCACTGAACTGTCTAATGTTAATAAACTTTTATCTAGTAACTATTGGTACTGCCAGTAAATAGTTAAACTAAAATAAAGCACCATTTTTCTGTAATTGAGACTTTAAATACTATTTAATTATTTGTAGAGAGGCTAATCAAATTAAACGACGAGACTTTTAAGTGTATTGAGCTGTTTATTGATCGGTACATTTACATTTATCCTCTAGTACCTACTAATGACTAAACATTTCCACACTAATATTTACATTATTATTAAGCTTATGTCATGCTCTATAATCTATTGAACACTAACTTATGTATAACGAGTATTGAAAACCCCGTGAATTACTTTTTAAATCTGCAAATGCAAATAGTACATAATGATTTTTCAAATAAAAATTGTTCATAATGAGAATATTTGTGTAAATCCATGGTAAAAATATTTCAAAGAAGCTTATAACAGTGAATTTATTTAATCTGTCCACAATTTAAATAAGAACACCTTTAAGTTTCTATTTCCAACAAAATTATTTAAACTATCGTTAAATGAACAAAGTTTATTAAATATATGAGTCACGAAAAACTTTTTTTATATGTAACCTTGTTAAAACATTATCTGTACATAAATATGACACATTTTTTAAAAAGTCCTTTTACTAAACTGTATATTATTATAATGATCAAAGACAATGTTGATGAAAATATTATTATCTAAATATAAGCTGTGACTTAATCTAGATGCGGAATGTGTATAAAGATATAATGACATTCAATATTTACGTATTTTTAAGGTACTCGAATCGTATATTTACAAAATGGCGTCTAACGCCTATCCTTACAAATGTAGCTAATATATAAATAGGTACAATAAGATAAATATTCCATAGACCCTTTTAGTAAATTATAAAGTTTCTACTTAAAATCCAAATTAATTAAGAAACTTAATTTGAAATATTTGACATTATCAAATAACATGTAGCATATGTCTAGGATTGTCTATTAACTATCAAAGTATATTGCATCGAGTCAGGGCAAGCGGATCTCTAGAGCACACAGGAATACCTACCAGAGATGACAAAAAAAATGTAAAATTGCTTAAGATGTTACTTTTCAGCATACAAATTGTAAGGAAAAAACAGATTTAATGAAAGATAAAGCTTTCAGTTCAAAATACTTTTCAAAATAAAAGACAATTCTTCGTATAAAAAGTAAAAAAAAACTAAAAATAAAAGTTATGGTTCTTGAGGGCCCTGGGCAAGATCCTAAGTGACCTTATGATAAAGACGGCATTGCATTAGGTATTATATGTCTCGACTTTTTCATATTAATTACAGATTATTAATGTAGAATTTTATGCTAACGTCAATATTTGTATCTTAAAATTTGTATTGTAAAAGTTAAAAGTAACTCGCAATTTTAGTAAGCTTCAGTAAAAGAATTTTTAAAACGTGAGTTATTTTATTTCAATATACAGTGACTTGAAAAATATAGAAACTCTAAGGTTGTAATATAAGTTCTACATATATTTCGATTAATTATTATGATTGAAATAAAAATAGATTGATAATATTTCTAAATATGTACAAAATTATAAAAGTTCTGTAACAATAAGTAAAATTCGTTATATAATATAAAATATGATCTGCTATATTTCAGTATTCTAATATACTAATAAAAATATTGCAGATCATATTTGATACCCACCAAGAATAAACATATTTATTTTATATACGCTAATACGCTAATATACAAATACAGTCAATTGTTTCAATAAGTTTAATCCTTAAAATTACAGTGTACTGTTCATTCAAATGTAATTAACATTTCGGTACAATAATGTCCTTCTAAGTTTAATATTTAATATTACAATACTGAAATATCTGAATAATTCCGTTTGAACAGTTTAGTTAAAAATCGTTTAAAGGATACTTACGTTTATAGTGTAACGTCACAATTATGTAAAGTTATCGACATAACTCTGTTTTTCTTTTTTAATTGATGAACTTTGAACGCTAAACATAAGTATGTTCTAGGGATTGTCGTCCATAGAGTTATTGTACGTAGAGTAAAAGGTAAGCCTCTGAGTTCGAGTGTCCAACAAATAATGAGAGAGGGAAGATAAGATACTCATTCTTATCTTTGTCTAATCACACATTAAAGAGAAATTTATAGAAGCAGGCGTTACTTTGCGGAATTCCATATTACAAGCAATATAACAGAACTAACTACTGTGCTATAATCCGCACGGGTTAAGTGAATGCATGCAAAGCCAATGTGTATGAAGCAGGCAAAATCTACGCACCTTATACATGCAGGACCAGCCACCACATGCACCCCAAGGCGCAATTCACCAGCAACAACGCACACAAAAGCAGCACACACACCCACCACCACAATCTCGACGATCGTTTCGTCCCGAAACCGAAGCATCATCAGGAGAATAGGCCATGTGGTGGCTGGTCCTGCATGTATAAGGTGCGTAGATTTTGCCTGCTTCATACACATTGGCTTTGCATGCATTCACTTAACCCGTGCGGATTATAGCAAAGTAGTTAGTTCTGTTATATTGCTTGTATTAAAGAGAGAGACAGACAGTTGACCTTGCTTTTATTGCAGTTGATTTGCTTTGTCTTGTTCAATGGACATTTTAGGCTGGCTCCGGTACTCTAGTTTAATAACTATATGTTGTCTTCACATAATTGTGTACTTACTGAACTCCCTGTGACAATATTAAGATCATATGTTCACCTAATAAGGAGTCTACAATAATTACCATCGCCAAAATCACCTGCATATAATTATATATATTTTCATTCAATTGGGAATATGAGTGTAGCTTATTTTACAATAAAATAACTTTAAGCTATTATCATGTTATTAGGAATAGGCAAATATTATTTTATGCAGAACTAGTAAAATATGTAAACTAATTTTTTTATTTATATTTATACTCGTATACGCTTTAGTAATTGCCAGTACTTGCTGTATACATTTTTAATTTAAAAAATTTTAGATTCGTGATTGTCATGAAAATTTTGTTTTTATTTTACCTAACCTCTCATGAATTAATACTTGTATTTACACTAATATTTTGTTGTAATTCAGCATTTCAACTAACTACATATTGTGTGACGTGCTGATAATATCTTTGTACTAGGCTGCTTTAAAGCACTGTCCAGTAATTAAGGTACCCCTAATCAGAGAATCCTTCATTATTTGTATTATCAGACGTTGGAGATGTTCCCGGTGAAGGGACCTGCAGCTGCCGCCCGTACATCAATTCAGAAGGAGGTAAGAAAGACGATAAATATTCAGGTGGAGGGCGTATCACAGTTGGTAAATACCCTGTACCGCTGTACGGAGGAGTGAGAAATCGTCTCGAAGGTGAAAATTTAAAACTTTGGTTTGATAACGGTGAAAAGGCAGACTTTGACTGATAATTCTGCAGATATGGAGATTCAGGAGTTAGACTGTATGATTGTTCTGCCCCGTTTATCATCATTTCCATCGCTGCCACTACGTCGCCTTTACATCTTGCCAGTATAGTCTCAATTTCATGACGGCTGCGTCTCGGGAAAACTTTGATAAGAACATCAACTGGGGACTTTTGGAAAGGAACTGGGTCATCTATTGTTTCGGACATAAGTCCTTCCGGTTTCCCACGTCTGAATTTGTAATTTGGATTTTCCCATTTCTCATCATCTTCTTTTTTAACTTCATCTTGTCTTTCTTTCATTGAAAGGTTTTCGGGCGTCAAAGAGGGTTCAGAATGGTCTAATTCCTCTTCAACATTTAATTCGTTGTCCGAAGGTGATCGTGGAGGTGGGGTAGAGAGAGGGGGAGTTTGCACTGGTGTTTTGGTTTCGTGGGATACTGCTGGCGGTGATGGACTAGAGCAAACTTCGGTGATGCGAGCACGTTTATGAACTGTTGACAAAATAAATTAAATTATATTAATAATTGTTCTTAACTATATATTTTCTTTAAAGTAATCCCATATAAATTTTCTTTATAAAAGAAATGAAACGATTTTAAACTAATTAGATGACAAATGAAAACTTCCACTTATTATCTCAATAATCTTATAAGCTATTTCATTTTAAATATTAATCTGTCCCAGTTCAAACTAGAAACAATAAAATAAATAAAAATCCGCAGTTGACTCTTAAAATTAAACATCACATACTTTTAAAATTAAAGTATTAATATTTGAAACATTTCTCAGAAACATTGACATGCAAAAATACATCAAAATCACATTTTCTTAAGCAAACAAAGAAGAAAAAAACAGTCACAAGCAAAAGTGCAAGATAAAAAGATAAAAGATGTAGTACCTAATGGTGGAGCTTCGGAGTCAATATGTCAATAAAAGTTATATGAATCATTTGCTTTACGTTTAAACAGAGCTTATAATGTTTATATTTTTCGTACCTGCGTAGAATTTCATATATTTTAATACATGTCAATAACTCGGGGATGAATGCCATGTAATAAATTAAACGTTAGCCTTTCAACAAATATTTTTTGGAAATGGAAAAACGCTTATTGCAATTTTCATTTATTATTTCATTTTGTTAATATATTTTGACTATTAATATTAAAGAACTATTTTCATTTCTACATTCAGTTATTCAATTATTTCAATATTGAGACATTAGGAAGTTCGTGTGTCCCCACCGTGTGGCATCCGGTTCAGTAGATAGAAAGATATGAGGGTTCATATCATTCCGATGAGTCGTAGACGACTAAGGTAAGTTGACGTCAGGCACACGGCCGGTCGTAAAATACGTAGCCAAATCACGTGACAACGTGTTCATATTATGTTGTGACCCCACTTACAGTGGGATAAGGGCAGAAGGATGATGATGATGTTCGTGTATCCACCAATACACCGTGAGACCCTAACATTAATGGTTATTAATTAACTAAGTACGCTACCATCACTACTTTGATAAAAACAAGTAGTTTACGTTTACCCGACCATTTCTTATCTCTTGTCACACTTATCTCCTCATTGCATATTATCAGCGCTTTAAACTAAAAAGAAACGATACTACTTAAAAACTCAAGCAAACAGCGTATGTATAAATTAGTTCAAGTATCACAGAACGCTTAAAAAACTATAATTCAAAACAAAGTTCTTCGTTATTACAAAGAACGGGAAAATTCAACATTAACAAAGCGTTTAAAAAAACACTAAAACAATGTTGTCACAATACGACCTACGTACAACTGCAATGAGCATGCCGAACAATGCACATAAAGTTTAAAATAGTACAAAGGAGAAACGTTCTTATGAATCAAAAATTACAGGGTATATTTCTATGTATTTTTTGTAAGTGTAAACTAAGTACAGTCGCTCGAACAAGTCATTGTGAACGTGCAATTAGAGTAGGAGGCGTTTTCAGTGATGTGTGCGAATTTAATGGTCTATGTTATTGTTTTTTTAAACGAGAAGGAGAAGAGGGGGAGTGTGGGGTTCCATTCGATTACAATTTGATCGCGCCAACCGAGTTTTATATAAGTAGAGAATATCAATTTGTGTGGAAGCAAGACGCCTCTATTTTACTGTTTTTTTTATTCTTGGACCTAAACCTATAATTGTTAAGTTGTAATATATTATAGAGCGAAAGTTTTCCTCATGTTATAGATGTCAAAATATTTTATATTTGTTATATAAAAATTTATAGCACATTTTTCGAGATAGGATTAAGATTTTTCTTGTTTATTAGAAATCCATAAAGCAAAGAAAAGAGTAAGTATAACATTAAGAATGCAATATCCATCCTTAGTACAATTTGTTAATTACGAATCTCCATGTATGATATCAAAAAATGTATAAAAATTTAACTGATGATGACTTTATTCTTGATTCGTCGTAAACCATGTGGTCATTCGCGAAACTTCAGCATGTCGTTCAGTGATTTAAAAATGTTCCTTTTTTTTTCGAGCATAATTGTCAGTAAGCATTCAAAGGGATATATCTTATGAAGAGAAGTGTCAATTAATAAATGGTTATATAGTTAACATTTCTGCACAATAACATCAGAAATATAAATTTTCTGCATTATATTCATTCCACGAAATCAAACCTAATTTTAATAACAATAATTTAATAAAAAGAAAATGTAAGGATATTTTTAAATAGACCAGGTAGTGATAGTCTTTTTATGCATCTCATTAAACAATTCCCTAGATACCGTCTATTTTTGATTTGACTAATAAATTAAGGCCTAATAAGTTCAGTCCTTAGAGCGCTTATCCGATGACCACCTAACCAATGCAGCCAATGAAAAATTGTACCTTTAAGATTGAATAATATGGCCAACAAAGTAGGGAACGAAGACGCAGCAACCCTAAAGAAAATTTCACATTCTAATATGTATTGAAAAACACACATACTATTAAAAAAATATTTTATTTCAGTTAGTGAGTTTTTTTCTGTTTGAATGAGCCTTAAATAATCACTCTCGTCTTTGTCCAATAAGACTCAGTACCTTCGATGGCAGTAAGTACTATAGGGTGGAAATATTATTGTATTTTTTTCTTTATCTTGTTTATAAGGGCTAATTATTGACATATTGCTTTGCCAAATTTTAATACCCATCTCCGACGAACGTAATATACAAATAAAAAAGAAAATTGAGATTAAATTGTTAAGGCGATAACACGTGAAACGACAATTATGAAGATATAAGTCAACTTCCAACAGCAATATTACTCGGCGTAAAGCCAAACGCAATGTAAACTCGCGACGCAGTACAGATATGTCGAGATACAGCAATGGTAGGCAATAAATAACAGAACAAAGCGACATGAGACAATAACGTTGGCGAAACGCCACCACGGCTTTGTCAGCTATGGCTGGGGCGGACACGCATTCACGCGTGTGGCTTAACTTCATATTCTATAATATTTGAAGTGTAAATGTGAATACGGTTGAGGAGTATTGTTCCTTACTTCAAACTTATTTGTGTCTTGATTTGGCCAATAGAAGACTTGCCAAGGATACAGATCGAATATGTGAATAAAAACTGTTAGTTTTCTATAATGAAGCGCAGACTTCATATAAAAATCCTCCCGATTTTTGTAAGAATATAACAGATCTTTAATTTCATAGAGTTCTTATACTAGAGTAGCTAGTCTAAAATGTGTCAATCAAAAAAGTAAAAAAAAATCAAAAAAGAAAGCAAATAGACTAGACTCCATCTGTCTCTCTATTATAAGTGTGATTAAAAAAATATAAGTATAGGCCTAATATCTTTAATCTCTTATTATTTCTAGGACACTCACATTCACCGGCCTGCTTGTCTCTCCTAGTCTATGTATATTTAATCTATGTTTAATGAACTATTAATATAAATAAAATGCGTTTTCATATTTCAATTTAAAGAACTTCACATACTTTTAGAACGTATAACGTAATCTATTTAACTAGAGTCCCAACATATTTGCATACAGGTCTGTCCTACCCTGTTTGTCCTGAACCCTCGTTCAGTGCCTTAAACTTAAAAGTACTCCGAAAGCTTTACGGAAAAGAATATCTTAGCTTTTTAGTCATGTATATATATGTTAAATATTTAATTAGTTCACTGTAAAGTTATATAAAAAAAACAATTTTGGACTGATTTACTTAAAGTTTATTCAGCCATCACGGACCCACTCGTTAAAAGATATAAAAGCTAACAACATATTAAAATTTAGGAAAAAAACAATTGCGATCGCTCTGTAACTTTAAGTGACTAAAAATGTTTCACTCGGCAGTGATAAAAATATAAAATCAGTGTATAAAAGGGTAATGCTAGTAAACAAAATATAGTACGCGGCAATAAATAATGGACATCGAGGCTTAGAGAGAAAAATCGGTTGGGCTTCATAGAGCGTTGATTCTGTCGCACAGACTGACAAACCCGTGTGAAACGTCCCATACTAACTGAAACGGAACTGGCCGCCTGTTTCGTTCTAAACATCGATGTGCATTATTTAATGCCGAGTACTATAAGTACTTTTAATTGTGATATATTATAACACCATAGATACAACCTTCTAGCCCTGGAGCATCTGTATTTAGTGAAGATTTCAGATAATAAAAGTAATTTAACAACCATAATCATTAAACAACCATAAGTATTTCTAAGTTATACTCACAAATATACTAAAAAATATTCATATATTCATTATAGAATTTTACATTACATGCGACGGCACTCAAAAATATATGAACAAAAGTAAAGAAAAACAAAAAGTAATTATAAAAACGGAGGGAAAAACTGAAAACTGGCTCTTAATTAAGTTATAATTGCTGAATGGACGCTGTTCCGGCTAATTAGTGGGCAGTTAGTAGTTACAAACGACGTTTTGTTGGGAAAGGGGAGATTTTGTATACGTAATTTTTTTATTTTGTAGCTTTTAATGATGGAGTTTGAATAAACAGAAAAAGTCATAAATAATGACTGTTTTATATTGAATGAAACCATTGTCTAATACAATATTAAAAATATGGAGAATGTATATGAGTTAAAGGTAGCAGTAAGGATGTGTACAACGTAAAAAACGATTATTGAATTATTTATGATTAAAAATTTTAAATTATTAATTAGTTGTTATATAATAAAGTAATTAATATTGCTGGGAAGAGAAAGCTGGGTTTTCTAAATTCTACATTAATATTAGGCTAGGAAAAAGTTTCTAACTAAATATTAAGATGGTTATTCGAAATCTAAGCTTTGATTTTGGGATTTTTCCAAAGAAAATACGTTTCTAAATATATATATATATTTTTAAAACTTCAACCATAGAGCAATACAATTTAAGGCAAAAATAATAATTTTTAATGACATAACCATCATCAACTATCATAGTATGCTGATAAAAAACGTTCAGCGTTTTCTCTATTAGCGATAATATACTATCTATCGTTCTAGACGCGAAGTATTTTTAAACGCAGTGAATTAAAAATTTATCTAAAATGTGAAGGACATATTATGTTATTACTATCACATGTGATAGTGATAGTATCAAGCATCCAAAAGTTCAACTTATAAAGCATGGAAAAAGCAAACACACGGCTAGCCAAAGGAGCCGACTAGAAACAGAAAGGAGCAAAAAGAATTATGAAGGACAAATATCTGGGTACCCGGACCGGTCAACTTTGAGTAAAGCATTTTTTGTTTATTGTTCCGCTGTACAGACTGTAGAAATCTCTTTTTTTGTAAAGGTTATGAGGTAGATATGAAAATTTAAGATCTATGCCCTCAATTCAAAATTGGAACTCTCTTTCGCTTAGATAGTAGCCGTTAGACTATGAAACGAGATATTTTTTAAAGAATATATTAAAATAAGCCTTTATCTGCCATTGTTTAAGTGACTTTTTATTTCAAAAGTAATAATAAAAATTATTTTGCTATAATCCGCAGTACAGTAAATAGAAAATATATATATAGTGCTAAATGTACAGTGAACTATACGTTTATTTTCAAACTCATGTGATGTGATAGTGAACGTGTGTAGTGCTTGTATATTGTGGTGGCAGTGGTGGAGGTTTATGCATGTGCTTGTACGAATCCTGCATATAACGGGTATGAAAAAACGGATAGTCCACTATACATTTAGCACTATATATATTTTCTATTAACCATATTGCGGATTATAGCAAAATAATTTTTATTATTACTCTTGTATTATGGATCTCCGCAAAGTAACGTCTAACTCTATAAACGACTCTTTATTACTTTATAGAATTTAAACTAGAGCAGATATTAATTTTACTTTGCCTTTAAATGTTCATAAATTAATGACGTCAATTTGTACTGGTAATTTTTCGACGTATTGTACCTAAAAGACTTAAAGAATTGTTGGTAAAATAGTGCTTAGAGAATTTTAACATTTCTCTTCGAATATTAATTTGTACAAATGCGGCTGTCGCATATAACATTAGGTTTCATGCAAGCTTTAAAGTCTCTGTTCACAAAGCATACGAAAAAATTGTACGATACTATGACATATCGCTACCTATACCTATATGACATACGCGGCCTGTTACGATCCCACTGCTGGGAACAGGGATCCTCTCTCTCCGTTTTTCTTCAAAAACGGAGAGAGGAAAGATTGGAGCTAATACCTACCATGCTGCTCCAATGCGGATTGGTAGTTGACACATATCCCTAGCATTACATTACAATTAGAATTACTACATTACAGATGCGTAAAAATTGACGGTAGGTGGCAACGTGACACGTAGGTACTTTTACCCAAGTTAATAGTTCGCCGTAACAAAAGGGGTAAGAATCCGTAATACTATAAAGAAATCTTAAGGCGCTGAACAGAGCCAAATAGGCTGACTTTAAACACGTTTTTAACAAAAGCTACAAGCTTTGCAGACTACAAGATACAAGTGAATAATCAAAATTATTCCCACTGGAACATTGGAGTATGAACAAATATCTTCTCTAAAGGATATGAAGGACTCTACTAGTCAATAGATTATGCTAGTATGTTAAGTATTGAGATCGTAAATCATTTTTATGTATTTGTATATTGCTTCCGCGCTTAATTCCCGAACAATTAATTAATAAGTTTCAATAGGCTATATTAAAATAACTCTTGCTCAGGTCTATTGTTGTCGCTCGGCGTGGCGCAATGGATCCTCCTATATTAAATACAGTCGCCTAATTTAATTTACCGCCGTCGAAGTTGCAGGGTTGTCACTTATTTGAGTGAACACAGTTTCTAAAAAAATTTTTTCGATATAAAAACGAATTTCTTACTTAGCGTTATTTTAGTGTTTTAAATGGAAATAAAAAATCCTATTTTAAAGTAAAGAAGATTTAATTTACATTCCCAAAATCGAGTAATAAGAGATCGTCAGCGCACCTATAAATGTCCCTTTTTCAAATTCAAATTCAAAATATTCTTTATTCAAGTAAACTTGTAAACAAGTGCTTTTGAATCGTCAACTCTTCTGCTGGTTCGGAAAGCTGTTCCTACCGAGAATAGCCAGAAAGAAACTCGGCGGTTGCTCTTTTCACAACAAAATTCTTATTGTCTAGTCCAACCTTACGTCTATTGATTCTTCGAAATATGTACTGTGCCTGCGTGACTTATTGGCTGTACTGGTAAGTGCGGTTCTTCTATGAAACCCGCACTCCTTCTAATGATAGCATAAGTTTATGTAGACTGAAAAGTTTATCATACATTGTTTCGACGGTCCACTGAGTGACTCTGAGCTTTCTATAAGCTTCCTTTGTTATGGAGAGAAACATGCTGAATAGTAAATAATGCGCTTTTACCGATCAGCCATCATGGCTTGTCGAGAAAATTGTCTATTAACCATTGCCACAATTGCCAGTTAACCAGTCAAGGAGTTAATAATTAATATGAAACACGTTCAATAACCAAATTAAATGTCTGGGACAGCCCTACATCCAGCCACCGTATGATTGCATTGCAATAGGACACTAATTCCTCAATCGAATGCATAATGCATTCAGCCTGCAATTTAGACTTTAACTCAGTTCAATAAGACTGAAATTTATACGGTTGTTTAAATAATAGAAGCACCCAACAATTGATTTCATTGTTACCACCCGCTGATTCAAAGTTTCGAACTACCTTCGAACCGACGTTCAAATTTAAACTTTAAACTGAGACTTTTCGAATTTAGAATTGTTTTGCTGAAATAGTAAAAGCTTCGCTTAAGAGAATGTACACGGTGTAATTTAAACTTAAAGTTGATACGTTAGGGTTGAATTTTCCTTGCAATTTGTAGATGTAAATAATAGGTGTCGCGAACAATCGCACGGCAGAAGCAGGGTGGTATTGTCAGTATCGCTAATCACTTGAGAATGGACGGGGGCACGATTAAGGGTTAGGTCGAATTCGTAATTTGTACGGTTTATTGAATTTTTCTATGAACGTGGCGTTGGTTTCTGGAAAATTTTAATTCCATATGAACTGGAGGCGGAACGTTGAATAGCTTCGATAAAATATTTTATGTTCAGAACTTTGAAATGAACTTAGTGGAATTTCAATATTTAAAAATACTTTTTTTGTATTACATGTATTTAACATTGATATAAATATTCTATGCATAAAAATCACTAGCACTATCTATCACTAGTTGTCCGACCACGCGTTGCTGTGACTCAGTCTTCTTTCGAATTCCCTTTAAAACAGAACTCAACAGTTAAAAATAATGCTCCGATCGCCACCAAACTTTAAAGGAACATTCGCTGGGTCAATCTGAAAATTTCATAAAAATCGGTCCAGTCTTTTCAGAGTCTATAAAAGCCGTGTTCATTATAAACTAAAATTTAATAAAGCATACAACAGACACTTTAAACCTACGAAGGTACCCAAATATAACAACACATTTCAATTTATTTGTAGGAATACCTTATTATTTGCTATCATTTACAAAAAAAATTACTACATGAACCTTAGTATTTAGTATATTTCTATAGTATCACGTTACCAAAAAATCTTACTTACTTTGAATGTGAAAGGTGTAGACAAACCATGGAGTTTTTATACTAGAGGAGCTCCCTAGTCTAGTATAATAACTCTACCACCGAAAATATAGGCGTCCAAAAAGCGTCCTATATGACCCTGACAATCAAAAAACGATCGCTAACATAAAAACACGTAATACACACACAGCGTCTTCGCCGGCGAAGACGAGGTCCCAATTTTCTGACGTTGGTCGGTCGTGGCTTCTCCCCACCCTTCCGACTTCGCAATGACTAATCGAAGTCATACATCAGCCCTCCATTACGCGTTGCCCTAAGCCCTGGGCCGGCCTCACAGGAGGCACCCTTAGGACGACGTTCCCCAACGCTAGTAGAGCTTCTGCGCTATACTCTCTGCATTTCGCAACCTCGACGATGCTTCTGCGCTCGCCCGTCCCGCCCGGTGACGCTGTAAAAGCCGTTAGGGCTAACAGCATACAGTCAATACGAAAAAAAAAAGTATTATAACTCCTAAAATGTGTCCATGGAAAATTAAATGAAAACGACTTAGTATCTCTTTGTTATGTGTGATTAGACAAAGATAAGTACCTATATGAGTTTCACCTTCCCCCTTATTCTTTTTGCGACATTCCCTTTCAGGCCTACCTATGGCTTCCCCTACTCCAGTATAATAACTCTACTCTATTTTAATACTCTAACACACTTCACATTTATAATATTAATACTTTACGAAAATATTTAAAATATTTTAGTTAAGTATTAATATTATTTTATTTAACCAATTATTGTGTACTCGAGACCCCTTTTATAACAATCTAAAAGTAACTCGGCCATGTTACAGAGGGTAAATATACAATCAAATCTCACTAGTTGATAAACAATATCAAACAGCCCTGATGTGATAGATCAACCCCATGTTTACTCGTATAATGCACCAGATAATAATTAATTTGTATTATTATATCATTTCTATACCAGTATGGTTTTATTTTTAAAAAATTACCAAGACTACAATTTCATTCCAAAGTTTTCTTACGAAATGCATATTCGGTATCTGAGTTTCGGATCCTAAGCAAGAAACACGCATTGTCTTTGGTCTGTCGAATTGAAATAATACAAAATACAAAACTAAGTGAAAAACAAAACTAGAAGCTTGAAAATCAAAATTATCTAATAACATTATATTAACATCTTCAATGTAACAAAGGCGCAACCGGATATCTGCAGAGATTTAATCAAATCAGACAAAAAGTAAACGCGCGGAAAATTTAATAAAATCTTAAGAAGCCCGCGAAAACACGGCATCCTGTTACCCGACACACCGTATAAATCAATTTTGTGTATCACTTTCACTCGCAAAAAAAAGGGAAAAAATGTAGAAATAGAGTTCGTGGAAGCGACATACCTACTTAGCGTATAATAAACACAATTCTGTCAAATCAAATCAAATCAAAATATTCTTTATTCAAGTAAACTTGTATACAAGTGCTTTTGAATCGTCAACTTTACTGCTGGTTCGGAAAGCTGTTCCTACCGAGAAGAGCAAGCAAGAAACTCGGCAGTTGCTCTTTTTAAAATATAAATCTTAGAACTAGTTACATTTATTTATTACTGTCTTGTACAGGGTAGAAGTGCACCTATATCCACACATCCTTATCATCTAAGTAATCTTCAACAGTATAGTAGGCTTTCTGTATCAGCCTCTTTTTAACAGTGTTTTTAAACTGCTGTAATGGCATGACCAAAATTGATTTCGGAATTTTATTATAGAATCTTATACCCAAACCCACAAACGATTTACGTACTTTTGCTAGGCGCAAAGCAGGAGTCGCAAGCTTATGTCGGTTCCTACTTTGTCTATTATATACATCACCTATCGTTTTATAATTCTTTATATTTTTATGTACAAAAATTACGTTATTTAAAATATACTGTGAAGCAAATGTTAGAATACCTGTTTCCTTAAACTTCTCTCGCAGGGAATCACGCGGACTTAAATTGTAGATGCCATAAGTTATACTGAAGTATCCTAAGAATATTGCATAGCTTGCAATTTTTTTCATAGGGAAAATAATTGCTTAAATTGTCCTAACTAACTAGTACACCTATCACCCGATTTACACGGTAGATACGTTCCTGAGAAAAACGTGTAAATCGAAAAGCTTGCAGAAAATGCATAATTTTGCTATTTAACAGTTTAAATTTTTTTCAATATTCTTAGGTGTACACAGAAATAAAAATAAAATGCATTGACAAGTTAAAATATGTAATAAACGGAAACACTGTTTTTTTATTTAATTACAATACATTAAACAGAAGAACAAAAAATAAAACCAAAGGTGTTTTATTATCCTTCATCACTATCAGAAATTACTCTCATTCTTTTTTTGAGATGTGTACACAGCGTGTTCAAACCCAGTAGCATTTAGTAGAGTGCGATAAAAACAAAAAAAAAACTTATTTGGAAAACCGTGTAAAAGCGAAAACGTGTAAAACAAGTACCGTGTAAATCGGGGGATAGGTGTAATTGTGCTAGTACAAAGTAGTAGTGGAGGAGTTGGTTTGTGCTATCACTAATACCGTCTACTTCTATAAACTTTATACATGATATAGTTTCCCTAATTTTTACTCCTTTTGTCTTTACTATATTTTTATTATTCGTCGTGATTAATTTCTATGTATATTCCTTTCAATACGATTACTTGTAATAAAATATATTCGGGTAATTATTAGTATAATAGATCAGCATCTTTTTTTATATTGCTATTGAAAATTATATTTTCATTTATAAATATTGTACTGGTTAGTGGCTATATAGCTGTGATAGCCTAGCGGTGAGACCGTGTGACTCTCTAGAGACGACATAGGTTCAAACCCGGGCAGGCACCAATGAGTTTTTCTATTTAAACTTATGTGTCTAATTGATAATTGCAATTTATCACACGCTTTTCGGTGAAGGAAAACATCGTGAGGAAACCTGCATATCTCTAGAGAATCTAGGGATATGTGTAACCTACCAATCCGCATTGGAGCAGCGTGGTAGGTCTTAGCTCCAATCCTTCTCTCCAAAAACGGAGAGAGGAGGCCTTAGCCCAGCAGTGGGCATAGTAACAGGCTGTTACTAGTGGCTATAAAAAAAATAACGATATCTTTTAAAGTAATATTAAAAGCAAGAAAAATAGCAATAATAATAGTTTTAAGTTTATATCGTAAGATAATAAATGTAATTAGACTGTTAACTATTACAATCAGCAGTCAATGGCAGATCTAGAGACGGCAATTCAATGTCAAACATATCAAACACATCCTGCGGGCCCTTCGGCCCTCTGTCGATTACTCAACCATTAACCTTACCCCGAAATTGGAGTGCAACCAAAGAGCCCTCAATCCAAATAGACAAACATCGTCGCCAAACAAAAACAAACCATAATAACTTATCCATTAAGTTTATTATCAAACGGCGTTCCGTCCTTTAAAAGATCATTCAGAATATTGAAAGTAAATTTGAATCTTGTTACTTAAAACAGAAGGTTAATATTAGAATGGTAAACGCTTAAAGATGGTTGCAGGGTAATTCCTTAACAGGGACACCAATTGAGTTTTTTAGCAAAAAGGTTTCAATAAACGTTGGTCAGTGGTATAATGGTTCTCTTTTACAAAAGTACAAGTTGTTATACAGCGGAGAGCTCATTATTTGGAGTTCTTGAGCGTAATTCAATACATTCGTTGTAGGTTATCGAGTGGGCTTCGCTTTTATATTTTTTTTCCTTGTATCAATCTTGAATGCACAGGTTGTTTTATTTCGACATTAATTTACTTTTTTACCTTTTTTTATAATTATACTCTTTTTTTATTGAGAGTTGATTTATTATTATCAAAAATAAAATATCTAAAATTTAAACATAACTGATAATTTGTCATAAATAATTTAAACAAACTGTTATTATGAAAATTGACTTCTTTAATGACTTCAATCGGGTTTTTACTTAGCTAAAAAATAGAAATTATTATATAATTATTGAATTGATTAATTATGATATGACTGTATTTTAAGTTATCTTATTATAATGATGTATTAATTCTGGAACCGATTGTTTAGTAATTATGTTTTAAAAAATTAAGAACATCTCTTGACCATCATTGCCAGTTTTTAAATTTTTTGTCGTAAATTTTAAATTCTACACAAATAAAAAAGATAAAAATGTAGACTTTTTTAACGTAATGGTGAACCCTTTGAAACGAGCGTTTTAAAACGCAATCAACTGCTACGTATACAAAGCAACATAAATAGAAATAAAAATATTATTTCACATTCTAAAAATGGGAAAAAACGCTTGCAAAAGTTTATCAAAAGCAAACCAACCCTTCGCAAACCCGTTCGAATTGAAAGCGGTTTATTATAGCATTTATACAATGAAAATTCAGGTTGCATCCCACGACTGACCTCGAGTGGACGCGAGATGGAAGATACACTACAGCGTAGGTGCGAGCGAAAGGAGTATATACTAGAAGTGGCACTTAAAATATAAATGGTATCGAATACATCTGGAGTGAGAGGCAAATAGGAGTGTAGGGCGTATAAGAGAGATGGGCAATGTTAAAGTGGATATTTAGTTGGATAAAGCAAGATTTCAAAGCTATGAGACGTGCTTGAACATATCCTGTTAAAAAGATCTATCTCTATCCTCTTAAATTTAGGTGACATTATAAATATTTCTGGCCTGATATAAAATAAAATTACTACCAGATACTTAACTATTCAGTTTTCGGGTAAAAGCCCTTTCTCTCCTTGAAATGAGATATAGAAATGCTACTGAAACTGAATGTTAAGCGACTACTGTAGTGTTATAATAGCCTCAATTAGGAAATATCTGCTTTCATTTCCTAAAGTAAAAATGGGAATTTGAAAGCGTAACATACAGACAGACAGACGTCATAATATTTATTAGTAGGGATGACGTTACATACGGTTAAATCATTCGTAACTATTTAATATGAGTATAACAGAAAACAAAAGACATCAAGTTTCATGAAGAGCGAACACCAAAGAATGTCATAGGGGAGTGAACAGTGAGCAATACTGTAGCCGCAATAAAAGCGACGCGTGACGAAACTCGCTCTTTCATGTATAGCGTAGTAAGACAGGAACTAAAGCGATTCGTAAAACCAATAATCAAACGTATTTTAATCATAGGGTTATTATATATAGAGTAGGAGGCCTGTAATAAGAATGTCCGACAAATAATAAGAGAGGGAAGATAATAGGTCTTATTATACTTAAAGTAACGGCCTGTTACTATCCCACTGTTGGTATAGGCCTCCTCTCTCCAAGGGTTGGAGCTAAGACTTACCACGCTGCTCGAATGCGCTTTGGTTGGTTACACATATCCCCAGAATTCTATAGAGATGTTCAATAATCGATTAGACATATAAGTTTTAACAGAAAATCTCATTGGTGCCTGCCCAGTGTTTGAACCTACGACCACCTCTAAAGAGTCGCACGGTCTCACCGTTACGCTATTACAGCTCTCTTATTTTACTTATCCTTGTCTATTCACATATAAAAAGAGAGACCATTCATTCTCATTTGCTTTTTATTTTTCTTTTAATTAGATGGACACATTTTAGACCGGCATACTGTATGGATATCTAGTGAAGAATAACTTTTTATTCCTAAAGTTGCTCTGACTATTATTGCTAAAATCGCTTCTCTCATTGATTAGCCATATACTTTGTATATCAGGAAACACTGCTGACTATGTTCCTGGTGACAAATTTCAGCATTTCGCATACTTGAAGATGCGTATCTGCCGCTCACTCATTGCAACAAGCGAACCCGTAAATAAAATAATCACTTGGAAAATATTCTTAATCCAGATATATTCAATTAACAGCAACGGAGTAATATCTAAAATATCTTGAAGCCTTAGAATCTCTAAGGTGCATGACAAAATGTAAGTAAAACTAGCGTTTTAACATGAAGCACCAGCAGCAATATTTCTAATCAAAGCAAAATAAAAACAACACTTAATATAGTTATGTCAACACTTGGCATGAGAATTTCATAAAACGCTCCCACCAGACTAACGGAAGAGCTGTACCTATTTTTATCTACATAAAACTGAATTGTGTTATAGTTAACTATTAAACCATTATGGTAAAATAAGAAGACAAAATATAACAATTATAAGTAAATATTATGAGCTTTACACATAAACGTAACATAAAAGTTAATTACTACTTAAGTTTATATAAAAAAAGCTTAATACTTAAATAATTTACAGCAGTTTAAAAAAAACTGTTAAATGGAGGCTGATACAGAAAGCCTACTACACTGTTGAGGATTACTTAGATGATAATAATGTGTGGATACAGCTACTGTTCGACCCTGTACAATATAATAATGACTAAATATAACTAGTTGTAAATATTTGAACCTAGCAACCGCCAATGTTCTTGCTCGTTCTTCTCGGTAGGAACAGCTTTCCGAACCAGCAGTAGAGTCCAAATAAAATAAAAAAAACGATTTAAAAGTACTTGTTTACTAGTTTACTTGAATTACGAATATTTTGAATTTAGTAAATAAAGAGCTATTCAACGCTATTAAATTGGGCCATACAATAAATACGGGCTGTATCGCGGTATGCGGTGTAAGGAATGTGCTCTCCGTAATATCTTTTAATACTTGCTATTAACTTGCCACCATCATTGTAGCTGCTAAATGGATTATGATATGAGAATCATAAATGAATTCTGGATATTTTATCCTTTCTAGTCTAGTATGTATCATTATTCTCATGTTTCTGAATGATTATGGTAAGATGTGATCTTTATGATTTTTTTAAAGGTCTTAATATTTTCTCATTATAAAGGCCAACAATGTATTGTTGTCTATCAAGTTAATTAAATTCCTCACACGTTATAATTTCAGTAAACGTATACCTATTTACACGTATCTTTTTCTACTTTACATATGATGGATTAAGCTATAGGTAAATTATCGCCAAGAAATGTTATATTTTTCAATAGCAGCTATACCAAATTATTGCCTGGAAATTTAAGCCTCTTAATACGAATTTGGTGTACAAATAATGTAACGTTGCCTGCCTATTACATGGAGTATTTAGTACGTATTTAGTTGTTTTGAATCGGATGATAGAAATAGTTCATAAAAAAAAAAGAAAAAAAGATCGATCACACTATTTTTCTAATTAAACTACTTTATGCTTATCTTATATTTTATAACTCATCATTATCATTCTCCTGCCCTTATCCCACTCTAGGTGGGGTCGGTACAACATGTTTTACACATGTTGTTAAATGATTTGGCTAGGTATTTTACGACCGGCCGCCTGCCTGACGTCAACTTACCTAAGTCGCCTCGTACGACACCTCGGTATGAAACAAGGGTGGTCTATTCTACTCAGACGGATACCACACGACGAATCTTATATATTATGACTATTGATGAACAAAAACTATGATGGATATCACTATTCTGTAGATGTACATCGCATCTAGTTTCTTTGTAGTCAAGATAAAAGTACGTTTCAAACACAAATATGCACAATACGCTACTTCTAATGTTTTATACCAAATTCACTATACCTTTTTTTACCTATATGGTCTTTAACATTCGTAATAAATCATGTTTTTTTCAAACAAAGGCGTTATACACAACACCCAAAGGTGAACCTATGAAATTAGTCTAGCGAATTAATGTTATAAACACGTATAACCCCAAACACTCTCAAGTCTCCACACATTCAATACAGAACCTTCCACCGAGAAAACTGCGATTAAAATTGCGTGTAAATAACGTTAAAACTCTTTTGATGTTTCAGAAATGAATTAAAAAGTTAAACACATTTGTATAAATGGCGACGGCGCAATTAACTAAATGGCACGACGTTTTAGAAACTGTTTTAAACCCAGACTCCTTGCTTTTGAGGCGAAACGTGCGCGGGGGCACTTTTATATACATGTTTGATTAACGCCTGCTAAGTGACTTCTTAAGCAGGGCGAATTGCTTTATTCATATTTCACAAGTATTTTGTACTAGTTTATATGAGGAAACGTGAAAATGTTTGCTTCGTGAAATTTACTTGCTCACTAACAAAAGACAATTTATTATGTTATATTACTATATAAATATAGTAAAATAGTTATTAAATTTCTGTAATTTGTTTCTTCAGATGTAGTTCATTCGGTGCTTTTTTTAAAGTTACGCTTGGAGTATGTACAAATGGACAGACTGACTGAACTGTTTCATTGGACTACATGAGATACTTTGTTGGTATATTTATAAAAAAAATAACTATATAAAATATATTAAAATAAAATCTCTTAATGTCAAAGCATCTGAAAACTTAATACGCTAAAAATAATACTATGCCTCTAAGTTTCAATATTTAATGCTTTTATTTCATAAGTTTTCCTAAAGATATCATGGACTAACGGATTTCCTTCTGGCAAAGACAATATGTAGTAGATAATGGTTTTAAAATAACATTTAATTTAGTTAATATATAGATACCGGCTATACTCACGTCTAATTTTATCGGATTAGCCCGACTAGTTTCGAACCCGTCCGGGGCACTTATTCATGAGCTCTTTACACGTCGCGGCGGGAACTCTCAGTTTAAATTAAATTTAATTTAAAATTAGACATGAGTATAGCCTGTATCTATATATTAACTAGGAATACTACTCACGATAGTTCAAATTTAGAAACATTTAATCTAACGCGAAATTAGTTGTCGCCACTACTAGAGCTTGTTAATTGTAATTATTGTTCCCTTGAACTAAAAGCCCAATTAGTTCCAGCTAGTTATTACGACTAGATCTTATTCATTTCAAAAATTAAGCTCGCTAAAAGTCACGTCTAAAAACTTTCACAAGAGTTATAATCCAATCCCTTCTAGCGACATTAACGAGGTCATAAGTTACAAACCGATGGCGTTAGGTGTTTGCACCGAAAGTTTTGAATTTTTTTTCAATTTTGCAAACAAAGATTTTTTATATAACTGTATAAGAAGTCTTCAAATCAAATCATTTATACCGAAGTATTTTTAAATGTATATTCAGTAGGCAAGGTTTTGTTTTCAACAACTTTCTAATCAACAAAGAACTGGGTTTTCTTTAATTTTTTGAAGTACCTATTAGCCTGAATGATTCTGCCAACGGAATGGTTCGTAATTTTGTCATCCACCGAGAACAATCAAGAAGATATTTAATACTCTTTTCGGGAACAGTATTTTCAATTCAAATCCGAATTAAAATTTAAAACATTCTTTTCAAAAACACTGTTACAAATACTTTTGAGTCGTTAAATGTTACAAAAGAAGCTTTTTTTTATATTTTATATTGATTTAGTTATTTGCTCTTATAGCCGTGTGGTATCCGGCTGCATAGAATAGATCACCCTCATTTCTTACCGAGGTGTCGTAAAAGGTGACTAAGGTAAGTTGACGTCAGGCAGACGGCCGGTCGAAAAAATACGTAGCCAAATCACATGACGACATGTTTGTAACATTTTGTGCCGACCGCACTTAGAGTGGGATAAGAGCTGGATAATGATGATTATGAATTTGCTCTTACCGAGATGAATCAGCAAGAAACTCAATTTTCTCAAATAAGGAAATGGAGCCTAATACCTTAAAGTCCGACGGGATGAATAATTTATTCTTATTAGCACATTGTACATCAGTGGTTTCTGAATATGAAATTGAACTCCGAGAAGACACACACACACACACACAATATAAAAATAAATTACACACAACTTCAGTTACGTTAATAGAGCGCTTCAAAACGACCTTTAACTTAGTTCCTATTAACGTTAAACATAAATTTAAGCTTATTATTGAAGCCTCCATAAACTGTTACTATCGTAACAGGATAGTGGGAATCCACGGCTGGGGATAGGTCTCCTCTCCCTGTATTTAGAGAGAAGGGTAGGAGCTAAGACCTGTAGACCTAAGACCAATGCGCATTGGTAGGTTACATATATCCCCAGAATTCTCTAGTGATATGCAAGTTTCCTCACGTTGTTTTCTTTAACCGAAAACAGCGTGACACATTGCAAATATCAATTACACATAAGTTTTAATAGAAAAACTCGTTGGTGCCTGCCCGGAGTTTGAGCCCATGATCGTCTCTAGAGAGTCGCGTGGTCATACCGCTGGGCTATCACAACTACCTAATACTAAAGCCTCCAGATTTATTATTAAAGTTGTTACTTAAGCCGTTAAATATACCTGGTTGTTCCTCTGACATGTCAGGAAAGTGTGGAGCGGCTGAAGGCTGTCCCGCGTATAGCAGATTCAATTCCCGAGCTTCGTTTTCTTCTTGTGCCTGTTGACGACGCAACGCCACCTACGTTAAAGAAAAATATATATTTAGGAGGACAATGTTGAACCGTTGTCAATATTTTAAAATCCCATTTATATTTTACGGAGGTCCATAATACAAAAGTAATAGTAATATTATTTTTCATCATAATCTCTGATGAAGAAGATACCTGTAATGCTAAATGTAAAGTGTACTCTCCGTTTCTATACCTGATATATGCAGGATTGATATTTGAAAAAAAAATTAGCTTTGCAATTTTAGTCGTAGTCTCCTGATGACGTTCGAATTACGATCGAAATTATTATTTACATTGTGGCAGTGAATGTGTGCAGTGCTAGTGTATGGTATCAGTATACTCTACATTTAGCATTGCATATATTTTCTTTTACTGCGAATCATATTATATCATCCCGTATTTATTTATTATATTAGTGGCATCCGCGACTTCGTACGCGTCGACTGTTGTATCAAAATGCCCTCAATTATGTACTATATTTTTTTCCTTATTCCCGAAGTAAAAGCGGGAGTTTTAGATCATATAGCCCGGCATATAAATCTCAACTGCACCAAATCATTACATTTTTCCAGCGAATTAGCCGAGAAAGTGAAAATACACAAGCACAGACACCCCTTTTTTTATTAGTATGGGCGAATACAATAAAAATGACCAATGTGTAAAGGTGGACGGGAAGAAAACATGATATTTAAATTAATAACAACACTGCTTGTTCCTAAAATATGAAATTATAAATAAATATATGAAATTATAAATAAATAAATATATGGGACATCACACACACGGTCACTCGTCCCCAAAGTAAGTAACTTAATACTTGTGTTATGGGTGACGGATAACTGTTAAATATGATACATATATAATTAAAATACATACTTAAATACAAATATACACCCAGGCTCGAAGAACCAACAAATTCTTTATAGAAAATGTTTGCCCTCGGCGGGTATAAATTCAGTCTCTCTAATATATATAATTATCGGCTATTATAAAAATAGGTAAGTGTGACGTCACTGAGCTTTAAGAATATAAATAATTTTAATTGAAATGATTTATTATACAAAGCAATAAAAAATATGCGAAGAGTGAACTGCTAGTAGGTAAAACACGCACTGCATACAAATGACGAGTGCAGATTTTATCTATCTATAATTATTATACAACATTGTCCCTAAAAGCTGTCTGTCTATATGTAATTCATTTTCTCAAAATCTACTGAACGGATTTTTGACCGGTTTTTACTAAAAGATAATGCAATTATTCCGGAAGTTTTATGTTAATAGTACGCGGCAAAAACTTGTTGATACACCGATTTCCACACGAGTGGAAGTATGGGCATAGCTAGTTAATACGTTATAAGAAACAACACTATCATTAGTAGTAAGTAGTAGTATTCTAAAAAATATGGTTTCGACATTTCAATAATTTAATCATAGTTAATATGACGAGACTGATACTGATCTATTTATGAATTGCGACGGCTTGTGATCTACGGCAAACGGACGAAACGAGGGTGGGCTAATTAAGAATATCCTGCTTTAAAGGCTTGGCCAAAAAATGCCAATGGTTCGACAAAAGTACTCGTTCCTTATTCGGAGTAGCGGTCCAAAGTATAAGTTCCCTTAATGATCACCGAGCTTAGACAGAAGATGGCACCTTAAGAAGAAGAAAATTTTAAAAGCTAGAGCTTTTAAAGTTAAGTGGCTAAGTAAAGAAAGGCGTATGTAGACACCCTACGCCTTTCTTTACTTAGCCAGATGGAACAGAGTTCGAGAGCGCTCTTGATTTCTGTCCATTCCCATATATTCTGTAACCAAGATCTCACTCTCTATTTCCATGTCACTCTACCTACATGCAAAAGATCGTGGCCTGTATAAATACGGTCGTATTATAGCTGCAGAATAGTTAAAAATTTGTAACGTATCAACTTAACCGTTACTCAAATCATGTTTAAAAAACACGGACCTCTAATTTTTCAATAAAATCAACCGAAGCATTTTAAGTCTTTATATAACTTTGTTCTTGATTAGTTCGATTTAAATATATTGGAATGAGTAATATTGTAGGTAATTTTGATTCACATTTCATGTATTACTTTCATTATATATCAATAAATCTCGCTCGAAACATTGTATATATTTTTTTAAAAGCTGTTAATAGATAGTCTAACAGAGCTTTTAATTATAAAGTGTTTCGACACACATTATATATAAGAATGTCTAGGCCTACTAGACCTTTCTAGAATTTTACTTAGACGAAAGATGTAGGCGGACAATTTCAACAACCAAAATATATTTAACTAATAGTGACTACAAGACCACATTAAAATATCATATGTTGAAGGCCACGAGCAAAGGCTTTATCATCATGTGAACATCCAGGTTATGCAACTTCTCGATAACACGGGACTAGTGAGATGACCGAAAAGAACTGAACCTTTCGAGTTAGTGTAATATAGTTAAAGTGTAGTGTAGAGGTAGTGCGAAAGAACACAAGAACTAAATGTCTCATATAACGAAAAAAAAGATAAGTCAAGCCTTTTCCTTAGATATAAGTTAATTTATAAGTATCGGTAAGCTATCCGTTGCTTATTAGGCTTTTGGCTAGATCGTAACTTCAATAAGGTATAGTAACCAGCAATGAATAAGGCACATCGAGGCTTAGAGAGAGAAAATCGGCTAGTTCTGCTTCATAGAACATTGTCTCGTTGGAACGTCACATACTAACTGAGTGACAGTGACAGCGCTCTACGAAACCGAACTGGCCGGCTGTTTCGTTCTAAACATCGATATGCATTATTCAATGCCGGGTACTATACCTCCTTTTGGGTGTACTTATAATATTCAAACACAAAAATAACATGTGAACTAAATCCAGTCGCAGTCTGTATGATAAGTGCGTATGGTAAAATGCTATCAAACTTTAACTAACCTGCAGCCAGGGCTTGTCTCTGAGGTGTAAATATTGCATGCACTGCACGCTGTCACGCCAGCGCCAGTACTGCTTGATAGCAGTCATATTGTTGGTAGAAGCAGGCGTTACCTTGCGGAAATTGCAAATAATTAACAACTTAATTATTTTGCAATAATCCGTCATAACACAGACAATGCACAAATCAAATGTCGATTACAAACGTTTAATTCGGGAATTGCCTGGGTTATTTTGTGGGTATTTAGTAGAATTGTTTTGTATCGACTGATACAAATAATCACGTGTAAAATTTATAGCAACTCCATAAACGTAGTAAACGCTTATAGGTATCACAATATTGTTTTATTAAACCTATTTTAACTAACCTAAGTGTCTTCGCTTTCTGATTAGCTTATGTTTTTTGGATATGTCTAACATCAGTTAGTGTACATCTGAGAAATATCCCATAATAATTAAATTGATATCAATGTATTAGTAACGGCCTGTTACTATCCCACTGCGGGGCTTAGGCCTCCTCTATCAGTTTTTAAGAGAAGAATTGGAGCTAAGAGCTACCACGCTGCTCCAATGCAGATTGATGGGTTACACATATTCTCAGAATCCTCTAGAGATATGTATGTCTCCTCACGATGTTTTCCTTCACCGAAAAGCGTGTGATAAATTGCAATAATCAATCGGAATGCAAAAAACTTGTCGGTGCCTGCCCGGGTTAGAACCTATGATCGTCTCTAGAGAGTCGCACGGTCTCACCGCTGGGCTATCATAGGTTTAATGTATTAGCATAACAATTTTTATCAGAAGGTCCCCGTCTACTGACATTCCCCTCAAGTATGTGTACTTCGGTATAGTACACTATTACTTGCGAAAAATCATTATATACTTCTAATTGACTATCTTCGAAAATAAATTTCGTTTCACTTTTGAATTTAATACTGTATGAATTTATTCTCGCCGTGTGGTATTCGGCTGAGTAGAATAGACCACCCTCTTTTCTTACCAAGTTATCGTAAAAGGCGACTAAGGTAAATTGACCCACCGTGTGGTATCTGATTGAATGGAAAAGACTACCCTCTTTCTTAGCGAGGGTCGTAAAATATGACTAAGGTAAGTTAACGTCAGGCGGCCGATCGTGACAACATGTTTGTAATATGTTGTGCCGATCCCACTTAGAGTGGGATAAGGGCAGGAGGACGATGATGACTACATAAATTTATTCAATCCATATCTACTTGGGATATTCTAAATGTGAAAGTCTGTCTCTTATCTGTCCGTGTGTCTGTTTGTTAAGTTTTCACGCCTCATCCCCTCTACCCATTTTCATTAAATTTAGCACGATTATTGTTTATAAACCGAGGTAACATATAATATAAAAAAATCCCGTTATTCCTCTGGGAACAATGTAGAAACATATAGTCTATTATTGAGGATACTAAAACGCATAAGTTGGCGCGATCGAAGTCGCGGGTAAGTACCAATTGTTTTAAATAAACTGTTTCATTCTATTTATGCAGTTGGTACTATACGAGAGCACTTAATACATTTCTATTATTATATGTCCATCGTTACAAGCATAATACTTTTACAGAAGATTTTTGTATCAGATATAAACCAATGTGTAATGTAATAACATCAAATGTAACACACGCATTTGCGCATATAAATGTTCGGGGGCAAAATAAATGGTGGTGGTTGAACCAATTAATATAAAACTTATATTTGTGTGTGTGATGCGTTGCTTTGTGATTTTGTCATAGACTCATGATAATGCTATGGTGGAAACGATCGTTGAGTTTGTTATAATAAATTTGTCTAGTGCTTTTGTATTTTCCACTCTACAATTAGCGTTATATATATTTTCTATTTATTTAATCGCGAATTATAGTAAAATTATGTTATTATTACTTTTGTATTACTACTACTACTACTTTTGTATTATGGATCTACGCAAAGTAACGCCTAATTCTATAAATTACATACAACTTACCTGTGCAGCCATAACACGTTGCCTCTCAGCTATGAGTGTGCATTTTGCACAGACACAATCCCTCCAGCGACAATATCTCTTGTGTCCCTTAAGTGCTGACACCACGCCGTGGTTGCGACACCGTGCACATTTTGGTGTTCTCTGCGATAAAAAAATTGCTACATCAAAAAATACGTCTTTGATAGTTTAAGAAACGTCGCCATTTACGAAGGAAAGCGTAACTTTATTATTGCCTTGACAAGAAATTTCATAAGAAGACAATTTGGTTACAGTAGGCACCTACTTCAGGCTTATAAATTTTGTATCTTAGATTTGATTACCATTTACTATCCAGCCATTTCACTATACCATGAAAGGTAAAAAGTAATATTTATCATAAATAAAACAATTAATTTTTCTCCAACTGATGGACTTGCCCTTTAGGTAGGATAGATATGTCGATAAGGGATTTCTAAACCAGTACAATATGAAATTTCACAAAAATGCAGGGAACATTTTATCATACCATATCTATAATGGCAGGCTGAAGCCATTATAGATATGGTAATATTATTGATAACCCTATTTATCTTCGGATAGTTAAATGCTGTAGAACTTTTACAGCGTCGTCAAGTAAGATGGGTGTGAGTAAAACAATTGCCTAGAGTCCAAATATCCCAATGTAGAGCCTTATTAGGAAAGCTCTACTAACCATAGAGTTATTGTACTAGAGTAGAGCTACCCCAAAATATGCCATATTACAATCAAGAGAATACCGAGGTGTCGTAAGAGGCTACTAAGGTAAGTTGACGTCAGGCAGGCGGCCGGTAGTAAAATACATAGTCAAATCATTTAACAACATGTTTGGAACATGTTGTGCCGACCCCGCTTTGAGTGGGATTAGAGCAGGAGTATGATGATGATTGTAGCAATTATATAGGCTTGAAGCCTACCATACCATAGCATACCGAAATAACATGTAGAAGAAACAAATTTCCGTTTTGCTTTCGGAAACAGGGAAGATAGACATCGCATTTATTATAATAATAGGCTTACTCATCAAACTTTAAATTTTTAATAAAAATATTCTTCGAAATTATGGTAAACAATGTACCAAATTAATGAATAATTAGTAAGCTATAATACGCGGATTATAGCCAAAAAAAATATTATACATTTATACTATGGAATTCCACGACATTTTCGGAAGTAAAAAGTAAATTTCGCTTTGGTTTTATCAACCAAACCCAGTAGTTACAAGGTACAGATGTTCTTTCTTCAAGGTGTTCCTATCGAAAACATAATCTTATAATTAGCGGTTATTATAACACCCAATATTATAATTGATACAATGCAATTCTAATTCAATAAAACTTTGTAGTAACAAAAGTGTAATGTACACTTTATGAAGTAACAAGACGCTTTTGTAACTTTCCCCGCCGTGTAACAAATGACGCCCTAATAAATGGATAAATAATGCATATTGTTGCGTAATTACAGAGGCAAGTTATATTTTTATAATCAGGATGTGAATTTGTTACTGAGATTATTATTTTATTCCTGATGAATTTAATTATTATTACTCTCATTCTCTATGACCTGTACAACGCGAATTAGGCGCAAATCATTCTACCAGTGTCACGAAATTAAAACGAAGATATATTTTCGATAATCTAAAATCCCATCTTTAAGTGCCACGGTAATAAATACAAGTCTAAATTCAAAATTTACATTTATATTACAAATTAAAATACGTAATGATGAGTATTTAGTGATTTCGATTGAAAATCAAATAAAATTTTTCATGGCAGTCCTATATCGGGACGCCATGTTTTCTCGTTGACTTTTGGTGAATTTAAATTCATTAATTATATCATATTTTTAATCTATAATTCTTTTTTAAGGCAATAACCAAAGCTTAGCAGCCTAAACAATCAATAAGTTAATACTTTTAATAGGCTAAAAGAAAAATAAATGAAAGCAGATTTCTAAAATACCATGAATACAAAATCATGAGAGCTTCTTATTTTAAATTTCCTTTTAAATTGAATATTGATTGACTAAATTCATTCAAACATTTTTCAAACCAAAACCTCTTCCAAAAGAGTCTTCTAAATTAAGTGAATTGACTCCTAAGTTTCGATTGAATAAGCGACGGCGCTTTTCAACGTTATCAGAGTTTTTTTAATGTTGTTAAATATGGACTGTATTATGCAGTAAATCCTTAATTTTTTATAAATGTGAATACTTTTGGGCTGATACTTTTATTGTAGAAATTAGCTTTTAATTTTACCATTTCAAATTAATTATTTTTATATACTAAAAAAACGGTCCTTAAGGTTATGTATTTAAATTAAATATTAAAGAATTATATAAATTTTAAATTATATATTTGTTGCCTTATTGAAAGTTTCGTTTTAACCTAAACTAGCTTTAAAATATACTATACTCTTTGGTTATACAACGTATTAAGTTATTTATACAACACTAACTGACCTGGTATCTTTCAGAAGCTCTGAGGAAAAACGGCGGCAAGGCAGCTAAGACTGGATGTTGCACTAGTTGGGAAACATCGACACCGTTTGGAAGTGACATTATTTTTTAATTTTCAAATGATTGTCCTCAAATGTATAAACACTTTAAAGTAAAATCATTTTCAAGAAAACACTAAACACTAGTAATGTTTTTAAGTCTATTAGAAACGAATTTCATACGAGTCAGTGAATTGAAACGTAACAGTTAAGGCGACGTTCCGTTCCGCGTTAGCTTTCAACACTGTTGCTTCAATTTTGGCAGAAAGCTGACAGTTGCTGAGAACAGTGCGAGGGAGAAGGAGAGAGTGCGAAACGACACACTGTATAAAAGACATCGCTTTCTCTTTCTCTCTGTAGTGATAACTGTATATGTTGTATCATCCGGTTATATAAAATGTTGTCAGATGAGAGGCCGGTACCCGCCAATGAGAGCGACTTCCAACCCCGCCTCTGGCCGTTCATTGGAGGGAACACAGTGAAACTTAAATTATAAAGGTGACTTTTTTGAGAACCAGTTTAGAATTTTCATATTGAATGAGGCACAAAAAACACAATAATGTTTGTTATTCGCGTTCGTTCTTTTAATGTTTATTGTTAAAAGGTTTTTGTTTAATTATGTGGTTGTAATGGCTGAATGTAGTCAATATGGTGTTTGGAGGGCTTTATTTGGTACTAATGAGATCGGCGTGCGATATAGTTTTGTTGGCCATATTTGGCTCTATCTTTTTGATTTATCTTGACACGGTGCATCCGCACTGGTGGTTCCATTTTTTCAAACTACCAACCTACGTTCAAAACTAGATTTATTTCTTTACATTCATACAATTTCATTTATTTTAAATACATATTATACACAGATATATTCTGACGATAAAATCGTGTTTATATTTGTGAAAGGTCAGAGCTTTGCGATTCGATTGCAAGTTATAAATAAGCTTTGTTGAAAAACTTTTGTTTTATCGATATTTGTATTTGATAAGTCTAAACTTTATTCTCCTTACTCTAAATTGTAATAGCCAATGGTAGAAAGAGCTCTATAGATTCATTTGTCGTAATGTGAACCCGTGGACAAATGGCTTATGTAAGCAAAAGAAAAACTATCACGAGCTTTTTATTTACATCCGAATGATCCAAATTCTGAACTGCTAAACCCGAGTATCGAAATGTCAAAAATCTAAAATTTGGAAAGTAAAATGTACTGATATTGAATGGAATTTATAATAGTATAATAGTTTTATTACATTACTTAATAGAGAGAAAATGAGAATTTTTAAGCCCTAAAATATCAAATGAAAAAGCAGTAACCAGCCATTTGCCGTGCTTATGGTTGAGACGTGATTAGCCTCTTATGTTGATCTTTCGAAAAGTCTTCTCGTTCCTTGGAATGAAGGATACGGAGACTCTTTAAATTACTCGAACGTGAATTGAACTTACGTATAGTACCTAACATTAAATAATGCATATCGATGTTTAGAACGAAACAGCCGGTCAGTTCGGTTTCGTAGAGCGCTGTCTCTGTCACTTGGTTAGTATGTGACGTTTCACACGGGTTTATCAGTCTGTGCGACAGAGACAATGCTCTATGAAGCAGAATCTAGCCGATTTCTCTCTCTAAGCCTGGATGTGAATTATTTATTCCCGGGTACTATATCGCACTGGGCCATTTTTAAAAGCTTTTATTCAACTTGCAAAGTATGTAATGAAGGTGGAACCTTGCAAGTTAAATTTGAATCACTTCCCGGTGTCCGATTGAGCTGAAATTTTACATACTGTTCCAGTCTGGATGACAATCCAGATTATGGTTTGTTTATGATAAGCATGACCCGATGCTGTTGACAGGATTAGCTCCAGACGACGGAATCCCTCAACGGTTAACAGTAGGGACATAAAATTTTACTAAAATTAACTTTTGAAAAATTTACTTGTTTAACATAAACATGTATCATCACGATATATTAATTTAAAATTGAAGTCGGGCATCATATAAAAGTAAATAAATTTGGTGCCTGCCTGGTCTTATCTAGTAGAGTAACGGGCTTTTACTATCCCACAGCTGGGCCTAGGCGTTCTTTCTCCGTTTTTAAAGAGAAGGATTGGAGCTAAGACCTAACACGCTGCTCCAATGCGAATTGGTAGGTTACACATATCCCTAGAATTCTCAAGAGATATGCAGGTTTCCTCACGATGTTTTCCTTCACCGAAAGCGTGTGATAAATTGCAATTATCAATTACACACATAAGTTTTAATGGAAAAACTCATTGGTGCATGCGCGGGGTTTGAACTCGTGACCACCTAGAAAAAGTCGCACGGTCTTACCGCTGGGCTATCACAGCTCATTAAGTCTTGTCTGCTAGTACGATATTAACAGGCTCCTTAATACAACATCAGTACACTTCTTTCCCTCGGAATCGGTTAATTCCTTAATCAATTTCAATATCATGTGACAGGAGGGCGGAAGGTGCGAATTGAAATATTTCAATTTGCTTGTCGAAGGGAATTCCATTTAAATTACAATGAGTCGAGGGTAGGGGTCACGGGGTGGGGGGTGGGCGCCGCTCAGCGGAGGGGGGAGCTGTAATTATTAATGTATAACTGAATATCTGAACGTATTGTGTATGGGACAGGGATGGTTGTTATTGGAATCAATTTGTATGTAATTGGTCGTGTATTGATTAATGCTTTGTTTAATTTGAAGTATGAATCTGTAGTTTATTTCCATTACACACATATGGATGTAAAATGATAATATTTTACTATCATCCGTGATAGAATTGATAGATAATGTATGTAATGCTAAGTGTAGAGTGTATTATTCGTTTTCATACCTGATACATGCAGGGTTTGTTAAAATCAATGCACTAATAACAAACAATAACACAATACACTAGCACTGCACACACTCCCTACTACAATCTCGACAATCGTTTCGCACCGTAGCCGAAGCGTTCATAGGAGATAGACTGCACTAAAAACCTCCACCACCACACTACACAAGCATTACATTATACAGATGTTTCTACGTTTTCTATAGGTTATCATTTATTCATTCATTCATTATTTACTTTTAAGTGCAAATTATATATAATTTTTCTGATTTATTAGATCCCGGATCGAACTGCTCTTTGTGATGAAAATATTTGCAGTATTGGTAAGCGACAGAAGCTTCCGTTTATTACATATTACAGCCCATGCGAACGAAGTTGCGGGTAAAAGCTAGTCTATACATAAACGGTAGAGTTATAATAGCCGAGCGGTGAGAACGGTGACTCTTATCAGAGTTCACTGGTTCAAATTAAGAGCACGCACCAACGAGTATCTCACTTAAAAATTTACGTACCTTGTTGATATTTGCAATTTATCACACGCATTTCTGTAAAGGAAAAAACCTTGAGAAAACCTGATTATAGCTGGGGTATAATCATTATTTCCCAAGGAAATATGTTGAACTTGAACTTGAACCAAACAAGACTGCAAATAAATAACTGCAAATTGATCCATGACGATTCAATAGTGCTAGTAAAAAGCCTACTTGAATAAAGATTATTTTGATTTGATTTGATTTGATTTCACTTACTGTAAGCTGTAAACTGTGGGCTTAGACCCAACCAATACAAATTGATAGCAATAAATGGGTCTAAACTACAACATAAGGCCTACGGCCATCAGCTAACAGCAGCAGGATAGTATCAAGCCGTTAACTTAGCTTTATACCAAATTCAATTCATCTTCATCCTCCTGCCCCTATCCCACACTAAGTGGGGTCGGCACAACATGTTACAAACATGTTGTCACATGATTCGGCTTCGTATTTTACGATCGGCCGCCTGCCTGCCGTCAACTCAACTTAGTCGTATTTTACGACACCTCGGTAAGAAATGAGGGTGGTCTATTCTACTCGGCCGGCACACGGCATTTTTATACCAAATTCAATTAAATGTGAAAATGTTTCGTACAACTTTGCGATTGATTTAAGAATAAACTTACCTTAGAGTTGTCCAATGAAAAAAGGGGAAAGCTTGCCTAGCAGCTTTGCCCGCGTAGAAATAAGCTTGTCATGAATAATTGTTTCAGTTTACTAACATAACTGTAATGTGCTGCGAAGGAATGCGGTCGCCCTACTTGTAACCACAATAAATGTATATCAGTCTTTCATTTACGATAATAATAAATCAACAAGAACTAAGAGAAAAAAATCTGTAATATACTAACTATTAACATTATCATCATCACAAAAACATGTTGTCATATGATTTGGCTACGTATTTTACGACCGGCCGCCTACCTGACGCCAACTTACCTTATAATACGACCCCTCAACCGGATACCACACGACGGGTCGACTTACATTAGTCGCCTTTTACGACACCTCGCTAAGAAATGAGGGTGGTCGATTCTACTAAGCCGGATACCACACGGCGTACATAACCATAATGTGCTATTAACATAACCCTTCTCGATCTACATCTTTTAGTAAAAAACGTACAAAAATCCGGTCAGTAGAATTTGAGTAAATCGATCACATACAGACGCATTTTGCGGGCTTTGTTTTAAGTATAGATGAAATTGCAAATTGTTTTAGTCGTGCCTTAGTTTAAAGCAGCCCTGTATAAACAGATACAGGTGAGGAGATATGAGAGGCTGAGCGGAGGCTGTGGGCGCGGGGATGAAGCGCAAATGAGAATTCCGCAGCCGCGACCAATTCGCGAAATGTTCACATTTCGCAAACGTCTCAACTTCAATTTTAGGGAAAGGACGCTGTATCGATATCTGGCGAAATCTTTACACTTACCAATAATATATTATCGTAAATAAAAAACTGTTATTCAATTCAAAATATGCTTTATTCATAAACTTGTGAACAAGTGCTTTTTGAATCGCCAACATCTACTGCTGGTTCGGAAAACTGTTCTTAACGAGAAGAGCAAGCAAGAAACTCGGCGGTTGCTCTTTCCAAAAATAATTCTTATTAATATATACATAATATAGTTATTAATATCGTTTACAGGGTCAAAGAGTCTATATCCACGCATTCTTATCATCTAAGTAGAGGATTACTTAGGATTACTTAGTTAGTAAGTTTCGTAGGCTTTCTGTATTAGCCTTATTATAATAGTGTTTTTAAAATTTTATTAACAATAAGTACTTATAATAGAAATGGGCAAGGATATATTTGTTTGTCGTAATTTTACAATTGAACGAATTAAATAAGATTTTGTTATGGAGGTGTTTGAAACGTTTTGTATTTATTTATTTATGTATAATAAAAAAGTTACAAATAAAAAAAGTGTACAAGTGTGTGTTTTTCTGTCTTGTCCCTGGAGACAAAGTTTTGGGCAGGAGCTAGAGATATAAAAAATCATCCTGCCCTTATCCCGCTATAAGTGGGGTCGGCGCAACACATTACAAACATGTTGTCACATGATTTGGCTACGTATTTTACGACTGACCGCCTGTCTGACGTCAACTTAACTTAGTAGCCTTTTACGACACCTCCTGAGGGTGGTCTATTCTACTCAGCCGCATACCACACGGCGGTGGAGCTAGAAATATAATTCATACCAATATTATGAACGTTGAAATCTGTCTTGCTGTCTGTATCTCTGTACGTTTAACCAGCGAATCCGAGGAAATTTTATAAAATTGCTTATATGTCGGGCTAATTTGTAGATTAAAAAAAATAATATTTTTCCTTTAGAAACAGGACAAATCACATTGTATGTAGTCGAGGATATTTCAACATTTAAGCCATTTAATGCTTACGTAGTCACGTAACTCTTAAACTTCATCTAAGGAACTTTTACATCTGTACATCGTAGAAACTCACTTTACTAATCAGTCCAAACTAGATGCTACTACTTCTAACTGCTTCTACTCAATTCTCCCACCCACCACTCTTTTCCTAAAAATCTTATTCCCTTCTCCGTCTCAATTTGCACTAGACACCCTCCTCAAGATATCGTCCCTTTTTTTTCCTTAATTCCTCTTTTTTTTTAACATTTTTATTTATTCATATAAATGTTCTCTTTTTTGTATGTGACCGACTTCTTTAATCTCAATTTTGTCTAATTATAAACGGACAGTTAATTTAAAGTTTGTAAATCATTGGTACTATTGCGAAAGAAGCGTAGGTCAATATACGTATGAAAAAGATGGCAAAAAGTGACCTGTGCGATAAAAACTTATTTTCAGTTTTTAATCTACGACGATGCTTCCGCGCTCGCCACATATCTCTTGGTGACGCTGAAAAGGCCATTTCAGCTAACAACGACATGTTAGGACAACAATACTGAAAAGGACATAACCTATTGAATTATTGTGAGGCAGTGATAGTGTAGTGTAGTATTAGTGCTACCTTAAAAAGAACACACGAACAAAATGTGTCCTATAGTGAGAAAGACTAGTTAATGAGAGAAGATAAGTCAATGGATCTGTTCTTAGATATGTTAAGTTATAAATTTAGCTTAGTATTAAATTGCTAATTAACCTTATCGCTAGATCGTAGCTTCAATACTACCATTCAATACTACTGGCTAGATCGTAACTTCAATAAAGTACTTACATACTACCATTCTAAAAAAAATACTTGAAACCTTACAATCGACATAACTAGCTCATCTTTACACAGCGTGGGAGCGAAGGAATATCTTGGTAAAGCGGTAAAATGAAATGTTCGCAATTTGAATATCGTCCGTGTCTTCCTACCCTCCTCCTCAAACTCACCCCTAACTCACTCGCGCGGTGCTTCTATATGGAAACGTCTTGGGAACATTTTAATTGACTTTTTTGTTTATGAACTCAATTTTCACTCACTTGAATAAATCCATTTGAGTTTCACGATAAATAACTACTTAATTTTTGTAATAATAATTTCTTCGAGCATAATAAACGAGAAAGAATATTTATTTTTACTCATATGAATAGAAAATTTGACTTTTTTCTCATAAAGGTAAAGTAAAGTAAAGTAACAGCCTGTTACTATGCCCACTGCTGGGCTAAAGCCTCCTCTCTCCGTTATTGGAGAGAAGGATTGAAGCTAAGACCTACCACGCTGCTCCAATGCGGATTGGTAGGTTACACATATCCCTAGAATTCTCTAGAGATATGCAGGTTTCCTCACGATGTTTTCCTTCACCGAAAAGCGTGTGATAAATTGCAATTATGAATTAGACACATAAGTTTTAATAGAAAAACTCATTGGTGCCTGCCCGGGGTTTGAATCTATGTCGTCTCTAGGGAGTCGCACGGTCTCACCGCTAGGCTATCACAGCTTCTAAATTAAATTTCTATAATAAAATTCTTAATAAAAAAAAAATACTTTAGGATTGTAGATCTCCGCAAAGTCACGCCTCATCCTATAAGTTATTTTACTTATTATGAACATTGCTTATTTGCGATGACGCTACCATTAAAAGATGTATAAAAATACAAAATACAATCAATTCAAGCGATCACAACATGGCCTTCAGAATCGCATTGATTTCATTAAAGTATAAATGGAAATCAAAATCTTGTATTAAATCAACAAAATAGAATATAATATTAACGTGTATCAATCACCATTCTCTTATCCCACTCTTAGTGGAAGAGCATGTTTTAAACATGTTTTTATTTGATTTGGCTAGATATATTACTACCGGCCGCCTGACTGACGTCAACTTACTTTAGTCCCCTTTTACGACAACTCGATAAAAAATGAGTGAACCCTCACTCCCTCCACTCAGCCGGATATCACAAGGCGGAATATAAACGTGTTGCAATAAAATACTAATTCCATTATTTTTAATTTATTCATTTGGTAACACGCATGCGATTTCAATTCAATATGCGATGCTTGAATACTAATAAGATAGATACATATCGCACGCTCAGTATAAAAATTACCACATTCCAAATTAGGCTTAAATGAGATAGATTGTAGTCCCTATTTCAATGTCATCTATGACGTCACGCTACGAACTAAAAGAGCTAGTATTTTCTTACTCTACCAAGTTATGGATCTCTTTAACACTCACGAGTTTTGTAGGCTCTACGGTTTATTGCAATTTGCCTACTAATAGGTTCGGTGGGAAGATGTAGAGTTAGTCTGCCACTACTCGGTATAGAAATAAAAGTTGATTGAATATTTTTTACTTGCAACATCCCACTTTAATTCTATAACGATGTAATCAAATGTAGCGGCCTGTTACAACCCCACCTCTAGGAATAGGCCTCCTCTTTCCGTTTCTGGAGAGAAGGGTTGGAGCTAAGACCTACCACGCTGCTCCAATGCGGATTGGTAGGTACACATATCTCCAGAATTCTCTGGAGATATGCAGGTTTCCTCACGGCGTTTTCCTTCACCGAAAAGTGTGTGATAAATTGCAATTATCAATTAGACACATGAGCTTTAATGGAAAAACTCATTGGTGCCTGTCTGGGTTTGAACTCGTGTTCCCCTCGAAAGAGTCGCACGGTCTCACCGCTGGGCTATCATAGCTCCCTATAACGATAACGAACATAAAAGACGTACTGTAAATGACCGTAAGTCTGATGAGACCATTCAATCTCCTGCCCATATCCCACTCTAACACTGTGTGGTCGAAACAATATTTCTATATAACTATAATTCGTCAACTCTGGCCTTTATATGCATGTAATACTTTACACAATCCATCTATGACTTTTTTGTCACATATCCGTCCACCATCATATTTCACACTCATTTAGTCACATGATTTTCATCCCTCCGAGAAGTGCTAAGATTAAGATAGTATATCTTAATCTTAGCACTTCTCGTCTTTGATATATTGGCGACAATTTTTATACTGCCCTTTATATAATCATTTCTTATTCTATCCAGTCTTGTCACACCAAACCATTAAAATTCTAATCTCATTTGCATGCACTCTCCTGTCATCCGTCTTTTTCATTAGCTAAGATTCTGATCCATGCAATACGACATCAGATGTCCGTTTTATAAATTTTTCTCCTTATTTTGCATAGAACAGTTTTCTTTCTTCATTTTTATTTTTACGAACATTTGAAGCATAGAGAGTTGGTATCAGTGCCCAATAGCGAGTTGGTTACAGTTGCTAGTGTCCCGATTGGCGGTAGCAGGCCGGGCGTGGCCACTTCATTACCGTTTGTTACTGTTGCTTTGACTTGCGCAGTTAAACCTTTAACCGGAAACTTTGTAAAATTTTACCTATTACACTTTTAAGATGAGCTTGATGCTTCAGCTTTCATGATGACTTGTGATAACAACTGTTGATTTAAAATCGAGAATACTATAACATTTTGTAATACTTTATTAAGAATTACTTTTAGTTAGCAATTAATCTTACGATGAGAACTATGAATCAATAGTCAAAGCTTAACACCAATTCATAATAAATAAAAAATACTATTTAATTAGGTATTATTTTATATCATTGTTTGGTTAATAAAACAAAGACTAATATAGGCCGATGCTTTCAATGGCATAACTCAAATCTCCTAACTTAGTGGTGAGTGAATAGACTGCCGCAAATTGCGTTTTTTAGGAACAAGATATTAGTTCCAAGGGTAAAAGTAGTATAACCATAAAAATTTACATTACTGAATTTGCATATCTCACAGATATCATTCAGCTTTCACTTCGTTTATGCTTCATAGATTCCAAAGAAAATGTAATGCTGAAGGCTGCCCCTACACATAAACTATACAGTTTATCAAATCTTTGGGTGAATGTAGTATTGGGATTTAAAGTAAGTAGAAATAATGAATGACTGAATATTCAATTAACGATTTATATAATAATAAATAAATTATTAAATTAGAAAACCATTGATAGTTAAAGTTGTTAATATACTTACTTGAAGCAATACGCAATTTTAAAACGGTTCAAAATCAAATACTCCGGTAATAATTAATTTATGAAGGAGGATTTGGAAACAAATGTTTCTGACCACATTCTTTCTTTTCTTTAATCTATTAATTTCCGTTAAATAAGGTATACGCAGTAATTCTTAATCTACATAAACATAATATGCATACAAACATTTTATAAGCAGTTTGTTGAATATAACATTATGAAATGTCTTCACCTTAATACCACTGTATTTCTAATTCAAACAAGCAAGAAAAACAGAACACCGAGCAAATAGGCTTTTGATTTTCCATTACTAATTGCCTTGATGCTTTGCAACGATTAGTGAGCGAAATAGTTTTGTTTTATTATGCAATAATACTTAGTACCTGAGGCTTTACGGGCTATTACTGAATGTACAAATAGAGCATGGGGATAGCTGAAATGGCGGCTATACGTCACGGGATATAACGATGGTAGAAATTAGTGTGGATATGACAGAAAACATAAATTTAACTTTCAATGTTCAACAAAACTTTTTTTAAGTAATACTTACTTCATATTACATTATATTATATAAAAAGGTAAAGGAAACCAGCACATTCCTAGAGAATTCTGGAAATACGCGTAACTTGCTAATACATATTGGGGCGTGGTAGGTCTTAGCTCTAACCGTTCTCTTTAAAAAAAGGAGAGAAGAGCCCTATCCTCATGAGTGGGATGGTAAGGCCGTTACTTTAATATTATTATTACTTTTGGAATATATACTTCCGCAAAGTAATCTAGATACTATTATATCAAACTTAAAGGTACTATCTAAAAGTGATAAAAGTTGAAGATTTTAATCTAAAATTAATGCCGTGTCACATCCGGCTAAGTAGAATAGACCCTCATTTCTTACCGAGGTGTCGTAAAAGGCGACTAAGGTAAGCCGACCCGCCGTGTGGTATTCAGCTGAGTAGAATAGAACACCCTCTTTCTTACCGAGGGGTCGTAAGATACGACTAAGGTAAGTTGACGTCAGGCAGGCGGCGGGTTGTAAAATACGTAGTACGTACAAATCATGTGCCAACATGTTTGTAACATGTTGTGTCGATCAGAATGGGATCAAGGCAGGAGGATCATGATTAAATCTAAAATTATAATTTAATATCTACCTTATCCATATTTATCTATCCTATACAGTCCGGCTGACCAACAAAAACAAAACTTAGTCGGACGCTTTGTCGTTTTTCACACTCTGTGTCTGACAGAGGGCGCCTTATGACGGCCATTTTTCCTTGTGCACTGCATGATGTTGGTCTAAATTGGGTTTGTGGAAATCGCTTACTCTAAATTCATAAATAGTCAAAGCCGTTGACGGAATTGAAACGTCTTCTTATCAAATATAAATTTAGTAAGACGAAATTAATAGAAGCCATGCCGTCGCAGGATTATGACTTTTTGGCTCATCTTATATGCATCGCATCTAATAATGAATTATATTGCTTCAATCCGTCATTAGGTTATAGTTACTAATATTTTAGCTCGAATATTAATTGTAGTAAAATAATTCACATTTTTTTTGTATTTCGGAACTTCGCAACGTAATGCATAATGAATTTGTTGCTGCCCTTGTACAATACAATATACAAAAATTAAGTATTTCTTAAACTAGTTAGAAGTATATTATAAGGACCGAATAGCCAATGATAAACTTTTAAGTTCTTACGATTAGTATGGGGACCATAATTGTGGGCACATCAAATCGCATTATCACTTTTGTTACAATTTGAAACAGATATAGTACGTATTAGCGAAATATTTTCTTTATTTTTACTAAATTAATTTTCTAAAGTCGTAAATTAAACGTGTAAGATAAATTGTCAATAATTATTATGAGCTTTGACTTAATATTAATCAACTCAATGGCCATCTTTCGCCAATTAGCCGTATTAATATCAAAAGATTTTGCTACTCAACACGAGATGTCACTATATGTATTGTATACGCCCAGATGTCACTGTTAATCTGTAGTAGGGGGGTCATCTCACATACCCTTGAGGGTAGGTGGGGTACGGGCCTCGAGGCGAACCTCTTTGCCCGGGCCAGTCCTCGCAGGCTGATGGCCTGGACTATGTTCGGGCCGTAGGCCCAGGTCACATAAGTGACCTAAGGGATATCTGGTTCTGGGGGGTCTGGGAGTGGTAGCTCCCTGACCTCGTCGTCGCAATCGGTGGTGTCTTGTCCAGTGGTAGTTCGGTTTTGTTCGGGTGGTTGTGTCATATGTTAATCTGTTCTCTGCTGCCAATTTGTTTCCCTAACTTAACACTAGTTTTTACCTTTTTTATAGAATTGTTTCCATAAAGAAAGATAATAATAATAATAGAAATGTAATTTATAATAATAATAATGAATTTAGTTAACCTATAGAAAAAAATTGACAATTTAATAAACACTATTTGTACCTGCGACTGCTTTCGCACAAAGCGCAGCATTTTTTTCAATAATGCTGAGGTTTTTCCCTGTTTGGGTCAGAATAACTGGAATTCTTTAACCTATATCTTACCCCAGTATGTTTAATATTACATCGGTCGATTAGCCGTGAAAACGTAACAGACAGACAAACCGACTTTCGCACATAAATGCGAAAATCGGTATATCCATACTTAGGTTTATTAGAAAATATAATTATGTATTGATTTAATAAAATAATAATAATACGGGATAAAAAATTACTGAGCGTTTTAAATCATTAGGTATTCTTTGGATTTTATATTTAAATACATATTTTATATTATCTAAATTAGATAAAAACTATATCTCTACTCTTAAGTACAATGTCGAATTGATTTTCATTATTCTGTTGCTTAAAGTTTTTGATTTTACCAAGTGACCTTGCACGCCTTTCTCGTACATGAACCATACATACAAATAATATTTATCGCGGTCGCATAATGTAGTGACTGCGTCGTGCAATATTTTAAAAGATGACCTTCAAATAATACTATCGAGAGACTTATTTAGAAAATTGTTTAAGATTTTATTGTTTAGAAATGATTTATTTTAGTCTACAATTTTAGTATTCACTTGAATTAACTTATTTCGAACGAACCATCTAATTCTTTCACTAGACAGATGTCTCTTCATCCTGCTAGAGTTCCTACGCGTGTCACTTGAACGAACTTCTAATTTTATAATTCTCTAAAGAGCATGGACGCTGCTTATCGTCACTATTGTAGTACTCAAAAAAGTTATTATTATTAAGTAAAGATCACTCCCATTTGCTTTCTCTTTATTGTAATAGGGGACATTTTAGGCTGGCTTCCTACTCTCTCTTTATAATAATTCTATGGCTTGAAGTTTCCAATGAAACATCGACAACTAGTGGTAATCCACATAACTCTAGTCTGTAGTATTTGAAGCCTGAACCTGACAGCCGAAGTCCGATATTACATTATAATTCCTCTCTAACACCCTCGTATTATTAAAAAAAGATATCTTCATGCTATTGGTGCTATTTGGATGAATTGAGGCCCTGAGAGCCAGAGTGGCCTAACTGACAGTTTTTCAATACTGAGTTTTATATAATTAATGAAAAGATGCTTAGGGTTAGTAAAATCACTTAAAAATAACAGAGTAAGACAACAAATATTTGTGAAAGATATTAATTTGCTAAAGTTGCAATCATTTTAAATCTGGGCTAATTGTTTTTCCTTAATCCTTATGTAATGTAATGTAACCTTTTGTTTAAGAAGTTAGGCCACTGTTGCTCTCACAGTCTCGATTGTGGATGGCCTATGATCATTCACAATGGGATATTAGACTACATTTATCTGTGACGTATCACTAAGACAGAGTAGAAGTGCTTTCCGTTTCCACCTTGAGAAAGAATATTTTCACTGAAAATGTAAACAACGTTTAGCCGCGTGAGAAAACACCAAACACGGGGCTAGGTTTATAAACAACTGATCGATGTTTTGGTATGTCTCTGTATAGCACTAACATTCGCCCAATATTTAATCATTAACCAAGAAACCTCCAGTGTATCCACATTGAGCGGTAAGATTAATTTTTTACTTTTAACATTAAAAGTGTACATACATATAACAATTTAAAAAAACATTAAAAATATATATTTTACCGTACTTCTGTTTTTCTGATGCTAATTGATTAATATCGTAATCAATGGAGTTGATGAATGAGAGTAAAATTAAATATCTCTTTAATTAAAATATTAAGTAACGTAAATACGTTTTTATTCTCCATATATTTCAAATTCTTTCAGCTTCCAATTAATAAAGATGCAGTGGATCATATTCCATATAATGATACTATTGGCAATTTTCGTATCCTCCAGTCAGGCTAAAATTATGAGAAATAATGCTCTTATGACCAAAATGATATCGAACTTTCACCAAAACAACGACGCATCCGAACCAGAAAAAGAATCTCAACCGGTTCTGTTTCGAATGCAGAATGTTCTATGTAAAAACTTTCCAACGATACCATGCGAAATGATCACCGAAGACAAAACATTAAAAAAATTAATAGAGAAATCTATTCAACAGATCAATTACAAAAAACTTTCCTTAGAAAAAACGACACCTTTTCCAGGATATCTAACCCTTTTCCCAACACTGAACAACGAGAACTTATCTAACTTTATTCAGGTAAATGATAATAATTATACTCACGAAGAAAGAAAAGTGAATCAAAAGAGGAGGGAATCTGCTAAAGCAAGAGAAAAAAGAATCCAAGAGAAGCGCAAGAAAATTAAAAATAAGACAAAACGTACGTCCGTCTACAGTAGAAATAAGCTCCGCAAATTCTACCCCCATAAAGTCAAATACAGGGATAAAAATAACCGTAATGTTAAAGATGATTTCGGAGATAACACCGCGGAAAAATTATCAATGTCAGTAGAAGTTCCAGATATGACTTTAACAAGGAAACATCAGCACTTTGCATATAAAGTTGAACCCGAAAATCCTCCAGTTTGGAGAATAGATTATATGAAACATGGGGAACCCAGTCTCAATATGTTTGATTACGAAGCCGATAGATTTAATGGAAAGATTATGAATAATGGACCGAACGTCGTTAGAAATGGGAACGAGCGTCCGAGACAGGACGTTTTACATCCAGACGTTTATATAAAAAAAAACTTTATTAGAAAAAATAACGATGTTAATTCTGATGGTATCGAGTAAATTATTTTAATACTGAGGTCTTAATAAATCTATTATTTGTAATTTAATTATATTATATTTATATACTATATAGCATTTATTCATTTACTACTAAAATTAGTAATTCTGAAAGTAATGGGCCAATTTATGAGTCATAACAGTAGGTGCTAAGAAAGCAGAAATTCAAAATACATATATTCCTAATACCTAATTTCTTGTGATAGAAATCTGATTTTGAGATATACGAAATTAGGAATCACGCCTATTTTTCTGCTACGGCCATTATTTGGCATCCGTGAATCGTCTTCTAAAATAATCACCGGCTTTATAAAGCGACGTGTACTCATAGAGTTATTTATACTTATACACCTCCGCGCTTGATAAAAGTCCGCTGCCAGTAAAAGATTTCGAACAAAAATTGTAGTTTCAACTTTCGCTGTAAACATGAACCAAGCAATATTTTTTGGCGATAATGTTATCAATTATAAAACCACGTAATTAAGCAGAGTGCACATAAACATAAACCCATTACTTATAAAACCTATTAATTTTATTATATACGCTTATATCTTTCTGTGTGGTACCTTAATAGATGATATAAAATTACATAATACGTAATATAAATTATAAGTGTATGATAACGAAATGATTCATTAATTTTGGTATCACAATTAAAGCCTGACGATTTACCCGATGGCGCAGTTGGAAGTGACCCTGGCTTCTTTTCTATAAACAATTTGTTGGTTCTTCGAGTCTGTTTGTATATATGTATTTAAAATTATATATGTAGGTATTTACCAGCTGTCTCTCACCCATAAAACAAGTATTAATTTACTTACTTTGGGGACTGACGACCGTGTGTGGAAGTGTCCTATCTATTCTAATTTTTTAATCACAGTTAAAGCTGTCGATATACTTTATAGAATTAGGCGTTACTTTGCGGAGATCCATAATACAAAAGTAATAATAAAATTATTTTGCTTGCTGCTTTTCTATATTATATTTTATTATAGAAAAATAATTTTATTATTACTTTTGTCGATATACTGTTTATTTTTTGAAATAAGAGCCTCTTATTATCACTGCTGTGCATCAACCTCTTCTCTTTATTTTTGGAGAGAAAAGTTGAAGCCATGAAGACCCACCACGCAAAATTCGGTAGAGCTATGCAGGCTTTCGCGCGATGTTTTCCTTTTAAATAATGAAAACATATTCATAAACATATAATAAAATATATAAATAACAATTCCACACCATAGTTACACAAGCCCCCATTTTTCAATTAATTTCAATCAAGATGGCAGTGATATTTTAATATGTAGTATAGTTGAGCTGCATCAATATTTTCGCCGTAATTAATCAGTCTATTTAGTTGCTAGTATTTTCGGTGAACAAATTTTCAATTTTTTTAATAACATTATATATAACTTTATCATTATTAAATTAGTAGGTATATAACGTATAACTTTAAAATTAATTGAAGTATCCACGTCATCATTAAGTAATATAATTTTAAGTACGTAATTAATAAAATGCCTATTTAACATGATATATCATGTCTTCAAACAAATCATACTAGGTAATACATTAAGTAATTATCGGATTATAATTTTAATTATTGGCGACAAATATAAATTGTATACCTAGCCTAACAACGTATATATTTAACCTTTCGCCTTTACAAATTCATATCAATATCTATTCATCTGCTGAAACCGTAGCACGCGTTGTTAACGTTGTCTTGTAAATGATGACACATCCAGTTTTATCGACTCACGTTCTTGATATTTCTATTGGCAAGCCTGTAGCAGGAATGTTTGTCGAATTTTTTAATAAAAGAGAGGATTCTTGGATTCAATGGCATACGACGGTAACATCTAACGATGGAAGAATACAATTACCATTTCCCCAAATATTGACGGTGGCTGGAACTTACAGGCTAAAATTTCATGTAGAAGATTATTACAAAAGAACTAATCAAGAAACGTTATATCCCTATGTTGAGGTAATTGTATTCATTTCATTTTTAGCAACTATTTCTGTGGTGTTTTATAAGTATGTAGTAATAATTTTGTATTCAAAGCACTACCAAAGAACTTTGTGTATAATTGAACCTACTAACAGCTTAAAAACGATCCAATCTTCATTGCGAAAGGCTCCATAATATAGCAATTTATTATTTTACAAAAATATTTTCGTGTACATGAAACCAACTCACCTTGTTATATGTTTTGCAGATAATATTCAATGTGAAAGAAGCAAATAATCATCACATTCCACTACTACTCAGTCCTTACGGCTATTCAACATACAGAGGCAGTTGAAATATGAACAAACCAGGTGGATCAAATTTAAACATATCTATTAGGAAATTGAAAAACTTTATATACAGTCTATCCAAGCTATTTATTATATTATATTGGTTTGATTCTGATATTTAATAAATTTAATAGCAAGTAGCTGATTTCCTTTGTATTAACGAATCCTACAGTTATCATTTTTCCTACCACTACATTCAGGAGTATCCGTGACAAAGATAAATTTTGTGTTTGATTGATATTAAACCACTAAAGACGCTCTATTTTAATGTTTCTTTAACAAACTCCGATGATATAGGTCTGCAGTATCTTAGAGATGGACGAGAATGACTCTTCCTAATAATAATATTAGTTACGAAAATAATTAAAAATGCGCAATAATTTTTATCGAAAGTAATGAAAGTGAATCTTTGAAAAGTAGTCACGAATTTTACGAATGGAAAGGATTCATTAATTCCCTCATAAGTGCAAGTGAAATAGTTATAAGTATGCTTTTATTTTTTTTTGTTCCTATAGATTAAACTTGTTAATTAGCAGGGAATTCGCTTGGGACTCCATTAATATAATAGCTTATCTATGAAATGTTTCACAGATTTCACAAATATTTATATGTAAACATAGCTTTTAAGAGCATGAAATATCATACTATAATAAGTAAATTCTATTCCATTAATACTGTAAGTGATGCTGAAGTGTAATAAATGAAACAATTAACAACAATTTAAAATATAATTGGAAGAATAATAGAAATTTAAAATCTAAGGACACTATACCTACTACATAGCTAAATTTTCGATAATATTTACAAAATGTCTGATTGAATAATTTGATTTATTCTAGACAAAAATTAAAAATACATTTGTTCTGTCTGAATAACGGAAAATTATAATATAAATACAAAAAAACATTGTAATAGTTTTTTTTAAATACATACTTAAAAAACACATACACGATATTTAAAATCTATATCACCTATGCTATCTATGCCAATACCTAATCAAAATTAAAGGTTTATTTATGTAATAAGCAGTTTTATTGTTAATTGACAACACATTTTCGTTGCATTATTTAATATTATTTTCTACTTTACTTACTTGTATGTAAGTCTAATGTTTTATGTCTTTAAATTTTAACTTGTGTACAAATATTTGTTTACCTATCTAAAATTACCTCAGACTAACCTTTATGAGGACCCTATATTCCTAAATACATTTTGCGATTTCTAGAACATTAAACTGATATGTACATAGCGAAAAATTATCTTAATTTATATATTTTTACTTTGTTTGGCACGGCGTCTCGCAGCCAACCGGTTCTGTAATATAAACAGTCACAAACATCAATAATATAGTAAAACTCATACGTTCACATTCACCTTTTCTTCACAATGTCACAGAATATCACAGATGTATCACAGTTCTATTACTTGTCCAAGTCTTTAAATGTCCTTAAAATGTAGAATGCTTCAGTGCTGGATGGGCTGAATTAGGTAAAGGCTAAAATATAACACTACAAGGGAAGATTTGGAAACGAAGGTTTGAGTTAGAGTAGGTGGCTGAATCACAGTCCATTCTCTGTACAATATGAGGTTTGTGAAATATTCTTCACAAACATTTTACATACCACCAACTTGAATTTATATTTATAGGATGATTGTTTCATTGAAGAATATTTTACAAAGGTGTATCAAGTTGTGATTGGTAGTGGTGTGAGCAATGTTCAATATGTATTGCTCATTCTACATGATGTTTGGCCAGTTATGATAAAACTGCACAAAAGTTATTAAAATAATTTATAAAACTTTTATATATATTGCCCCAATTCACAATAACAAGTAATTTAATTTCAATTAAAGAACACATATATGAATGACTTCAAGCAATAATCATAAATATGTAATAATACCATTTTGACAATTATTAAAATAAAATTGAGTACAATTTAAAAATATTTATATATTAGCAACACTTAACCCAATATCATCCAATGTTCCAATTATAAGGTAGCTAACATCTTAATTTGACACCTAATCTACACAGTCACAAAATAGTAAAATTAAAATTTCTTTATCAACAATAAAATAAAATAACACTTGCGATTACATAATTATATAAATGTACAATATAAAATTAAAGTACTTTATCTATATCAATAATTAACTTTTACACTTACTAATAACTTTTACACATATTTTTGGCCCAATGATATAGATTAGGTGCAAAATATAGATTATTGTAATGAAGCTTGCAACCCAAAAGTCTTAAATCACAAGCTTAATTATAATAGATTTAGTATATTTATTTAAAAAAAACTTCTGAAAAATAAATTGTGTAGCTGCAAAAACACATCTTCTTGTCCACAGTGGTCATTGATAAGATGATTTATTTATATTTATTATATTACTATTCTGAACCTGTAGGGAAAAAAATGTTATGGAACAGTGATAAAGCAAAATATAAAACTTACCAAATCCAAGCCATGCAGATCATTAGCGCAGGCTCTGTGTTGCTTTGTGGCGCCACATCTATCATAGTAACACAGAATCAAACCATTAGACTACGTCTGTTACCTTTGAAATGACCAACCATACCATTTTGCCATGTATTGTCATCATATGATACACATGATTTTCTGCTTTGCTTGTATTAATTATTATTATTACTTCACCCTCTTTATACATTCCATTTATCGTAGTAACATATATAATAAGAAATTGCACTTCACATACAGTCAAATTCGATAAAATATTAAAAGAAAAGAACCTTCTATTAATTTCCTAATTGTAAAAATAACTTTGTTATGAGAAAAGTTATACCATACCACACGATGAGACGATTATATTGTCTATGATTCATTTAAAGATGAATTTCCAACTACGTTTATTTGATTCAACTTGATTCTACATTTCATAATACTGACCTATACAGCCTTAGGACCTGCAACAAATAAAAGTCAGCAAAAATAAATAATAAGCAATACCCACCTATATATTTCCTTCTTCTTGTCCGACCACTTCTTTATATCTGGCAATCATGAGTTTCTTAACTGTATCTCGATATGTTAAGCCTGGTGTAGGAGTATATATGCCTCTTTTTTGTCCCAGTCCAGCCAAACTTGGTCTCTGCTCAGCTTCAATAGGTGCAATTCTCCCTTGTTCCTCTTTCCCTAAGCCTCGACCCTCTGACCAACCCATTTTTTGTAACATTTTTCCGCCTATTGTATCAACAACTGATGGAGGCGGAGCAGACAAAATCGAAGCATGCATCTCTGGTTGTTCATAGCGTTTTCTAATTGGTGGAGGTTCATCTTCACCAAATTTCATACGTCTCTCTGCTGCCCTATCCCTATAGCCATTTGTTGGTGGCATAAGTTCATTTCTTTTACGAAATTCTATTAAATTTTGTTTATGCAAATCTGACAATGTTTTATGTTTTGATAACACTTCAATTGAAGGAAATTTACGTTTACAAATCAAACAAGTAAGTTTTGACCAGTCTATAATTCCATCATCACTGTCAAATACACCTGTTTCAGTCTTTTTCATCAGAAAATCATCAGTTGATACTGGTGGAGGTGAAAGTTCTCTTACCAAATTGAGTGAAGGTCCAGCGCCAAGTACAGAGAAACCAATATCAGCAGATCCTTTACTAGTACCTGTATCTAAAGGTTGTTCCATCACAATGTTACTCTTGGCATTTTCTTTCTTTTGGTTTAGAGTACGGGCCCATCTTTCCATATCTTTAGCAATCTTTTTTGCAACCTTAACTTTATCATCTTTTTCTCTTTTTTTCTTTTCTTCAGGCTCTTTAACAATTGTATTATCTATACTTGGTTGAGGAGGATTTTGTAACTTTGGCTGATCTGCATTACTTTGCGTTTGTGATGCAGCTATATAGGTTGAACTGTTTGCATCCCAGTACATATATTGATTAATCTGACTGTTATAAAAGTATTGTGTATTACCATCATAATATAACCCTGTTGCAGGATCATAATAGTAACCCGAGGTCTCATCGTACATGAATGTTCTTACGTCTGGCGCACTATATGTTGTTTTACCATCACCAGTTGGCATATTAGCAACTGAAGCGACTTGTGCTGAGGAAGAAACAAAAACAGGCACAGAAACTGGTGTCCAGGTCATATTACGAGCTTGAGCAGCTGATATAGCAGACTGTGCAACTGCAGCAGCAGCATTTACCCTATCAGCTTCAGACAAGGCTTGAGTTGATCCATAACTGGTCATTTGAGAATAATATGCAGAATAATCAGTAGAATTTGAGTTTACAGGTTTCTGTATCTTTTGTGGTTCATTGTAAAAACTAATTAAAACTTCTCTGCCATCTATTTTTAAAGGTGGATTTAGGGATATCAACTCTGAGTGTGCACATGTTGAATCAGCAATAGAATTAAAATTGATATAGGCAAGACACTTTGATGCACCTGTTAATGTCTCACGACCTATTGTTATACCAGCTATAGAATCTAGAACCGATTTTGAACATCTTTCTTTAATAGCTTCTAAAATTTTTTCTTCAGTTGTAAGAGCATCAAGTCTCCTAAATAAAAGCCTTTTTGTTATTCCTGAAATAGAATCAGTAGTGCCTCTTTCTGAATCACCTCCATACACAACCCCCTCAATTCTTTTGCCCTGACAGTTACGTCTATAGCATACTTGTCGTCGCTTAAAATTGTATGAACCACATTTGCAGAACCAATCTCCAGGTGATGCATTCACTGTTTGATTTTCATCATGCTTTTCTCTGTCACATTTACCCTCAAAGCTGTCTACGTTACCTTCTTGTCGCTCTCGACTGCCTGAGCGACTACTGGACTGAGAATCACAATTCCTGTCAAAATCTCCACTAATCTGAGGCGGAGAAGGTGGTGCCGGAATATCCTTGTCGTCAAAACGACGTGGCGACCGTCGCCTATCACGTTCTCGCTCACGCGTTTTGTCATACCGATCGCGACGACGTTCACCTTCTCGGTCACGTTCTCTATCACGATCACGACGCTCCCGATCACGATCGTATCGGTCGTGGCGCTCACGACGATCACGATCTCTCCGATCGCGCGGTGATGATTGCCTAGTCCGTTCAGCACTGGCGCTGCGACGATCTTCCCACACGGGCGAACGAGTTCGGTTTTCACCCCAGCGGGAAGGACGATCTTCTCGTCCTCGCCATGACATGGTAATGGCCTGCGAACATCATACATAATGAAATAAAAGTACTCACAATCCTTTAGCGATGATCCCATGATTCGACGACCCTTTATGAACTACCTATCGGTAATGATGTCAAACCTTTCTCTCTGCGCAATTTTTACCTGTTGAAACTATCCTGTACCCAGTAATTTCTAAAAATATATATTGCTTAATTTAAGGAGATAATCTCAGATTTGTAACAAGGTTTCACGACAACAACATCAATCGTACAAAAGAACTTTATATTAATATGAACAAAGTAGGAAAAGAACAAACGCCATATTTCTTTTCTTTAATTTTTACATTAAAGTCAGTATTACCAACAATAAATTTGATAACTGCCAAATTCTACCATAAATAACCCTCGTACGCACGGGCGTAAAAATTACGTCGCGTTTAAATTTCAACATTTGGCGTTATAAGAAGTTTCGTATGGTATATTCAGCTTAACGCCCTCGCCCTAATGACTAAAATGGAACACTGTACGATAAAAATAAGTAGCGATATAAATACGCTGTCGTGTGAACAGATACCTGGATACCCATTTGTTTCAATTCGGCGTAATTTTTACGCGCGATAAAATTCATCCCGTGCGTACGAGGGGGCATTTATAGATAAGATACATTGCCAGTAGTCAAAATTCATCAAAATATATAAGTATACTATAAATAGCATAGAGTTATTATACTAGAGTAGAGGAGCTAGTCTCAAATGTGTTCATCGAAAATAAAGAGAAAGCAAAAAGGAGACTTATCATCTGACTCTCTTTCTTATGTGTGATTAGACAAAGATAAGTATATGAGTTTGCGCAGTTTTGAAAATAACATGTGATTTTTAATAGTTATTTATAATAAAGTATAAAAACACACAGAAGGTTAATTAATGCTTTTATTTATTTTATTTATTTATACATGAGTTATACTCTTGTTAAATTCCATTAATTTAATATTTAATATATTTACGAAACTGTTCGAGCATACAAAATCAATTTTTTATTGCTACACTGAATACAGAGTAATATTAGTCTGTGAATTTTTAAATATAATATCTTTTTAAATTCAAATTATTAATTTATTTCTAATCTGTAAAAATAGGTTTTTGAGGTAAACAAAATTTTTTATTTACATCATGCGTATAAAATTAATGTTTTGAAAAGGCAATAATAATATAATTAGCTTTTACCCTATTTTCACGAAAAAATTGCAAAACGTAGATAAAATTAAAAATCGAATAATTATTATTCAAAAGTAATAATAAAATTATTTTGCTATAATCCGCGATACAGTAAATAGAAAATATATATAGTGTTTAATGTATAGTGGATTATCAGTATTTTCATACCCGATACGTGCAGGATTCGTAAAAGCACATGCACAAACCTCCACCACTTCCACCAAAATACACAAGCACTACACAGTTTCACTATCACAAACTCAACAATCGTTTCGCCCCGCAACCGAGGCATCATCAGGAGATAGACTCCACGACAAAATCGCAAAGCGAAGCGTTATGCAAACAAGCATTGTTATATAGTAATCGGTTCATCCCCACCTTTACCTCTGAACACGTGCAACAAGCTTGAACTTGAAACATTTATCTGCTCGTTAATGAGGGTGCCATTGTTATGTTTAATGATTTCTAATTGTTCCAAAATATTCAATTTTAAGCTTTTTTCGCAGACGTGCAGTATTTCGAAACAATGGTCATTAGGAACTTTATGACCGCTTTCTAACAAATGTTTCGCGAAATGTGAATTTTGTGGCTTATTATTCCTGAAAGCGACCATATGTTCTTTAAAACGGGTTTCAAAATTACGACCAGTCTGACCCACATATGTATCATTGCATTCAGGACATTTTATTTTGTAAATACCACTCTTTTTCGGGCTTTCTAATTTGTCTTTATTATTGCATAATATCTTTTTTAAGCAGTTATTACTTTTAAAACCTAATTTTATATTTGACTTTGTTTTAAATATAGTTGAAATTCGTTCTGACAATGTTCCAAAATAGGTCAAACTGGCTTTGTATTTATTATCTTTGTAATGTGGCACCGCATAGAAGTGTTTTGTCAATTGCAACTTCTGTTTATTTTTTAATATATTTTGTACTAATTGCTCATCGTAGCCATTGGAATGCGCCATCTGGTTGATTATTTGCAGCTCATTGTTAAAATTCTTTTCAGAAAGAGGGACTGATAAGAGTCTGTGTATATGACTATGAAAGGCAGCAAGTTTGTGTTGCCAGGGGTGAAAGGAAGAAGCAGGTATGATCGTATCCGTGTAGGTTGGTTTGCGAAAGATCTCAAACGTATGTTCGTTGTTAGACCGTGTAATAGTTAGGTCAAGAAAGTTTAGTGAGTTATTTTGCTCTGATTCTAATTTGAAACTAATTTTGGGATGTTTGGAGTTTATATTATTAATAAAAATATCAAGTTGTCTATCTGTACCCGTCCAGCATATAATTATGTCATCCACATACCTATAATAGTAAAGTATGTTTTTATTAAGGATGGCGCATTCCAATGGCTACGATGAGCAATTAGTACAAAATATATTAAAAAATAAACAGAAGTTGCAATTGACAAAACACTTCTATGCGGTGCCACATTACAAAGATAATAAATACAAAGCCAGTTTGACCTATTTTGGAACATTGTCAGAACGAATTTCAACTATATTTAAAACAAAGTCAAATATAAAATTAGGTTTTAAAAGTAATAACTGCTTAAAAAAGATATTATGCAATAATAAAGACAAATTAGAAAGCCCGAAAAAGAGTGGTATTTACAAAATAAAATGTCCTGAATGCAATGATACATATGTGGGTCAGACTGGTCGTAATTTTGAAACCCGTTTTAAAGAACATATGGTCGCTTTCAGGAATAATAAGCCACAAAATTCACATTTCGCGAAACATTTGTTAGAAAGCGGTCATAAAGTTCCTAATGACCATTGTTTCGAAATACTGCACACCTGCGAAAAAAGCTTAAAATTGAATATTTTGGAACAATTAGAAATCATTAAACATAACAATGGCACCCTCATTAACGAGCAGATAAATGTTTCAAGTTCAAGCTTGTTGCACGTGTTCAGAGGTAAAGGTGGGGATGAACCGATTACTATATAACAATGCTTGTTTGCATAACGCTTCGCTTTGCGATTTTGTCGTGGAGTCTATCTCCTGATGATGCCTCGGTTGCGGGGCGAAACGATTGTTGAGTTTGTGATAGTGAAACTGTGTAGTGCTTGTGTATTTTGGTGGAAGTGGTGGAGGTTTGTGCATGTGCTTTTACGAATCCTGCACGTATCGGGTATGAAAATACTGATAATCCACTATACATTAAACACTATATATATTTTCTATTTACTGTATCGCGGATTATAGCAAAATAATTTTATTATTACTTTTGTATTATGGATCTCCGCAAAGTAACGCCTAATTCTATAAATTAATTATTATTCATATAAAAAAACAGAATTACTTCTTTTGATTTCAAATATACTCTTCTATTATTACGTATTAACTTGAAATATATTTAATTCTAAATTCATCATAAAATGTTTTAATATATGTATTTAATACTAATAAAATAAATAATCATAATATTTGCGACATTGTACTGTTTGCTGATGACACATCTTTAATATTTAAAGTAAATAGGAATAACGCTAATAATATTGACGAAGTAAACAGTGGATTGTCGCAGGTAGCTCAATGGTTCAGACTAAATAATTTGGTACTAAACTCAAATAAAACGAAATGTTTAGAATTTGCATTACCTAATACAGCTAAAAAAGCAAATGAGCTCTTAATAGACAATGTACCACTAGAAACAGAAAATACAACTGTATTTTTGGGAATGACGTTGGATACAAAACTCCAATGGAGCACACACATAGCAGCTCTCGCAGGGAAACTCAGTTCAGCAGCCTATGCTATTCGAAAGATAAGACAGTTTACAGACGTCGAAACAGCAAAACTAGTTTATTTTGCTTACTTCCATAGCATTATGTCTTATGGAATAATGTTATGGGGTAAATGTGCTGATATTGAGAAAATTTTTGTATTGCAAAAAAGAGCCATACGTGGCATTTATAATTTGAATTCGCGTGAGTCCCTGCGAGAGAAGTTTAAGGAAACAGGTATTCTTACGTTAGCTTCACAGTATATTTTTAGCAATTTGATTTTTGTGCATAAAAATATACATAATTATAAAAAGATTGGCGATGTATATAATAGACAAAGTAGGAACCGACATAAGCTTGCGGCTCCTGCTTTGCGCCTTGTAAGAGTACGTAAGTCGTTTGTGGGTTTGGGTATAAGATTCTATAATAAAATTCCACAATCAATTTTAACTTTGCCATTACAGCAATTTAAAAATACTGTTAAAAAGAGGCTGATACAGAAAGCCTATTATACCGTGGAGGCTTACATTGATGATAAGAATGCGTGGATATAGCTGCTCTTCGACCTTGTGTAGGATAGCTATGACAAAATGTAATTAGTATTAAGAATCTTCTTTTTTAAAAGAGCTCCACCGAGTTTCTTGCTGGCTCTTCTCGGTAGGACGGCTTTCCGAACCAGCAGTAAAGTTGACGATTCAAAAGCACTTGTTTACAAGTTTACTTGAATAAAGAATATTTTGAATTTGAATTTGAATTTGGATAGCACACAAAAAATACTAAGTAACTGGAGAAGTTTTGTTGCACTAAGACTAGCCTATTTCATGGCTATTCTATCATAATCCTTTAATCTATGGTTATTATGCTTACATAGGTTCTATTCAAAGATTACAGTATACATAATTCTATTATATAAAATATTTTTATATGACAATTTCTATGTTAGTTATCTAATTTGTAATTCTAACGTAAAATTCAAATTTATTAGTAGACACAAAATAAACGCTTTATTTATTGTGGATGTAGTTAATTCAATTTCAGAGCATTGTCCACCAACGCCTACAGAAAAATTACATCCAGCACTTATCAGCAGGACCAATCTAATTCTCACAAATAATAAGGACGTTTATATAGGTTTTAAATACGAAGATAAAAATTTAGGAAGAGACCAAATCAAACTTAGCAGGTCAGTAGTTACTACGCGAGTTCTCTCATCCAAAATCCCTCAGTGCTTGATTTCGAAAAGTCGTTGGTCGTTTCTGTTAATCTTCACCGAAGATTCTGGATCACTAAGTACTACGAAAGAGCTATGCAAGGTGAGGTCACTTAGATATATACGAAAAAAATAGGACCTATGTTAGTAGCAAAGCTTAAACGTGTGTACTGAGTTCGGTTTAGTTTACAAGAATTGATGAATAATGGGATAAATGGTGAAACTCACACCTGCACTGCAGCTAGTATGGGTTCAAATATTGAGTACAGCGTTGGCGCCCTCTATCGTTAACATACACAGAGGTAGTGTCCATAGAAGATAGAGCGGCAATGACCCGTATTGGTACGTTTATATACGTTTTTGAAATATACCATATGAATTTTATAAGTACACTTAAAAAAGGTGTCTCTATTTTCATAGAGTTATTTAAAAAGGTTTGAATGCTAACAAACTGATGTTCATTGAAGACCATAGACAATACACTATAATATGAAGACGAGGAGACTTTGTAAAACGGCAAAGGATGTAAGGACAAAGACCTCATATTCATATAGATAAAATTAATGTTTTAAATCGTAATTATACGATGCGCTAAATGTTATTCATGTTTGTGTTCTCTCAGATTGCCAATCTCACGATCGATGTTTTCCCTCGCGGCTGCTTCGAAGCACTCAAACTCGGGTGTACGGTATACTTTCGGAACTCGGGATAGTTGATTTAAAATCTGAAAGGCGTGCAATTCTTGTATTTTATTAATGCTATAAATAACATTTATAATTCTCAAAACATTTATTTAATAAATAATAATTTTTGCGTCTCTGAAAAGACTATTTCGAATGTCTTTAGTCTAGTACTTAAAGGAATCTGTAATAAAGATATAGAAGCCGTGATAGCCCAGCAGTGAGACAATAAAAATCTTTCGAGGGGGACATGATGCAAACCTCAGGCAGGCACCAATGAATTTTTCTATTAAAACTTATGTGTCTTATTTATTGATAATTACAATTTATCACACGCTTTTCGGTGAAGGAAAACATCGTGAGGAAACCAGCATATCTGTACAGAATTCTAGGGATATATGTAACCTACCAATCCACATTGGGGCAACGTGGTTGGCCTTAGCTCGAACCTTTTTCTCCAAAAGCCGAAAAGGAGTCTAGCAGTGGAATAATAAGAGGCTTTTATTCTGTAATGCTGGTGCATACGAATTCTAGTAATAACGACGGTAGCAAATAAAAAATACCCACCCAAATTTGGTTTTGGTGTCACTTTAACCATGATAAGTCATGGTAACAATAAACCATGAATTCATAATCGATGCACAAGAATTTACATTAAAAATATACCTTAATTCGTAAGTCCACATAGTTATTATTAGAAAGAGTATCATATTCGGCTCGAACTAGTTTGGCGTGTGCGTCATATTCTTCTCGTGAAGATGCAAGTACTGCTAGCTCACAGTCACCGAAGAGCTGTAGGTCACGAAGCGGTGCAGCATCCACCACGTTTCCTGCAATACTTGTTATTTGACACAAATAATTTTAAACTAGGCATTGCAATTTACTAAAGTATTTTTTTTAAGCCTGCTTACTTGGGGAGTAAGTAAGCTTTGAATGCGTGACGTGAGCGTTACGAAAATTTTAATCGGGCGAGGCGAACAGAGTTGAGAGTAGGTATAGGTATAGTGAGATACAGAGAGAGTTTTATTTCAATCGTATGGTCTAAAGGACACTCGTTTTTTTTAATCAGGCGTAATTTTGCAGAGTTTTTTCATAAAAAACAAAAACATATTATGCTGTAATCTGTGTGTTACAGAAAGTTATTAATTATAAATTGTAATGCTAATAGTAGAGTATCTCCGTCCGTCCGTTCCGTCCGTTTTCATATCTTATGCATTCAGCTACTCTAATTGTTTGAACAATGTGATAGACATAATATAATACTATTAATTAAATAATAATGTACGGCGTGATGCTCGTAAAAATTAATAAATATTATTTAATAAGGCCAGTTTTTTTTGCACACACTAATATATAGGGGGTCCCATAAATATTGATGCAAAATAAAATTGCATTAAATTTGGTAAATCTGCTTACTTTGTAAAAGTCTCATGTTTTTTGAGTTATTTGGACTTTTATAAAGTTTTGTAAAAAACTAACTTTCATTCGATTCTTGAATGTATTTTCTTAAAATGCGGAATATTTTATTTAATTAGGTAGTTTTATTGTACAATCAGTGTTTCTACAAATAAAAGTGAGAATAAAAACTATTGATATATTTAACAAAACTACCACATCTTACGACACAAATATTTAAAAAATATTTGTATTGGAATATGTTAAAGTAAAAAATCATACCCGCTACTTTTGAATCCGTTCCACAGTTACCACACCAATCATCGTCGTCTGTTAATAAGGCTAGCACGTAAGCCTTTAAGTCTTGCTGAAAAGTATACATTATCATATAATGTTAAAATATATTTTTAGAAAAGGAAATATAGAATTATTTTGCCAATTAAATCTTATATCGCAGACTACCCGAATTTAAGATTTAATTTTTATTTATTTCAATAGAGGATTTCTACAAAATATTTGTATTATTACTTTCACAATATACAATTCGGAAAACCATCTACTCTAAAAAAATAATAAAATTATAAATATACTACTATATATACTGAATTTTATATAAAGTTAAAAAATACATCTTAATATATGTAGATTTTTGTAATACCGTTGGTCAATGGTCGGAATACAGAGTAACGAATTTAAACACGCAATATATTTTATGTGCGTTGAACTGAAATTTGATAGAACAGGATCCTGCTCAGGATATTGACCCCCGAAGCCGTCGTAGGTCACGCGCTATCATATGTGTTTAAAAACATGTGATAAAGAAACAACTTACAGATTGAGGATGTAAGTGCAACAAGTCAGTCAGAAGTGTCGCAACAACTTCGTATGGTGTATGTCGAAGCACAATCGCTAACTTGAATGCAGCTGGATGCACTGGATCTTGGATACCTTTAGTTAGTAATTTTTGCCATATGCTTGCCTGCAATGCAATTAGAAATCTTTACTTTATCCAATTTTGACTTTGTTTTGTGTTGTCAAACAATATGTCGGCGCCAATCATCTAAGTAAGTATCAGTTATCGCTACGAATCTAATTTTTCAGAAATTAATGTAATAATTGATGTATAGTGTTTCGTTATTTTTCTTTTTCTTCCTTCCTTTTTTTATCATCACCCATTTTTTTTTTTCATCATCAATTTTTTTTTCTTTTCATTTTCTTTCTGTTACTCATAGGTAAGCTGGTAGAGATCCCTTTTAGGGATAAGTCCGCCTTTTGTTTGAATAATAAAGAATTAAATAAATAAATAAATAAATAAATTGATTGAACTATACTTATTACGTAGCGATAATGTATTCTGATCTAAACATTTGTAAGAAAATTAATAAATTAATACCTGATAAGCAATACAGTTCCTCAACGAATGCCACGTAGAGTCGGGCGCAGACGTATCGACAATTTTTTGCCACGCTTCATCCGCAGCCGGACAGACCAATGTGCTACAAGCATTACGCCACATCTGAGATAAGGCGTAACCATCGTCTGAAATTAGATGTAGAATTGTAAACATTAATTTTTATAACTTAAATCATTAATTATCTCTCTTTTAAAATTACTATGTGATTATTAAAATGTCTCGTTACATTATACAGCTTAAAGTAGTAATAACTGCAAATACCGTACATCTCCGTTTTGTAAGTTATATATAAATACTATATTTTGATCTAAACATTGTTATGATATTATGGAAGGATGGATGGTTGAATTATACCGTCAATTTATTAATTGCATGGCCATGGCTACGTAATTTAGTTTCTGTAATGTACTATAAGGCTAAACTTAGATATATTTTGTAATTATAATATAATCATTAGGAAAGTATATTCTAAATCGATAATAATATCATGATATAGTAAAAAGTACCTACCGATGCAAACTATCGCTGTCTTTACAATTTCATGGGAAATATAAAAATAATTTATATGAAACATTCATCTTCTTGTTAATAAAAAAAATAATGTAGATAACCAGTAAAAAATAGATGACATTAGGCATAAACATAACATATGAGGGAAAAATCACCTCCTCTATCCAACTCTCTCCATAAATTGTTAAACGCCAGCTTGAATGAGTTGCGTTGTCAGAACACCTGATAAGATGAAGAACGTTACTTTATCGTCGATATCGTTATACAGGTGAACGAATCACATACGTTTCAAATATATCTCAAAGTCTGTAACTAGAGAGAAACCTTAATTTGTTTAATGATAGCATTGACAATAAAAAACTATTACTTTCGTAAGGCACTCTTAGCAGTCTAATCACAAATATATGTACATATTGTGGTGATAATCAAATTGTTTTAGTTCGTCAATAGTGTAATACAAACACTGACAAGGCGCGCGCGCGAGAGCGACTATTTAGTGAAAACTTGGAAAGGGAACCTAGCAGGCTAGTGATGCGAGTGAATGACGTATCGCTTTTTTATTCCATTAAAAGTAACGATTTGACTACCTTTGTGTATTACAAAAATCATAGTCAATTAGAATAAAATAAAGTTGAATTGAGATCATTAATTTTAAGTATAACACATCGAACGGACAGGGAAAGAATACGTACAATTGACACGGTAGTAGTTTATTGTCACTTATACAGAGAGTATCGCGAACGGGTCCTTCACAGTATTCCAAGTATGGATGTACCGGAAGATGCACCGTTTACAATGTCGCTTAGGCTTAGTGTTCCAGTAGGATGCACGTTGAACCAAAGGATTTAGTAGGCGATGTCGATTCAACGATCGTATGGGGACGTCTTGTGTAATTAAAAAAAGCTCTAACTACAATAGCGCGAAGCAAAGTACTAGTGGCGCCATCTGTTATTCCAGTGAGAAAAATACGTAAACCGCGTTACTAGTATGTTATGTTACATAAGTTAATTGAATTATGCCATTATATTTACTTTCTACTGCATTCTTTAAAATGTATTTGTTTTAGTATATTTTAAGTATTTGGTTCAATACATTTATATTAAAATACATTATGTTGATTATTTTTAAACGTTTTAAAAAGTATCGATACATGTATAAAACAATCACTAGTTAACGTAAGGGTGGCATTATGAATTATATTTCACGCATGCGCAAGGTCATGGATATTTTTTAAATAAGACCTTTCTTTCTGATTTGCACTTTAATTTCTACAGGATAAAGTTTATGTTTCAAATCAAAGTCATTATAGCCACGCCATATTGTGAATTATGATATCATTTTTATCTCAGGTTAAATCAGGTTAATCAGCCAGCCTACAATATGCCATATTACAATAAAGAGAATGCAAATTAGGGCTTTCTATCTGTCTCTCTTTTTTTGGGTGATTAGAAAAAGATGAAGTATACGAGTTTTATCTTCCCTCTCATTAAATATTTTGTCACTATCAAATTCAAATTCAAATTCAAATTCAAAATATTCTTTATTCAAGTAAACTTGTAAGCAAGTGCTTTTGAATCGTCAACTTTACTGCTGGTTCGGAAAGCCGTCCTACCGAGAAGAGCCAGCAAGAAACTCGGTGGAGCTCTTTTAAAAAAGAATATTCTTAATACTAATTATATTTTGTCATAGCTATCCTGCACAAGGTCAAAGAGCAGCTATATCCACGCATTCTTATCATCAATGTAAGCCTCCACGGTATAATAGGCTTTCTGTATCAGCCTCTTTTTAACAGTATTTTTAAATTGCTGTAATGGCAAAGTTAACTTATCACTTATACTGCCTATGCATATTGCCTATATCCTTGGGAATAGGAAAAGGAGGATAGTCTTTGAAATAGGATACATATAAATAATTACTTTTACAATGTTTAATTGTAATAAATATTAAACAAAATAAATAATAACTATTAAATTAGTATGTGATAATATTTGATTAATTTTTAATTCGGATTTTGTGAATAAAATTAAAATTCCAAATTTAAGTGTTTTTATTAGAAAAGCAGACAGTAATTATACATTTTATACATCGAATTAGTATGTGATTGGATAAAGTTCTTCCCAAATTTTAATTCTGTCCTCTTTCAAGTTGTTATGTACGGTGAGATTGTCAGCTATACGCAGATATTTGCGGTCGTCAGGCTTCATGGCCGGCCATTGTAGCCCCTCTAGCTCGGGTAGGTCGCCACGTGGATTTGGGTCACTGGAATAATGTAAAAATGAACTGAAAAGGTTTTTTTTGGATATTATTACGAACATGTGAAAAGAGTTCGTAAACTATTTGTCATAAATTCGCTTATAAAGACGCTAATTCTCTGGAACATTCACTTTGTTTACGAGTGGTATTTGATATCGCCCCTGGGACTAGCAAACGGTTGCGTACATTCTCGAAATTGATTCGGTCGATATATAAGCGAACGTATCGTGTGCCTTGACGTTTAGTTTGCGAATAGCGATCAAGGGCGGATTACGAAGTGAAAATGAAAGTGAAATAATAGTGACCTGGCTGTCTTATTTGACAACTTACTTCGTAGAGACTGTAAGTAGTTAGTTTGTAGAGAAAAGATGAGCGTTTTAACGAGTCACCAGGTATTTTCATCCAAATAAACAAACTCCTGTTCGTAACAATATTATTTTTATAAGCTTGGAGTTGAAGAATTGCAAAGTTTTAGGCAACGTCCATATTGTGGCTACAACGATTTTTACACGACACTCAAAACTTAATTTAACGTAACAAACAAAATTTATTTTAAAGTTATTTTATGATTAATAAATACCTTGAATAACAATAATTTTTACATTGACTTGCTTAATTATTAAAGTTTACTAAAATAAGTAAGTCAGTTTTATTTTAAAAACGTGACCATTTAACCATTTGACCAAGGATTTAAATTTTGTTGTACGACGGAACGTAAGAATATTTCTGAGGGTATCTCGGGCTGTCACTTCCTATAAAGGGAGTATCGGTAATGCGCTTTACATAAATTAAATAAAAACTTCAAAATTCTCATTGTTGTTACCGGTGAGCTCAAACTATATGACTTTTATGAGCTATGAATACTTACTCGTATCTAGCAAAATTGTACCATATCGCGGTCATCCTGTCAACTAACAGCGCATTGCGTCCCTCAGTGGTGATGGCGGGGAAGTTTTCCAGGAAAAACAAATAAATCAGGTCATCGTGGTGAGCGGCACCTAAAACCATTGGCATCCACGAATTTACTGTTATAATTATTGCTCTACTTTTCAGGCGGGATTCTTTGTCACAATTAATTTGCCTTACAGTATATAAATTAACTAAGTATTTTCGTATCACAATTTAGTTACAATACTCTTTGAAATTTTATATGCATATTTAGTAGGTCTGAGAATTGGTTACTATCTATTTTTACACCCCTAAGTGATAAGGGTTGTCCACCCCTCACATTTTTATTTTTTATTATAATGTTACTACATTAGAAATTTCCCGGAAATAATTTATATGGCAAAGCAACATTTGCCCGGTGAGCAAGTATAATAATATTAAGTATTATATACCCAAGTTATATACTTTTACATGCTAAGTACTAAAAGAGTTCTATTAATTGTAATGCGAAATGAAATTTATTGCTCATTTCGGACTGTTAGAAGCGGGGTTTTTGCGCCTTAAACTTGTTTCTTTTACCCTGATTTCAATTGTATGATAGCATATTTTATATACAACATTTATTACACAGATTACAATCGGTTGAGAGTTTATCATATCTTTAATTTATATATTGTCTGATCTGCTTGTTACGCATTTGTACAAAACCTGCTATTTCGCAGCCACTAAAATTTGTTTAGTTATGTTTTCCCGGTTTATTCAAGATTCTCCAAATTGAATATTCCTAATCGTCTACATTTTTCTTTTTGTTTTTTTCACTTTTATTTTTACATTATTAAAGTAGTAATAACCGAACACCTTACCGACAGGTTTTTTGGTAACAGGGTCAACGTAGTGGCTGGTGGTGCCGATATAGCTGAACTCATAGTACCATACTGGATGAGGTGAGTGACGACACATTAGATTGGCCATCCTTAAAAAAAATTATGTACTCGTATTTATATTTATACTTAACGATGATAGCTTAAGAAGAATCCAGGGGTTAATCACTCCAGACAAACCAGTGAGTTTTCCTTAAAGTTCATGTTTCAAATTGAAAGTGATATTTATTTAATTTATAGAATTAGGCGTTACTTTATCCATAATACAAAATACTTAATACATTAATACAAAATACTTTGCGATTTTGTCGTGGAGTCTATCTCATGATGATGCTTCGGTTGCGGGGCGAAACGATTGTTGAGTTCGTGATAGTGAACCTGTGTAGTGCTTGTGTATTGTGGTGGAAGTGGTGGAGGTTTGTGCATGTGTTTTTACGAATCCTGCACGTATCGGGTATGAAAATACTGGTAGTCCACTATACATTAAACACTATATATATTTTCTATTTACTGTATCGCGGATTATAGCAAAATAATTTTATTATTACTTTTGATATTTATTTATTGAAATATATTTTTTATATTTACGCGGAGGCGTTCTACTCCTTCTAGTTTAGAAAACCGTTTAACGAGATAAGTATTCATCACCATATATTCCTAAGTGTTACCTAAGCCTATGTAATTGTGACCTACCAAAATGATCTATAAGAACTAGAGTTTCGGTAGTTGCCGGTCTCGTGTAACGCCTATTAGTTTTGACGCACGAACTAGTAGAATACGCTAAAACTCAGTATATGATATTTATCATTTGTAGCCGAATTCCAAAATCTAAAAAGTTATAGTACAGTTTGTAATATTATAATAATAAGCCACACGAATTCTACGTGATAATTGTGGATAGATGACCGAGGTTTTTAGGTATACCGTTCTTTACCGTACTGAATTAATCTGACCTTAACTATTTCAATCTTAAAAGTTACGCCTATAAAAAAAGAGCAATAGACGTATTTATTTACTAGACTTTCAATTATGATTATGTATACAACTTTCGTGATTTAATGCGAGTCCACAAGCTTGAAGCCTTTACAATACTCGTATAACGTAGTCAAAAAGGAATTCCCATTTTTATTATTACACTTTTTTGACATAGTTTTATTCAATTTTGACTTGATGCTTTTAATTGATCATGTAATATATATTTAAGAGCTAACGTTATAAGACGATGCTGAATACGCCTGTAATGGATAATTATAGCAGTATAAGAATTAATATAAGTATAATTATAAGAATTAATATAAGGTTAATGCGTATATATTGTATCGTTGGCGTATCGAATAAATAAAATAAAATAAAAGTATATTCTGGGTTATTGAACAGACAAGTTAAGATTGAGTGAGAATGTAGACTTTAGCGTAAAGGGAGAAAAATTAGCATTTTTCTCCATATACGCTAAAGTAAAGGAAAAGAAGAAAGATTATGGTTGATCATTTTATAAGGGCTGAGCTTTACCGTGACGTTAATCAATAATAAAAATATATTTCAATAAAAAAATCACAATATTCAATATTGTATGATGATTTTTAGTACTTCTTAATGCTAGAGCATTTATAACTACACCAAGGGATACTCTACTACAATCATTACCTATGAACCGGGAAGCTTTCCACGCCATCCTGATACAGTAAGCCAAGATTCTTCGCGCTCTCAGTGTCATTCTGTAGCGGTTTGTTGTGTAGATAAGTAGAGAAAAGTTTTTGGGTAGCGTTCAATGAATTTTCTCGCGGCATTATAAAAGATATCGGCGCTATCTTATCCCACTCAGCGTTCATTTGGTCCGTGAGTGTTTGGTTTCCTAATATTGCTGGAATTTAATCATTGAAATTAGTAACATTAAAATAATACCTAAAATAAATGAGAAAGTTTTGTTGCTTATTTAACTTTTAACTAATTAATAATTTTTTATATATGCAAACTATCCGTCTATCTTTGATCTAGACTCAGGGAGGCTCAAGTTTAAAGAATACCTTATTTTTAGTGTTAAATTTTCTATTTTGTACGTTAAAAAAGAAACATTATCAATATATGGGACAATTATACACACGATCATCCGTCCCCAAACTTAGTTAATACTTTTTTTACTTATGTTATGTTAATATATAAATACACCTTGCATCGAAGAACCAACAAATTGTATTACACAAAATTTTGGCTCACGGCGGAGATCGACCCCGCGACCCACGGAGCTAAAGGCAAGGTCAGTGCCACCTGCGGCCAGTTAAATATATATTTTTTAAATCTTTATAGAAACTGCAAAAAAGTTGGGAACTCAAATAACGTTTGGGTCAAACAACATTTGCATAACACAATATTAAAAAAAAATACTTACTAAAGGCCTTCCAAAAGAATTCATCTTGTGTTTGACTGATAATGAAAGGAACAGCATGCATGTTTCCATCGCGAATAGCATCGAGTGGATCAATTGTTAAAAATCTCTCCTGACCAAAATCTTTCTCTACTACAGGCCACCAGATCATGATAGGATCATATGCAAATTCCTGAAATATGATAAGTACCGAATAGCTTAAGTTGGTACTAGCTTAGATTCTACGACGACTATCATTAATAAATCTTTGATATATAATTTGTTTAAAATTAAGTCACTCTAATTAATTAATCTCGGACTATAGCAAAGTTGTTTAACATTACTTTTACATTATTAACTCCGTACAGTTCCCTAGTTCCTTAAATTATTCACATTATAGTGTAAACATAGGATATTGTCGAATTTTTTGACGATGGTCTGCTATGGCCGATATGACAGAGCCGGCTCAAGTTCGCAAGATCAAGCTATGGGCAAATAATACCATGTTGCTCTTGCAAAGAAAAACATGGTAAAAACTAAATATTTCAATAAAAAAAAACTAAGATATGTGTAAATCGGTCTTGGTCTCATAGACCAAGGTTCAATTATTAAAACAAATAAAAAAAAACTATATTTACAGAAAATCCATCGAGTGAGTCACCAAGCTCCCGCCATGATTTCGTCTTTAAGCAATCGACAATAACTGTAGAGTTGTCTGTTGCGCAGTTTAACAAGCTTGCTTGCTTCTCTGCCAAGCTGTAGAGGTTATCGGGTGAAGGAAATGCGAAGATTGGTGATCCACTAATAGAGATGCCGCGATGAAATAGTCCTGTGTCATTGAAATATGAGGATAAAGTGGGACAATTTTCCATAGGAAATAGCGAGTGGAATTTTTATATTGTAGCGAAAACTTTAAGCCTAAAAATAATCGATAAGTTTTAGTTTTGGTTATTGGTGTATTCGTTTTTCAGGAAAAAACCTATGTCTGGCATCTGGCATAGGTTAAAAAAAAGACATGTAGGAACCAGTTTTAGACTAATTAAAACTGCGCCAGCTTGATTGTATGGATTTACTAAATGGTGGAGGCAGACAGCCGATTTGGGAAATACGTGACTCTTATCAAGGAGCATCTTATAGGTTCACACTTCGGCCAGGAGTCAAAACTTGCACGCCTCATTGATATTTACGATTTATCACGCTCTTTACGTTGAAGAAAAGCATCATGATGGATGTTATGAAAACTTTTGGGATATGCGCAACGTACCAATCCGCATTCAAGCATCGTGGTGTGTCTGCTCCAATGTTTCGGAACTTGCTTACTTGCTTCCAAAAATTCTGTTGCTGTTGAAACTGAAACTTATTTTTCCATCCCGGATGGGCTCGAAACTAGTCAGGCTGACGCGATTGAATAAGATATGAGCATAGCCGGTTTACATAAACTATGAAAACTACTCACGATAGTTTAAATTCAAAAATTACCTTTGGACATAGGTGAGACCATATGAAGCATAACACTCATAGAACCCACACTGCAACCAGCAATTGTTACGCTATTCGGATCACCTCCGAACGCTGCAATATTACGTTGTACCCATTTTAATGCGGCGACTTGATCTTTCAGACCAATATTTCCAGGAGCCAACTCATCACCTGTGCTAAGGAAACCTGTTAAAAAATTTATATTGTTACAAATATGCAGTGAAGAGGAGGGAGTTCTAAATATTAATGTGAATGGATATATAACTTGAGAGAGGCTGAAAAAAGATGAATGGATTGTACGAAGAATGTTATGCAAGCCAGACTTGACGAATCATAGAAGAGAATGTCAATAAAAGAGAATGAGAATAGATAAGGGTGGGAGAGTGGTGGTTATTATTAAACGTTATTTATGATATCTATAAGAAAAACAATATTGAATTAAAGCTTCTAATTCTTTATCAGAGTATATAAAGCTTATCATTTCAACTAATACATGACGTAATAATTTGAAACTCTTTCACATAATACGAAAAAAACTATAAACTCTGAATTCGCAGTGTGTTTAGAAACCAAAACATTTGCGCAAGGAAATAAGCTTTATTTTTTTCTAACCAAAGTACAGAGGTTGTTACCAAGTGAGCCAAGCCTGTAGTTAATGGTGACTAGTACGATATCTCGATCAAGAAGATAATGTGGACCAGCGAAATCGCTGCGTCCTGTCACTGAGTAATACCCTCCTGCATGAATGTAGAACACCACTGGTAGAGGTTTGGACCTGAAGGAAAAGTTTTATAAGTATAGTACGCGGCAATAAATAATGCTCAACGAGGCTTAGACTTAGGTCGCTGACTATGGGCCTCATAAGAAGGCTCAGAGTCACTCAGCGAGCGATGGAGCGGGCTATGCTCGGAGTGTCTCTACGTGATCAAATCAGAAATGAGGAGATCCGTAGAAGAACCAGAGTCACCGATATAGCTCAGCGCGTTGCGAAGCTGAAGTGGCGATGGGCGGGGCACATAGTGCGGAGAACCGATGGGCGTTGGGGTCTCAAGGTGTTGGAATGGCGACCCCGCACCGGTAAACGCAGTGTTGGCAGACCCCCTACGCGATGGACGGACGACCTCAAAAAGGTCGCGGGGAGCCGCTGGATACAAGCGGCACAAGATCGTGTGTTTTGGAAAGCCCATGAAGAGACCTATGTCCAGCAGTGGACGCCTATCGGTTGAGAAAGAAGAAGAAGAAGAGGCTTAGACAGAGAAAATCGGCTAGATTCTACTTCATAGAGCATTGTCTCTGTCGCACAGACTGACGAACCCGCGTGAAACGTCACATACTAACTGAGTGACAGTGACAGCGATCTACGAAACCGAACTGGCCGGCTGTTTCGTCCTAAACATCTATGTGCATTATTTAATGCCGGGTACTATACTCATTGTTCGCTTTTAAAAATTTTACAAATAGCTGGATCATATTATATACGATTTATAAATGTAATATTATATGATATTAAAGTTTTGGTAGATCAAAAATCAGTTTACTTCTTACGATTTATTGCCCAAACTAAATAACACCAACATAAAATATACTGCTTTGTGAAAATACATGGGACAATTACACACGCGGTCACCCGCGGTCTCCAAAGTAAGCAGCTTAATACTATGTATGGTGGGTCTTCTCGGAACCTTTATGAGGGTACCGGGGGACGGGCCTCGAGGCGAACCTCCTTGCCCGGGCTTGTCCTCGCAGGCCTTGTGGGCCTGGTCAGTATTCGGGCCGGTTGGCCCAGGTCACCTAGGTGACCTGAGGGAAGTCTTGTTCAGGTGAGGCGGTCTGGGAATAGTAACTCCCAGACCGCTGCGTCAATTTCGGGTGGTGTCATCTCCGGTAGGTGTGTCTCATCAGGTGGTGGTATAGTCAAGTCCGGTGGTGTTGCCCTTGTGCCCGTTGCGTCGTCCTCGTCGTCGTCGTCGTCTTCCGCGTCGGGCCGCGGTGACGGTGATCGCAGGAGCTCGCGAGGCAGGGGAAATCCCTCCGGAGGTCGTGCGTGGAGTGGCGCGATGTCGTGAAGGTGCTCGTGCGCGCTGTAGTCCGCTCGCGCGAACAGTCGGCGCGCTAAGCGACGAACGAACTCCTCCACGGTCGGCATCTTGGTATCTCGGTGCACGACGTCGTTCCGCACATACCTCGGGGAGCTTAATACTAGTTTTATGAGTGAGAGGCAACTGCCAAATATACATATGTATATTATATAGACCCCCTACGAGATGGACAGACGATCTCAAAAAGGTCGGAAGGAAGCCACTGGATCCAGGAGGCGCAAGATCGTATAGTGTGGCGATCCCATGAAGAGGCTTATGTCCAGCAGTGGACGTCCCTTGGCTGACGACGATTATATATATACATAGTTTTAAATACATGATACACCGAATTCGAGAAAGTAACAAATTGTATTTAAAAAAATTCGGGCCTCAGTGGCAATAGAACCTGTGATCCTCGGAACATACGGCAAGGTACCTGCCGGAACACTGCCACCTGCGCCAAAGGACTAGTTAATTAGATTCAAATAGACTTTAAAAAGTTCTTTGTAATCATCATCTCTGCTGTTGGTTCGGAAAACAGTACATAATTCTTATAACTAGTAATTTTTCGTCATTCCTTTCTTGTGCACGGGCGAATTTTAACACTTTATAAAGAAAATTAAATTATTAGTAGTTGTACCTGTTTTCCTTAAGCGGGGTATAGATATTAATAGTAAGACAGTCTTCGTCCACATAGTAATCTGGATCCGTAGGCTGTGGACAGGCTGGTCCATCCTGACTTGCATCAACTGCGGTCTTATAGGTGAGAATTGGCTTAGGAGGCTGGAAAAGAAATAACAGCGAGATGCATATACAGCTATATAAATAAATAAGTCAATATTGTTTGATAAATTCTAAGAGAGAGAAGCCGTGTGGTATCCGGCAGAATAGAATAGACCACCCTCATTTTTACCGAGGTGTCATAAGAGGCGACTAAGGTATGTGCCGTGTGGTATCCGGCTGCGTAGAATAGACCACCTTCATTTCTTACCGAGGTGTCGTAAAAGGCGACTAAGGTAAGTTGACGGCAGGCAGGCAGCCGGTCATAAAAGATGTAGCCAAATCATGTGACAACATGTTAATAACATGTTGTGCCGACCCCACTTAGAGTGGGATAAGGGCAGGAGAATAATGATGAAATTCTAAGAGTTCATAAATTTCCTATCATCTCTCTTACAACAGCAACTTGTTTATTTGCTTTCCATTTTGTATTTATTACCATTACTACTACTACTATTACTACTACTATTTCAAATCAGGTTCATTTTTAGAACTGAACGCAAAAATATCTAATATAGATTTAACTAATTTACTATAAACGCAATATAATTTAGTAAAAAATAACTTACCTGAAACCGTAAATTGCCTACAGGTGGTTCTGCATAATGTATACCGCGGTAGGTCTCAATTCTACGTCCGCGGCGCGTTGTATTGTATCCTCCACGAAATTCTCCCGAGGGCGAAACGATTACTGGTTGAGATTCTATTAAAGGAAATATTCTATGTTCAACATCTAAATAATAAAAAAACGGTTTATAACTCCTAAATGAACCACGACCTCCGAGGCAATTGAGTGTCTTTTAAAGTATTTCCTCTTATCTCTACGCTTTTACCAAGAGACGATAAGTTGTTTCAACTTCTAGCCTGTCTGCCTTTTAACCGTCAACCAAAAAATTATTAAACATATATTCAAGTTTTTCTGAACAGAAGTCACAGTTTTTCATGGTGTGGTGCGAATATAGGGACTCTTGATTTCACATATCTTTGTTAGTATACAAAATAATTCTATTTCATTTTAAACACTCGACGTATCAGTCTATGCTTTGAACATTTCAAAAGTAATGAACTAAACAACGAAAATCTTTTTTTTGTATAAATAAATATATCTTAATTCAAAAAGTGTAAAATATACACCGCTAAATACATTTACGATTGTATATGAAATATTTTATTCAAATAAATAATTTAATATCGAGATATACATACATAGTACATATTTTATAAGACACGGATGGGATACATATATATTTCGTCGATGTTTCTATCGATAATCTACTGGAGATATGCATATCAAGGGGATTCCCAATTTACTGCCTTGTGGCGCTAGAATCCAAACTCAGTTCCTCCTATCTATATTCAAGGGATTTACCGACGATGAGTCACAGATAGTCAGACATAGACTGTACGAGATGGCTATTTCAATTGAGACAGTAATGATATTGTCATATATGTACAGGTGTCCCGTAATGAATGCATAACCTTGTAACATCTGATAGTAGATCTTTTCACGACGCAGATTACATTTAAAAAAATATTTTTCAAGGTAGCACCCAAGATGAGTTTTTTAGGAATCGTCAAATATTTACACACTATTTTGCGTGTCTAATTACCACAGCTACAAATTAATGAAATTTGTTGATTTTTGGTATTATAAAAATCCTCATGAATTGTACAAATAGATGTGCAGTGAATCATGTAACTGTTATAACTTATTGAAAAAACGACTCTGAACTATAATTTTAATGTAAAATTATGGTAAATGTTTTTTTTTGTCTAAGTTTAAGCGTAGGTACGTGATGGAAATAAATGTACCAAAGTATAACTGGCAAACTATTTTATTTACATATGTGCGTTTATTACAGAGAAAATGGTAGGTATAAATATAGCTATTTTCTATACCTAAGCCTTACTGCCAACCTAATTATATATAAATAAATAAATATATCGGACACTTACATACGGTCGTCCGCCCCCAAGTAATTTAATACTTGTGTCATGGGTGATAGACAACTAGTAACTAGTAAATATGTACATATATAATTTTAAATAAATTCTTAAATAGATATACCTATATACCCAGACTCGAAGAACCAACAAATTCTAAATAGGAAATGTTGGCTCTCGGCAGGAATTGAACCCGCGACCACTGGAGCTAAAGGCAGGAAGACAGGCAGAAGGCAGGCATATGATTATCAGTAATAAAATAAAAAAGTAAATAATAAATGTAATAATGCTAATAAAAGTAATAAATTATTTTTGTACATTTAGAATTATAAGTAAATATAAAAAATGTCTCAATTACGTATAACAATAAAGGTTATTATTGAATATTACGCTTGTTTATCTAATATATAAAATTCTCGTACCACAATGTTACCATACTCCTCCGAAACGGCTTGACCGATTTTTATGAAATTTTATATGCATATTCAGTAGGTCTGAGAATCGGCTACTATCTGTCTTTCATAGCCCTAAGTGATAAGGGTTGTCCACCCCTTACATTTTTTTTATAATGTAGTTTGTTTCTAAGTGAACTTTATTATCACAATATTAATTCCGAGCATCACCTATTGTTGTGACCTTAACCGCACTATTCTTAATGTCTTTGAACTTGATCGTTCTCGGAATGTTGCAAACACTGAGATAGAAGCTTGTTTATATTGTTAATCTATACATATACACAGTGAAGATATTTGTTATTTTAATGGATAAAATTTTAATGTATATTTTAGTACGTAGATAATTTATTTTATTTATTTATTCCTAAAATCCCAAATTATCAAGTTCGACGAATACCTGATATACAATGATTGTTGTAATTTACTATATAAATCAAATATTTACATTTGCTATATAAATCTAAGGTTTAAGTAAAAAAATGTTACTTGTGCATATTTTACCCATTATTATTATGTGTTGTGATATCGGACGATTGTAGGTAGATAAAAATTGTAGCTTAGACCCATAACAGCATTCAAATGCAATATTACAAAAGGTAAAGGCATATGCAAGTCTCATTACGTTTATTTTTTAACCTTTAAGAGCTTTACGAATTGTATTATGTATACAATACATAATAAAAAAATTATACAAAACCAATTTGATCGTCCTGCCCTTATCCAACTCTAAGTGGGGTCGGCACTATATGTTACAAACATGTTGTCACATGATTTGGCTACGTATTTTATGACCGGACGCCTGCCTGACGTCAACTTACCTTAGTCGTATTTTACGACCTCTTGGTAAGAAAGAAGGTGGTCTATTCTACTCAGCCCGATACCACACGGCGGGTCAACTTACTTCAGTCTCCTTTTACGACATCTCGATAATAAATGAGGGTGGTCTATTCTACTCAGCCGTATACCACAAAGCGGGTCAACTTACCTTAGTCGCCTTTTACGACACCTCGATAAAAAAATGTGGGTGGCATATTCTACTCATTGGATTGGTACCTACCGGATTGGTATCCGGCTGAGTAGAACACGGCATACAAAAACAATTTGATATACTTAATAAAAATGGATAAAAATATTATGGCAAGTGATGCATTCTTATCAGGTATATATCAGCGATACTTTAACAAAATGAGATATATACATACTGCACTTTTAATAACACATGCTCTTTTTATTTATAATATTAATAATATAAATCAAAATGTTAATAATAAGTTAAATTGAAGGACAACTTACCAGCCAACTCGCTTTGATTGTGGTCATTCTGACCAGATCCATTTACACAAATCGACACCAGCAATATGCAAAAGCACGTCCACATCTTGCAGTATGAATTTTAATATGAGGAAAATTATATGAACAAGCTTATATATACACGTATCGTTCAAAAATTGATAAAGGAAACCAAGGAACTAGTTTTGCATCTTAAGTCATTTAACAATACACAGAAACAAAACATCATGCTTAATACAGCTATATGATATGAATTTCATATGCAGTTTGATTGTTGAACCTAATTCTGTTCAGTGAGCGCGGATTAAAAAATCATCGCATCATAAAATCACATTCGTTTTCGAAGCTATCTTGAAAAAATTAAAAGGTTTTTCTTAGGGACTTGAATGTTGATTCCCTAAAATATGAATAATAAACATATCATAGCAACGATTGCATACATATATAGCAATTATTGTCTAACGGCAATCGGCGTTTCACCTGCCTTCAAGGTCAAGGATTAATTTTTTCCTCATACTTCTTGCTAATAGTAAATATATTATACTAAATTATACATTTACTTTCATATTTTTAACTTATATACGCAAAACTTTAAGTCTTAAGATATACTGATGTCCTCACTATCACCTCTCGTGAAATGGACTTTTAATCGACAAATTATCAGTGTTTTCGTCTTGATAGTCCTTTCTTTATCATTTCTTCATCGCTTTATCATTTTTTATCAAATTGATACATGTTTACATGCAGAATCCCACACAACTGTTGTGTTTTTTATCGAGTCTAAACGTAACAAATTAAAATAAAAATTTAAGGCTCTATAGATAAAATGTTTTGTCCCGAATGCGTCAATTATATATGACGGTAATCTTATAAAAGCTATAAAAAATATGTAGACTTCATTATGAAGTTGTCTTGACTTGTCTATTGATACATAGCATAGTAGAAGAATCAAAATACCATAAACTTTTAAAAAATCCCTTTCATTACAGACGGCGTCCTTGTAATTTTTTAAATTTAGATTTGCCGAATGACATATCCATGAGTAGAATAGACCACCAACATTTTTTACCGAGGTGTCGTAAAAGGCCAGTAAGGTAAGTTGTCCCACCGTGCGGTATCGGGTTGAGTAGAATAGACCACCCTCTTTCTTACCGAGGGGTCGTAAAATACGACTAAGGTAAGTTGACGTCAGACAGGCGGCCGGTTGCAGCCAAATCATGTGACAACAAGTTTGTAACATGTTGTGCCGAGCCCACTTAGAGTGTGATAAAGTGAAGAGAATGATGATGATAGCCATGGTCTGCACAATATTTGTTTCTGTTAATTATCAAAAGCTGAGACCAATATCTCAAGAAGCCTGAAATCTTTCGAAGTGCACATATAGATTCTTCGATCTGGAATCCTAATTTCCTAAACCTAGCTAAACCTCCATTTCAGTTTCAATACATTTAAAACATTTTATCAAGTTGTCATTGAAAAAAGTAATAAAAGATTATCTTAATATAAGCTGTATTTTCATTAAATTTGCATCTGAAGCTGTTTGCTAACAAAACTAAATAATTCACGTGACAATAAGATTACACACACATTAGTACACGTTTTATTAAAAATAAAAACAATTGTATTTAAATAATAAACGGTACAGTAATTTCTAAACACATAAAATTAATTCAATTTGGTACTTTAGGGAACTCCCTACTTTCAGGGAGTTCCCTAAAAAACGATTACTTTTCACAGCGGAAGTAAATAAGGAAAATGATTTGCTTTATATGGAAGTGAATATGAATTTTATGAGACCTTGAAAATTAGTATGCGTACTTGATGTCACTTTATTTTATAAGGAACTAGATACTGTCTACAACTACATCAGCTTGAACTTCAGTACCGAGATAAACGATTCATTTCCCCCAAAAGAAAAGAAGACAAAATTTAACTTATCTTTAGTGTTTGTAATATTAGTACAAGTATTATTACATTATTTTAATTCAATCTATACAAGTTATATAAACGAAGTCGGTGAAGGAAACATCGTGACGAAACCTTCATATCTCTAGAGAGTTCTGGGGATATATGTAACCTACCGAGACCTACCATACATATCCATTCCAGTAAAGAACATTGCAGCGTGGTAGGTTTCACGAGTAGGTCTAACCCCTTCTCTCCTTAAACGGATCAAGAAGGCCTATGCCCAGCAGTGGAATAGTAACTGGCCGTTACTTTACTGATGAAAAGTGGAAAAAATTATAAAAATAAAATTTTATAAAAATCGTAACAACTCAAAAATTATGGGTCCTTTTATTTACCAAAATTTTACTGGTTTTATTAAACAGGTTTCCTTCGGTCCACAATTTGCGGGAAACCCTGTATATGATGAGTTTCAACTTCACAATGGAAAAAAAACTTTGGCTTTCTATATAAAGAAAGATAAATGATGAATTATGTGATTGTTATCGTTGTTAAATAAAGGACATTGCAGTAAAGGAAAACTATTTATGTCACCGATAAGGAATGCATCGCTGACCACATAGCTTAACACAATAATATACACATTGTATAATTGGTATAAACTGCTATCAGACGTGATTATTATTACAAATATATACTATTAAAACACATACTGTGTATATGTAAGAAATTTCTTTACCGAAGAGCGTGTGACAAATTACAATTATAAATTGGACACAAAAATTTTAACAGAAAAATTCATTGGTGCCTGCCTTGAGGTCGAACCCGTGACTCCCTCGCAAAAGTCGCACGGTCTCACCGCTAGGCTATAACAGCTATCTGTTATATTAAGGGTAAATCTAAATTCATAATTAAAGTTATATTAAAATTTAATATTAAAGTAACAGTTATACTGAACAAAATACTCACATTTAGTGATTTTTTTTTGAGAAATCAATCTAATGAAATTTCAGCTAGTTTAGTAAGCTAATAGTAGTTAGCCAAGTACCCAATTCACATATCGAGTATATATGGTACTTGTATAATTTAGTAAACAAACCAATAAACCATGAATCTAAATACTCATACTTTGTACACATACGGCATTACGCTGTATACTAGAAAAATACACGCGAGTTTGTGGTTAACCATAAACCTAGTCCTAATAAATAAAACCAGGTCAATGCATTATTTTTTAGTCGTTTAGCCAGCATCCGCTGTAAATAACTAATAACAGTATCTTTAATGAAAATGGGTGTGTTAAACTGATTTATGTCTTGATTAATGTATAAATACTGCTAAAAAATATAAATATCATAACATCATGATGGTATTAATATTGAATACTTAATAGCAACAAATTACCAAGAGCAATTACAATTACAATTAGCAAGATTGTACCAGATGACAATAATTCTGTCCACTAATAAAGAATTTCGTCCTTCTATGGAGATTGCGGGAACCAGTAGCTCAATGTGAACTGGTAAATGAGATCATCGCATGTGCCGCAAGTCAAATAATCAGCAACGTTTTCTAGGGTCTCGCACTCCAAAATATGATTTTTGAATCTTATTCCTAATTATAAACTTTTAGAATCGCTCTAAACAGTAAATATAATTAGTGTAGGAAAATAAGGGAAAAGAGGTACCTGGAGATGGGGTTTCTTCTCTTCCCGTTCCTTCGATAATTTCACTACAGTCTATTTGCGGTAATTTCGTGTTAATAACGTTCACAGGTCACTACACTCACTCCCGTGCGCGTTATACACTTTTTTTAAGGTTTTAAATGCGTAGTTTTCAAAATGCGTGATGCGTTCAACCAACTCTCGAAGTAGCGGCGGCGATTGCGATGTGAACTTGCGGGCGAGAGATGGCGAAATGGGAGAATGGATGGGATTGGTCAAGGAGGTCACGTGATGCGTAAGAGTGTAATAGACTAAAAATAAAATATATATTAAAGCGGCGCGTACAACTCCCCCGGCCTAGAGGTTTTCCTCTAAAAAGAAATAAATAAGTAAATAAAGTGAAGAAGAAGTGATGAGATTGTAATAATATGTATATAATAGATGCGTTAAATTATTGCGTAGGTAGCGGACAAAGTCTTATCACCGGTCGTATGTAACTACCAGATGCGGTTCTTACTTGCACTGTCCTAGTTATACTGTCCTTCCCAGGATATAGCCTCTCAACTACTCCCAAGGGCCAGCAAAGGGGGTGCGCGTTTGTGTCTTTTATTACAACTACAGTGCCTAGTATGATAGGGTTTGTCGGAGTATTCCACTTCTCTCTTTGTTGCAGAGAAGTGAGATATTCCTGGCTCCACCGAGACCAAAAGGAATGCGTTATTTTGTTTAACAATTCATACCGTGATAAATTGTTTGAAGATATATTCGTACAATCTTCAGCGGGTAAATATCTAATGGGCGTTACGTTTAAAAAGTGATTTGGCGTCAACGCGGATGCATCAGAAGGATCTGAACTGAGGACGCACAAAGGCCTGCTGTTCAGCAGTCCTTCAATTTGCACGAGTATTGTTAGAAACTCTTCATAAGTAAGAATCTGCGAGCCTATTACTTTGAATAGGTGTGTTTTAACACTTCTAACGTTGATTTCGCTCAAACCGTTAAAATGCGGACCGTACGGTGGACTGTGTTTGAATTGAACGCGATATTCAGACAGGTGCTGACCGATGCAGTTGTTATGAGCGTTAGATTTTAAAAGCGTATAAATGTCGTTTAGTTTTCTTTTTGCGCCTATAAAATTAGTAGCACCGTCACTGTATATCATTGAGACGGGACCTCTTCGACATATGAAACGTTTAAAAGCGGCGAGAAATAAGTCAGTACTGAGATCTGTGACTAATTCTAAATGGACTGCTTTAGTGTTTAAACACACAAATAAGCATACGTAAGCTTTATGGCTTTTTATTCCTCTGCGGCGAATATGCGTAATGTAAAATGGGCCTGCGTAATCTACTGCGGTGTACACGAATGCCTTCGCTCCTGACACTCGAAATGCTGGTAGATCTCCCATAGGAGGGAACGTACACTTCGGGTTAAGACGAAAGCAGGTGTTGCATTTATGTACTGTTCTCCTTATTAAATTTCGTGCTGAGATTATCCAGTACCTTTGCCTGACAAGCGTTAAAAGAAGTGCGGGGCCAGTGTGGAGATTAATTCTATGATAATGCTCCACCATTAATTCTGTTACTCTGTCTTTAGAGGGTAATAAAATCGGATGTTTCTGCCCATAGTCGAGTTGTGAATTTGAAAGCCTGCCCCCGACCCTGAGCAGATTGCTTTCATCGACAAAGGGTTTTAGTTTTAAAATGGTTTTACCACATTGTTTATTATTTTTAAGAGCAAGAATATCTTGTGCGAAATGTTTGTCTTGAACAAATTTTATAATATGCGATTCCGCCACTTCTAAATCTTTGACAGTTATACAACCCCTAGAGCTGAGAATTTTAGCAAAACGTAATATATATACTACTATGCGTAGTAACTTTGACCAAGTTGAAATGCGTATTACAAGTTGTTGTAAATAATGGGGTTCTGATGCGTGCGGATTTTCTGCTGTAAGAGCAACTGTCTTAGCTTCAAGTATAAGGGAATCATTGAAGTTATTGGTAAATGGTTTAATAGACCATTGTGGAAAAGGAGACGATACCCATGGTGGAGCATAAAACCAAAGACTACAGTTAATAAGCTCTTTAGGCGTTACAGGACGGGATATAATGTCCGCGGGGTTCTCCTGCCCACAAATATGAAACCAATTTTCGGCAGGCAGTTTAGCGTTGATTTCCGTTATTCTATTGGCTATAAAAGTTTGAAATTTGAACGCGGGTGAATGTATCCACGTAAGCGCCACCGTGGAGTCTGAAAAGGCGTATATTTTCTCAATATTTATGCGTTTACTGAGTGTTTCCCGTATGACTTCTAACAGATTAGCCAGAAGCAATGCACCACAGAGTTCTAACCGGGCGAGAGATATTTTCTTTAAAGGAGCGATGCGTGATTTCGAGGTAAGTAAATGTACAATACCCTCTGAAAATTCGTTAGGACTAACTCTAATGTACACTGCTGCACCATAGCACTGTTCGCTAGCGTCAGCAAACCCCATTAGCGTGACGTGCGAGTTTGAAGTGGCTCCAATATGCCGAGGTATCTTTATGTCACTTAAGTAACACAGATTATTATAAAAATATTTCCATTTATTTAAAATTGAAATAGGCACTGGGCTGTCCCAGTCTAAATTAAGTTTCCAGCACTCTTGTACGAGTAGTTTCATGTAAGCGGTAACGGGACTGATTAGGCCTAGCGGATCAAATAGTCTCGCGGTGACTGAGAGGATAGTGCGTTTGGTACATTCCGAGATGTCAGTATTGATCTGAAATATAAAATCATCGTCCATAGGATGCCACTGCATGCCTACGACTTTGGTGCTTGCGTTTACATCTTTATCGAATTCGACTACCTGCGGATTTTTGAGAGATGCGGGTATTTTTTGTAATACTTGTGGGTTGTTAGATATCCATTTCACTAATTTAAATCCTCCCGATAAGAACATGTCATTCATTTCATTATACGTGCGTTCTGCAATTTCTACTCCATCGACAGAATTTATATAATCGTCCATGTACATGTGGTGTTTTGCTTCATGTGCCGCTAGTGGCCATCGATTGCAACTGACAGCCGCGAGCTGACGTACTACTCTCATGGCGAGATATGGAGAACTAGAAACGCCGAACGAAACCCTATTAAACTCATAAGTAGTTATTTCTTCGTTCGGATGGAATCTATAAAGTATTCTCTGAAAGCGCGTATGTTCGCTAGTAAGCTTGACTTGAAAGTACATTTTTTCAATATCACTAGCGATAACAACGGGAAATAAACGCAAGTTTATTAAAATATCATAAATGTTGCATTGTAAATTAGACCCCGTATAAAGAATGTCATTGAGAGAATTTCCAGAAGTAGTTTTACAACTGGCATCAAGTACGATTCTAGTTTTAGAAGTTTGTTTATCTGGCCTATAGACGGCACGATGCGGTATATAGTAACAGTTGCTGTCATGAATGGGAGTCCTGACCTCGCTAAGATAACCATCATCAATATAATTTTGAATAGTTTCATTATAATCCTTACGAAGTTCCGGGTTAGAATTTAGCCTTTTTTCTAAAGCGAGTAATCGGCGTTTTGCTGTAAAATACGAGTTACCTAACTCGGAGGTTTTAGATTTAAAGGGCAAGTGAACAGTGTATCGGCCTGTATCGTCACGTGAATACGTTGACTGAAAAATGCGTTCACAATTTTCGTCATCCGGACTAATATGTTTTACATTTGGTACACTTTCAAGTTCCCAAAAGCGTCGCGTCAACTCTTCTAAAGAGTCTGAATTTATTTTACAGAAGAACGATTGATTTGCGTTGCGGATTGATGCGTTGCGAGTGTGAGCGGGTTGAGAAGCGGAGCGATTATCACAATCTGCTTTGCCCATAGCGATATAACCTAGCGTAGTTTGTAATGCGACCACAGATGAATGTGGTGAAGTAACTTTATCGCTCCCGATGACTAATGGGAATATTTCGTTTCCTAGCAAACAATCAATCCCTAAAGGAGTGTCAAAATCGTCATCAGCCATCGGTAAAAATCGTAAATGCTCTAATTGTAATATATCGACGGGTACGTGAGGTAAATAATCAGTAATACTATTTATTACGCGAGCGTTTATAGTGTAAAAACAACGTGGATCAAATCGTGAATGTATTTTAAACGTCGTCTGCCCGAACGATGTGCTCTCCGTTTGCCCTATGCCCCTGACCGTCGTAGAAGCGGGAGTAATTGGTAACTGAAGTCGCTCGCAACAACTTCTAGTTATAAAATTGCTCATGGAACCTGTATCCAAGAAGGCCCGAATTTTATTCGGTTTATTATCGTTATAAACAACGACGGACGCAGTCGGCAACAATACCGTAGTATTATTCTGTTCTTGTGCAATGTTTCGCGCCGGAGTTGTCACTGATAACGCTAAGTCATCGGAGCGAGCGCACGGAGTGTGCGTATGCGCCGGTGGCGGCGATCGGCCACCGAACGTTTGCGAATGTGAAAGGTCGGCCGCCGTCGGCGCGGCAGCGGCCGGCTGAGGGACGCGGTCGCGGGCGCGGGGATCGGACTCGTTATTGTTCAATGCGCTAGATGATGCATCATAGGATCGCGGCGTCGTGTGTTCGTTCCTGCGTAGGGCACTATAATCATCATAATGCAGCAGCGTATGATGTTTTGAGCGGCATGTTTTGCATTTGCTCAGTGAGTTGCAGAATTGTAGCTTGTGAAAACCTAAGCAATTTTTGCAAAATTTATTTTTTAAAACGATGTTATTTCTAGCTTTTACGTCATTATTTAAAAACACCTTGCACATGAATAAAGGATGCGGTTCGCTTAAGTTGCAAACAATACAACGACGTTGGAAAGTATTAATTTGTGATTGAGATGCGGTGGTATTTATAACAAATGAGTGAGTAGGTTTCGGCTTAGTGTAATTATTAACATGTTTTTTATTAAAATGTTGAGAATATGAAGTTCCGGAATTGCGAAGCGTTTGAATTTTACTCTGCTCTTTTATGAAGTTCGTTAACATATCAAAAGTTGGTATATCTACGTGCCGGTGCGACTGTTCGAATAAGTTAACGGTTTCTTTGTCTAACTTATCAAGTGCAATATGCGTCATCATACAATCCGATAAATCATTAATATTTAATCGGCACAGTGCGGCCTGAGCAGAGCAAAACTGTTCTAAAAAGGAATCTAACGATTGATTCACTTTAAAGTTCAACATTTGATTTATGTACATGCTAGCCTGTACCCTGACGTCCTGATATTTTTCGATGAGTGCGTTCCATATTATGTTATAATTATTTGCGGTGGGTGGTATCCCCGAACAAACAGTTAGGGCTTTACCTGATAAACACCCCACTAGATATTGAACCCTTTCGGCATCAGTGAGTTTAATATTATCATGTACGAGACTTTTAAAATTTTCGAAAAATAGCGACCATTTGACAGGTGACCCATCAAACGAGGCTAACTGTAATGGCGGCAATTTATGATGCAATAATTCTGATTGCTGTGTAACGCGGGAATCATTCTTAGATTTGTTGAGTGTCTCTAATACATGTTTAATATAACAATATAGTTCATCAAATGAATTTAGCGACGAATAATTAGGCCTTGAATTTATGTCATCCTCTAAATATGCAATATTTAAAGCATCTAGCGTTTCAATAAAATCAGAACGGACTTTGTCAATAGATAAAACGCGGGCTTGAAATTGGTTCATACAAATTGTCTCTGAGACCTTTAAACTTAAATTATATACATCTTGTACAATCTGGAAAAGGCTATCGCGTTTAGCTTCTAATCGAATTATATTCTGATTTGAATTGGGTGATTCACTTTTGTTTTGCTTGTTTTTGCTAGCCATATTGAAGTTGTACTCAACTGACAGCCCGTAATGCGACTATAGTTTAAATATGAAATACGATAAATAAGATAATAAATATACTAAATAATATAAAATACACAATATTTATAATAAGTAAATGAATTTGTATGCGTGATTTATGCGTAAAATGTATGACTTGAAAATAAATAGCGTAATAATAATATAAAGTGGGTAGATTTTTTTATGCGGTTACGATAATAAAGTGATGCAATATGCGTGTTACAATGAATTAGTGTTAAGAATGGATTTTATTATCCGAATCGATAGGACCAAGAGACTTGTAGGAAAATAAGGGAAAAGAGGTACCTGGAGATGGGGTTTCTTCTCTTCCCGTTCCTTCGATAATTTCACTACAGTCTATTTGCGGTAATTTCGTGTTAATAACGTTCACAGGTCACTACACTCACTCCCGTGCGCGTTATACACTTTTTTTAAGGTTTTAAATGCGTAGTTTTCAAAATGCGTGATGCGTTCAACCAACTCTCGAAGTAGCGGCGGCGATTGCGATGTGAACTTGCGGGCGAGAGATGGCGAAATGGGAGAATGGATGGGATTGGTCAAGGAGGTCACGTGATGCGTAAGAGTGTAATAGACTAAAAATAAAATATATATTAAAGCGGCGCGTACAATTAGGAAAGAACATATTTGCCTTTTTAATAACTGAAGTTAACACGATACACATTGCTTGTGCCAGTACAAGTAAAAAAAATTGAGATTTAATGCAATTTGTTCTACGATTTTAAAAGCTTTTATTTAACTTGCCGTGTTTGTATGTGAAGGTGGATGGTATCTTGCAAGTTAAATTTGACTTCCCTTTGTCCGATTGAAATGAAATTTTACATACTGGTCCTGTCCCGATAACGCGGCATGTTTACGATAAGCATGACCTAATGCTGCTGCCAGGATTGGCTCCAGTCAAGGGAACTCCTCGAAGCTTAACAGTAGGGACATGAAATTTTGTTAAAAAAAATTACCTTGATTTGTTATATTGAATATAAAACGATAATACTTTTTTTTCAGTAATGTAACAGTCGCATATGCTGATGTAAACGTAAGTACGACATACAAGGCGCATAGCTTTGTGCATGCAATACTCCTGAATTTAAGGAAGCATCTGTTATTTATACGGCAGGTATGTTGGAGTCGCACCGACTTAAACAACCTAAGTTTTCCACCACGCTGTAGGCGTGGGCAGTGCAAGGACAGAGTACCATTGAGCACATCGCCCTCATCCCCGCCGGCAGCAACTCTGAACCCCAGGATGCGCCATCTCTAGGTCGGGGGCCTTTCTAAAAGTGGCCTCTCCAAAGAGGCATTCTTAGGTTGATGATCCTTGATGCTTGTGACACTTTTGCTCTCTTCTTTATACATTTTAAGCCATTAAAGTTGCTTTTATCATCTAACGCGGTCTCATCAATCATAAGTAATGAGACAAATAAAGTGAAAAGAAAAAGTATTTCTGGTCATGAACTCTTCCATGTCAGATATTATTTTATTTTATATAAATATAATATTTAAAATTAGCGCTATATAATAAAAAAAAATATTGCACAGTGAGTGTTTTATGTTTATACGAAATATTTTTGTCTTCCAATTCGCATTAAAGCAGCGTACTGAATCCAAGTTTCATTCTTTTTTATCTTAAGAAAAACGAGAAGTAGAGTTAAAAGCGCCAACTTCAGTTCTTAAAATCAGCTTACAATAACCAGCGCGCTTGATTGGTGTGATTGTGATCCCTGTGCTTTCTCTTAAATACCGATAACAATGCTCCGTATAATTAATCATTATTTTAGAAAGTCAGTTCGTAACCACGGCTGATGCAACTCTGCCGAAACGTCGAACCTTGTAAAAAGGTAACTCGATTTTGTCGCGATGTGACACGATTTGTTTTTAAATATCAGTATCATTAAACACTATTGTTATCGATTGGTAACAATAATAATTGTGCCCTTTATCGGTGAGTAACTGGTCATCTCTTGGAGTACGTTACGTTAGTCCGTATTGGACACAGAAATTAAGCCTAGCTTCCTCGTTACACTTCATTATTTACTTTTATAGCTGTTCTATAAATGCAAAATTTGAACTTACTCGTAATTTTTTTAGGTAAAATTAATTCGTTAATCAACTAAGTCTTTATTTAAATATTTAACACCTGTTTATTATCGTATGGTGATATCGTCAATATGGCTGAATGTGATACGATTTAATGAATATACTATTAGAATTTAAATGGAACAGATATGACTAATAAGTAGTACTGCTAATTTTCGTTCTATATTCTTTATATTTATATATTACTAGCTGTGATGGCAGCTTTGCCTGTATGGAAATCAATGTCTAACAAGGTATTTCCCATGTAAATCCCGACCCCGCGGTATTTCTAAGATAATAATAGCCTATATGTTGCCCCACAACCTTCTCTATCAAAATCGGTTCAATCGTTCCGGATAATCTAATATTATTCTAAACCTTCAAAAATTGCACTGTACTATAGTAAAAACCGGACAAAAATCTGTTCTGTAGCTTTTAACGAAATGATCACATATACAGAGATTTTTGGGGTTTTATTTTAGTTGATATGTTTTCTTGTTGTTACTATGTGTGTTTTATGTTTATGTATAAATTTATCCAATTTTAATTAATCACAGCATTTTGTTACATTAAGTTACAATTACTTTTGTTATATAATCGTTTACTAAGTAATGTCTTACGAGACAGTCAATTAGCCGCCTGAAAAATTAAATTTTTGGAAGTTGGTAAAGAACTCCGAATACTTGAATAAAATATTTTAATGTATGTCATATATTTAACTTTGAATTTAATACAAATGGACCGTTTAAGTATCAAAAAATGAATGATTCTTTATTATATGCACTGTCAAATTAATCATGACTTGTTGTCAGGTTTAATTTGACTTTGCTTGTAATTTGATGTGAATTTGTATAATTTGACTTCAAAAGAGTAAAATTAGGTTGCAGTGTATCATCACTAACATTTTTTATTCGTCTAAAATATATTTTTTTAATAAATCAGAGTTGTCAAAGTTATGAGTACAATCGAATTAATCAATCGAAACTGAATAACTTTAGGTATTTTAACACGTGTAGTCAAATCAGCCCGCCGCTGAATGTATCCTATTGACTTGAAATTTTAAAGATACGTGGCATCTACAATTTAAGTCCGCGTGATTCTCTGCGAGAGAAGTTTAAGGAAATAGGTATTCTTACATTTGCTTCACAGTATATTTAAACAATGTAATTTTTGTACATAAAAATATAAAGAATTATAAAACGATGGGTGATGTATATAATAGACAAAGTAGCAACCGACATAAGCTTGCGACTCCTGCTTTGCGCCTAGCAAAAGTACGTAAATCGTTTGTGGGTATGGGTATAAGATTCTATAATAAAATTCCGAAATCAATTTTGCCCATGCCATTACAGCAGTTTAAAACCACTGTTAAAAAGAGGCTGATACAGAAAGCCTACTATACTGTTGAAGATTACTTAGATGATAAGGATGTGTGGATATAGGTGCACTTCTACCCTGTACAAGACAGAATAAATAAATGTAAGTAGTTCTAAGATTTATATTTTAAAAAGAGCAACCGCCGAGTTTCATGCAGGCTCTTCTCGGTAGGAACAGCTTTCCGAACCAGCAGCAAAGTTGACGATTCAAAAGCACTTGTTTACAAGTTTACTTGAATAAAGAATATTTTGAATTTGAATTTGAAATAATATGTTTTAATAATAATGAAAAATAAACTCTTCATAAAAATTAAAACGACCACAATAATTTATAAACCAAAATTATATAAAATAAAATCTACTGGTATAAAAAAAACAATATGGTTAAAGAAGTATGTTTCACTTTGGTTATTTTTTAGTGTTATACATAATATTTATTTGCATTAATATCTAATCGGGTAAAGTTCTTCCCAGATTTGGACTCTGTTCTCTTTCAGATTCTTATGTATAGAGAAATCATCTGCAATGCGCAAGTACTTCCGGTCATCGGGTTTCATAGGTGGCCAGTGCAGACCTTCTAGTTCAGGAAGATCACCGCGGGGATTAGGGTCGCTGCAACATTACTATATTAATTACTAAACGATTTATTTTACAATATAATTTAACTTCAAATTTTAAAAAATAAATTTTTAATTTAATTTAAATTTCAAAAATTTTTAAATATTATAAAACAATATAATTTAATGTTTTATTCAGTTATAACTATAATATCTAAAAGATGCTTAGGAACTACAACTTTAGCTGAAGTTAAATCTCTAGATACAAAATTTGATGCCTTGTAGAAAAGAATAGGATTGTGATAGATAATGATAATCAAATAAAGTTTGTTTGTCAAAACAATGTTTTGAAACTGGGTAAAATATATCTGATATTGTAGTTGGCTGTAGTCACTTAATTTATGATTTATTTACACAAAATCTTAAATATTGTATTGTCTACATGATTGGCAAATCAAAGTGTCTTTTATTATGTACTAGCTATGCCCCCGGCTTCAACCAAGTGGCAATCGGTATGTCACAAATTTCCCGGCATAATAAAGTAGCCTTTATGTGGCTCCGTAACCTCCTCTATCTGCAATTGAAGATTCCAGCAAAATCAGTTAAGCAATTCCGTAGAATATACTATTAAGCTAAACCTCCACTAAAAAAATCTATTCAAAAATTCTTTGAGAAAGTTTTCAGAAAATCGATCACTTACAGATAAACAACTTTTAGGGACTTTGTTTTATAATATGTATAGATATGTTCATATACATATACCCATCTTCACAATTCTCCTGCCCTTATCCCACTCTAAGTGGGGTCGGCTCAACATGTTACAAACGTGTTGTCACATGATATGGCTACGATTTTACGACCGACCGCCTGTCTGACGTCAACTTACCTAAGTCGTACTTAACGACCCCTCGGTAAGAAAGAGGGTGGTCTATTCTACTCAACCGAATTCCACACGATGGGTCAACTCACCTTAGTCGCCTTTTACGACACCTCGGTACGAAATGAAGATGATATATACTACTCAGCCGGATACCACACGGCTTAAGAACATACATATATGCCCATATTTCTTCATATTTATCTCATTCAATTATAATTTACCCATATCTCGCGAAGTTGTACCAGATGCCTGTCATCCTATCAACAAGGACGGAATCCAAGCCTTCAGTGGAAATGCCCGGGAATCGGAAGCTCAATGGGAACAAATAGATCAGGTCATCATGATGTGCTGCGCCTGTGGACGAAAAATTAAATCGGGAAACGGAATACTTTCTTTACAAGCGTTATTTAATACATTGTATACCATTGTTTGAATAAGAAAAATACTCAAGTATTTATTAAAATAGTAATCAGGGCAAAAGGTGAAGGATTTGATCGACTGATATAAATGTCTCAAATTACATTACGCTAGTAATGGTCGAAAGAACGGATAATAATTTTGTTTACTAGTTGCCTTGATGTTTCACATTTAAGATTTTTTATTTTTGGAATATTTTGTTATAAAAAAAGTAAAGAAGAAGTAAGAAGGTATTGAATTCCATAGCTAAAAAAAATTAAGAGCACACCGACAGGTTTCTTGGTTACAGGATCTTCGTAGAAGCTGTGATTTCCGATATAGCTGAACTCATAGTACCACACTGAGTAAGGTGAATGGCGGCACATGAGTTTTGCCATCCTGTGTACAAGTACAAAATTATCGTGTACGTTATTATCATTAGTTATATTGTTGTTAGTTAAGCAACTAACATCTACGTAACTTATTTGAATGGACATTTAACAATGCTTACCTAGTAACAGGAAAACTTTCAATGGAATCTTGGTACAATAGACCAAGATTTTTAGCACTCTCCGAGTCGTTTCTTAAAGGTTTGTTATGAAGGTAAACGCTGCGTAGTTTCTGTGTAGCGTACGTGGAGTTGTTTCGATCCAATAAGAAAGATATTGGGGCTATTTTGTCCCATTCGGCATTCATTGTATCAGTGAGAGTTTGATTCTTTAAAACCGCTGTGAAGTATACGTTTACATTAAGCATATAAAAATTGATTAGTACTGTATTTATGATATACAACAATTATATAATTACTGAATGCCATCCAGAAGAATTCGTATTCCGTTTGACTGATGATATGCGGAACGGCATGCATCTTGCCCTCACGAATGGCAACCACTGGATCGATGGTCAAAAACCTTTCTTGGCCAAAATCTTTCTCGATAATTGGTTTCCAAAGACTTACGGGATCATACCCAAATTCCTTAAAATTAAAAAACTAATAATTGTAGCTAAGTCATTGATGTTTGCAGAAGCTCGAACCGATATTTTTATGAAATCATGAGGAAAAGAACAGCATCAATGATGGACAGATTGCGTGCGTTAATAGCCCATTTATGAAGCACTGAATTCGAATACATATTCATTCCCAGTGCTTAATAAATGGTCATTATACTAGAATTTAATTTTAATTGAATTTTATTTTTTTAATTTTAATTTTAATTTGTTATACTAACATAGTCTTTAAGTTCCTATATTTTTTTTACTAGCATAATGGATGTAATGTATCAGACATTACATCCATAAAAATTAATATTATTATTATTATATAAGTCAAACTTTTTGTGATAAACAAATTATTTCAATAAGTGCATACTCACATAGAATCCCGGTAAAGAGTTTGCGAATCCTCTCCAGGGTCTCGTTTTAAGACAGTCAAAAATTACTCTAGAGTTATCTGTTGGACAATTCAATATTTCAGCCTGCCTTACAGCCAGACTGTAAAGATTGTCTGGGGTGGGGATGATGCTGATTGGTGACCCACTCATTGAAATGCCTCGATGAAAAAGACCTAGTAAATAATAAATATTAATGAAGTAACGAACTAAAACATTACGTAGCAATATTAGTATTAGTGTATTTATTGATATATTTGAAACAGGAGCAGTATGTTTACGAGATCAGAAAATAATTATAAAATATATTGCCTCCTACACACCACTTGCAGTTGCACTCTATTATTGGTCATTTTAAATCTAATTCATAGTATATTTTACGCATTGTTTATTTTTTGTAATAAAGTCATTTTGTCATAACTATAACCGGGCTATTCAGAAAGGCTAGCTAATTTAAGCCTAGCTAATTTAAAGAGACGTTATAGATTGCCGCAAGTTATTATCAGATTAAGCTGTGCATATATTTCAAAAGAACTCTCTGTACAACTTAATCTAATTACCTAAGTATCGAAGCAAGATCGGAGAAGTCTAGGTAGATATTTCAAAGTCGAAATTGGTATTGTACCTTTGGACATAGGAGAAATCATATGCAGCATGACACTTATAGATCCAGCGCTGCAACCGGTTATTGTAACGCAATTTGGATCTCCACCAAATGCGGCAATGTTGCGTTGTACCCATTTCAGAGCTGCCACTTGATCCTTATAACCATTATTACCAGGAGCCAGCTCATCACCCATACTTAAGAAACCTAAAATAAGATGCCAGTTTTGTTTAATTAGAGTAATATTTCTTCATCTCTGGTGTTTCCGAAGTAGTGATTTTATAATAGTCAAGGTACCGAACTCTTCCATTGTAATCGTGAAATCTATATATTTATGTTATCGTAATATTTATAGAGTACAAGCTGTCAACATCCTATATCTATTATTTTTACTAAGCTTTAGCTTAGTTTTAATACGACTTTAATTTTGAATCATTTTTCATGTCTGCTGTTTCTGAGTAGTGATTTTATAATAGTCAAGACCTTAATTATTATAAAATCACTACTTCCCTTGTAATCATGAAATCTGTAAGTATATTGATGTTATTGTGATATTTATAAAGTACAAGCTGTCGACGCGCTATAATTACTACTTTTAATAATAAGCTTTAGCTTTAGGAGGGCTTTAATTTAAGTGGTAAATTAAGTTTTTCCTACTTTAGTAGATACGTAATCGTAATCAAGAGATAGATATATCGATAAAGTCGTACTAGCGTTTAGAATTAAAGATACATAAGATAATACAACCATAGAAAGAAAAAATAATCATGAAATGTCAGCTATATTTATTATCATAGACGCCAGGATGGATGAAGATTATACAGTGCGCGTAAGTATCGCGGATTATAGCAAAATAATTTTATTATTACTTTTGTATTATGGATCTCCGCAAAGTAACGCTTAATTCTATAAATTGATTATACAGTGATTTAACATATTGTAATTCAATTACCAAGTGAGCCAAGTCTGTAATTAATTGTTACTAATACAATGTCCCGGTCGAGTAAATATTGTGGTCCTGCTAAGTCACTGCGTCCAGTCATAGAGTAGAATGCTCCTGGATGAATAAAGAAAATCACTGGTAAAAGCTTGGATCTGTAATTAGTTAAGAATATATTATATAATACCTTGTGATCCATTTGTAATGTAAATGATGTGTATTAAATTTGTTTTACCTGTTCTTTTTAAGTGGAGCGTAGACATTAATGGTGAGACAATTTTCATCGATGTAATAGCTGGGATCGACCAACAATGGACACGCTGGGCCATCTTTACTCGCATCCACAGGTGTTTTATACTCGAGAATTAATTTGGGTGGCTGTTAAATTGAATGTTTAGCAGTAGGGTGCGAAAAGAAGGTGTTTAAGAAAAATTTATTTAATTAATAAAATTTATTATGCTCAGATAGCATTCTTAAGGTTACGTAAGTTTTTATTTGACGCATTCTAATGTCATCATCAACAGTTGAACGTCTACGATTCAATGTTTATCAGTCACTTTGATTTATGAATCTTGTTTTAAGCATTCTGACTTTACTTTATTTTAACGCCACTACGTCACTTAAATTTCGTATACATTGAATATTTCTCATCCAATTAAACTAAAATCACAAAGAATTTTTATTTTATTCAGTTATTACTCTAAATAAAGATAAAGAATAAAGAGCCTCTAATTTTATGCTAGTACACAGTGGTTAGCTGGACGAATAGCGCTCGTTCGTTGCATAATGTCACAAGTCTCAATCACCTGAAACCGTAGTTCTCCTACCGGAGGCTCTGCATAGTAAATACCACGATAGGACTCAAACTTGCGACCACGTCGCGTTGTATTGTAGCTTCCACGGAACTCTCCAGATGGTGAAACAACAATTGGCTGCTGAGAATCTGTCAAAAGATTGATCTCAAAGAAGAAATGTAATTTACTACTATAATGTGAAAAAGTAATTCCAGGTTTCTTCTTAGTATTAACTAGCAAAATTTCTAAATTACAAACTTTTGTAAATTACAAGTAAATAAGTTTTTAATTCAACTAGAATAAAGCACATAATGAATTTGAATCGAAATGATTTACATAAACACTATCAGCTCCATTTCTATCAAAAAATATTTAAATATAGTAAGAAGGAAAAAATATGCAAAATACAGTAAGTTAAAAAAAACTTGATTATAAAGACATAACGTCGCATAATTAGCGACATGCGACCTTCACTTGCAGCTATCTCTTGAAATTAAAGTTTATCCTTATTACATTTACTCCTCTTTATTTTAAAAAATATACTCGGGTGATTACACGTATTATTCTTTAAATTCATTGTTGCTATTGTGCGCAAATCACGAAAAATTTTTAGTTCAGAGCAACTTGGGTCGATTGATGTTTATGAACTCTACTATATGTTTAAATTAAGTACTAAAAAGGAATGTTAAAAGTCTAATTTTTCGTTAGCAAAATGTTTAGTGCAAATTTATTCGAAATAAATTAAAAATTAAATAGTAAATATTAATAGATTATGAGTAAAATCAACATAAAATAACAAGTTCCCTGCGCTGAACCAATACGTTCCTGAGCCATATACGTGTTTCAGGGCAGAAATCCCTTTTTCCGGTTTTTTTTTCAAATGTTTTTATTTATTTGGGTTTTCCTGTGACAACGTAAAAACTTTATTTCTACTTCTGCGTTAGGACAGGAAATGTGTTAATATTGGCACATTTCCGATATTCAGAATATAAATTGAAAACAATCTTATAAAGAAGTTATAGCTATACGTTTGTTAAAAGCTTACACTAATAATTTTACCAATATTCAAAATTTCTTACCCATATCGTATTCTTACATATTATTCTAAATTATTAAATAATTCAAATAAATCACAGATTATTGTTTTTATTAAAATAATCAATTTATTATCATGAAGTCATAAGCGTTGCATATTTATTGGAATGCGTATAAAATGTAGAATATATTTTAAATTCCAACTGACCTGGTGGGTCGCAATGTTCGTGGTTATGTATTTCTCCATGGTTATGGTTGTGTTTGTGCGCGCATGCTACAACGAACACTAGTAATATACACAACAATGTTTTCATTTTGAAACCTACGGCAGTACTGACAGGAAAAACAAGAATCACCTTATATATAAATACATAGGCTTATGTAGAGCAGGATTATTCCCAATGAATTCGACGACGTAAACATTTATTGAAATACTTTATCGTGTACCTACTACTTTTTTCTAAGGATACAACGAAGTACAATGATGGATAACACCCGTCCGGATGTCTGTCTGTAAGATAGAAATCAATTAAGTCACTGTATAGTTCCTATTGCAAACTTAGTTCAAGATTGAAATATCAAAACGTTTTACGTGCCTCAGCAAAGTAACATAAATTTATTATTTAGGCAGACGGACAGATTATTAACAATCTGTATATTAAGATATAACGATTCCATACTGTGTATTAAGTTATAACGATTCAAAATCTTAGACGAATGAGCTATTGAAGAGTATTGGTATATTAAGAGTGTTGTTGTGTATTTGTGATATTAATCAAGAAAAAAAAGCATAAAAGATATTAAGAATATATATTTTTTTAAATTACGTATTCGACGATGCTATTCAATAATTTATGACTTTATAGAATATTGTTATTTTCTTTCATTGTTTGATCAAATCAAAATAATAATATATATATTCTTAGAATTTAAATCCAAATTTAATAATAAAAAAAAATAAAGCACTTAACTTATAACTTTATTTATTTTACAATTTATGATCTACTTAATTTACATAACAGCACACAAGGAGAAAATAAACGAAAATGCTTACAGAATCACGCCGATCACCTTAACACAGTACACTAACACTTTTTCACCACGAAGTCAACCGACAGAAAGGGAAGACCGCTTGCTAGACAGCACTATTTATACTTTTAGCAGACGTGTTATCCGCATACCCTCCTTAATTATTGTTTCACATCTAACACGGCCTCTCCTGACCGTGCTTCGTCCTCGACAGCAACCTGGATCTCACCGTCACCACATGGCTGCTCAGCGGGTTGAACTGAGCCGCTTCCTCTTATCTCATCGGACGTGTCATCCGTACAGACGTCTATCCCCGCGGACTGCTCCGCACCCTGTTGCCAAGATGGACCTGCTTCAGAGTCCTCAATTTCATCACCTAAAAATGCAGATCAATTAATATAATTCATGGACATTAAATTTATTCGATGTCACATTTCCATCTTCTTTCAGCAACTTTCGAGAATTTCACAAGTCATATACATCATCAGAATTCAATAAACACACATAACACGTGCCATCGATACCGATTAACAGTTGTAAAGCTGAAGCTTGAGTTGTTTTGTGCTTTGTAACATTTATGACCAACTGCAACTTTCCCAAAACGTCAGACCAAGAGGCATCGTTATGATTTGCCTCAATACGTATCATGTTCAAAACTGTTCGTACATATCGCTCCGCTTGACCATTGGAGTGGTGCATCTCTGGTGTGATATGATGAATATCACATCCTTGCTCTTTGACCCATTTTACAAAATTCGCGGATTCAAACATTCGTCCGCGGTCAGTTATAAGTTGGTTTGGTGCGCCGAATAGCGAAAAAGCGTTGCTCATTATTTTTTTTAACTCGTCCGCATCTTGTCTACGCATAGGATATAGCAAACAGTATTTTGTAAATGCATCCACTAGTACAAGTACAAATTTGTATCCCTGAGACACTGGCAATGGTCCCAAAGCGTCGACGTGAATACTATTGAAGGGGATATCCGGTTTTTCCCAAGACGTTATGAATTGATGAGGAGCTCTAGGAACCCGTTTCTTTGAAATACAAATTAAACAGTGTGCTACATATTTACTTACGAACTGTCTGAGACCGGGAAACCAGAAATGTCTTTTGAGTCTCATTATCAGCGGCTTGCGCGATATGTGCCCAATTACGAGGGTGAATGTGGTTAACTGCTTTGGTCAATACAGGATTACGGCTGAGATAGTCAGCGTGAGACATACTGACACCCTTTCTATATTCAATGGTAAACGTAAAATCTTGCAAATACATCCAGCAGCGTGTAACGCGGGGCAAAATATCCTTTTTTCGTTCAGTTGCTTTAAGAGCATTACAATCTGTCACTATCTTAAAATCAATTCCCACTAAGTAATGCCGAAAATGTTGTAATGCTTTGACAACCGCCAAGGTTTCAAGTTCATACGAGTGATATCTAGACTCGGCATCTTGAGTCACTTTACTGTAGTATCCTACAACTCGCTTTATGTTATTTAAATGAATTTAAAATAATATGGCCCCGTATCCAACACTGCTAGCATCTGTGTGCAGTTCAGTTGGCAACTTTTGATCAAATATTGCGAGAATTGGATCATTAGTTAAACAAGTAATAATGTACTGTCGAGCCTGTTCTTGTTGTTTTCCCCACTCAAACTTTTCACCTTTTTTAGTTAATCTTGCAATGGAAGTGGTCTTGGAAGAGTAACCTTCTATATATCGTCTGAAATAACCAGCCAAACCTAGGAAATGACGCACCTGTTTTACATTTATAGGGATGGGTGCATTAATTAGAGCTTCGACTTTACGAGGGCTCGGCTTGACCTGACCTTCACTAACCAATCTACCAAGATATTCCACCTCAGTAGTTAGAAATGAACATTTTTTGAGATTTATGGAAAAGCCTGCCTTGGTAAGAGTTTGTAAAACACTGCGCAAAAGCGTTATGCCTTCAGGTACCGAAGAACTCATAAGAAGCACATCGTCAATATAAACAAGAACATTACCAGCCTCTATATGATGACGCAATGTATTATTTATAATACGCTGGTAAACAATTGGGGCATTAGCAAGACCGTATGGCATTTTAACATACTCGTAATGACCCTCTGGGGTAACGAACCCAGTTTTACTTATAGACAGCTCATCTAAAGGTATCTGGTGAAAACAGGTGGCCATATCTAAACTAGAAAAATACTTGAATCCGCCAAGTCTATCTACGTGGTCGTCTATTAAAGGGAGTGGGTAGCGGTCTTTGACAGTTACTCTGTTTAGTGCACGAAAATCTACACACAGCCTATCCGATCCATCCCGTTTCTTAACCAAAATGATCGGGCTAGAATATTCCGATATTGATTCTCTAATTATGCCTTTATTCAATAAGTCACTGATTATTTCCCGCACCCTCAGTTTTTCCTGATGGGATAACTTATATGGACGATACACAATCGGGGATTCATCTTTTAATGTAATCGTCATTTTACCCGAAGTGACTGTTGTCGTAGCAGTGCCAGATATTAAAAACTCTAAAAACTCATTTATAACTTGTTTTAAGCATTCAAATGATTCACCACGAATTGTGGTGCTAATTTCTGGTATTTCAGACTGTTTAACCTCACACGCCTGTATTATATTTTTACCAGTATTCGTTAAATACTGCTCATGCTTAGTACGCACGTACGTTATTCCATCACGATTTGGAACGTCTGTCCCTATAATTATCGGTGTACTCATACACTCAGAAGGAACAACCATTAAATCAACTTCGATAGAAATTTGACTAAATTCAATAGTAAGAGTTACATAATACCTACAAGTAATCTCGTGATCGCTAATTCCCTTTAATTTACATAACGTGGTCTTCTTTTGACAAGAGAAATATTTCAAAACATTATCAGAGATCAGAGATACATTAAGAGCACCACTATCAATGAGTACATCTACAGGGATACCCTCTATTACAGCCGTAGTTATATCGGTATTTTTTGAAACCGCCTTAAAATACTCACGACAAAGGTTAACGTTGCGTTTGTTACGTGATTGCGATCTGTCTTTTGCAAAACAAGTGTCTTCCGTATGACCAGGTTTTTTGCAAAACTCACATATATTACGATTACTTACTACTTTTGAGTTTGGCTCTGGTTTTGGTTCAACGCTTTCAGTTCTAATTCTTTTAGAACATTGATAACTCTTATGACCCGTTTTATTACAAACAAAACACTTTAGAATAGAACGAGGCGGCAGTGACCGTTTCTTTTGTTGTGTGGGGTAACGAGTGTCTTGCTTAGGTTGACTAGCTTTCGTATAGTTGTGTAAAAAAGGCACAATTTTGTCAGGTGATAGATTTGCATTTATGCACGCCGCCCGTATTTGTGGGTCCGTTATACCCCTGACTACTATTAATGTCATTAACTCTTCACTCAATCCCTTTACTATTCGTAAACGTAATACCACGCGACGAGCATACTCAGCATAAGTAAGGAATTTATCGGACGTAATTATTCATAGCTTCGTATAAAATATTGGCATAATCTAGTCTTCGCGGGCAAAGAGGTTTAAATTCTGCTTTAAAATTAGCCCATGTTCTATCTTTTGTAACCCATTCGTGAAGCCACGTTTTAGCATCGCCCTTTAAATAAGACGCAACGCGCGACAAACACTCATGGTCTGTCCAACCGTTTGCAACTAAGGCCCTGTCAACTTCTTCGCACCAGAGATCTATGTCATGCATAGATGGGTCAAAATTTGATACAAAATAATTTTGATTGCGGACCGGATTAAATAATTTAATCGCTTCTACTAGAGTTTGTGCAGAGGTACTCGGAATACTTTCATTATTCACTGAATAGTTCTCGGTACTAACCGAAGGCGAATTAACATCTGCGCTATTACAGTTACTTGATTTAGACTGAAAGGTTTCTACCGTCGAATTATTATCATGAAGCGAAACTTTACAATTATTATTAATAATTTCGTCTGTATTCGCGTTTACACCCGATAAAATGACCGATTTACTGTTGGAAGTAACGATACTAGAATCTGTTGAAGTTACGTAATTATTTTCAAGCTTCTTTAAACGATTTAGAATAGCATCTAATGCTTCATTTATCGAACTACCCGCACGAACACCGGACGGCGACCTATGCTTCGATGAACGTGATCGCGATCGCGGGCGCGAAGGTGTTTGTGTACGGTGTCGGCGTGATTTTTTACGAGATCTTTCCGAAGATCTACCGCCCATTTTAGAATTAATCACAAAACACAAAAGAAAATTGAAATATTCTCAAAGTTGCTGTTTTGTAAATGATTTAAAAAAATAGTCTAAATAATGGATGCCGAAGCTGGAAAGGCCTAGGGTAGACCGATCCCCTCTTCTGATCTTAGAATTTAAATCCAAATTTAATAATAAAAAAAAATAAAGCACTTAACTTATAACTTTATTTATTTTACAATTTATGATCTACTTAATTTACATAACAGCACACAAGGAGAAAATAAACGAAAATGCTTACAGAATCACGCCGATCACCTTAACACAGTACACTAACACTTTTTCACCACGAAGTCAACCGACAGAAAGGGAAGACCGCTTGCTAGACAGCACTATTTATACTTTTAGCAGACGTGTTATCCGCATACCCTCCTTAATTATTGTTTCACATCTAACAATATAATAATAATAATTACATACATAAATAAATACATATTTTCATACTTGTAAAAACGTAATGATAATTTATAAACCAAGACGATAATTACCGGAATAATAAAACACTTTATATGCTTAAAGAAGAAATAATTTTTATTTGAATTAATATTTAATTGGATAAAGTTCTTCCCACACTTGGAGTCTGTCCTCTTTCATGTTCTTATGAATAGAGAAATCATCTCCAATGCGCAAGTACTTCCGGTCGTCGGGTTTCATCGCTGGCCAATGCAAGCCTTGTAGTTCAGGAAGATCGACACGTGGATTCGGGTCTCTGCAACATTATCATATTTAATTTATAGAATTAGGCGTTACTTTGCGGAGATCCATAATACAAAAGTAATAATAAAATTATTTTGCTATAATCCGCGATACAGTAAATAGAAAATATGTATAGTGCTAAATGTATAGTGTATGTGAACTTGAAACTTGAAACGATCAGATAAATGTTTCAAGTTAAAGCTTGTTGCACGTGTTCAGAGGTAAAGGTGGGGTTGAACCGATTACTATATAACAATGCTTGTTCGCATAACGCTTCGGTTTGCGATTTTGTCGTGGAGTCTATCTCATGATGATGCTTCGGTTGCGGAGCGAAACGATTGTTGAGTTTGTGTTAGTGAACGTGTGTAGTGCTTGTGTATTGTGGTGGCAGTGGTGGAGGTTTGTGCATGTGTTTTTACGAATCCTGCATGTAACGGGTATGAAAAACGGATAGTCCACTATACATTTAGCACTATACATATTTTTTATTTACTGTATCGCGGATTATAGCAAAATAATCTTATTATTACTTTTATATTATCATATTTGTTACTAAGCGGCAATATTACTGTATTGTATTCACACACTAGCACCTAAACTGAAGCTAAATGAGAAGATACAAAATAAGATACTTGTAGACAAGAACAGAATAGTGATGGTTCAGTAAAATATGTTAGTCAAAACAGCGTTTTTATGGTTAAAATGAATAATATGAATTAAAGTTGGCTTTAGTGGCTTGATTTGTGATTCATCTACACAATACTTAAGCATTTGTATCGTTAACATTTTTGGCTAATCGAAGTATAAGTATTATAAATGTGGATACATTTGTTCGGAGCCACAAATAAATCTATCTCGATCAATTATAATTTACCCGTATCTCGCGAAGTTGTACCAGATGCCTGTCATCCTATCAACAAGGACTGAATCCAAGCCTTCAGTGGAAATGCCCGGGAATCGGAAGCTCAATGGGAACAAATAGATCAGGTCATCATGATGTGCTGCGGCTGAAATGAAAAATCAATATATGTAATTACAATACATTTAATCGTAGGAGTGTAGTACAATACATTTAATCATAAGAAAGAACTCTTCTTTTGCAAGCGCTGTTAAATAAATTGTGTGTCAGTGTATACTCTCGTTCAAATCAAAAAAATATCTACCTACATTAAATTAGGACAAGGCTGAAGGATTTATTGGACATTATATAAAAATATGAATATAATAAAATTTAATTTAGCTACATACACTAGTAATAGTAGGAAAGAGAGGATAATAATTAATTAATTTTCGTTCGCATTCCTATTAGTATGTATTATATGATGGAGTTAGAAATAATATTTTATGGCAAAAAAATTGATCGCTGAATTTAGTAATTTCAAAAAAATTGAACTTACCAACAGGTTTGTTAGTGACAGGATCTTCGTAGAAGCTGTGATTTCCGATATAGCTGAACTGATAGTACCACACTGGGTAAGGTGAATGTCGGCACATGAGTTTTGCCATCCTGTAAAAGAATTATCACGCATTGAATGTCTAAATTATGCGAAATAATTATAAAGCAGTCAAATTTTAAATGTTATAAATAGATTAGTATGCTGCATCGACGGAAGTATTTAGTGCCTCGGGAATTCAGTTTTAATAGCATTCAGTAATGCGCTTGGAAGCGAAAGAAATAATACAATAGTGTCCTCGACTACGTAACTGGATTTCGGATCTGCTCTGTAATCTGTATTAAAATAAAGAGTCTGATCGAGTCACTAGGTGTTTTCCTTTGAATCCACGAACCCTGTACGTAACAATATTATTTTGCTATAATCGCAATATTATGATTTCTTTTGTATCATGGATTTTCGCAAATTAACTTAAAAATTAAATAAAATTAAAAATTTCTATGAAATATTTTTAATGGATTTAAGAATGCTTACCTATGAACAGGAAAACTTTCAACAGAATCTTGGTATAATAGACCAAGATTTTTAGCACTCTCCGAGTCGTTCCTTAAAGGTTTGTTATGAAGGTAAACGCTGCGTAGTTTCTGTGTAGCGTATGTGGAGTTATTTCGATCCAATAAGAAAGATATAGGTGCTATTTTGTCCCATTCTGCATTCATTTTATCAATGAGAGTTTGATTTTTTAAAACCGCTGTGGAGAATACGATTACATTAAGCATGTAAAAATTGATTTGTGCTATATTCATGATATATAAAAATAATATATTATTACTGAATGCCATCCAGAAGAATTCGTCTTCCGTTTGACTGATGATATATGGAACTGCGTGCATCTTGCCCTCACGAATGGCATCCACTGGATCGATTGGCAAAAACCTTTCTTGGCCAAAATCTTTCTCGATAATTGGCATCCAAATACCCACAGGATCGTACGCAAATTCCTAAAATAAAAAATAAACCAATTGCAAAGAATAAATAAAACAATTGAAGGTGACAAAAAAAAATTTAAGCACAATGTGTACTTACATAGAATCCCAGTATAGAGTTTGCGAATTCTCTCCAGGGTTTAGTCTTAAGACAGTCAAAAATAACTTTAGAGTTATCTGTCGGACAGTTCAATATTTCAGCCTGCCTTACAGCCAGCCTGTAAAGATTGTCTGGTGTGGGACCCTTGTAGAATGGTGACCCACTCATTGAAATGCCTCGATGAAAAAGACCTAATAAATGTTTAAAAAAACAAATTAAGAAATCACTCATTCTATGTAAATTTCAATGACGGGTTTAGGTTTAATGCCACCTGCTTATCATACCGTTCTTAATGCTACAATAAAAAGGGTTTGGATAAAGGTGGCTTTATTTTTATGTCCGCGGCGATTGATGAAAAGTATTTTATCCTATTTCCCTTATGACTAGTTATCAAAAGGCCATGTTGTGGCCTCCGTATTCTCCGGATCTAATTCCTTTGGATTTCTTTATTCGGGTTGGCTTTTAAAATTAGATGGAAAATTAACAGGAATCAATAATTAAATAAACGTTTTTAAAACTGCAACTGCACTAAACTTTTATAAAAGGCTTTTTTGCAAAAGTACTATATTACCTCATTGCTTTAGGAAACTCTTGTTATTAAGCACAGTTTGACACAAGTTAACGAATTAATAAGAAAAATTGTTTTTTTTGTCAAATTTACCCCTTTTGCACATTAATGATAATACCCTTGTAGTTATATCAGATTTATTATAACATTTTAAAATCTCTATTAAACAAGCATTTTTTTGAAATAGTTGGCCACTTACAAATTAGCACATTTTGTGTCACAACATGCGCGCTTAGTCGTAATAAATATTTACAATACTTTAACACTAAAATTGGAGTTCAAAGTCGTTTTTCCAAAAATTTACAACAGCCGCTCATATAATTCACTTTATATCTATTTGTACTGTTCATGAACATTATTATAATATTACAAAAAGGCCAAAAATTTCACTTATTTTTAGCTGTGTTAATCGGAAGCGCAAAAAAGTGTGAAAAATTTGACGATTTAAAAAAGTTCATAACTTGGGCACTACCACAAAAAACTATATTTTTAGATGTAGTTGCGTAGATTTACTATCAGGTGTTACCAGGTTATTCATTAATTTTGTGACACCCTTTACATATACAGCTTAAACTAAGTATTCAAGTGTCGAAGCAAATTACGTCTAAATTAAGTCTACGTAGGTAGTTCCAATATTATATTTGGTATTGTACCTTTAGACATAGGTGAAATCATATGCAACATGACACTTATAGATCCAGCGCTGTAGCCGGTTATCGTAACGCAATTTGGATCTCCACCGAATGCGGCAATGTTGCGTTGTACCCATTTAAGAGCTGCCACTTGATCCTTATAACCATTATTACCAGGAGCTAGCTCATCGCCCGTACTCAGGAAACCTAAAGTATGATATAAGGTTTAGTTTAATTAAAGAAAACATTTGTCATCTCTGCTGTTTCCAAAATCGTGATTTTTTAAAATATATAATATTCAAAGTACCAAACCTCTACATCGTTAACATGAAATCTGTGTATTAATGTTATGTCATGATATTAATAAAGTACAAGTTGTCGATGTCATTTAATCTGTATTGTTTTTGAACTTTAGCTTAGTTATGGTGCTTGAACTTTTAGCTGGAGTGGTAAATTTAGTGTGTCCTACTTTAGTACGCTAATATAAGAGATAGATTTATCAATAAAGTCGTTATTTCATTTGAAACAGGAGATAATACAGACACATAAATAAAAATAATCATGCCATGGTAACTATATTAATAGAAGGATACCTAATGGAGGTAAATGAAGATTATACGACCATACTAAGATTATTCTCGTCTTTCGAAACCATTGGGCATAGATATTTTACAAAGTGTAATTCAATTACCAAGTGAGCCAAGTCTGTAATTAATTGTTACTAATACGATGTCACGGTCGAGCAAATATTGTGGTCCTGCTAAGTCACTGCGTCCAGTCATAGAATAAAATCCTCCTGGATGTATAAAGAAAATCACCGGTAACGGCTTGGACCTGCAAATTAATTAAAGAATATTTAACGATTCGTCATTTATTTGTAATGTAAATTATGCGTAATAATTATTATAACTATTACCTGTCCTTTTTAAGTGGAGCGTAGACATTAATGGTGAGACAATTTTCATCGATGTAATAACTGGGATCGACCAACAATGGACACGCTGGGCCATCTTTACTCGCATCCACAGGTGTTTTATACTCGAGAATCAATTTGGGTGGCTGTTAAATTAATTGTTTATCAAAATGATGCCAAAAAAGATGATTAAAAAAATTGTATGGGCCTTGATCAAATGAAATTTTCGATTTGAACACACTAAGACACTCTGAGTCTGGCTTTTTCTTCTCTAGTAAAACAGCTTACTTATGCGCTCCGTAATTACTTAAATATTAAAGCCCTTATATGGTTTTAATATAATGCTATGTATCGCTTAAGAACATAGTGACATAAGCCTTTTTAAAACAGTAACATTTCAGTAACTTCTTGAGTCCCATATAATACAAAATATCAATTTCTATGCTAACACAGGCTGGTTAGCCAGACGAACAGCGTATATTGCAGTGCCCGTAGTTATGTTATAAGTCCCACTCACCTGAAATCGCAGTTCTCCTACCGGAGGCTCTGCATAGTAAATACCACGATAGGACTCAAACTTGCGACCACGTCGCGATGTATTATAGCTTCCACGGAATTCTCCAGAAGGTGAAACCACAATTGGCTGCTTAGGATCTGTCAAAAGATTTATATCAAGGCATAAAATCATAGACATAGATTTGATAAGCTAACGGTTGACTAATTAAGGCCAATTTTAAGTGGAAATTCATTTTTAATGTAATTGACTACAATATTACAAAACTCTAACCACCTTTGTCCCTTTTAGGTATCAAGTTATGTAAAATTTAATTTGGGTCTCAAATGAGTTTTCACAGTATATTCTAGTTTGAGTTTTAAACTCATTTGAATCATGAGTTTTCAACTCAAAGTATATTCTAATATTCTACTTGAGTTCTAAACTCAACTCTATCTTAAATATCTAGTTTATCCTTATTGCTTACAGCAACATATATTTATCTATTTATTAGTTTGTATAAAATATGTATTATAATATGAGCATTTATATAATTTATGTATTAGTTTGTACTTATTAGCATTTAAGTTTATTATTATACACCGCCTACCTACTCTGTACTGTACAGTTTTCCTGATCCAAAGGTTGTCTGGAAGAAATCGCTGATAAGCGATAAGGCCGCCTTTTGTGCATTACAAAATTTTTTATGTTGTGTAGTGTTAAGCATATGTTTGTAATTTTGAATTTGGTGTACAATAAAGGATAAATAAATAAATAAAAACATCGCTTCACTTTTTTAATAAAAAAAAAATTCAAGAGATTACATGGAAACAGTACAAACTTTTTTTAATAATTGTTGTTTGTTGTCCACGCACCACGAAAGCAACTAGTCTAGTCTAGGAAAGGAAAGTAAAAAATAGCAATTTCATTCAATCAAATATCATTTTTACGAATTAAGAAGTTTAATTCTTCCAGTACACACATTTATTCAAAATATGTATTTAAACCTGACTAAATGAGCGCTTATACATCGATAAATATTTAATTAATGAATAAAAAAGACAATTAAAAAACAATTACTTAATAATAAATCTTTTATAACAAGAAACAAGAATTTTGATACGGATAAAAATGCGGTGTTTGTAATAATTTTAGTAATACTACACATTTTTTTTAATTTCCATAGCAAGAGGCAGTTACTATTTGACAGCAATGTAAATTACTGCAAGATATATAAGAATTCACTCTTGCAAATTTATATTTATTTTAAACCATCATTATCCTCCTGCCCTACCCACTTTAAGCGGGTTCGGAACAACATTTCTCAACACTACATATTTTATGACCGGCCGCCTGCCTGACGTAAACCGATTACGTGACTATTTAATTATTATTTAAAATAAGGAGCAATCTTTTCAGAGTACCATAATAATAAAATAAAAGATAACACAATGATAAAAATCACAAATCTTTGTTTTCATTAATTATTATGTACTCAAAAGCGCTGTATATTTCGAAATTCTTAATATTAACTATAGAATATATTCTAAAGAACTATGTAACTGACCTGCTGGATCGAAGTGTGCATGGTTATGGTATTTTCCATGGTAGTGGTTATGATTGTGTTTATGCGCGCATGCTACAACTACCACCAGTAAAACAAACAATAACGTTTTCATCTTGAAACCTATGGCTTTACTGACAGGAAAATCACAAGAATCACCTTATATATGCCTATATGCCTATTGAGAACAGGCTTATTCTGAATGAATTCGACGAGGTAAATATTAAACGTAATGAATGCTTTATCGTGCATACAACGCTTTCTTAATATTAAAGTGACCTAATACAAAATAAGGCTTAATTGCGTTAGATATATTATAATCCATATTTTAATGACATCACACTACGAACTATAAAAAAAAACTAAGTGTTTTCTAACTCTTTTAAGTTATTGGTATCTTTTTTTCTATTTGCCACAAAATAACTGTCACTTTCATACTAAACGTGTGAAATACTACTTCATTTTAATCCACGCTGGTGGATTAGATGATGACCAGGATTGAATACGTAGCAGCATAATGTTTCAATAAATCCATACCAATATTATAAAGTCAGTCCGTCTGTCTGCCTGTTACGCTTTCACGATTTATTCACTGGACCAATACTGATGAAGTTCTTTATAAATAAAGTTTATACACCTGAGTATAAAACAGGATAAGAAAATTCTTTCAATTTTTCGGATAGAGTAAAAACCCAAATTGCATTATTGATGGTACTTAACGCTAAATGTTGGCGCAAGCGAAGTTGCGAGTACCATATGTATAGTATCCGGCAATAAATAATGCACATCGAGGCTTAGAGAGAGAAAATCGGCTAGATTCTGTTTCAAAGAGCGTGTCTCTGTCGCACAGACTGACGAACCCGTGTGAAACGTCACATACTTACTGAGTGACAGAGACAGCAGCGCTCTACGGAACCGAACTGGCTGTTTCGTTCTAAACATCGATGTGCATTATTTAATGCCGAGTACTATACGTGTATAAATATATAACTTTAACATTACTATGAACTCACTTTCTGTGATAAAACACATAGATAATAATATTTATCGGCCATTTTAAATTGTTCAATAAAGAAACGTGAAGTTGTGAAATAAAAACATATTTCTACATTATTTCTTAGTAATGTTTTTTTTTAAGTCTATATTACTCCAATATTTTTGTAACTACTCCGGTCGCCAACTATGACAACCTAAATACACTGATAACTAGTGAAGTATCATAGAATCAGAATAATGCATACATTCAACAGTACATTCTAAAGCAGGTCATAAGTAATTGATTGAAATAGAACAACCCACTTTTTCTTTGTGGCTTTTTATTCAACGACTGAGCTACTGAGTAGACAAAAACATACGGTTAGACAAAATTGAACATAAAAGCTAGCTGTATGGTCGTTGATCTTTGTCTTGAAAATATATATTGCTACTAATATGTCACGGACCAAAATTTTGAAATAAAGTTTTTATGTACATACGTATTCAAAAATAAAAATAATAAGTTTCATCGATGCTTAAGTACAATTCATTATCGTTTATCGTATATTAGTGAATTTTTTTCTTTTGTTTTTTTCGTTCGTATCAAAGTATACGAAGTTATTGGACCTAACACGAAGTATTAGAACTGTTTCTAGATAATAACTTAATTTTTTTTTAAGTTTTTGTAATGGCGGGTAATTATTGTCGGTAGTATCGGTACTAGGCTGTTAAAAATACAATGAAAACAAAAATAATTCCTAGGTAACACGCCATTCGTATTAAAGTATGTATTTAAAACTATATATGTAGTATATCTACCAGTTGTCCGTCACCCATAACACTAGTATTAAGTTACTTACTTTGGGGATGGAGGACCGTGTGTGTAAGTGTCCCATATTTTTATTATTATTATTATTATATTCCCATTCATTGACTGTCCCGTTGGCACAGTGGCCACCTTCAGAACCGCGGATCGTGGGTTCGATTCCCCCCAAGAGCCAACATTTTCTGGAAACAATTTGTTGGTTCTTAGAGCCTGAGTATATTTTTGTATTAAAGTATGTATTTAAAATTATATATTTATATCTTTACCAGTTGTTTGTCACCCATAACACATGTATTAAGTTGCTTACTTTGAGGACTGACGACCATGTGTGTAAATGTCCATATATTTATTTATTTACTTTATTGTATTCCCTTCTGACAATAATTAATGACTGTGTACACCAAAAGTTGGAATAGGTAAAACAGAGTAAAACTATCCAATTGTTTGTTTATATGCAAATGAATAAGGAAAACACGCATTACTCAGAATTGTTTATAAATTTTAATTTAACCTCGACCTTGCACTTGATATAAGTAATTCCAATTCTAATATACAGTGCTCAGTTTATTAAGCCAAAGTTACAAAATTTTAGATGCGGCTTTTGATTAGTTTAATGAAACCTATTATTCATACACTGTACTCACTATTATTAAATATTATTATAATTTTTAAAATTGATTTAAATAATTATTGTAATTGTAAAAAATAGATTAATTAAATACTTCTCATTTAATTAATAATAATACAAACATAGAAAAGTCTGTTTCATTATCTAATTGAAGAGTAGGTATAGATCTTAAACTAACCCCGTGTTTTTTATTAACTTTGAAATAATTAATGTACTTTTATTTATTTAATAGTAGATAAGAATAAAGTTTCACGTACAGGACCAAAATAATATTTATACACGCAAATTTAATTACTTGGCCTTCGCAACGGTATCTTGACTAATTACTGTTCAAAATATTAAATAAATTTATGGATTTTTAGCACGCAGGATAAACAGGATTAATTTATTTTAATTAGTTTTGCAGTTTATTATTTTCTATGTATTCAGAGTTCTCTTTGACTCCAGTTTAATAAAAATCAATTAAGCGCTTGAGGAAAATGAAAATTTAAAAGCCTCATTTGGAAATACCCAGCAATAGTCAGGTGGTCGTGGTAATTTCAAAGTTAGTTAACCTACTTTTGCTACTTTTGTTGTTCAGTTAACCTATAACATAAGATTACTATAAGACAAAAACAAATAAGGATCTATAAATATGTTAGTTGTATTATACAGGGCGGTATTTTTAGAGGACTTTTGAGAGATAATGGTTATTGAGAGAATTTATATAAATAATTTAAACAATTTGTTTAAATCGAGTTAAATTCAAGGGCAACTTACCAGCCAACTCGCCGTGATTGTAGTTGTGATCAGATGCATATACACAAATCGACACCAGCAATATGCAAAAGCACGTCCACATCTTGCAGTATGAATTTTACAATGAGGCAAATTATACGAAGAAGCTTATAAATACAAGTCTCGTTCAAAATTTGCTTAAATAAACTAAGGAACTATCACTAGTGCATTGCACTTTAAGTCATTTAAGAATGTATAAGAAACGGTACAACGTGCTTATAATAGGGATATGACGAATTTTTTCGCGTGCATTTTCATTGTTGAACCTAATTCTAAACTTTGATTGCTGATAATGAACTCATCGCATCATAAAGTGTCAAATTCGTTCTCATTGTATCTAAATCCATAGGTTTTTCCAATGGATGTTTCGATTTTTTTTCCAATAATATGCAGAAGCAATGTGGAATGTATCGTAATAATTGCATACATAGCAGAATACCTAGCAGAAATAGGTAACTAAGGTGCTTTTGGTGACACCTAACCACAGTTAGACCACAAATATCCTTATCGGTTGATTCACCACTAACCGGTGATATTGGAAATTAAGGTAAAGAATTGAAGCAAACTTTTAATTCAACATAAAACAAAAAATATAACCAAATTACAATACACAAATTCAATATTTAGAACTTTGAGAAAACCAATGTCAATTACAAATGAGCTGTGATAGCCCAGCGGTTAGACAGTGCGACTCTTTCGAGGGGAACACGAGTTCAAAGTCGGGCAGGCACCAATGAGTTATTCTATTAAAACCCATGTGTCTAATTGATAATTGGAATTTATCACACGCTTTTCGGTGAAGGAAAACATCGTGAGGAAACCTGCATATCTCTAGAGAATTCTAGAGATATATGTAACCTATCAATCCGCATTGGAGCAGCATGGTAGGTCTTAGCTCCAACCCTTCTCTCCAGAAACGGAGAGAGAAGGCCTACTCTCAGCAGTGGGATTGTAACAGGCTGCTACTTTACTTTTTTTTTTAATTACAAATGACGATAATCTTAAACAAGTAAAGTAAAAAGCTTTTTACAAAATTTCATGTCCTTACTGTTAACCGTCGAGGAGTTCCCTCGTCCGGAGCCACTCCTCGCAGCATCAGATCATGCTTATCATAAACATGCATGTCATCTAGAATGGAACAGTACGTAAAATTTCAACTCAATCGGACACCGGGAAGTGGGTCACATTTAATTTGCAAGATTCCACCTTCACATACATACACGGAAAGTAAAATGAAATCTTTTATATAGCTGAATATTCTCTTTTTACAGTTGAACTTGATTCTAAAATTGGTAACTGAAATACTGTCTGCTATATAGTTGTTTCTGTTCCTGTTTTTGTTTTTTTTCTGGCTTACAGCGACATCTCAAAAAGTTCCAACTGAACTCGTTCATATGGCACATATGTCAAAGGATTCCTTTTTCTGAAATATGCTTATTTATACATAAGGTATAATTGAAAAGATTTCTTAAAATTTTGCTCTTATAGAAGAAGATATCAAAGAAAACCAAATAATTGATTTGAAAATAAGATAAACGTGCATGTTTTATCGAAAGCAGTTAAATAGTGCAACTTGAAGATAACAAAGAGCGAAAAAACAATAGTATTTAAGTTTTAACAAATGAAATTCATTCAATTCTGCACTTTCAGGGAGTTTTCTTAAAGAATATACCTTATTCACTAAAGTGAATAAGGAAAATGATTTGCTTCATATGGAAGTGAAAATGAATTTAAGAGACCTTGAAAAGTTGTATGCATACTTCGACACTTTAGTGACACTTTATTTCATAAGGAAGTAGCTTCGATATAATTCTTCTTGAATCATAAGTCGACATAATTCAAAAACATGCGAATTTTTATTTAGGTTTGATTAAACAGAACATTCGGTAATGCTACTCTGTAAATGATGAGTTTTAACTTCACCAGGGTAGAAAAATCTTTGACTTTCTTTGATGATTTCTATGAAATGATTAATTATAGGATTGTTATCGTTGTGAAATAACTGGAAATCGCAATAAAGGAAAACTATTTATATCACCGATAAGGAATGCATCGCCGACCACATAGCTTAACGCAATAATTTACACATTGTATTATTGGTATAAACCACTATTGCAAATAGTTATTAATAAACTACTTCTAAACACATAATGTGTAGATGTTAGATGCAAAAGAAGAAACCCTACTTTAGTTCAGTATTTTACGTTTGGTTCCAATGTCCCAATTCTATGACTAAATTTTATTTCGTCAATATAATTTAAGAAATAACCACATGTAATATGGTTATTCGAGGATAAAATAAAGGTGACTACTTTGAAAATAATAGTTAAACAACATTTTCATGAATCATATTATTTTATTTTATCAAGCCTTAAACATTTGGTTTTCTATTTTTAATATTTAATTGGATAAAGCTCTTCCCAAACTTGCATTCTGTCTTCTTTCAAGTTTTTGTGGATGGAGAGGTCGTCAGCAATACGTAGATATTTTCGGTCGTCAGGCGTCATAGGTGACCACTGAAGACTATCTAGTTCAGGAAGATCGCCGCGAGGATTTGGATCGCTAGAAATATTTAATAAAAATATTATTTAAAGGTTTTGATTATCTAAAATTAAATTAAATTTATAATGCATTCAATAAAAAAACTCACATTTAGAAAACAACGTAAGTGGTATTCGATATGATGAAATTTCAGCTAGTTTATCTAAGAATTTAATATACCGAATTAAACACCCTTTCTATACAATTTCGTATACAAAACAGTAAACCATGAACCTAACATAATAATAAATCGCTGTATTGTATCGATTCGAGTCTTAATTATCGAGAAAATAGAGCTAAGTTACGAAATTAGGTAAAAATAATTAATAAAGTATAAATCTTAGGATAATGGATTATCTCGTTATAATGAAAATATAATAAAAAGTACTATATAGCAATGACTTACCCGTTTTTAGCAAAATTGTACCAGATGCCGGTCATTTTATCCACTAATAAAGAATCCCTTCCTTCTGTAGAGATTGCGGGGAACCGGTAGCTCAATGTAAACAGGTAAATGAGATCATCGTGATGCGCTGCAACTGAGATAATTAACAACGTTTTATAGAGTTTCGCAGCCCGAAATATGAATATGAATATGACGAAATATGATAGCTGTGATAGCCCAATGATGAGACCGTGCGACTCCCTAGAGACGAACATAGGTTCAAACCCGGGCAGGCACCAATGAGTTTTTCTATTAAAACTGTCTAATTGATATTTGCAATTTATCACACGCTTTTCGGTGAAGGAAAACATCGTGAGGAAACCTGCGTATCTCTAGAGAATTCTGGGAATATGTGTAACCTAGCAATCCGCAATGGAGCAGCGTGATAGGTCTTAGCTTCTATCCTTCTCTCCAAAAAAATGGAGAGAGGAGGCCTATTCCCATCAATAGGATATTAACAGACTGTTACTTTACTTTTTTATAGAGTTTGCAGCCCGAAATATGATTTTCAAATCGTATTCTCACTCGATATGGGCAATATAATTATCGGCATAGGAAATAATCAAGGGACACTTGTATATTTGTTTCCTACCGGATATTGGGTTCACATTCTAGTAACCAGAAATGGGTTCTCGGGTGCTAAATAGTCAAAGTAAGAGCTTTTATGTGAGTGGGATTTTTTAAAAACTACTTTATTTCACTAACAATAAAAATAATAAAATTCTTTATATCAGTTTATCAAAAATCGACAATAATTACAAAATGAAATAAATTCAGAATTTGGTACCTCACAAATATGAGTTAGACCGACCGCTAAATTATAATCGAGTGATTCTGTCCTTGAGCTACTGCAGGAATTAAGGGTAAGAAAATGTCCTTTAAATAGCGGAGCTTACTATAATGAAATCAGTCTCGTTATAAACGTTGACTAGTATGATGATAAGACGCTCACGCTCACGTTATAGATTAAACAATTTCTTGTAAAGTAAGCACTATATTTTTTTGCGGTAATAAAGTTTTTATTCATATCAAAATTATTCACCCTTAAATCCACTCATATGCCATTAGAAAAATTCATGTATATAAATATGCTTACCAACAGGTTTCTTTGTGACTGGGTCTTCATAGTGACTGTGATTTCCGACGTAACTAAATTCGTAATACCAAACGGGGTGTGTAGAGTATCGGCACATCAGATTTGCCATCCTGTGTATTAAAATTTAACGATTAAAACAGTTCGACGTTTGATCTACATATCTAATAATTTTGGCCAATATCACGAACTTAATATAGAAGTAAATAATGATAAACAAAATAAATTACTTTCCTTTAATTCTAACCTTTTTTTTAATTTTAATTTTACTTTTTTATCCTTAAAAAGGATATTTTACTTTACTTTTTTATCAATGTAATTCAATATTTAAGATTTCTAAATTAAAAAAAGAATCATTTTTTATATAATTGTTTTGATCTATACTAATATCACAAAATGAATAACAATTTGTCTAAGCAATATAACAGAACTAACTACTTTGCTATGATCCGCACGGGTTAAGTGAATGCATGCAAAGCCAATGTGTATGAAGCAGGCAAAATCTACGCACCTTATACATGCAGGACTAGCCACCACATGCACTCCAAGGCGCAATTCAACAGCAACAACGCACACAAAAGCAGCACACACACACCCACCACCACAATCTCGACGATCGTTTCGCCCCGAAACCGAAGCATCATCAGGAGGATAGGCTCCACGACAAAAATCGTACTGCGCCGCGCTACCCATACAAGCAATCTTAAATAGTTCAACTCCCACCAATACCCTCCCCTCCAAACACATGTAGCAAAACGGAATTAGATACATTTACTTGCTCGTTAATTAAGTGACCATTGTTATTTTTTATTATCTCAAGTTGCTCTAACGTAGTAAGTCGGAGTCCCTTATCACAAGTGTGGAGAATATGAAATGAATGGTCATTAGGCACTTTATGACCGCTTTCTAGCAATGTTTTGCAAAATTAGAATTTTGTGGTTTATTATTCCTAAACGCAGCCATATGTTCCCAACAATTTGTCTTATTTCTCGTCCTAAAGGATTATTCACAATAATAAAACAAAATGGTTTTTAGTGAGGAGGTAAAAGCAGAAGTTAGTAATGTAATAAATAAGTTGTATTTGCCTGTGTATCCGGAAGATTTCTATCCCATCTGAATATAAGTGGCCCAGATTTTTCGCGCTCTCTGTATCATTTTGAAGTGGTTTGTCGTTAAGGTATACACTGCGTAATTTATGGGATTTCTCAGTTAAATTTTCTGGAGGCAAATCAAATGAGATCGGAGCTATCCTGTCCCAATCAGTGTTCATTGTTTCAGTGAGCGTATTGTTGTTTAAAATAGCTGTTATCATAAAATTATTTAATGTGAGTGTGAATGACATTAAAAGCATAGAGTTGGGGGAGACACAAGTGATAGTGACACAATAAATGATGAGAGGAAAGATGAATTGCGTATACTTCATCATTCTCTAATCACACATAAAAAACAGAGACAGATAGATCACTAGATTATTTCTCGTTAGTGAAATACGATATATTTTAGGCTGGCTTCCCTAGTACGATCACTTTATGGATGGCTAACAGCGAATGGGGTTATTGTAAGACAATGAGTGTCACTGCATTGTTTTTGCCAATACTTATAACTACCGTTATGATTTTCGGCGAATGGCCTATCAATGAACAGATTTGTTCATACCTTTATATTATCTCAATAAAGTGTAACAGCACAACAGTAAATATGCTGATCATCTAGGATCCTACATCACACCTAATCAATATGACTAGGGGCTGCTCGTATTATATATAATATTTTACTTGGCTTATACGGAAAATTACTAAAATTACTCGCTAAAAATTTGTATTGATATCGGTATTTTTTTGCTTACTAAAAGCTTTCCAGAAAAATTCTCCTTTTGTTTGACCGATGATAAAAGGAACGGCGTGCATCTTGCCCTGGCGAATAGCTTCTACTGGATCAATTGTCAAAAATCTCTCTTGACCGAAATCTTTTTCTATAACTGGCTTCCAAATAACGACTGGATCGAAGCTAAATTCCTGAAAATATTATAATTTATATATTAACACGTCATTTAAAACGAATGCCTAAAAATACTGACTACTTTCTACTACAAGAAAACTTGAAAAAGTTATAACTTTAAGAACATGATTGTCATCAGTAAAACTTGATCCAACAGCCGAAGGAGTCTCTTTCAAAAACTTCTGCGGATTAAAGATGAATTTCTGAAGAATTATACTTATGTATTATACTTACATAAAATCCTACCAAGGATCTTCCGAGATCTTGCCAAGACTTTGTCTTAAGGCAATCGATAATAACTTTAGAATTGTCGATTGGACAATTTAGTAGTTGTGCTTGCTTTACAGCTAGATCATACTGGTCGTTTTTAATAGGTTCCTTGTACGTGGCAGATCCGCTGATTGAAATGGCACGGTGAAAAAGACCTGGGGACATGGTTCACTTGCTTATTATAACTGCTGGGTCTGGTTTTATACTTGGACTTTTCTCGTGACAGAACAAAGTTTAAATATTATAAATATTTTTGTTATGAATGAAACTCCAAATTTTACTACTGGGCTTCTAACTTTTGAAGAAGAAAACATGAAATTTGAAGTTACCAATGTCTCCCAAACTTTTGTGTTACACCTTAAAAAATCTTATTTGCCCCTATATATAACTTTCATATTAAAAAATTGTATTTTTCCCTATCATTTCGGCTTTAGGAAGAAAAATTTGCTTTTTTCAATAAATTTATCACCGAAATCTACCATTGCATTTAAATGGCCGGGTAGGGTTAAACCGACCTCTAGGAAGTGAGTACACGTTGGGAAACACTGCCTAAGACTATTTTGGATTACTTATATTGCTAGAGTGATGGTTTCAACACGCCATATAATTTTAATAGCTTTAGATATTATTTTTTCAATCGAACATTGATCTCCGGAAGTAGTAACCTAAGTGGAGCATACATTTGAGACAGACATATCTTTTTATTTTCTATTTAAATTCATACGCATATAGTGAATAGTTTGTAGCAAGTGATATTTACCTTTAGACATAGGTGAGATCATGTGCAGCATCACACTTGTAGCACCCGCACTGCAACCAGATATAGTTACTCTGTTTGGATCACCGCCGAAAGCAGCAATGTTGCGTTGCACCCATTTAAGCGCTGCAACTTGATCTTTAAAGCCATTATTACCAGGAGCAAGCTTGTCACCTGTACTCAGAAAACCTGCAAGAGATGATGCATAATAGTCATCGAATTAAGCATTCACAAAATTAATTTTCTTTCTATCTGTCATTTATTTAACATCAATATATAATATAAAGTAAGAGTTATTTCAATTCAGTTTACGTTATGCCAGTCTCTTAGTTTTTAAAGAAATCACTATCAAAAGCAGTCGGTTTGGAATGCTAAACCAGAAGACCATTAGTTGCTATACGAATTAAATTCATAGAGTTATTATATTAGAACAGGGGAGCTATGGGCAGGTCTGAACATAAGAGTGTCACAATAAATAATGAGAGGGAAGATGAAACTCCTATACTCATCTTTGTCTAATCACATATAAAAAGAGAGACAGACAGATAGTCTCATTCGCTTTTCTATATCGCAATAAGGCACATTTTGAGCTGGCTTCCCTTTTTAAAACTCTTTGATTAAATTACAGCAACTTACGTCAGAGCGGTTTCATTTTTAACAGCAATGAAATTATAAGAGATATTTACCTAAAGATCCAAGTCTGTAGTTAATAGTAACGAGCAGAACGTCACGATCCAGAAGGTAGTGAGGACCGGCTAAGTCACTACGACCTGACATTGTATAAAATCCTCCGGAATGGATATAGAAAATTACTGGCAATGGCTTAATTCTAAAAGAATTATAAATAAAAATTAAGTCTCAAAAATGTTGTACTCATTGAGTTTTTAGGTGTTATTTTTTTATATTATTATAAACTATTTATATAATCTCTTTCTATTTTTATATATATTTATATATATCTCTGTCTCCTTATATCTCTACAGACGATCGATGTCCACTGTTGGTCAGAGGTCTCTTTAAGATACTTGTACCTTGGGTTTGAGGGTTAAATCTTTCTAGAAATTGGATCTACCTGATCGGACCCAATGTTACTTGTATAAAGATAAATAATAATAAATGTAGAATCTTTAGTGAATGTAAAACATCTTTGTAATTGAATAATACAGCGAAAAGGGGTTTGAAAATGGAGAAATACTCGGGATGAAAATAAAAGACGTGCGCACAGTACGTGGCTTAAAAGAAAGGGAAAAAGTTTTATTACAGTGTTGACAATTACAGTATATTCGTTTAGAAACATTTTTATATCTTTAACAGTAATGAACAAGTTTTTTTACTGACTTTACTGACTTAGTTCGCTCCAACTTAAATGTAAACCATCAGCTTTACTATTTGTTTGTTTCTAATACTGCAGGTAAATCGGGAATTTACTTATCGCCGAGATAGAGGAAAATTGACCAACTGCACGTAATTTATGGGAGTTACCCATATCATATAAAACTATCGTGTTATACAATGATTATGTTCGGCTAGAGAATGTTTCGGATTTGAAGGTGCTTAACTAGCATAACATTCAAATTTAGCAAATTAACTTTTAAGAAATATTAACTCCTAAAAAGTAAAATAATTCTACACAGATATACCTGTCTTTCTTAAGTGGAGTATAGACATTGAGGATGAGACAGTTTTCATCGACGGGGTAACCTTTAGAAGTGGGTCGAGGGCAGGACGGGCCATCCTTACTTGCATCTACTGGTTTATCGTACTTGACAATCAATTTGGGTGGCTGACAAATGAAAAATAATATAATGCTTTTCTTTACTCCATAAGTTCAATTGGAATGCATAACTTATTATACGTTACACACATTACATACGTTTCTTCAGAGGTTGTTGCAAGATGTTATTGATTGAAAAATGGAGACTTGATATCATTTGATGCTTTAGCCAAGATCGATAAAAAATTTAAAATACTATGTTTACAATAACTTCTGAATTTAACCTTGCTTAACAACACATAGACGTGTGTCACCAAATTATGTATAGTACGCGGCAATAAATAATGCATATCGAAGCTTAGAGAAAGAAATCGACTAGATTCTGCTCCATAGAGCATTGTCTCTGTCGCACCGACTGACGAACCCGTGCCAAACGTCACATACTAACTGAGTGGCAGAGACAGCACTCTACGAAACCGAACTGGCCGGCTGTTTTGTTCTAAACATCGATGGGCATTATTTAATGCCGGGTACTATACTTCGTAGAACCAACAATTTCAAAGATTAGATTTGATTTGTTTTAATATGTTGAAACTATTGATCTACGCGTAAGTTATACCTATTATAATAATAAAATATTATAAAATTATTGATCTAAGTCAGCTAATAAATTAAAAATTCATTACCTGAAACCTCAGTTCTCCTACAGGTGCTTCAGCATAGTATATGCCGCGATAGGTCTCGAACCCGCGCCCGCGACGTGTAACATTGTAACCCCCTTGAAATTCTCCAGATAAGGAAACCACTACCGGTTGTTCGGAATCTTGGGCAAAAAATAAAGTGTAAAAATAAATGAAAAATGGTAAGTCTACTTTTTGAGATACAATTAGTTTGTTTTAATTAAAAAATAAAGTTTATTATATCTTAGAGCTGAAAGTAGAGAAATAATAACTTTTACCATCTTGTATATGCTGTAATACTAAATTACAGATACCACAACCTTGTACGCCACTCTGCCCCACAATAACACAAGTTTAATAAGACAAAAATATATATGTATCATACAATATACTACACCAAAATACTTATTCATTCCTTAATAATCATAGAATATGTCGCCCACTTAGTATTAAAGTGACCTAATTTAAAATAAGACTTCATTGAGTTAGATACATTGTATATCTTATTTCAACGCCATCTATGACATCTCGCTACGAACTATTAAAAAAAACTAGTGATTTCTAGCTCTTCAAAGTTATGGGTCTTTTTTTACTGCAAATCGCCACAAAACAACAAACGTGCGATATATAAAGCGGCCTTATTTATAAAAAAAAACTAGCATCTTGAAAAAATATGAATATATTCTTAAAAGGACACTTTTGTTATACACTAAAAAACCCAAAATATAAATCATGTAATTAAATAATATTGTTCAAACGTAAACTGAGTTAAAATATAAGCCAAATAAAACACTAATCTTTTGGAAAGACCAACCTGTTGGTACGCCATGTTTGAGATAGTTGTAGTTATATGCGTGTGCACTGACCGTTAAAAATATAACAATGAATAACGTTCTCATCTTACAAAACAACTTATACTGAATGAATAATCCTTTTAACATGCATATATAAGACGTAAACGCATTACTCAAATGACACTGGTTTTCCCGTACCGTGAGGAAATAGTATGTTTACTAGCAGTTGTTCATATGCTTCGCTCAGTGGTGGAAACTTAATTGTAACATTATTTAATAGATACCTTTATCAATTAGGTCGTTGTTTTAATATTATTATGTCGAAAATTTATCCTTTCTGTCTGTTACGCTTTTTCGATTCAGCAATATTGATCAAATTTAGTATAATAGCACTCATACACCGGGCCAACATATAGTATAAAAAAATCCACTTTTCCTAGCGGAGAAAGAAATTATTTAACTATTGTTTTTGCCGCGGGAACAATCTAATGCCGGTGAAATTCTTATATTAGTTTACTTTACAACAACAAAGCGTTTAGCCTATACATATCGATGTTACAGCCTATCAGCCTGTTTTATTTATTGAACGGTTTGGCCACTTGTTTCTGTAGCTCAATATGGTTTCGACTTATCTCCAAATTAACTGTCACTTCAACAGTTTAAATAAATGCTCCGATTGTCTCCAAACTATCCAACCTATAACAGGACTATCCGCTCGGTCAATCTAAAGAATGTCAAATTTCATTAAAATTGATCAAATAGCCTTCTTTAATTCTTTATTTTATTAAACAACCATATATTAATAAAAATATATCAAATATGGACGCATTTATATGCGCAAGGATGACAATACTGGTAGTGTGCACGTTAAAAACGCTGATTTTCTAGATCACTTAAAGTAATTAAATTAAAGTATTAATTTAATTTAATTAGTTAACTAAATTTTTCACAGTTTTTTACTTATTATTTTTAATTACATTTCTGTCTTTTTTTTTCTATTTCTTTTGATTAATTCTTTGTATTAGTTGTTGCTTAATAATTGTTATTCACTATGTTAATTTATTACCAAAACGTAAATAGAGTTAGAACTAAAACCTCAGATCTTTATCTTAATATACTAAACTGTAATTATGACATAATCTGCTTAACAGAAACGAATTTTAATAATAGTGTATTTGATGGTGAGATTTTTGATAACCGATATAATGTATTTAGACGAGACCGTGCTACTTCATGTATAACCAAGGTAGAAGGAGGGGGTGTAGCAATTGCAATTAACAAAAAATATCATGTTATTCGTCAAAGTGCATGGGATAGTGAAATAGAAGATTTATGGGTTACTTTGTTACCTGATACAAATACAAAAAGAAAATATTTAAACCTCTGCCTTTGCTACCTCCCTCCTGACTTACCTATCAAACTTATAAAAATATTCTATAACAATTTACATCGAATAATGTTTCAGTCAATGGAAGAATTGTTTATATGCGTCGGTGACTTCAACACACCTTTTTGTACGTGGAATTCATCTCCTGATTCATCTCATATGTTACCGGGTCCATCGTTAGACATTAAATCGTCACTATTAATTGAAACACTTTCCCTTTGTAGTCTCAAGCAATTCAACAATAAACCAAACAATAATAATCGATTCCTTGATCTGATTCTGTCGAACGCCGATATGCTTCTAGTCAATAAAGTAAAACCGTTAAGTAGAATGGACATTTATCATCCTGCTCTTTCTATAGATATAAACACTACACTGATACCTTGCAAATATCTTACACCCACACGAGAGAAAAGGCTTAACTTTCACAAATGTAATTACCCAATGATTAAAGAAGAGCTTGCCAAAATAGACTGGACTGGCGTAGCCATGATGTCGGACATTGATGAGATGGTTGAACATTTTTATTTACAAATTAATAATATAGTTACGAAGTTTACTCCACGGACCCTAGTCTGTGATAATCACCCTGTTTGGTTTTCTTCTGCTTTGAAATGCTGCTTAAAAGAAAAAAACAAATACCATAGACGTTATAGAATGTATAAAAATCCTCGCGACTACGACACATTTTCATTGCTCCGTAAGAGATGTAAATATTTACTCACTAGATGTTTTGACGCATTTATCCAGTCCACCGAAAATGCCTTAAAAGGGAACATTAAACACTTTTGGAAATTTATTAATAATCGTAGGAATAATAATAATTCTTTTCCATTAACCATGTCTTATGGTAACTCTTTCTCTAGTGATCATCAAGGTATTTGCGAACTGTTTGCTAACTATTTTCAATCAATATTTGTCAGTCAGCACTCACAAACTCTTAGCACTATATCTGTAATGAATTTTAAATTTAACAATTGTCTTTCAAGCATTCAAATTACAAAAAAACAAATTATTAAAAAAATTAAACACTTAGACGGCAGTAAAGGTCCAGGACCTGACGGTCTCCCTCCCTTGTTTATCAAAAATTGTTCATCTGAATTATTGACGCCTTTATTCCTAATTTTTAACCGATCCTTACAACTGGGTGTATTTCCATCACGCTGGAAATCTGCAAACGTCATACCCATTTATAAGTCTGGAGACAAATCCATGTGCGAAAATTATAGACCAATTTGTATTCTCTCCTGCCTTGCCAAGTTATTAGAATCTATAGTGTTTGACACTCTTTCTCATCATGTAACACCCTTCCTATCGCCTAAACAGCACGGTTTTATTAAGAATAGGTCTGCCACAAGCAATCTTTTAGAGTATATGAATTATCTATGTAGTGCTTTCAATAAAAAGGTTCAGGTTGACACTATTTATACAGACTTTGCAAAAGCGTTTGACAAAGTAGATCATAAAATTCTTTCTCGTAAACTTGCTAACTTTGGTATCCATGGTGATCTCCTTCGGTGGTTGGAGTCATACCTGTGTCGGAGAAGTCAGCTAGTAGCTGTTAAAGGCACGTTGTCCAAGCCATATGTATCTACTTCCGGTGTGCCACAGGGCTCACACTTGGGTCCTCTTCTATTTATATATTTCATAAATGATCTAATAGAACGTCTCCTATGTCCCTGTCTGTTATATGCTGATGATCTGAAAGTTTTCTCTGTGATCGCAAAAGCTGATGACTGCATGGCTCTACAGAATGACCTATCAACCATCGCTAAATGGTGCGATGAGAACTTAATGGTACTTAACGTTAATAAGTGTCGCGTAATTTCATTTTCCCGCAAAGCAAACTCTATCACTTTTGACTACTCACTCGATAACACTCTTCTAGAACATGTGACTACATTTAAGGACTTAGGCATACTTTTTGATAATAAGCTTACTTTTCGCGAACACTATGATACCATTTTAAAGAAGAGCAACAATATGTTAGGCTTCATATGTAGATCCACACTTAACTTTCGAAAACCTAATAGCATATTGTTGCTTTATTATGCTTACGTGAGAAGCGTCGTTGAATATAATTCTGTCATCTGGTCACCTTATTATAAAATTCATATAACTCGTATCGAAAGAGTGCAAAAAAAATTCCTTAAAATAATTAATTATAGATATGGTTCCCCGCGCGTATACAATAGTTATGACAAGAGATTAAAAAAATTTCAGTTACATTCGCTAGAATCGCGACGTAAACAACACAGCCTTTTCAATCTTCATAAAATTATTCATTCAACGCTTGATTCATCTGTATTGCTTTCCCTAATTAACTTTAATACTCGCATTAACTCACGTAAGCCGCACAACAAGCCCTTCAACCATCCTGTTCTCTCCAATAAAATATCATTTAACAATCCAATTATTCGAATGTGTCGTTATTACAGTGAAATAGATGTAAACAATTCTTCTCTGGACGTATTTGATAACAATTATAATAAATTTAAAGCACGCTTAAAAATAGTTTCTCCCTAATGTTAATAGTAATTTTTATTTTCTTAGTTTAACTTCATATCGTTTGAATATTATACCCCTAAATTTATACTAAACATGATGTGTACACATATTTTTTGGATTACTGTCTAGTCTTAGTTTTTACATACATATGTTTCATCTTGTACTTCTCCGACTGTACTCTGTTTTGTGTACCTCTTGAAATAAATAAATAAATAATATAACGATTTAGCTCAAAACTGATGCGAAGTTACATGAGTCTTGTTGTAATAAGTTATTTTAACAACTTATTTATAGATAATATAAAAGAGAAAAAATAATATCTTGATCACTTAATGAGAGTAGGCATTGAATTTGCAAATGGCAATCACCGTTGTTTAAATAAACTATCTCATGCAAATACGAACCCCTATTCTCGGTATTACAATTAACAAAACTTGAAATGACAAATGATATTTGATGATTTCCGATTCTGACAAATCATTACCGTTATTATTATTATCAGTTTTATATGATTGCAAATTGTGATAATATTCTCTAGCCCTGTTTATTTAATTATAGAATTTCATAAGCTTAAGAAATGTATCTATTCACATAATAAAAATAAAATTAAAATTGCCTGTAGAATAATGAATGGAACTCTTTCTATTAAATAAATTAACCCAGACGGTCGTCGAAATACAAAGGCGCAACTTGATTCAAAATAGGAAAATTAAGCAGCCTTCGTTTTGAAATTCACAAAACTTAACTAACCTAGGAAAGGCTTTATTAAATAAGCTTCTACTTTCTCGCATTTAGTCTCTCTCAAGTTAATTCTGACATTTCCCAATTATCAACAAATTAAATGAGTTAAAAGAATGTTTTATTTATAAATTCATCCTCTCTCCAACATTTCTCTCACTCGGCGGACATAGTAATGAAGACGTCACACCAGTCACTACCAAACGCACCGGCTGAATCAGACGCGATCAAAGTCACTTCAAAGAAAAAAGTTAATGCGCGGGAAATAGAAAGTGCGACAGAACAACAAAATTAAATACTATATTCATATTAAATGTACTGCATTTAATAACTTCAAAATCAAGTGGATGATTTATGTGACAATAAGTGTCTTTAATTTGGTGAAATTTTATAAAAATTAAGAAAATGTCAGTCATGACGCGGTATTTCTTTTATCTGGTAAGTGATTGCAAAAGTCATACATTCCTTATTTGAAAATTGTATTTTCTACAAACAATTTATATGTATATTAAAAAGCGAATACAATATTTAAATTTACAATATTGCCGATAGAGGCTTGTATCTCTGATTATGTCTGATTAAGGTAAGATATCTCTTCCCTTAATATTAAAAAAGCGATATGTAAAATAAATCTCACAAAGCTGAGAATTATAAACAACTTTTATCATCAGGACTAAACTAGCGTAACAAGCTTTTGTATTTTATTTGTTAACATAAATAATTCATCTTAATACAATATATAAAAAGTATATAGTAAGGATATTTTCAGAAAAAAAGCTAAATTTATTACACAAATATCTCCGATCTTGAATTTGGAGATTAGGCCGACCATACTACTCTTTCATTACGGATTGGTGGGTTACAAATGTCCTTCCATTGAGCCCAACAAATTTTATATACTACTCATATGTCAAGCGCTCTTACTCATCGGCCTTTACAATTATATTATATATCATCATCATCCTCCTGTCCTTCTCCCACTCTAAGTGGGGTCGGCACAACATGTTACAAACATGTTGTCACATGATTTGGCTACGTATTTTACGACTGCCTGCCTCACGTCAACTTACCTTAGTCATATCTTACGACCCCTCGGTAAGAAACAGGATGGTCTATTCTACTCAACCGGACACCACACGACGGGCCGACTTACCTTAGTCGTCTCTTACGATAGAGATCTTTCATTCTAAAAGTGCACGCCCCTCCAATGTCTTTACTCACACACAAAAAACTTATGTACAGACGAAATACACGCAAACTTGTTATTCTAATTGGTTACTCAGTTGCCGGACAGACACGAAAGTAGGAGTACGCATCGATTATTGCCAAAAGTACAGTTAGCATGTCATAAAAAAGAGGATAAATATTTTTTATTTTTTATTTTAAATAATAATTAGATAATTTTTTTCTTTAATAGAAAAATATGGAGAATTTTAAAAAACTATGTGGCGATAAAAACGGGCAAAACTTAACATCTATCATTATTTCATCATTAAAGCCATTGCTTTAATTAAGGAACGAATTGACATGATTGATAGAAATATGTGGGAAAATACGTGTCGAAATGTGAATGATATTGAGATAGAATATATGAAAATTTTTGAATTTATAATTAATGTTGAGTCTGAATCTGAAGATAGCCATGACATGAGTGAATAGCGTTAAAATAGTTAATATTTATTGCGGTTTAATTTTTTTCTTTCTTTACTAATAAAATAAATGAACAGACTTCTGTACATAACGTTTTATTTATCATTCTAATAGTTGCATAATGAATATATGATATGATCTTTATTAAATTAAGTTGGCAAGCTAGCTCTTGATTGCGAACTCACCTGATGGATGCCGATGTAGTTTAAGTTTCTTGAAAGGGTTTGGAGATTAAACGTGTAACCATTCAGGGTTTTTACACGACATCGTACCTGAATGCAAAACCGCTTGGTGGTACGTCTTTGTTAGAAGGGTACGTCGGAAGTATCTATCTAGTCAAGACCAGGGATAAATTTATGAAATATATTTACTAATATGTTTTTTCTAGTATTCGAATGCGGAACTTCCCGTTTACAATCCACAGCGCTTACTATTACTCCAGGGAAACGTTAAAAACTTACGTTTTATTCTAAAGAATTTTCAACATAAATTTGATTATAAATATTATATAAAATTAATTTTATTTTTATGCAAACGTTACTTGTAATCCGTGTAACCGGATTAGTTGGTCAACCAGTGCATAAATGATAGGAACGCGTGACAGAATACACGTGTTGTCTCATACAAAGCGTGCATTCTCCGCCATATAAATGCTTGACTTATACCAGTCGAGCAATTAGTTGACTTTAAGTGCGCGAATGAGTCGAGTCAACTTTGAAATTACTAATTAATAATTAATTAATTAATAATTAATTAATTATTGCGCACACATATAAAATAGTACAGTCAATATTTTCTCTCACACATTAAAATAATGTAATTTGGTGGAGGGGCGTGCACTTTTAGAATGAAAGATCTCTACCTCTGTAAGAAATGAGGGTGGTCTATTCTACTCAGCCGGATACCACACGGCATATTACCACACGGTTATATTATAAATCTGTAGGTACATTTAAAGAGTAGGAAGAATATTTTACGGAGATGACGTCAAGCATGATGACTAGTATTGCTTCTACATCATTATAAGAAAATTTCGCTTTAATACTGAATAAATTTAAATCATACATATCCATGTAAGTTTAAATGGTCTCCATGAAATATTAATGGATCTCTTATGCACGCGTCTCAATTGTTGCTATTCTAATTTAGCTTATTTTCAAAGCAACATTTACATGGAACTTTCACCGTTATGCTCATTATCTTAAGAGATATATTCACTCGCTTACCCATGACAATAGAATGAGAGAAAGCCGCTGAGCAGGCGCAGCGAAACTGTCAGAATGTGTACCAAAACGAGAAATGCGCTAAATTGTTGCAATTCTATACATATAGATGTTGTTAGAGATAATGCAGTTCAATTATTGTATAGGAAAGATCTTGGCCTCTATTATAAAGAAACAAATATTAGCAATGATGACATGAATTATATTGTGGTTTAAAACAAGCTGTACAATGGTACAGCGTGTTTTAAATGTAGGTCGTATTACCCCTCGTGTGCACAAGAGGATTTTTACCGTGCGTTAAAAATACGTCGAAATGAAACAAATGGGTATCCAGTATTCGTTTAAACGAGAGCGCATTTAAAACGTGACATATTTTTATTGCGCAGTGTTCCATTTTAGGCGTTAGGGCGTAGGGCGTTAAACCGAAAATACCGTACGATACTTCTTATCACGCCTATTGCGGAACTTTAACGCGACGTAATTTTACGCCCGTCCGAACGAGGGGTTGATTTGTTTTTTTTTTTGATTTGATTTGAGATTCTAAAATTTTACTATTGTTTGTAATACAAAGGATTTTGCGACATGTAAATGATGTGTAAAGATTTCGCATCTAAAGCAGTTCACTGAACTGCTTTAGATGCGAAATCTCAAAACCTCTGATTAATTTTATTTGAGTTTTGCATATAAGTTAAATCTTTTTTGTAAGAGTAACCTACCATAAATAAAGTTTGTACAGCCTATAAAAATGGAACTCTACAAAATTGATATTAATTGTGAGGGTGTTTATTCCTCAATTTCCATGTTCCTTAATTGATAATTCTATGTATTATCAGGCGGTAATAAATACAATCCTAGAAGGTAGACTATCTAGAACTGCGCCTCATTCAGTAATAGAACAGAATATACCAACTAATAATATGAGATACATATATCCCTCAAGTTGTTAGAAGTTAGACTAATTTTGTCACATTACATAAACTAAGAATATGTAGTGATATCATGATTGCACCGTTATTTGGCTATAAAGTGTTTCCCAAAAATGTATATAAACACGAAGGCAAAGGTGTCGGCAGTCGCATAAGTAGGTAACCCAAAGCCCTCGGGTAAAAAATAAACTAGGGTCCCCAGTGAACTATTTAAAGTCGTTTGTTTCATATTCGTCGTGTACTTAATTCGACGTACTTATATTTGCCGTGATCCAGATTAATATTCGCCGTAATATATATGTAGAGTCCATAATAAAATTACTTGTTAGCAAATAACACCTACAAAGCAGGGAATCTTGGTTACGGTACATCCAGGTATGAACGGTAATTAAGAGCGCTCCCGAAGTCTTTCATCTGACCAAGAATAGGAAGGCTTTATGCCTTCTAATTCATTTTATAGTTTGCAAAGTCAGAATCCGAGGATCCATCTATTCATTCTGTAGTTACGCCACTGAGTATCGGTGATTTCTTATGCTAACTGCCACTAACCTTGTAAGAAACTCCCCGGTGTGTGGCAGTGGCACGGAATACCGTTCTATTCCGTTCCGGAGCGTGGGCCCGTTACTAGTTAATATTGAATGAGTTGTGGTTACATATCAGGGGAAACGAGTTGTTTTCATTTTAAAACTATTTGGGGAATCAACATAAAAAAAATGCCCTTACAATTATTGTTTATAATATTAAGAAAGTTATGAATAACTTAAATAACTTAGATAAAAGGTAAGTTACAGGAAAAAGAGATTAGCAAATATAAAATAAATATATAAAAGAACAACGCAGAATGAAATCTCTGTACGATAGCTATTCAAGAAATAATTTAGGTGTTATATTGTGTATTTGAGTTTTATAAGTAAATCAGTCATTTTCGCATAGCAAAATCCCGCAAATTATCAATTATTCGGATCGATAAAAATAAAATTAGTGTCAGATGTGTTTTAGGGCTTTAAGATATTCACAGGTCTTTTCAATAACCTTACCTTAACCTTCATATTAAACATAATACCATATTATGCTTTAATACTTTTTTTTCACTACTTGCGCTTAAACTTAGACAAAAAAATAGTTATCATATTTCTACATTTAAATTAAGTGTAGTCTTTTTTCAAAAAGTTACAGTAATTTTTTACTATATAGTAATAATAGGTGTAGTACTCGGCATTAAATAATGCACATCGATGATCGATACAACGAAACAGCCGGCCAGTTCGGTTTCGTAGAGCGCTGTCACTGTCACACACGGGTTTGTCAATCTGTGCGACAGGCACAATGCTCTATGAAGCAGAATCTAGCCGATTTCTCTCTCTAAGCCTTGATGTGCATTATTTATTGCCGGGTACTATATATACCTATTTGTAAATAATAAAAATAATCCATAAATATTAAAAGTAAAAAGCTTTCCTTTACCGAAAAGCGTGTGATTAATTGTAAGCATTAATTAGCATTAATTAAGTTTTAATAGAAAAATTCCTTTGTGCCTGCCCGGGGTTTCAACTCATGATCATCTCTTGAGAGTCGCACGGCCTCACCGCTATCACAGCTTAATATTTCAATATTATAATACCATAAACGCAACAAATTTCGTTATTTGTAGCTGTGGGAAACAGAAACGCAAAATAGTGTGAAAAAAATTATAGTACCCGGCATTAAATAATGCACATCGATGTTTAGAACGAAACAGCCGGCCAGTTCGGTTTCGTAGAGCGCTGTCACTGTCACACACGGGTTTGTCAATCTGTGTGACAGGCACAATGCTCTATGAAGCAGAATCTAGCCGATTTCTCTCTCTCTAAGCCTTGATGTGCATTATTTATTGCCGGGTACTATATATACCTATTTGTAAATAATAAAAATAATCCATAAATATTAAAAGTAAAAAGCTTTCCTTTACCGAAAAGCGTGTGATAAATTGTAAGCATTAATTAGCATTAAATAAGTTTTAATAGAAAAATTCCTTGGTGCCTGCCCGGGGTTTCAACTCATGATCATCTCTTGAGAGTCGCACGGCCTCACCGCTATCACAGCTTAATATTTCAATATTATAATACCATAAACGCAACAAATTTCGTTATTTGTAGCTGTGGGAAACAGAAACGCAAAATAGTGTGAAAAAAATTATAGTACCCGGCATTAAATAATGCACATCGATGTTTACAACGAAACAGCCGGCCAGTTCGGTCTCGTAGAGCGCTGTCACTGTCGCTCAGTTAGTATGTGACGTTTCACACGGGTTCGTCAGTCTGTGCTACAGAGACGATGCTCTATGAAGCAGAACTAGCCGATTTTCTCCCTCTAAGCCTCGATGTGCATTATTTATTGCCGGGTACTATATATGAATAAAGTTACATGTTCTATGTATAAAAATAGAACATGTAACTTTATACTTCGGATGGGGCGATATAAATGTTGCATATAGACTCCGACACGATTTTAATCAAAGTTTCAGGCAATCTTTAGATTAATCCAGCCCATAATCCTGTCATTTAGGTGGTGATTGGAGCATGTTTTACTTGTATTAAATGTATGTTGAAATAAACCCGCGATGCGGACTGGGTATGCTAATTTACAATAAACTCATCATACATCGTAATTCAAGTACAGAAAAGAACTATTTTAAAGCGATAAGATTTTATATATATTTTTACCAAAAAAATTACACGTTCATATATTAACGGTCTGATTATTAAGTGCCTTTCTAGGTATTATTTATTTAATATGGCGACTATTCTAAAACAATCTACGCAAGATCGCGGTCAGAGACGTAAAAACAAAAGATAATTGCGTATTCTGTGAGGTCAGAACTGTGGGGTTCCGTTACACTTTCACGCGTTTTGACCATGTTTGGACCATTATCACTTTCATATACCTATATAAAAAATTGTGTCTACTTTCATCTGCTTAACTTTATAAGCACTTCGGCTATTATGGATTAGTGAGTAGGCGATTAGCTGAATCATATGATGATATTGTCCATTGAAGAAGAAAGCCTGAATCTTTTTTTCAGGGTGCCATCTTCTTGCGAAGTTCGACGATCATTATGACAACCTGAACTTTTGATATCGCGACTCTAAATAAAGAACGGATGCTCTTACCAAACTACTGGCGAAGGTGTTTTTGGCCACGAGTAGTAGTTATAATTAACAATAAGGAACAATGTCTATTTTTGTAAAGGTGGCGTTGATCACTGCAACACAGTTCATACTTCTGCAGGATCACCGTGTTTCATTGTATGTCATCATACTCCTGCCCTTTTCCCACTCTAAGGGGTCGGCACAACATGTTATAAAACTTGTTGTCACATGATTCGGCTACGTATTTTACTACCGGCCGCCTCCCTGACGTAAACTTACCTTAGTCGTATTTTACGACCCCTTGATAAGAAAGAGGGTGGTCTATTCTACTTAACCGGATACCACACGGTGAGTCAACTTACCTTACTCGCCTTTCACGACACCTCGGTAAGAAATCAGGGCGGTCAATTCTACTCAGCCGGATACCACACGGCGGCGTGTTTCATTGTATTGTTCCTAATAAAAAAATATTATTATTATTATTATTAGCTAAAATCAAAAATTTCGCACGCTAAGTATTAAAGTGGCCTGATTCAAAATTTGGCTTGAGTTAGATACATTGTGATCCTTATTTCAATGCTATCTTTGACATCACGCTACGAACTATTAAAGAGTTGGTGTTTTTTTGCTCTTCCAAGCTACGCTTTATTGCAATTTGCCGCAAAACAACTTTTTTTAATTCGGTTACTTTAATACCAAGCGTGCGATATGTTTTTAATATAAACCTCTGGCTAATTAAATATAATCTTTTGCTTAAAATAAAGGAACAGTAAGTCTTTATTATTAATGTACGCAGTACAATCAAAATGTAAAACACTTGTAGTGGTATGCGGGGTCAGCGGCCGAGTCTCTAGGTGAAGGTCAGTCCGTTAACGGTCCATGACGTCATTAGGCCGGTTGACCGTTCACGATGCGACATAGTTTGGAGTGCCAGTACAATATACATTCTATATTCATAAGAACATTTATAGGTTTAAGATATTTAAATTTAGAACTGTTCTGTTCTAAATTTAAAAATGGCTTAACCATCTTAACTCTATAATTTTTTACCCTAATACTGCTGACTCACGTCTGTTGAGAAAGCTCTGTGTTAAGTTGCTCTTAAATCAACAATAATTGCAGTAAATGACCCCATCATAAAGAGAAAGCTACAAGCGTTCCTTAAAAGTATGTATCAACAAAGTCATAAGAAATCTGTTACTTTTGGATTTAACTACTGATAAACATTTCAACATTAGTTTACAAATCCAGAACAGAGTTTTAAATATATTATCAAACCCAGCCTGCTTCATCGGACTTAACTAAAGGATAGATTAATTACAGTTCACCTGATGAAACTTTACATGATTATCGGCTGGTCAATCAAAAGATTGTCTGAAAATTCCATCATAATCGGCCAGCCATTTTCGAATATATAAAGAACATACATAAAAACTTCATCTTTTATAGACATTTATAGATGCATTGCATCTTTGAAAGATAGAGTTATTATACTAGAGTAAGGAAGCCAGCCTTAAATGTGCCATATTACAATAAAGAGACATAAAGAGATAGCAAATGAGGTTGATCTATCTGTCTCTCTTTTTTATGTGTGATTAGACAGCTATGAAGTAGACAAGTTCCATCTTTCCTCTCATTCTTCATTGTCACTATCACATGATCACCATGATGATGGGAGCCACAGGCAACCCTTTACTTTAGTATTAATAACTCTATGCTTAGCCCCAAAAAAACGTCCAATTAGATTAGATGATACGAACTTCTGAGAAAATGAGTTAAATCATGTCATTACATCATTTATGTCATTACACTTTACCAAAATTATTATTTAAAGGTTAATACATCTACCACTGCTTGCCCCTAATTACACTTATAATGCGGTGGTTGCGGCAACTAATGACGAATTTCATCACGAAACTGCCTGAAGTTTCGTAAAGTAAAGCTCAGTATTACCTACACGATAGGATTGAAAGAGAAGCGTTTAAATTGGCAGTTAGTGTTGTCAGCGGTGAACGTCACAGTTACGTGATTAAGTACGCTATTTTTTACGGGATGGTGGATACGTGCGTAATGTGGGGCGTATTACTACTGTAAATGTACCTACAAGAAAAACACTTGGCAGCCATCTTTGTGTTTCGGTATATAAATCCTATCTTTACTGTATAGACTATAAATACATATTACTGAAATATAATTATAACTAAAAGACTAATTTAATCATTTTTGTTGGATACAATGGCATTAATTATTGAAAATTATGAAATTACAAACTACCCCGTGGTTTTATACGGTTTATATACGGAACTTATAAATATAAGGAACAAGTGCTGCAAATTTTCATTTTAGTAAAAAAATCTTAATATTATTTTATTAAAATGTGGAATTATTAGTATGTTGTAATATATGTATCATAATTATTCAATGTAAACAAACTTTATTTAACTTACACACCCTTAACTAATATGTTACCGACGTATTACAGAAGATATAAAAGTAAAATATACACGCATATACTCGTAAACAAATAAACACAGACCCATACGTATATTGTTAGTTGAACCAATCATTTATTTTTCTTCCTTTAACTCATTTTTTGTTGTTGTATAAATTTAGTTAATTTTGCCCGGCAATTATTCTGCGCTTGCCCTATATCTCTCGATGACGCTGTAAAAGCCTCTCTGGCTAACAGTATAGTGTCAATTTCCAAAGTAAAAGGTATCTCTTACATATAGAATACTGTAATATCTGGGAGAGGGCGGGGATTTCGAGATAAAAGTTTTTTACACTGAATTCGGAGTTCTCTACCTAAAACTTGCTTGTAGCGCTATTGCACAATCAATATAATTTTTTTTAGCATGGTTGTTTTATATGCATTAACATGTCTTACGATCTCAAATAAAACAAAATATACGTTTCGAAGTTTAATTGAATGAAAAATAAGTACGATTTTTTTATCTGATTGTCTTAAGAGTCACGATCTATTTACATAGATAAAATCTTAAAATTCAATGCGCGGGGAATGATACTGCCGTCATCGGTATGCAGGTTAGTGAGGCGTAACGGACGGGTCTTAACCGTACCTGTTCATGGCTTACATATTATGTAGTAGTACTAGTCCCGTGTCTCTACTCGTGTAACGAAAGGTTTTACCACCTTTTTAACTTAACCAGTTTCAGTAGTTTGAGAAGTAAAACATCGTGAGGAAACCTGCATGTATCGGAAGAATTCCTAGGTGTTTTAACCTACCAATCTGATCTGCTTTTTCTTAATTTCTACAGTTCTAGATGATGAATGAGACATTTAAAGCGACTGACCTAGCCAAAGTTCCTGAACGAATTCTTAACAATTAATTAATTAATTTCGACTTTTTATTTATTAATTTATATTTTTGTGAGTTTTTAAATTTCAAATATCGAACGTAGAGTATAATAATATTAATTTAGGCTTTGCTTCAGAGATTACAACTATGTTACTAATCTGCTTTTTCTTGCACTTTTAATGACAGTTTTATATAGACGGTAAATCGAAATCAGACTGAGCCATAGCAACGCGTGACCGCACTGCTAGTCTCTAGTAAAAGAAGAAGCATATCCCAGCTGTATCGTATTACCGAATTGCTTCTTTACTTCCTTTGAGGTTTTTAATATAATAAAAAATGATAAGCGGTTCAATCATATTTAGGAATTGGCCTCGTAAGCTATCAAACACGGTGTCTGATGTTGCCTTCAGTTAATGTTGAGAGTATGTATATTATATATTAGCATAATATCCCGCTATCCGGCGCCAGTGGGTCGGTACTGAACGGATATGGTGATCTCTTATTAGACAGAAAAGGAAACAATTTTAATAATTTTAATGTAGGTAATGCTTTTTGATGACTATCAGGTCGTGTAATTAATAAGAGCATTAATAGCTTAGATGAAAAAGCCATTATAGCCGGTTAGTGAGAGCAGTCTGTTAAATTTCGTTTAGGGTTAACGAGTCCAAACTCCAACCGGCACATATAAATGAATACGTATAAAAATCGTATATATAATAAATTCAGCTGTCATAACCGAGCGGTGCAACTATGCAACTCTTTCAAGAGGGTCATGGGTTTATGTCCGGGCTAAGTTTTTCTGATAAAACTTATATGTCTATTTCATATTAATAATTTACGAGCAGGTACCATATGCTTTTCCGTGAAACATCGCGAAGAAACCTGCATATCTCAAGAGAAATCTTGGTATATGTGTAACCTACCCATTCGCATTGAAGCAGTGTGGTGGGACTTAGCTTCAACCCTTCTCTCCAAAAAAATGTAGAAAAGAGGCCTATTTCCTGCAGTGGGAAAATAAAAGGTCGTTTATTTACTTTACTAAATATATCGCAACATTCCAAACCAGTTGTTACTTCTAATCTAATCTAATTGCTTCTAATCTAATTGATCCTTGTCAAGTCAAAAGTGCTTGTGAAAAGCTTACTTGAATAAAAAAAAATTGATTTGATATACTCTTTCATCATGTCGTAAAGCGTTGCGATGTAGGAAAGTGTCTTAATAAAAACCTGGTTATCACTAGAGAATTGAACCTGAGATATGTAGAACCTGTCAATCTGCATTTTAACTGCTTTGTGCATCTAAGCCCTAATCATTCTCGCCAAGAACGGAGTAGAATTACGTGAAGTTGTAGAGCAGTACTGGACCGTTCCTTTACATTATTCCTTTTACTTTATTTATAGGTTCTTTTTTCTTTATTTATGTTGTAGACGTTGGCATCGCTATGTCTATCACAGCCAGCTCAGGAGCCAAAAACGGACACAGACACACAAAATGACTCCGAAGAACCGCCAGAAGGTTACTATGCCTTTGTGGAATCGCCTAATGCCACACCGCCGAGGTACGTTAAAATTTTATTTCCGGCAATTTTAGTTTAGTACCAGACTAAAAACTAGCCTCTGTCGCTCGCTAACCCTGTAAATATCCCCATCATAAAATCAAATTGATCTGCGTAAAGTTAGTTTGCAATTACTCTTCGTAATGATTCCGCTACGTGAATACATCGACCTTATATAAATTTTATATTCTTTGAGGCATTAGCGAATAGTGAACAACATTTAAAGATGAATAATGAATAATTACTGAAGATTCGATACTAAAATGAATCGAATATTTGCCAATCGCTTCATTTTGGCTTAACAATACTGTAGTATTAATAATAACTAGTTGTTGTTAGCTTTGTTTGTTGACCAAATCAAAATTAACATATTATCTGAAGCACTTGATATGACAGCATACATTATGTTATATTTGTGACATCGATGTTAACAGTGAAAGTGTCATACCTCTCACTATCAACCAGCCTATACCACTTGCAATACTCGAAAGTAATGAACTAGTAATCAACTGTAAGAGAGAGCTTACGCGTTTGGAAGGAGAAATCAAGCTGTAAGTAAGCTAGTCGACGAAGGTACTTAATTTAAGCAAAGACATTAAACGGGACGTGTTTACTGGAGAAACTTGAACTCGTTTCAAGGATCGTAATTTCGCCTTTCAGGATCTCTGTCTTAGTTTAACTAAAGTTTGCCTCGTGAAATAAGTATTCTTGTTATAAAACACAACTAACGCAATACCCTTGACTTTTCGGTAACGTCTATAACTTAATTCTTTAAATATGAAATAAAAGTTTAAAATACAATTTATTAAATTGCCAAATGACCTGAAATTGTCCTAAAATAAAAAAATTGTAAAAAAAATGTCAAACTCTCTTTTTTGTACTGACCGTATGAACTGGAAATCAATTTTAGAAACCTGTCTGAATGTAATTGTTCGATAATTACTCATTATTTCAAACTCATTACAAATTAAGTATTATTACTTTTACAGTGTATATACTAAATCAATAATTTCAAACAAGAATCAGGTTTTTCAGAATCGTTCTCAATGACGAAATTATTCATTTGAATAGCTTAATTCGACTTACGGTTGAGTCAACTTCCGATTTCGATTTGAATACAATTAGATACTACTCATACTTTGAGCACTTTGTGTCGTAACGAAGAAGTTAAGATATTGGCAAACACGGCTACATTGATTCAGATCAATCAGATAAAAAAGTATAAATATTCCACTACTTGACGAAGGCTTCAACTCTTCTTAGGAGAGGACTGGATCCACAATGCCCCTCTGTTCCGGATCGGTAGGTTACTTAGATCTCAGAAATACTTAAAGTTTATACAGATTTCTTCACGATGTTCTTTGTCGAAAATTAATGATTATTGTTGAACTGTAATACTTCAATAATCTTTGTTTTGGGTGCTCTTAACCTTAGGTTTAAACGTGAAATCCCGTTTCAAAGAGTCACCCAGCCCATTGGGGCTTAAATAGTAGGTACTTGAGACGAAATTTGATAGTTTTAAGCTAATATTGATTTTTTTTAAGCTACAATAATTGATAATTACTTATTGCAGAGTTCGCCCACCTCCCTATCGTCAAGTAGCGACAGAATGCACTGCCTCAGCAGATAGAGCGCATGTCAGTGCTAACAATCTATGTGGAGATCTCAACAGGGGTATTATACCTCGCAACCCAATGGGTCAGACCCCAAATGGAGAACCCTATCCTTTGTAAGTACTTAAATATAGTGATACCTGCTCAATTATTGTTTTTTGAATTCCCAAACGAATGGTTCTTTTTACACTATATGTTAGCCTGGTATATAAGTCCCGGTCAATTGTACCAAACTTAATCCATATTGCTCCAGTTGATTAGCTTTAAAAGAATAACAGAAAGACAGTCTGGATTTCGCATTTACGAAAATTACGTTTAAAAAAATCTTCACTAATATTCGTATACGAAAGCGTTTACGTTTGTTTATCTTCTTTAAAATCCGCACGGAGCAACTTATCGATGTAAATTAGTTTAAGCGCTGGGTACAGCATAGGTTTATATTTGAATTTTGAAAGATGATGTTGCAGAGAATGTTTAATCATAATAAAAATTCATACAAGTTAGGTCCTCCTTTCAATCATTAAATATAACGTGCTGTCATATATTTTCTACTATTGGTACAGTGAACTCATCCGCAACCACACTCTACGATTTCTTTCGAGAACACTACCTGTCTTGCGCGCGGACGACGCTTTACCACGCGTAGCCCACGTCACACAACCAGCCCCTCACGGAACTTACCCCGCCGCGCACGACTTACCTGAAATACAACACAACAGGTAAGTCTAACTTAATTTATAGAATTAGGCGTTACTTTGCGGAGATCCATAATACAAAAGTAATAATAAAATTATTTTGCTATAATCCGCGATACAGTAAATAGAAAATATATATAGTGCTAAATGTATAGTGGACTATACGTTTTTTCATACCCGTTTCATGCAGGATTCGTAAAAAACATATGCACAAACCTCCACCACTTCCACCACAATACACAAGCACTACACAGGTTCACTATCACAAACTCAACAATCGTTTCGCCCCGCAACCGAAGCATCATCAGGAGATAGACTCCACGACAAAATCGCAAAAGCTTTTGCGATTTTGTCGTGGAGAACCGAAGCATCATCAGGAGATAGACTCCACGACAAAATCGCAAAAGCTTTTGCGATTTTGTCGTGGAGACTATCTCCTGATGATGCTTCGGTTGCGGGGCGAAACGATTGTTGAGTTTGTGATAGTGAACCTGTGTAGTGCTTGTGTATTGTGGTGGAAGTGGTGGAGGTTTGTGCATATGTTTTTTTCGAATCCTGCATGAAACGGGTATGAAAAAACGTATAGTCCACTATACATTTAGCACTATATATATTTTCTATTTACTGTATCGCGGATTATAGCAAAATAATTTTATTATTACTTTTGTAAGTCTAACTTATTATATAATTTGCTGTCAACTTAAGTTTTCTTCCGAAATTAATTTTTTTTCGAACTGACTGTATGCTGTTAGCCCTAACGGCTTTTACAGCGTCAACGGGCGGGACATGCGAACGCAGAAGCATCGTCTAGGTTGCGAAATACAGAGAGTAGAGCACAGAAGCTCTACTAGCTTCGGCGAAAGTCGTCCTAAGGGTGCCTCTTGTTAGGCCGAACCATGGTTTAGGGCGACGCGTAGTGGGGTAGCTCATGGTGACTTTGATTGTCATTGCGACGTCGGAAGGGTTGGCCGAAAATGAAAACTTGCTCCTATTCACTGCATTTTCTTTTATATTCTATAGTAAAAAGTAAACATAATGGAATTGGAAAATATACAATCGCAGGTGCATTCTTATCATGTGAGTAAAAAATATTTTTTCGGAAATAATCGTTAAGAATTAAGAAAGAAGAACAGAGTAATGGTAAATAGAATGATAAACCTACTTAACAAAGTACAGCATGAAACATCTCAAATATATCTTAGCTTTACAAATTCTAATCTAATTATTATAAAACAAAGTCCCAAAAAGCTGTCTATCTGAGCTGATGGTTTAGGTAAATAGTACATATGGGTATTATGTAAATTGTGTTGATCGAGTAGTTGTTAAAAAACTTCCTTGCTGGGAGTTTTAGTCGCGTGCGCTACGTAAATCAGCAGAGATACGCTAAAGTACTGTAGCAGAGAATTGTAGATCTATAAAAATACTACAAAAAAGTCTGAGATAGCATATCTCTATCTCTCACGGCTAACTCACAATAACTACTTTTATGTTCAAAATTCGAAAATTCGGGAAAAGTTTTGTAAATCGTTAATGCCACGCGGGCGAAGCCGTTAGCACAGCTAGTTTTTAATAAGTTAATCAGATTCAATTCAATTGCGCATTTCATGTGTATTTTATTTTCTATTGATATATCAAACAATATATTATAACTGAATTGATGATAAATAAGTTTAAATTTTAACGAGTTTAATATAACAGTATGGCGTTTCACCTGATAGTATGATCTCCGCGCAAGGACAATGTAGCATTTAGCATGGAAATATATTTCAAAAGTCAGATTGCTCAGGCTCCAAAGACTACAGAACCGATTTATGCGGACAGCCACTGGTTGTCCGTGGTTCATGCGTAACGTTGACCTCCATAGAGACCTCGTTCTCCCTACCATTACTCACCTCTTTAAACGTTTTTCGAAATCTTACTTCGAGAAATCTGAGGTACACCCGAACCCCCTGATTTCAGTTGCTTCTACCTACATCCCAGTTAGGTCCGACCATCGAAAATACAGGCGTCCAAAAAGCGTCCTGTATGACCCCGACGATCAAATAACGATCGCCAACACAGAAACACGTAATACACTCACACAGGGTCTTCGCCGGCGAAGACGAGGTCCCAGTTTTCTGACGTCGGTCGGTCGTGGCTTCTCGCCACCCTTCCGACGCCGCAATGACTAATCTAAGTCATACCATGAACCCTCCACTACGCGTCGCCCTAAGCCGTGGTCCGGCCTCACAGGAGGCACCCTTAGGACGACGTTCCCCGACGTTAGTAGAGCTTCTGCGCTCTACTCTCTGCATTTCGCAACCTCGACGATGCTTCTGCGCTCGCCCGTCCCGTCCGGTGACGCTGTAAAAGCCGTTAGGGCTAACAGCATAGTCAGTTCGAAAAAAAAAAAAAAAAGCGGCGTCGGAAGGGTGGGCCGAAATTGAACACTTGCTCCTATTCACTGCATTTTATTAAGAGTAAAGGTCTTTATCGGTAATAATCGTTAAGAATCAATAAAGGAGAATAGAGTTAAGGTAAAGAGAATGAAAACCCTACATAACAATGTACAGCATAAAACATCTCAACTATATCTTAGTGTTATAAGTTCTAGTTTTTAATAAGTTAATCAGATTCAATTCAATTGCTAGCATTTCATGTGTATTTTATTTTCAATTGATATACCTATCAAACAATATATTATAACCGAATTGATGATAAATAAGTTTAAGTTTTAACGCGTTTAATATAACAGTATGGCGTTTCACCTGATAGTATGATCTCCGCGCAAGGACAATGTAGCATTTAGCATGGAAATACTGATAGTATGCTTTTATTCATATTTCGAACGATTACGTTATAGCCGTGCAAACACTACTAAACATTTGGTCTTATGATAGTTAAATGCATCAAACAATGATCGTGCTTTATTCAATAATAGGTTGGAAGACCGCGTCAAGCGGTCGATTTCTACGGACGAACTGCCCGCCAGCGAGCTGCTAATGGAACATCGCGGTCTGGAAGAAAAGCCTCGGGAAAGTAGGAAGTTTTGCGATGGCGGCGGAGTGTGAGTAATCATATCTATTTTATCATATCATATCATATCATATCTATTTTATCATATTTTATCAAATCAAATCAAAATATTCTTTATTCAAGTAAACTTGTAAACAAGTGCTTTTGAATCGTCAACTTTACTGCTGGTTCGGCAAGCTGTTCCTGCCGAGAAGAGCCAGCAAGAAACTCGGCGGTATAAAAATAATATAAATCTTAGAACTACTTACATTTATTTATTCTGTCTTGTACAGGGTAGAAGTGCACCTATATCCACACATCCTTATCATCTAAGTAATCTTCAGGCTTTCTGTATCAGCCTCTTTTTAACAGTGTTTTTAAACTGCTGTAATGGCATGACCAAATCTTCTCTCAAATCTCTATCATATTTACTTTATACACTAAAGTAAATATGATAGAGAGATTACTTTATACTAATATGAGGCCATGAGTACCAGAGTGGCCTAAGTTCATAAACAAGAGGTTTATATTAAGGAAAAACTATTAGCCCTGATTTAAAATAATTTCAACTTTAGCAATCTTTTATATTTGCTGTCTTACTCTCTTATTAGGTATATCATCATTCTCATAATTGTCCTGCCCTTATCTCACTCTTAAGTGGGGTCGGCACATGTTGTCACATGATTTGGCTAGTTGTTACGTCCGGCCGCCTACCTGACGTCAACTTACCTTAGTCGTCTTTTACATCTCGGTAGGAAATGAGGGTGGTCTATTGTATTCAGCCGGATACCACACGGCGGGTCAACTTACCTTAGTCGCCTTTTACGACACCTCGGTAAGAAATGAGGATGGTCTATTCTTCTTAGCCGGATACCACACGGCGGTCTCTGTTATTAGGTATATAATGTTCTTTATTTTCAGGTGATTTTACGCTTATATACATCTTATTCATTAATTAAATAAAACTCAGTATTGGAAAATTGTCAGTTAGGCCACTCTGGCTCTAATGGCCTCAGATTATAAATGCGAAAGTATGTCTGTAAGTACAATTTCATACCTAATGCGCTGGAGCAATATAAATGAAATTTGGGCTTTTTTTTTATTAAGAATTTAAGCTTATAAACCGGGGTATAATATAGAATATAAACAAACCGGTTTTTTCGGAAAATAATTGCTTATAAAGGGTATTTAAAAATTTAGCTTGGCATAAAACAAGTCACGGGTACACAACTTGTAGATAATAAAACTATTTATGTTATGTATTCAAACGTAGAAACGTCAATTATCAAAATGAAAATAGTATATTGAGCTAGTTTTTGCTAATTCCGCTAATAAATATACACAAAATTAATAAAATAAAACATACCATTAACTGTGTTATATAAATTTATTGCAGTTTCAAGTGCATTAGTCAAGTGACATTATTTTACAACAAATTTACAAGCAATTTGACATTATTTTCTTTAACCAATATAAATTAACAGAAATACTGCCTTTAATATGTAACTTAGTACATTTTATCTTAAGTCAATCTTAATCAAGAATATAAACTAATTTTGATAAAAATTGAAATTTAACCATAACAATTTAATTTTGTCAATTGTTACTCATGTGTCTAATTGATAATTGCAATTAATCACACGCTTTTCGATTAAGGAAAACATCGTGAGGAAACCTGCATATTTCTAGAGAATTCTGGAGATATGTGTAACCTACCAATCCGCATTGGAGCAGCGTGGTAGGTCTTAGCTCCAACCCTCTCCAGAAACGGAGAGAGGAGGCCTATTCCCAGCAGTGGGATTGTAACAGGCCGCTACTTTACTTTTTACTCTTATATATGTAAAAATAAAATTCTAGATTTTGGGTATGGATATATTTAATGAACGACAAATGTACTAAAATAATTAGAGAAACCTAAACAGCCTCATGGTAGTAAGCTTTGTATTGCTTACTACAAAAGACTATTAATATGATTACACGAATTGAATTGAATAAAAAAAAACCTTGAAGTTTATAACATAATAGCATGTTGTTAAAGAATACTTAAGTTAAAACATAGGTGTGCGAGTGTTTGCAAAAAAATAACAAATCCTTAAAATTTCCTGGAATCCATTTCCAACCTTGAGTAGACTTAAAGTACCTAAATCCATAAACACTATCGGTCTTATTCATAAAAATAGCTTATAAAAGGTTTTAGACAGTCTTTAGTTAAAATGCTCTAAATAAGGTTATAAAACGTTTGATAAAATTGTTTATTCATAAATCTTCTATAACTGATCTATAACTAAAATGCGATTATATATCCGAATGTTGCCATTATAAGGAAATCAGGCGACCAAGTGCCCGATCATACCCAGTTCCCCACAGATAATATGTGTCAACACACCGATAAAGTGTAATCATAGACATTATTATGGACTAAAAAATATTTTGTTGTCTACGACACGGAGTCGCCTTTCACACAGTATCGTCAGTAATCAGTACACGTCATTTTATTATTCTTTAAACTGTTTTTTTAATTAGCACTAACACGAGACCGATAGATAGAACAGACAACAGTTGACCCACTTGAATTTCAATCCGTATATACGTCAAATGTCGTTTTCATAAAAATCAGCTGTAGGAAAGTCGGCCATCTTTTATCTTATAGCACTGATATAGTAGGGTTTTGGACTCTATAAAGTTATAGAAGACTTGTAGAATGGTTTAGTGCTAAAATGCGTTTATGAATAACACTTTTTGTAAAACATACTATAGCGAGCCTATAAGCGTGTCATAACTTTTTATGAATAAGACCGTGTACATATAAAAAAAACCCTAATTTATTAAATATTTTTTTTGTGTAAGCCACGATGGCTTATAACTTTATCCTCTAATGGGGAACCAGAAGTTACATTTAAGGAAAAAGCATAGGTGTATTACGTTGGACTGTCTATTATTAACTATTATTATTGCAATGATTTATAACTGACAATTTAAAGATTGACACAACACACTCAAAACTAATTTATACCTAAGTAAATTGTAAAAATAAGGTTAAATTTAACCTTAACCAATCTTAACATATATGAAAATAAATTCAAAGGTTTTAACACCGTTTTTACGGTTTACTTCCGATTTCAATATTACATTTTAAAATATTTTATCTGACAATGTTCATGGTTTCTGAAATAAAAATATTCTGTTGATCCTTTCAGATTAAACTTAACTTATACTGAGTAATACCTACGATGCAATTAAGAGCTATGTTGTTTTAACGCAGATCTTAATTGATTGATCTTAATTTTGAAATTCCAAGTCACTATAAAATCAGAACTCTATTTCACACGTCAAATAACCCAGTTTCTTATACTTCCACAGCGCCTTTTAGCTTGAGGTCTGATATAACAATTTCCAATGCGTCATGTCTTGTTCCATCTAAAATGGTGACACGATTGTCCTTTTCGATCTGAAAAACAATAAATATATTAGTATATATATTTCTATAAAACGCTGACATGAGTTTTAACATTTTGTATAACAATAAAAAGCGAAATTTTATAATAAATGGTCCATTTCTTTGACGACTTTTATATGTCTCAGTATTCCTAAAATGTATAAAATCGTATTGTGAAATTTTAAAATTTATCTCTTTATTCTTAGGTAAGTAAATGAAAATAAATCTTTGGAATGAGTTGTAATTAATAAAATATAGCCCTAATCCCACTCTAAGCGGGGTCGGCACGCCATGTTAATAACATGTTGTCACATGATTTGGCTACATATTTTACGACCGACCGCCTGCCTGACGTCAACTTACCTTAGTTGTATTTTACGACCCCTCGGTAAGAAATGAGGGTGGTCTATTCTACTCAGCCGGATACCACACGGCGGGTCAACTTACCTTAATCGCCTTTTACGACACCTCGGTAAGAAATGAGGATGGTCTATTCTACTCAGCCGGATACCAAACGGCATAAAATATGTAAATATCAATACGGAACATATTTGATGATTACAAAATCTATTACTACTACTACTATTCTTGGTCTAAAGAAATACGCAGGTCTACTGGTCTGACTTTAGCCCCCTTTTAGGAAAGAAGAATAATGATACTTCTTCATGGAACCGTATGGAGAAAATCTACCTTATTTAATAATTAATATTCTGTGTTACTGGCAAGAGCAAAATAAATTAAAAAAAATTATAGTTCACAAAATACATTAAAAAAAAAAAAGATATACTGATGGAAGACCGTTTTGCTCAACCGTAAGATATAAATAATTACAATGAAATCAACAATTTAACTAACTATATCGAGGTATTAAATAAAGTTTGGCAATACGATGCATACCTCAGCCCTGTATTTGACATGTTCAGGCCACACGCACTGGTCGAAGTAGCCATCGATGTCCGGTGGGTCATACAAACGGTACACGCGGCGAGAAAGGCATTCCGAATACTCTAACACGAAATAATACCTACAAATAAACGTATACCTTTGTAGAAAATTAGATCACATTTCCTCATCACGACATTACACATCTTCCACATCTTTTTTTCTTCCAATCTGTATTATCATTCAACTCGGCGCTACTTTACACTTTTATATGCAAGTCAACGTCCACTCAACCCATCCATCTCCTTTTTGTCCTCACATATCCATCTACATACATATTTAACACTCATTTTTCAAATAATTTATAGAATTAGGCGTTACTTTGCGGAGATCCATAATACAAAAGTGATAATAAAATTATTTTGCTATAATCCGCGATACAGTAAATAGAAAATATATATAGTGTTTAATGTATAGTGGACTATCAGTATTTTCATACCCGATACGTGCAGGATTCGTAAAAACACATGCACAAACCTCCACCACTTCCACCACAATACACAAGCACTACATAGGTTCACTATCACAAACTCAACAATCGTTTCGCCCCGCAACCGAAGCATCATCAGGAGATAGACTCCACGACAAAATCGCAAAGCTCTATATAGAGCAAGAGTCTATCTCCTGATGATGCTTCGGTTGCGGGGCGAAACGATTGTTGAGTTTGTGATAGTGAACCTATGTAGTGCTTGTGTATTGTGGTGGAAGTGGTGGAGGTTTGTGCATGTGTTTTTACGAATCCTGCACGTATCGGGTATGAAAATACTGATAGTCCACTATACATTAAACACTATATATTTTTTCTATTTACTGTATCGCGGATTATAGCAAAATAATTTTATTATTACTTTTGTACTCATTTTTCACATGATTTTCATTCCTCCTCATTGTATGCATCCACAACTCTTTTTTTATGATGCGCTTAATTATAACAATAATCGTTAATGTTAATTTAACTTAAAAATAAAATATATATCGTCAAGGACTAATATGGTCATAATATTATAACTACTATATTATATGTAAATATTCTTATATTTGAGTCTGAGTGGTCAAAACACTTACTTAGTGGATACAACAATGGTCATTTAATATGGTAAAGAAAATAGCAATATTATTAAATGAAATGAAAATAAAATACCTCGGAATAGACTAACTTTTAACTTGTACATAAAATTTACATGTTAATATCTTATAACCGTTTTCCATACAGCCAATGCAATCTATAAATTAGCAGTACATACTTATGGTAATTTTCAATTACCATAAAAAGTAGATATATGTAACTATAAGACTGCAAACTGCTACGTTTACACAATACTATAAGATCAATTTATTTTAGTAATAAAAAAACTATAGGGAGTTAATTATTAAAACCAAAATTTATAATTATTTCTTCCATTAATTGGTTACCTACCTCAAATGGCAAATCTCGAGGATAGGCTTATAGTTTAAAACTGTAAACCCTTCCACCACTATGAATTTCTGCCCTTCTACTTCTAACTTTCCATAAGTTCTCTCAAAATTATATGCTTGAGCCTTATTTTCACCATTCATAGTACCAACTATGTCATCGTACATTGCTGGCATGTCCAAAGAGGATAAAATGTCATAATTGTTATGGTCCAAATTGGTACATTTTATGTGATGGGGACTATCATCTGGGTAAAAGTATTGGTCTTGGTGGAAGACATATACAGGTGTCAGTAAATTTTGCAATTTGTTTGCTAAAGTTGTTTTTCCTCCACACGTAACTCCAGAAACTCCAATGATAATCCAGCCATTTTTATTTACCAATGACATTATATCACATTTATATGTACAGGTAATCGATCTTTTATGTACCTGTAGCTTAAATTTTACATGTTCAGTTGGAATTCTGAAGTTAATTAAAGATAGGGATAAATATGGTAAATGGTGAACAAGATGAGCCCCCCGATAAAGCAAAATCCCCAAATAGCGCAGGCTAACAAAACCCACTGTGGGTCAGGAATATATTTGTAGATACCAAGATCTGAAACAAAATTATTTCCACAGTTACTGTTACAACATTAGAAAAAATTATCAAAATATTTTACAAGTGGGAAATATATATATATATAAAATTAAATTCTTCTAAATGCTTAACCAACTGTTCTTAACAAGGTAACAATGTTATGATACAATGAGGTAATGATGTGTGTCTGCTACTTTATCTAAAGTATACATTTTTTTGTTAATTTACATATCATTTATTATCTCATATCTCGTGTTTTGTTTATTGCATGTTTGCTGAACATATTTGCACATAACCAAAATAACTCACCTTCATCAATAAAAGGGTAAGAGTTAACCCAAAATACAAAAATCATAAACAAAGTCAATGTAGTCACAGAAATCAGTTTTCCTAAAACTGCATCTGAAATGTCCATAAAGCACCTTTTCTTTTTTTAATGTGAAAATTTTATTTTATAAATCTCTCTACTGAAAGAATATATTACAAAAGTGAAATTTTTGCAAATAATTAACTTTTTACAGTCATTTATTTCCGAAGTCCTTTTTTTCTCTTCTTAATATTTTCTTCTGGAAACAATATAGATTTTTCTTCAGTTACTTTTACTTCTATCTTATCTGCTAGTGGTTTACCCTTTACTGCACGCTCAACAATCTGCAAATAATTGCAACTATATTAGGCAAAATAACAGGCAAAATATTCCTAATATAATTTTAGGAGGAGAAGTCTTATTTAAAATAAATATACTATCCATTCATAGTTTTGGAACATAACATATGTATGTTTAAAATTATTTAAATTAAGATTAAACTCTTCAACTGTATTGTGAGGCAAATTACCACTTAAAAACTAAGTTCTTAAGTGGTATTTTTTTAGGTTTATTTATCAGAAACACCTACAATTGTCTGGAAATCTAGGTAAATAGTTTCATGTTAGGAAAAATATGGAATCAGTAACCATGCAAAAAGAGTTAAATAATCTTGTGTATTGATATTTTAGAATTGGAATCACTCTAATGATCTTTTACTATATGAAAGAGTATGTAACAAAAAATTAATATGAAGAAATATAAAATTATCACAAACTTTACTGAAGTACAAAGAGGAACACTAGACATGTTTTATCATAGGTATTATAGAACCTTGTCATATTTAACAACCATTGTAAAACAATGATAACAAATTTACACATTATTTTTATCACATCTTATCTTTAAGTTAAATGTACCACTTTGATGTTAAGTCCTAATCTAGTAACAACTCATCATCAATTTATGGAAAATTTGCATCAGTGCACAATGATAAGTGTCTATTTGATTTTAAACCAAACACACTGGTGACAAAAGTACAGATTGGGACTCCTTTTACTACACCCAAAGGGGACTCTTATATAGACTCTTTAGAACTTATTGATGAATCATATATATCACTGAAGTTACCTACCTTTCCTGTGATAGCCTTATCTGCAATTGGAGTAGACAAAGCCAAAAATTTCTTAATATTCTCTTCAACAAGATCCTTTTTAGATGGTACTACAGCTTTTTTAATTTTTTTATTTTGTGGTCGATGTAAATATCCAGGAACTGAAATATGATTTGAATTTAATGTAATGGTTACAAATATATATTGCTACTATATTCGGGTTAAAGATGATTTATTTTTTTATATTCATACTAATATTATAAACACATGAGTCCATCTGAATACTTTCAGGGACTGTGAACAAATAATAATAAATGTAGTACAATTGTAGCTCATATGTATACCAATTTTACATATAGTATTCTTAAAATCGAATAAGATTTACACATTATACATAATTGTGTAAATGTAACGGTAATGTTATTATGTGTCAAAAAATTTTAGTTGACATGCATGAATTCATTAATATTTTGTGTACACTGTACCACAGTGTGCACAAATATATAATACATATAATTATAATTGCACAACTCGCATAAATCAATTTGAACACAATATAAATACAGTGTTTTGTGTACATATTTTTATGCTAAAACATATAGTCAAATCAATATTGTTAAGATACAACATATATATAGTTATAAGTACTTACTGACATAATAATAAGTTTTTGAGTAACAATATGAACCTATAAGTCAGAAATTCAGTGTATTAATCATTAAATTCAAGCGCTTCTGAATGAAAATAGAAGATATAATATTAAGATTATCAATGTCGATATTTCTAATTTAAAACCTCTATATTTTAATTTTTCAACATTGTATCACTATTGTTATAGGTAGAGTTATGCGGCATGATCTAAGTTCACGCGTTAAAGTATGAAATATTCATACCATAATAATAATACGTAATCAGTGATAATATTTAGATAATATTTTAACAGACAATACCTTGATCTATACTTTTATTCCGACTCGAACCCACGCGACGTTTTTTCCCTTTAACTATTTCGTCTGAAATGATAAAGGCGATTAGCTTGAGTTTGCTACGGTTCTTGTATAATTTATTAGTATTATTTGACCTCCTTGATCCACAAATGCTAGAGCTTGACGAACTAACTCTGAAGACATTTTCATACGTTATGCCAATAAAAAAACCATTGATATTAAATCCTGTCACAAAGTAACCTACAAAAATTTAACCATTTATATAGATGTTACACTATAATATTATAATATGTATTAATTGACATTTGACAATTATTCTTTGTTTGACAACTGACAAACTCCATCAAAGACTTTTTTTTCCTTCCAAAGTTCCATTTGCTCGTTGGTCCGTAAATAACCGAGCAGACTATGGTCGTTGACCATACCGCTTTGTCAATTGTCCATGATAATAAAAAAAACGTTTCTCTATTTCTTCTAGCATTTTCATTTTATTTCCTTAAATAATTTTGTCTTTTGTAAAAAAAATCTTTTCATATCCGGTTTGTCTTCAGATTGTTTTTTTTTTAATGAAGAATATTGATCTCATGCAAGTAATAAATTCTCAATTTATTCATTGATGTTTCAGGTCTTTAATAATAAATTGTCCTATCGAGTGAGCATTGTGCTTGATTTTTATAGTATTAATATACCCTAAACACCTTAAACATTGTTAAATTTGTGGTGTTTAAACAGTCAATTCATATCATCAAGAAATTAACTACTACTTAAAGCCTGAAGCCGATGAAACCAGCTTTCGTATTGTTGCACTTTTTTAACTCTTGCCCAATCGTAGAAAAAATACCCAACTCTACTATGAATAATTTATGTGGAATATATAGGTACAATATAAAAAAAATAAATGAATGGAACATTAAAAATAAACATTTTTGTTAACACGTGTTTTTAAATTATGGTACCCACCTTTTTGCAAAAAAGAGATTCCTTATTAAAATAAGCAGTGAAATATTATTAATTGTTTATTTAATCTAATAAGATAAAATAAACAATAAATAATATTTATAAACAGTAAATATACTGCCTGAAATCGTGTAAAAGTCATTTAATGAATCAGTATAATATTACCAATTTAAAGCATTGATACATAGCTTATATATATGCAGATCTAAATATGCAACTTAAATTTTAACGTTTTATTTCTGCAAATTATCAATTTTGCTTTCCAAAAAAAAACTATGATACACAATAAATGAATAAATAAATTTACATTGCTTTTTTTCTAGATTTTGTATGCTCTACCGCGCTATAAATGGTGAAAGTGCAGGGCCTGAACGGCGAGAAGACCCTGGTGTAACAGCTCATGCTCCTCATAACCCTCCACATAGATATGAGGTAGGTATATTTTTCTCGTCATTTTTTTTCATCAATGCAACGACTTAATGTAGTCTTTAATTGATTCAAAAATTATGTTGATTTCTTGCAGGGTCCTCCAACACCGTGCCCAGCACGAGTAGAATATGCAACACCAGTGTTTGCACGAAACTACCAAGGCGTGTGGCGTTATGTTGTGCAGATACCTTACGAGGGCTATTTCACACAGACTGTAGAGGTTACGAGGTCAGTTTATCCTGTGTGATTTCGAATCAATATCAATGTAAAATTTTATGAACAGGACAGACCAAAAAAGTAAAACGAAAATGTTACAAGCAATATAACAGAACTAACTACTTTACTATGATCCGCACGGGTTAAGTGAATGCATGCAAAGCCAATGTGTATGAAGCAGGCAAAATCTACGTACCTTATACATGCAGCACAAACCACCACATGCACCCCAAGGCGCAATTCACCAGCAACAACGCACACAAAAGTAGCACACACACCCACCACCACAATCTCGACGATCGTTTCGCCCCGAAACCGAAGCATCATCAGGAGAATAGGCTCCACGGCAAAAATCGTACTGCAATTTCGATCGTATCTGCAAATCGTATCGTAATTTTTGTCGTGGAGCCTATTCTCCTGATGATGCTTCGGTTTCGGGGCGAAACGATCGTCGAGATTGTGGTGGTGGGTGTGTGTGCTGCTTTTGTATGCGTTGTTGCTGGTGAATTGCGCCTTGGGGTGTATGTGGTGGCTTGTCCTGCATGTATAAGGTGCGTGGATTTTGCCTGCTTCATACACATTGGCTTTGCATGCATTCACTTAACCCGTGCGGATTATAGCAAAGTAGTTAGTTCTGTTATATTGCTTGTAATATGGAATTCCGCAAAGTAACGCCTGCTTCTATAAATCAACGAAAATGTTATTCAGATGCATGCAGTCGCGCTGCCATTATCTGGAAGGCGGCTGCCTAAGTTCGCCTCGTTGGTTGTCGCTGCTTGTGGCAGAGTTACACTACCCACCACGTCCCGCAACTCCTGCTACACCCCTTCAACACCAGGTAACACTCGTAATCTAAGCCCATATTTAACCTGAAGTGCCTTTTTAGGAAATTTATGAGAGTGAATGGTACGATTCGCACCCACCCTTATATTATTATTGGCGCCAAAATTTTTTTAAATTTCAAACTAATTTGAATTATATTTTATATAAAAATAAACTCTCCAGCCGATCTGTCTATTATAATAGAGAAGTAGATCGCCCCATCCAAAGAAAGGGGAGGTGTTTATCCGTTTTTGAGTTTAAACTCAACTAAACGGATTGTTATTCGGTTTCCACCAATAGAAAAATGGTTCACGACGAACTCCCATTTTTCTTTCGGGAACAGAAACAGAACATCATTACAGTATTAAGGGTATTTTAACGCTTAAATATGCACGAACGAAGTCGCGGATACCACCAGTAATAAAATTGATTTATCAGTTTTGTAAGCAAGAGTATTACTATCAGGAATATTCCGGATATGGAGTCACGGAGAGCAGCACAGAGAAACCCCCACACTGCGACGGACATGATGAACTGGGTTGCTACCAGGTTAGCCATATTTGTTTAATATTTACTATAAGCAAGCAATATAACAGAACTAACTACTTTGCTATAATCCGCACGGGTTAAGTGAATGCATATGCAAAGCCAATGTGTATGAAGCAGGCAAAATCTATGCACCTTATACATGCAGGACAAGCCACCACATGCACCCCAAGGCGCAATTCACCAGCAACAACGCACACAAAAGCAGCACACACACCCATACCACAATCTCGACGATCGTTTCGCCCCGAAACCGAAGCATCATCAGAAGGATAGGCTCCACGACAAAAATCGTAATGCGCCGCGCTACCCATACAAGCAGTCTTAAATAGTTCAACCCCCACCAATACCCTCCCCTCCGAACACATGTAGCAAAACGGAATTAGATACATTTACTTGCTCGTTAATTAAGTGACCATTGTTATTTTTTATTATCTCAAGTTGCTCTAACATATTGAGTCGGAGTCTCCGACTCAATACGTTAGAGCAATTTGAGTATGGTACTTGAGTGGTGTATAAGGATTTTGCCTGTTTCATACACATTGGCTTTGCATGCATTCACTTAACCCGTGCGGATTATAGCAAAGTAGTTAGTTCTGTCATATTGCTTGTCATATGGAATTCCGCAAAGTAACGCCTGCTTCTATAAATCATATAAATTTACTATAAGCTTACTGGATTTCAATCTGAAAATATATGGGACGAAAATATTGACGAATAGTCCAATTACTTTATTATATATATTTAACTTTACCATTACAGCAGTTTAAAAATAGTATAAAAAAAAGGCTAATTCAGAAAGCCTATTATACTATTGAAGATTACCTAGACGATAAGAATGCGTGGATATAGCTTCTCTTCAACCCTGTACAAGACATTAATGACTATATGTAACTAGTGATAAGAATTATTCCGAACCAGCAGTAGATGTTGACGATTCAAAAGCACTTGTTTACAAGTTTACTTGAATAAAGAATATTTTGAATTTGAATTTGAATTTGAATTCTTTATTCAAAATAAATACAACTTCAAAGCTATACTTATTGACATGACATCAACTCGACAATACTATAAGTGAGCTTTTAATTATAGATTTATTATTACTATAGTAGGAGAGCCTAAGACAGGCCTGTAAGTGAGAAGACACAATACATAATGAGAGATAAGATGAAACTCGTTCACTTCATCTTTGTCTAATCATACATCAAAAAGAGAGACAAATGGATCAACCTCATTTGCTTTCTCTTTATCGTAATATGACACATTTTAAGGTGGCTTCTAGTATGACTCTATGGCTGTATTAGACTTCGTACTCGATGCATTCGTGAATCTAGTTATTATTTAGGTTAATTATACGAAGTTGGAATTTAGAACATAACATAACAGAGCAAAACATAAAATAAAAAACACATTTGAATTATAAGGTCACAAAACAAAAGTATATTCAAAATAAATTATTAGACAGTTATACGTTCTTCTCCTATCACAACAGTGAGCGAAGTAAGAGATAGACGTGGGCGTTATTTCACGTCACTGTGTACAATAACCGGTTACGTGCTATGAAACGGAATAACTAGTTACTTGTGCAAAGGCGAAGTAGTTATTTTTGTAACTAGCTACTTTCGTAGCAGCTTTCATGCGACATTACGTTACGTTGCGTTTGCGTTTCGTTGAACTACGTTACGGCATCGGCCTACTGCATTAACGACTACAAAATGTAACTTGTAACGGAATCACTAGTTATTTTAATAATTAGTTTCGTGCGAGACGCGGTCATGACTCGTGACGTAATTTCTCGTAGTTATTCTTGTGCCGATGGCAAGTTCAGTAGAATCACGAAATTTAGCCAAGGTTAATAAACCTTGGCTAAATTTCATTACTGTGATACAGTTTCGAATGAGTAACTAGTTACGAAAATAACTAGTTATAAAACATGTTACATATTTGCCGTCACTAGTTACGTTACGTTACGCGAAAATCACGTAACGACCCACGTCTAAAGAGAACTGCGAACTAACATATTATAGTGTATTATCTATGGAACTAACGATGACGCACGCTTCATTCATAAATTTAATTTGGTGTTGCCAATATTAGAAAAATAAATGTTTTTCGCTGAAATAATAGGATAAATACCAACAACAATTAAGTCAACTTATTTAAAAGGAATGGTTTTATCAGGTACGTCTGTATTACGACTGGTTCTTAGTACCAGGCTCCTGCAAATGCTGGCGACCTGACTACTTCGCCCGTTACGTGAGACGTAACCAACACGAATTGTAATCATTGATGACACTTATAATGATAATATTTTAACGGTTTCCTTGCAAAAATAAGATTATTTATATTCAGAAGCAGATTATGAACTTGAATTCAATTCAAATATTATTACAACGATAAAATTTTAATTGGTGCTCTCGCTTTAAGCGACATAAAGCTGCTTATTGCAGTCTTATTAAGAAATTTTCATACCATAAAAGTAACACCGTTTATAAAAAACAATTGCCAAAGTAAAGATATATAACATTATTCAATTGATCTTTCAATTAAATGTCTGATTGTCCTAAACACATTTTATAGTCTGGCTAGGATAACCAGTATGAACCTGTGTGTTAAATTTTAACTTATAAACTCTGTTGTTTAAATGGTGTATATTTTATATGTTTATTTAATATTGAATGAATAAAGGTCAATAAATCAAATGAACTAATGTTTGATAATCAACGCATGTTTTTGTAATTAAATAACCATCTAAAATTAAATAACTCATTATAATTTTATGTATAAATAAATACTGTAGATATTTGGCTATAGTTATTTGAAGAAATGTTGAAACATAAGGATAAGTTAAGTTATTAATAAATGGTTAATGTGTTAACTTACTGGTGCTAAGACTTTGTGACTTTAAGACTGTATTTAAGAAAATATTATTATATAATTAATATAATATAATAAAGTCTACAATAAAATAAAGTACTAAAAAGTAGATTATAAAAAGTCTTCACTATTTAATATTATTTTTTGTTATTAATATGTAACAAATTTATAATATACTGTTATTACTATTAAATATACTATGTTAATTTTTAACTATTTTTCGTTTTCGTAGAAAATACATTCAACCATGAATATAATTTAAAGATTGGCAACATTAAAATTTTGGATTAATGCAATGGCGACTTTAAAATATAACTTTAGTGAGTTCAGTTAGATCTCTTTAATGGATATAAGTAGTTATTATTAATAATCGATACCATTGCGACTTATTTATTAGACAAAAATAAGAATCATTCCTTATTAAGATACACATCGAATAACTATTTAAAATTAAAACTGTTGCAATAATTAAACGCAACTTCTACAATTATTAATAACTTCTCGTATTTTGCGCTATACAATTAATAAACTATAATAACAATTACTATGGTCCATACAACCAAAAATTTCTCAAGGGATATATAATTTATCAATTATATATATTTTTTGCTCGTATAATTTATTTGAAATAATAATTACAAATATCCAACCATCAAGTAATCCAACAAGTAGCGATTTTATTTACTTAATCAACAAATCTAAGACTTCACAGATTATTATTTGCGACGTAATTATTTAATATTATAATATTACCAATTAATTCTGATAACGTTTTCTTATTTATAACTACTTTTATTGTGATTGATTGAAATAATTCAATCACCAATCAAAATATTAGCTCAATGTGCATTTATTTAATTTTAAGTTAGGCTAAATGATGAAATGTATTTATATGTTAAGCTATGTCAAAAATAAAGCACTTTTAAATTAAATTGGTCATTCCTTTTTACTACCTTCATTACCTAAACAGATTCATCACATTTATTTACGCTGCTAGCATTCTTGGGACCATTCTACGTGGGCATGATTTGTATAGTACTAGCGTGTGAGTAATCTAAGATAGACATAACTTTTACATTTTCGTTGTAAATAAAAATATATAAAATGAACTACAAAACATACTTATTAGCTGTAGTAGTGAAAATTTTTTTTTATGTTAGTTTAAACTGCCAGCGTCTGATTTTATGTTTTATCTACTCTGATACTATAATACAAATATTATAAAACTGAAAAAAACATTCTTATGACAAACATTACGTACAGAACAAAAATTAAAAATTAAAAAGTTTCATTACGATACAGGTCTTGTATGGACACCTGTATCCTAATGTAACTTTTTAATCATAACGATACACCTATACAACTTCCAGCTGGACCAAGGAGGTTGAACCTCTACCTTAAAAAAAAAGGTTTCAATGAATGGGTCTGCGGCGACGAAACACGCATGCGCAATCGATGTTTGCGCCTTGGCGCCAATATATGACATTTAAAAAATCTTTTCAATATTTTAACGAAGTTTAGTTTTGTTTGTAAAAAAAATAAGTTTTTGTGTAAAAACATGTCTGAGAGCGGGGATAGTGGTAATTGTACACCACCAGATATTCTGAAAGCTGCGTCAAACATGACCAACTATATCAAATGTTACCACGAGTTCATGGAATGGAAACATACGTTTTACGTATTATAGTATGAGAGTAGATAAAGTAGTGTATGATACTGTACATAACTTGGTCTTATAACACTCGTGTGACACTATAAAAAAACTCGTGCGGCTCGTTTTTTTAGACCACTCGTGTTATAAGAACCCTTATCATGCAACAGTATCATAAACTACTATTATGTATTTCTTTTCATTACAATAACTTCATGTAAAATCCGAGATTAAATGGGTCGAAATACTTTTTTTTATTCATTATTTCAACAAAAATAGTACGAGAGTATCAGTATCGAGAAATAAAATGCTTTAATGTCAAACCGTGAATTTTAAATGATATTTCGTTTTGCAAATTGATATCTTCATAATAGAGCAAAAGATCGATACGTCTAAAAAATGATATAACCGGTAAGACTTATCTAGCTCACTTTGCAGACAAGGAATTCAGATACTTGGCGATGTAGGAAGGATTGTTCTTAACTTACGTAGGTACGTCTCTGTATAGCAATAACATCTGCTGTTTGTTTCGGAGGTGCATATTTATAAGGCTTTTTTACAGCTTACAAAATAAGTGTACAAAAACAAAACAAATATTCAGAATAACTTTTTATTATTATCATGGATTTTAAAGTGCCTTCTACATTAGTTATATGGTGTATATGTACTTCTACAAAATTAGTTCGTAAAAATTTGTTTTATCTCTACACAACCTGGTGTTGTAAATAATTAATTAAGTATTGTATTTACATGATAATTTTAATTGAATTATTTTTAAAATGTGAAATTCGAAAACGACTAAAATTTTTTTATATCAGTTTCGCTTATCTCCTTTGCTGTCTCTAAAAACACCAATACCATTTTGTGATATAATCGTATCAAAGAGTATTTTAATTTGAAAGCATTTAAATTTTGCGTAATAATTAACCTTACTAACTATCACTTTTTTTAGAAGATTATAAAGTAAACCGACGAATGATTTTTTTTATCAGAATCACTAATAATCCGGAAACTACATAATAATTCTATATAATTTTAGATAGCTATCTATTATTTCTTGTTTGTTGTACTAATGCTGTGCCAGGTCTATCTCATCTTCTGTTACCGATTGTATATTATCTATTGATGTCGATGGATAGGAATTTGAGATAATTCTCAATGAAATCTCATTGTTGTTAATTGTTATGGTAATTTGATATTTCACTGTAATGTTTCTTAAAATTTCCCTTTAATGTTTAATGGAATTCTTTTTATATAAAATTTTAGCAAGACGCCGTCACCATTTTATTTTCATTATAGCCTTCCACTTCTATGGTTACTTGTATATCTGAGGAAGACTCTTCTGTTGCTAATGGAGCGGGACCAATATTAATGCATTCAAGAGAGTCCAGAACACAATTTCCGTTACAGTCTTCAGATTCATCATCTATTTCTGTGGCATTTTCGAAATAAGGTATTCTATGTATGCGATCTCCAATTGGATTGTCTGGTATATGACCAGTGTCGATATGATTAAAACCATTGCTCGAATGTGCTATTTCAGTTAAATCTTCAGGTGTTTGTAAATTGTGATGCGTTGAGCTTGCGCTGTCCGACTCGAATAGATTCTGTCGTTGACTGTTAAAGAAGCGCACAGATGGAGTCCCATTTTTAGGGTTTGAAAAAGCTACGTAGCATTCGGAATATGGCGGAGGTGGCTCTTCTCGATTAAGATGTTTGTTAATATCTACGGTGCATTCGGAATACGGCGGCGGTAGATCAGCATTAAAGATTATATCATTGCTTAAGTCGCTGGATTCAGAACGATAGATGTCGAATTCACTTGGAGGTATTTCGGGTTCTACTTGAAGCGGGAGACGGTCTGAAATTATAGCTGAAATCATTATGAGTTAAAAAGTAAGGCTGTCTAAGGCTAATAATTTAATTAATTCCGTTGTTGATTTGCATCATTAAGGACAAAAACTGAAGCACAATAACTGTATGTCATTGTTATTGTTATGTTATATATTTCACTATATTTTATAAAAATATCTTAGCTACTTCATTATAATAGGCATACTTACGACTTGTGGCAAGAACATTAGGCGTAGGCCATTCTTCAGATCGTCTCCGACGCGCTGAAATTAGTCGAAATCTTTAGCCTTTAGGTACTGAATAATTACGTTGCTATTAATATTTACTAATCACAGAACATTGTGAACGAATAAAGGTACATATAATTAAATAATGACGCATGGTAAAAAACTAAAAAATTACGAATACTGAAAAAACATATTAAAAAATAATCGCGATTTTGCTGTGAGTTAGCATTTAGGATTTAACATTGCAAATTTTTGAATTGAATAAGTTATTGTTAGAAATTAATAAATGATTGGCCTAAATATACATATTTAATACATATTTCATTTACTTACAAGTAATGATAAGAGAAAACGACAGTAACAAAATTACTATTTTTTACTTATATTTATTATTATATTTTTACTTGTACTTTACGTTACAAAAACACGTATCTATAAAACTATGAACGGGTAGGGCAGCGCTTCCGCACAGCTCGGACGTCAGGAACAAAATGAGCGTACTCTCTTTTTTTGTGAAAATTGCAATATGCTGTGAGCCGAAGTGGCTTTTACAGAGTCATCGGGAGGTTTGGGGAGAGCGCAGAAGCATCAGAGAGGGTGAGGTGGAGTTAAGCCTCAGAAGAGACTCGTAACATTATTGGGAACGTCGCCTTAAGGGTGCCTCCTATGTGTCATAGAGGACTATGGTCGGACTGGAGTGCGACTCTATCGCCGAGACCGGGTTATATGGAAGCAGGCGGCATCACCGACGGATAATTAACTTCACTCCTAACATTATATTAAAAATATGTTGTATGAAGTATCAGGTAACGTGTGACGTCACTACAAATAAGGTTACTTACATCGAGCGTAATTTCGCGTAAAGCACCGATCAGTTGCGCGAACTAGTAGAAGCGCTGCGACCAGCAACAAGGCACCTGCGCCCCAACCCCGAGCTGATTTCCACACCGACCATTCCGAGTCAGCACCAATGCCTGTCGACCCCGACCGACCCGCTTCTGTCTGAAACATTCATTTCATCAATTATTCTTCAATTATAACTGTAAGAAAGGAAAGTCGGTTTTGTGAACCCGATATGGATATGAAATTAATAAAAGTAAGAAGTAAAGTAACGGCCTGTTAACATCCCACTGCCGAGCATAGGCCTCCTCTCTCCGTTTCTGGAGAGAAGCGTTTGACTAAGACCTACCACGCTCCTCCAATGCAGATTGGTCGGTTACACATATCCCAAGAATTCTCTAGAGATATAAAGGTTTCCTCACGATGTTTTTCTTCCACGATAGGCGAGGGAAAAATTTCAATTAGCAATTAGACAATTAACCTACCAATCCGCATTGGAGCAGCGTGGTAGGTCTTAGCTCCAATCCTTCTCTCCAAAAACGCAGAGAGGAGGCCTTAGCCCAGCAGTGGGCATAGTAACAGGCTGTTACTTTTTTTTTTAATTAGACAATTTATAAAATTAGGCGTTTTTTGCGGAAATCCATAATACAAAATTAGTAATAAAATTGTTTTGCTATAATCCGCGATAAAATAATAATAATTCTCCCTGTATTTAATATCTGTCCGAACTTGATGCTACCCATGATTCCCTTCGTCGTCCCAAATTATAATTCTCCTTGCTTTTGGCGATATCATCCCTTGTTTCTCATTTAGTTATTATTTTTTCAAAATTCATGTTAACGCTTGGACATCTCCTTTCCGTTTTTGTTCATGTTTGTGTTAAAAATGCAGTTCAAATCAAACTATATATTTTATTAATTAACAAACTAATACTATATTGTTATAATCAATCAGAACATTGACCGAATTATTTCGTTTAGCGATTATAAAAATTCTTCTAAAAACGGAGAACGGATATGTCAGAGATATAATAAAAATGGACTTAATTTTTTTATATATTCCTAATACAGTTATACAAAATCTAACAGATATCACAGTTTGGATTAACCAACGTTTTTAACGTTGAAAAATGTTCTAGACCTCTTGTATTAACAATTTATGTAAGAAGCCCCAAGACATCAAAAATTGAGATTCTGAATAATCGCTTATGCGCAATGCAAGGACCACGGTTGAATCAACACTATATTTCTTGCCTTCCTTGCGTGGATATATCTTCTGCGTATTGAAGAAGATAATCGAATAAGCATTCGAATGCACTTATCTTTTTTTATCTGGTTTATTAAATAACATTTCTATTCATATTTACGGAGGGATCGTTATCAGGTAAATGCCATGGTGCGCCAAGTGGCCCTGGTCTCCAAACGGTCGCTGAAGTAGGTTGCGCCGCGACACCCGGTTCTTCTGCTCCATTGCCAAGTCTGCAATGTAATGTTATAATATTACAATCAAATTTAACACTTTTTAACAACATTTAAGTTGTGAACCGTTGAGGAGTAACCTCGTGTGGTGCCAATGCTGGAAGCAGCTCATCATAAACATGCATTGTCATCGAGACTGGAGCAATATATAAAATTTAAGCTCAATCGGACACCGGGAAATGGGACAAATTTAACATACAGATTCCACCTTCACATACATTGCAAGTTGGATAAAACTTTTCAATATACATATGTACATTCAAATTCAGAATAGTCTTAATATTTGTATATAACAAAGCTGAACTTGCGAATACGTTCGCTTCAACTAGAGTTAAACTACATTCAATTATATATTGCGTTTTTTTGTTATCCCTTATTTCAGCTTGGTATATAATGGTACAAAATTTCATTACTATTGGTAAAAAATTTAAGCCGTAAACTAGTAGACAGACAGACAGAGAAAAATAGACGGTGAGACTTCTAAATTCATAATATTAGTATGAATGACAATAAAAAAAATACGTTTAAAACTATTTAGTGTCTTAAAAGTTATGTGGTAATATAAAACTAAAATGCCTTACATCATGCATTAACAATAATAACATTGGTTTAAATTTGCTTAAAAACTTAAAAAGCGAAATTTAAAAAATCCAAGAAAGACCTGATAAGTTGTCTCAGTTGATTTGGTGTGTAGAGTAGAATCTCAGGCCGGTGCACTCGTGGCCAGTCCAATCGGGCATGCAGTTCTCGCAAACGTCGCAGCTCCTATAAATATTAATTCAACTTATTCTGATAGCGATTAGTGTAAGTAATGCTATACATACATATATAAAAAGGGTGTTCTATCAGTGTTCATACTTAACATGCCGGATTCGTAAACAGCATGCACTATAAACCACCACCACCACAATACTTCTTTCTTTCTTTCGCTTGCAGCGTAATTAAATGTGAAAACAGGACGCCCTCTGTTGCACTCTCTGTCGCACTTACGGGCCTTACAGCAGGCATAGTTACCCACTAATGACGTGTCGATGTTGTCTGGATCTTCTTTAACTTTTTTAAAAGTGTTAGCTCATTATTAACAATACGCGCTTGAGGTTGAATATTAGTTGCAACACGTTTCGCATTTCGATGTCCTATTATTATCGCGGGCAGTGAGTCTTTGATAGAGATCTTGCATTCTAAAAGTGCACGCCCCTCCACCAAATTACATTATTTTAATGTGTGAGAGAAAAAATTGACTGTACCATTTTATATGTGTGCGCGCAGCAATTTCAACCAATCCGGTTACACGGGTTACAAGCAACTTTTGCAAAAAAATAAAATTAATATTATATAATATTTATAATCAAATTTATGTTGAAAATTCTTTAGAATAAAAAGTAAGTTTTTAACGTTTCCATTGAGAAATAGTAAGCGCTGTGGATTGTAAACGGGAAGTTCCGCATTCGAATCCTAGAAAAAACATATTAGTATATTTCTAAAATTTATCCCTGGTCTTGACTAGATAGATACTTCCGATGTACCCTTCTAACAAAGACGTACCACCAAGCGGTTTAGCATTCAGGTACGATGTCGTGTAAAAACCCTGAATGGTTACACGTTTAATCTCCAAACCCTTTCAAGAAACTTAAACTACATCGGCATCCATCAGGTGAATTCGCAATCAAGAGCTAGCTTGCCAACTTAATTTAATAAACATCATATCATATATTCATTATGCAACTATTAGAATGATTAATAAAACGTAATGTACAGAAGTCTGTTCATTTATTTTATTAGTAAAAAAAGAAAAAAATTAAACCGCGATAAATATTTACTATTTTGACGCTATTCACTCACGTCGCTATCTTCAGATTCAGACTCAACATTAATTATAAATTCAAAATTTTTCATATATTCTATCTCAATATCATTCTCATTTCGACACGTATTTTCCCACATATTTCTATCAATCATGTCAATTCGTTCCTTAATTAAAGCAATAGCTTTAATGACGAAATAATGATAGATGTTAAGTTTTGCCCGTTTTTTTTCGCCACATAGTTTTATAAAATTCTCCATATTTTTGTATTAAAGAAAAAATTTATCTATACCAGTATAGCAGCAGTCCACACATTCAGTACAAAATCTCATCAATAGATTCCACGACAAAATCACACAACTTTGCAAATTTTGACGTGTTTTTCGTGATCCAGTTAGTTCCTAGTTTCTCTCGGTTTAAAATGATAAAAAATTATTGGTGATCATCGATAAGCCAAAAAGGATTTTCATCTTTGGCTATGCTGTCAATAGAAAGTAAAGTAACAAATGATTCCAATTTGTATTCAGTCATGTAAAATTTTTGAATCGGGCCCCGCGAAAGCTCACGCTGACTGTGCATCTCATATTTAGTAGGTATCATAATCCACATATTTAGTAGGTTGCCCTAGCTCGACTATACACAATAATCTGTGTTAACGACAACTAGATTAGAACTCGGTATCGCTTAATATACATATACGTGTCATACCTGAAGATGCATTTGATGCGCTCGTGCTGTGATCTCGCTGAGCTCTGCCAATGTGAGACGTCCGCGCCGACGCCTGTATCTCTCGATCTCCGACCAGATCGCTGGCAAAGTAGGCTGCATCTTCTGCAGATATCATTTACACTACCTTTGAGTCTTATTATTTCATCATTCTTTTATTATTGTTTGTTATTACATTGTATAGATGTAATTTGATAAAAATATGTTTATACGGTCGAATAATACTAATATTATAAATGCGAAAGTCTATTTGTTTTTCTGTTACGCTTACGGTTAATCCGCTGGACCAATATTGATGAAATTTGATATACTTAAAATTATACACTGGAATAATAAGATAGAAAAAATCCCGATTTCTTTCGGGGACAGAGAAAAACATTCAACATTATTGAGGATACATAAACACTTAAGTTTGCACAAACGTGGTCCTGGGTCTTAGTGGCTAGTATTCTATAAGGTTGAAATGTTAATGTATACTTAGAAACCTTAAGAATAAAGGCGCAAAGACATCAGCACTTACTCTAATTGTAGAATCGGTAATGTTCCTTCGAAATTTATGAAACATGTATTGTATGTAATTAATTGGCCAAAAATGTTATTGAAATCATGGGACCGGCTTATTAGTTTAAAAATTCCTTTGCTAAGGAATTATCCCTTTATAGCAGCATTATAAAGCAAGCATAAAATGTAGCATTGCATTCGCTTCTAACACGCCTCAAACAAATGTAATGTTTTTTTTGAATGCAAATTCTTGTACAACTTTTAACTTGTTCAAATTACTTACTTATAAAGTCATTCGTAGTGTAAATTTACTAGTCCACTGCCGAATGTAACTTGCCTGCCAAAACAACTTCAAATAGAAACTACATTCAAATGATTTGCAATTCAATAAACAATTAATGAGAATGCCCAAATATTTGTTCGAATATCAACGTTATTAAAATTACTCTAGTTATAAATTACTGTGCACGCACATAATTTCGCACTACAACAACTTGCAGTTCAAGCAGCGATTAATTCATCCTAAAATAGACAGTATTTTCTTCGTATTTAGCTCCAAAACAGTGTACATCAAAATTAACTGAGTTACTTTACAATAAGGTAAAACAACGGCATGACTGGTATGATTCACGCTTAATGACTATTTATGTCAAACTATTATTGTTACTTAATTCCTGTTATGTCGATGTTTGTTGCTAACTGAGTAAATATTAATAAGTTAATAGGTTATTGAACTCTCTGATTTGATCAGGACATTTTAAAACTGCAAAGTAAAGTGATGTTGAACTAAAATTTCTTTGTGGGAAATTAAAATTATTGACCATTATTTGTGATTCAAATAATACATAAGATTCTTTAAGGTTTATATCATAAGATTTTCGCATAATCATATATTACTTATACAGATAAGAAATATTTGGCTATATTGATTACGATATCATTATTCCAGGTAAGGTAACTGGAATAATTAAGTCGTAATAAGCTGCAATTGAATAAAAATCATCGTTATGTCTTAATAGTAGGTATATAATACGAAAATAAATGCGGCAGAAGTTAACAATAGTTTTTCTGTAAATATGTTTTACATACCTTTCTATCACTTATAATTATAATAATTTTATGACACAAACCTTTTAAAAAAAAAAAAACTTTACTACTTCGCCTATTAGTGATTTATGAGGGCTTTATTAAAACATGATTCCAAGATGCTAATGCTGAGTCAAATTGGTGTTGATTCAGGTAATTTTACAAGCTTTCATTTCAATTAGGACAAGGTCACACCCTTGTCCCTATTTAAGAAGAGAAATATGGCGTCTAGTGACCGGGAGTAAAAATAATCTTAAAGTACCTGTGTTGCAAGATTCTGAAAGATGCATGCAATTTAGAGTCTGCAATGCAGCTACGAGTATGACTGAACAAACGTCTCTGAATAATTAATTTTGGAGAAACTAACTGGCAAGTGTGTAATAAAATAGTGTGACGATTTTACTTAAAAACCTCTCAGTTTTCATACACGATTCTGGCATATTATTGTAAGTATATGTTGATATAATTGAATACATTATATGAGAGAGATTATTGATAGACAATTATTAAATATAATAATTTCTATACTTCTACATTCTTGCCTCAGTGTCATTTCCGAGACATCGAGTTGTTTTTAATCTCTTTATTGCATATAGTTAAATTAATATAACAATAATTTTGAAAAAAGACAACATAATAAGTATGCAACGGCGGGCTTAATCCGAAACGGAATCTCTTCCAACCAACCAATCTTAAATTGAAAAAAAGTAAATATTAAGCATAGTTAATTAAAATAAAACTTAACGTTTTTATGTATAATGTATAGCAATCTATTATAATAAAATGTAAATATTTTATTATCTCATTTTATCATATCATTAGCTGAGTAAATTTAGTATAAAAAGGCCATTTCACATCAAAATTCACATCAATCTATTTATCCTTTCTGAAGAAAACACAATTTCACACAAATTTTTCCTAAGCGAAATTTTAGTGGTGGGTAATATTGAATTTCTACAGACTTTATAGAATTAGGCGTTACTTTGCGGAGATCCATAATACAAAAGTAATAATAAAATTATTTTGCTATAATCCGCGATACAGTAAATAGAAAATATATATAGTGTTTAATGTATAGTGGATTATCAGTATTTTCATACCCGATACGTGCAGGATTCGTAAAAGCACATGCACAAACCTCCACCACTTCCACCAAAATACACAAGCACTACACAGTTTCACTATCACAAACTCAACAATCGTTTCGCCCCGCAACCGAGGCATCATCAGGAGATAGACTCCACGACAAAATCGCTTTGCGATTTTGTCGTGGAGTCTATCTCCTGTTTGTGATAGTGAAACTGTGTAGTGCTTGTGTATTTTGGTGGAAGTGGTGGAGGTTTGTGCATGTGCTTTTACGAATCCTGCACGTATCGGGTATGAAAATACTGATAATCCACTATACATTAAACACTATATATATTTTCTATTTACTGTATCGCGGATTATAGCAAAATAATTTTATTATTACTTTTGTTCTACAGACTTCATACAGTAAGCGATAACTAAAGTAATTTCTTAAGGAAATAAGTTCATCTCTCTTATTGTTTTATTTTATTAACAAGAATTTTACACAAATAAATATTGAAAAAACATTTGCTGAGATACTTTGATATTAGATTCGATTGTATTTCAAATTTCTGTTTTTATCGATAATTTTAACTTATAAAAACAATAAATTAATATTTTTTTCTTCAACTGAAATATATGCATATATTTTGTGCTATAATACTATATAACTGGTTATATCGCCAAGGTCTGTTAACTATTCAAACCCAAATATAACGCCACCAGCTCTTGCACGAAAGACTGTCCTCTGATCTTTGAAGCCCGTAATGTATAGCTCAATTGCACGCGGGTAATTATATGTTAACAATTATTTTAAGATCTTAGTAGCGACCAATTACGATGCTTTACGAAACACGATATGAATTGTCAAATGTCGATCACCCATCAAGTTGCCGACTTGGGCCACTGCTGCAACAACGCAGACGACATCCGTCTAGTCTTAACCAATCCAAAATATACACAGCTTTTTTATATAGAAATGAGTTCAATATAAAGTTACAGTTTTAGAAAAATACAACATAACGCTAAGTGAAGACAAAGGAAAAACTTAATAAATTGGAAATACGAAAATTAACAATGGTTTATATTATTAAAAACAATTATGCCGCAAACAGGTTGCACCAGCGGACTAACTACGTATACACTTACCAAAAACTGTTTGATTAACTTCAGACACTTTTAACATCTCACAATAAGCAAATGAAATCCTTTTACTTAATAAAATTGATTCTGTAACATTTGCTTGTTAATTAAGCTGTATTCCACGAAAATTTCCGGGTTTATACAAATTACGAGCTACACAATGGTACGGACTAAACAAATAAGCTGCAATTCTGCGCACGCGTGGTTGCCGAGTTGCGTCCCACGCAATACTTTGCACAACAAGAAACAGGACAGCTGGGCTATTCGATTAGTTTTAAACCAGATAAAAAACAACATACAAAAGAAAAACCCAAAAATTAACTATAACATTATTTACGAACCTTGAAAGTAAATTAAAACAAAAAAGACATCAACCGTATAAAAAATGCTAATATTATTGGATAACTATGATGTTATACATAGTAGTAATACTATGTAGAACATCAAAGTAAATCATTTCAAATTAAATCAAATCAAAATACTCTATATTCAAATAAGCTCTTCCAAGGACTCTGGAATCGTCAAGGATCGATATAATTAACGAAGCTACAACTGGTTCGGAATATTGCTCTTAGCGAGAAGAATCCAAAGGAAACTCGGTCAATCTTTTAAACATTTTCAATTTTACATTATTCTACCACAGTCTCTTATAAGAAGCTGAAGATCCCTTCAGGCATTTTCATCATCCAAACAATTTTTTAACATATTTACATTGTCTTTGGACAATATGTTTTGATATAAATATTATTAAGGTTAAAATTTATGTATAAAATATAGCTAAATGTCAAGAAAATATTGAAATGTGATTACTTTATTGAGAAGTAATAATAAAATTCTGTTTCTATAATCTGCGATAAAACTTCATTTTAAAATTTAATAAAAATTTATCGATTATGGCAAAATAATTTTATATTACTTTTGTATTATGGATCTCCGCAAAGTAACGCCTATTCTATAATTAATTATCCTAATAAAGTCTAGATTTATAAAGAAATCTTTAAAGATTTTATATCAATGAATTTATTTTTAAATAAAGAGCTCTACAAATTTACTACAATAATGCTAACAAAATACAGACTAAAATTATTTTGCGTTAAACTGATGAGCTTTTTTGGTTAAATGTCTGTTCTAATGAATCCCAACTTTATAACCAATAAGTTAAGACCATGCATTATTTAAATATAATTTGTGCATAGATTCCATACTCAAGGTAACAAGGTAATTTCCGGATGCACTAATTTCCGTCGAAGTTTCCGCAGTCGAAGGCATTTCCCTTTCCACATTTGAGGCAAATTAACAAAAATCAACTTTACGGTAACACAATACTGTTAACCTAATGTCAAGGAAATCGAACGATCATTTGTAAATACGCCATGTTTTAAATTTATTAAAATGTATTCGCTTTTTTTTACTTACAGTACTCATAATTCGAGTATTATTGACAATTGAGGGGACTTCTCTAATACACTTCCATCAATAATTAAATGTGTACTAAATTAAACAGTATGATTTTTTTTCGAACCGTCTGTATGCTGTTAGCCCTAACGGCTTTTACAGCGTCACCGGGCGGGATGGGCGAGCGCAGAAGCATCGTCGAGGTTGCAAAATGCAGAGAGTTGAGCGCAGAAGCTCTACAAGCGTCGGGGCCACGATCTAATTCAGTATGAACATAAAATCAAATACGCATCATAGAAGCACGCAGTGACGTCATCTTTGACTTCTCGTTTAACCCAGACCTTTAGAACCATACTTATATTTTTATTTCGCATCATACATTATGAAATCTATTCGTTCGCATCTTTTTCGTAGTATTTATTTTTTATTCGGATTGACTTTCATATTGTAGTTTTATGTAGATACATCAATACTCAATAACGTCCCTACAGACTCAAGTTCGACGAACTTTAGGTCCTTCTGGCGTATAAGGGAGGGAATAGTCAATAATTATGTCTGCAGACGTTTTACACAAAGGTAGAAAATATGTGGTAGTGTTTTTTCTTTATAACTAAGTATAGGTACATAAACTATACAATTGAAACTGCGTTTTTGGAATGCACCTATGAATTACTAGAAAAAAATAATTTCATTTTTAATATTCAAATATGATCATAATCCTAACCAAATGGTAATGTATTTATTTTATTAAGCATATTTCATGCTCTCATTTATAGCAAACCTGTACCACAAAAACAGTTAAACGCAACTAGTAATAAAAGATTTAGAAAGAAAAAAGAAATTTTAAGTTCATATATAAAATATTCCGAAATAATAACCAATATTTACCAATCAGTGACCACATCCATAATATGTACCTTAACATAGCTCAGTACATCAAGGATAGCATATTTTCTTTCTTATATGTCAGATTCGAAGACCAAACGCATCATGAATCAAACAAGTGACACTCTGATTGAGTGCAATAACGACAATGACTCATGAAAAGTCGTTCTTGAAATAGTCTACGATCGAATCGGAACGGTAATAGAAAAACCTAATTAGAGGTTCTAATATCCCAATAATGGCAAAAAGTCTCCCCTTTTCCTGGAGAAAAGGATTGGAATTTAGACTATGCGTGTTTCTCCATTATAGATAATAGATAGGTAGTGTACACATATCTCAGGAATTCTTAAGAACAATGTAGATTTCGCCACATAAAGTGCAAGATAGACGTCTATTCTCAATAGCTTTTATAGAAAACTCATAGTTAACCCATGTTGGAGTTCAAACTTTCGTAATGATCACGTACTAAGTTTAAGCTTAAATTTGAGCCTATAACAGCTTTGGACAGTAAAGAAAGTAAAGTCGTAAACGAAAAAAGTAAAGTCGACTTCTATACGAACTCCTTTCATATCATCATATTGCTAACTTGCTTGGGAAAGCAGTTTTTTTTGTTATGGTCGTAGATAGCAAAAGCCATCACAAAGCGCATCAGATCCAGAACGGAACTACAAGGTCTTTAGGTTAAGGTTAGTTTTCTAATTTTTGTATGTTGATGAAACCATCACGCAATCAAGGTCGTGAAATTTATAAGTGATCTGATTTCTTTTACGATCTATCATTATAGGTATATAGAAACCGTTAAAAGTCTTCTATTGGTGATAGAGTCGCCAGTGTTTTTATTATGTAGAGAATAACATGGATTGGGGGATGAACGAGACAGGAGAGTCGGGATCGATGCCAGCCGACACTCCGGCGCCTGCAGACTCCGACGTGGGCACACCGAGCGCAATTGAGAAAATATTACTATTTTATTTTTATACAGATATCATTTTTCTTAATCACTGACTACTGTCCTCAGCTTCGCCTATATGGAAAAAAAGAGAAACTGTCTGTGTATCGAAGCAAAACTGACATACGTCTTTGACCTTCCCATATCTCCGTATCAAAAATTACATCGATCCGTTGTTTTGTTTGGACGTGAAAGAGAAATTATTGCTTCGCATTTATAATATATATTTAAATTTTGAGTATTTCATATAAAATTTTGAAATTATTAAAAATAAATTACACGAAATAAAAGTTATGTGTAAGTTTTAAATAAAACACAACAAGTATTTTTTTAATTTACAAACTTTTGGATCGAACGATATATTCCACGGCTTTTAAAAGAAGCGGACTATCGTAATAATTACTAATGTGCTATTGAATTCAGAAACGTAACGCCAACTCTTATAAATTACATAAATATAAAATATCTATAATAACGTAGTAGTATTATTATATACGTACATATATATGGAGATACAAAATAACTCTCTTAACCACATTGAATAAATATTATGAAAGGATTAATTAAATTAATGTCATTGCTTAGCATCGTATTGAATATACAGAATTTCAATTTGTTAAAGAACTTTCAGATTTTATATTTCCTAAAATTTGAAGTAATTATTTGATAAACCATTTGTATGTTAAAAGAAAATTTATATTATAAAATTAAAGTTACAGAACAACCGAAGATTGTAGTTCATTGTACCCTGGACTTTAACCGTCCTCTATTCGGAAGAAAAGCTAAACCCCCTCCAGTCAGTTCTACACACACCACACACAACCATACTTGTAAAATACTGGAAACAAGAATACATATAGATTATCGTTAATGTTATCTACAAGTGATTAAATATGTGAATAAAATAATAATGTATATAACAAAATAAAAAAAAAAAACTGGCATAAATTTAAAGAGTATAATTTTAAAAATATAGAGAAAGGGGTTTCTGAGAATATCAGGTAAGTGATTAATATATATATTCAGTCGTAGAGTAAAAGAAAATTAAATGTTCTTCTTCAAACCGATCAATGTCCTCTATAGAACTATAGAGGTCAAGGAATTTCCACGCCATACTTTCTGGCCGTTCTTGTTTTGCCGTTTTTCGTTTTTATTTTCTTTTTCGATACCTGCGACTTCGTTTGCGTCGACTTAACCACTACTAACTTAGTATTAATTACCTTCAATAATGTTTAATTTGTTTTATTTCCCTTTTTGCCAAGGAGAAGCGGTAATTTTTGTATTCTATATATTATCCCGGCGTATGAGCTTTATATGTGCCAAATTTCATCAATAAATGTCTAGCAGATTAGATGTAAAAGCGTAACAAACAGACAGACGGAGAGACTTTCGACTTTATAACGTTAGAACTTTTCTATACGTTGTTGGAGTATCGCCCCATTTTCTACAAATTGCATATTCTAATTCAAAATATTCTTTATTCAAGTTAACTAGTAAACAACTGCTTTTAAATCATAAACTCTATAACAGTGTTTCCCAACGTGGGGCTCCCAAGTTTGATGCCGATTGAATTTTTTTTAACTGTTGAGTTCTATTTCGAGGGGAACTCGAAACCAGGCTGAGCCACAGCAACGCGTGGCCGGACAGCTAGTTATCTTAAAATATAAAAATGAATGTTTATCTGTATATCTTATGTAGACTCCAAAACGGTGGACCAATTTTAATGAAATTGTCGTACAATCTTTAGAATGAACGTTCCGGTGAATGGGAGAATGAGCTAGTTAAGTTTAAAGTCAAATAAACATATCATTTATGTTACTTAAGTGAACAATTCACTTTTTTAATAATACAAGTCATGTATGCAACACAGGGGGGGGCATAAGAGTTTTTAGAAAGGCTAAGTTGGGGCATGCCACAATAAAGGTTGGGAATCACTGCTCTACAGCTATTCCGGAAAGCTGTTCCTACCAAGAAAAGCCAGCAAGCAACTCGGATGTTACTCTTTTCAAAATATAATTCTTATTACTATCTAGTACAGGGTCGAAGAGAATTCTTATCATCTAGGTATTTCTCAATAGTATAGTAGGTTTCAGTATTAGCCTAATTTTAATAGTTATTTTAAAATGCTGTAATAGTGAAGCTAAAATTGATTACGAAATGCTATTAATTGCAATCTCATACCAAACCCACAAACGACTTTATGTACTTTTGCAAGGCGCTAAGCAGGAGCCGGAAGCTTAAGTCGGTTTCTGCTTTGTTTATTTTCTAAGTCGCCAATTTTTTTATATATAATTCTGGATACGGTGGGGCATCTGTCCCACTATATATCTAAACATATATATCATTCAGATATATATGTATATCTGCATGTTTCTTTTATTCATATTTTTTTTTTAATTTAAAGTGATATCTGAATGATATCACTTTAAAATAAAAAAAAACAATTGTACAACATCATTTTTAAGGGCTTTATTGCAAATAAAAAAAAGACTCGAATTCAATGATTTTTACATCATAGATCGTTGCAAAAGAATTGAGTTAGTTAGTCATACCTTACATGTTTTCTATGAAAATAGAGGATTTTTTAGTTAGTTTGATTTAATCTTTCCTAAAAAGAAACATATTTACATAAAGGTAAAAAAGTGAATTTTCTACATTCAACAACAAAATAGCTCTGCATTTACACGTACATAAGGTCGACGGGATAAGATATATTGTCTTTTGAGTTTTGACGGCTAGACACGATAACTTTGGCGTCTTTGATGTAAGAATTTAATTTAGTTCTTTGTTTTTCTTTTATATTTGGTGTATACACCAAATATTCCGAACAAATATAAATCATTAAAATTACTTTTTTTTCTCCCGAGTGGTAATTACTTCAGTTTGTTTCTCATGTTTCTTTTTTAGATCGCCCTATCATGGGGAATTATGTAAATTAAATAAATTTGAACATAAACACTTCTTCGATTACTAGAAATACTAAGCGAAGAAGTGGTTCTCTTCAAAGTGAATTTAAATTTATAAAATTATTTTTTTATTTTCTGAAAAAAAAACAAATTTTAAAGGACGGGTAACAATAATTCCTACTCAATACACATTTAATGGTATAATTTCTAAAACCTATGTAATCACTATATAATAAGTTTTCTTCTCTTTCACTATATTAAAATTAATATATGAATATAATTTAATTACTATATTAATATAATTAGGGAAAAAAGTATGTTAATATTATCATTAATTTATTTATTATCAATTTTTTTACCATTTAAATAAAATCATCATCCTCATCATCCTCCTGCCCTTATACCACTCTAAGTGGGGTCGGCACAACATGTTACATGTTGTCACATGATTCGGCTACGTATTTAACGAACGAAAAAGTAGTATTTTGCGAACCCTCTAATTCTTAAATTGAGGGGGTCTATTCTACTCAGCCAGATACCACACGGCATACATTTTAAATAAAATATTTAAATATAAACAAATTTGGACACAAAAAATAATTAAGTGTTAATTAGTAGTGATTGATAAACGGTACTGAGGTGCTTTTTTTTTTAATTCACTTAAAATACACCGCACTACTGGTTTAATATCTTGTTCATTAGGATAGAGCGCATAGAGGGCTTCCTCCATGTTGCTCCAATGTGTAATGGTAGGTAATAGTAGATAAGATTTTATCTTGAAAATATACAGGTTTCGTTTTTATGTTATTCATGTGGCTGTAACAAAGAAAACGGTTAGCCCGATCTACTTTGGTTAGTTAAGCAAATTATATAAATACATACGTATTTTCTTATTTTCAGGAGATATGGCAGGTGTGGGTGCATTGGGTGGTGCAGGGGGTGTATTAGCTGCAGAAGTTTGTGCACCATTGTTGCTACTATGCTGGTTATGCTGTTGGCCAGACGATGATAGATCCGGTAAGACACGTTTATACCAACTATCGTAGACATATCAAAACAATGAAATCTTTTCTTACAAGTAAAACGAGAAGAAATATGAAATAATATTACTGTATTTTAACTGTTCTCGAAAAAAAATATGGGTTGGTTCTCTATTATTTATCTACTATAATATCTACCTACGTATTCTAACAAACAAACGCTTGCTCGGGTGACTTCAGTAACATCAGGTTTCTTTGTGGGCTTTCGAGCAACACCACTTTAACGCGTAAGAGTAGTATCTCCCAATACCCTATTTAAGATGTCCTGATTATAGAGAAATTTTAAAATCGTCATCCTCCTGCCCTTATCCCACTCTAAGTGGAATCGGCACAGCATGCTACAAACATGCTGTCATATGATTTAGCTACGTATTTTACAACCGGTCGCCTGCCTGACGTCAACCTATCTTAGTCGCCTTTAAGGACACCTCGGTAAGGAATGAGAATGGTCTATTCTATGCAGCCGGATACCATACGGCATTTACCTTAGTCGTTTCTTACGACACCTAGATAAGAAAGTAGGCTGGTCTATTCTATTCTGCCGGATACCACACGGTTATATAGAGACATTTTAAATATACTTTTAATATTATTAGCAGAGTGGTTTATAATAAATAGTGAGAATATAAAACAAAAATCCTCTACGGTGTTTGTTTGTCTATCTGTAATATGTGTTATATAATATAATATAATGTTGTTTAACAATACACGGGGAATATTTTAGTGTATAATTTGTTTCGTTAAGAAAAATTTAAATAGTTGTCTTGGCACTTCCATCAGAGATGGTGCAACACGCTAAGCCACAGCAACGTGTGACGCGATATCACAATGCAATTAAATAATCAAATTTTAGACTGCAACTAGATGCAGCTAAATTAAGACTGTATAACTTATAGCAAGTTGTTAGTGTTGATGTAAGAACCATTTATATTATAATATCTAACGCAACTTTAATATTCTAATATATATACTATTTTGCATGTTATTATGTATATATTCTTCTTGGAAATATCTATTATTTTCTTTACAGATTCTAGCTCAGAAATGAATCCTCAAAAGCCTGTTATTACTAATGGTAAATAATATATGTATATGCGTTTATATATTTATGTGTGCTTTCATTATTTTTTTATTTTTGTAGTGATTATCATATTTATGAGATTTAGGTAAATTTTTAATCACTTCCATCATTAGGTTACATTTTTCACGCTGAAATTAATTACTAAACACGAATTTATTTGAGCTGTTTCATCTTATAAAAAACTTACAAATATAACATAATTCACCTATGCCCTCGAATTTATATCTATTTTGAATAAAAATATTTTATGCCCCTCCAATATCCAGCAGCTCTTTAAATATATTCATAAATACATTGATCCCATATTTTGTTCGAATATGAAAGGGCAAACAAACACAAGTACTATTGATTACATGATGGTTGGATGGATATTGGGATTCTTTTACATAAAATTAAAAAAAAACCTGCAATTGAATTAAATTCACGTTTTTATCATCATCGTTCTTGAGTTTATACCGAGTATGTAATATATTTATATAAATTGGATCATTCAAGCTTTATGTATCTCATATATTCACCCCTTATTTCGAGTATCATGTACCTATTTAAAAAAGCGAATGATCAAAGAATAATTACCATTACATTAATTTGATTTATCACATTTGCAGAATCAGGTTCCCGACATCGATCCAACGAGTTGTTTGGACGACGATTTGGTAGCAGTGCGGTGTCTCTGCACACGCCGAGCACTTCTGGTAACTTTATTATACATCTATCTTCTGCTGGTGATGATCAATCCAGTAATAAACTATCTCTTTGCTCTGTTTCATCCAATACATTTTGTAGATTTTGCGTAATCGTATGACAAAATTATAATTGCTCTATTTTTAATTTTTAAATCCGTTTATACATGCAGGTCATACAAAACAGCCTCTACCAGCTCACAGAAGTCACGAAGAAATAAGAGGACGACGTAAATCACATTTGGACCCGAACGAACCAGAAACGCGTTACCATTCAGCTCCGAGCGTCATAGATGAAGTAATACATAGGAGAGACTGGGAGCGCTCAACAAAAGATCTGTATATACCTCTCAAATCAGACAATGAGTTTTCAAACACAAGCGACGTTTCTGACAAATCGGATAAAGATGATTCCTTTATGGAAAAATCAAATGAACAAATCGTAAGTAAAACCTGCAAGAAGCATCATACTAATATCAAATCATCTCGGAAAAAAGATCTCAATAAGGAACATTTAAATGATGACGTAAAAGACGAAGACGCAACTGAAACAATAACAAATTTTTACATCGGCGAATGTAGTAGCCAAACAAGTCCCGAGCATTCCAACGATATGCAGCTTGATGATATCAAAACAGCTTATAGGCCAAAGGATGTAAAACAAAATCTCAATGAGTCAATAAAAACCAAAGACCGACAAAGGCCATTAGTTCCATTAACAGAATATCAAGTAACTGGTTTTGATTTGGACGACAATAGCGACATAGAATTAGATAGATCTGGAGCAATGCATCACACGGTAGAGTCTCGCTCAAGTCTTTATAATGCTCACTCTATACCAGCACCACCACCATCGGTAGGTTAGTAAGATTTATAATTGTAAATAAACATAATTAAATGGAGCTACTCTTTGATTTCCCACCCTAATTTAATTCACTCAAATCACTCATACCAGATCATTCTTAAGTATTGCCGAAAAAACTGAGTTTTCATTTAATTATAAGAATTATATGAAATTAATAAAAATTAATAAAACACCATCATACGCTTACCCGTATCCCACTCTAAGTGCGGTCAACACACTATGCCTTAGTCTTCCATTCTCCTCTATCATTCGTCAACTATGCCACTCCTTTTATATGGATATAATTCTTCACACAATCCATCCATCTAGTCATACATACATGTTTCTAGTCTAGTCTCTTAGTCATACATAATGCATTAAAACATATTGTATTAAAATTAGTTTCATCATTAAGTGAATACATTAGAATATGAATATTTCCACAGAAGCAATAGGTTACGAATGGGAAGCCTCTTACCTGGAAGAGAGCGGAGCAGCCGGGGTGTGGCGAGCACCAGCCCCACTACCCCCAGCTGTATTGGCACCAGCTGGCTGGTCTAGAGCTAGACATGCCAGTTCTGGCGATATCCTTGCCCCCGTCATTCGTCCGCAGTCAGGAGCACTTTCCGGTAATCAATCTTATTTTGAACTTAACAATGGAATCCATCGACACCATTTCCCTGTCTTATCCCACTCTAAGTGTCGTTGGCACAACATGTTTTAAACATGTTGTTACATGTTTAGGCTAGGTATTTTATAACTGGCCGCCACCCTGACGTCTTACTTTAGTTACCTTTTACGGCCTCTCGGTAAGAAATGAGGGTGGTCTATTCTACACGGCCAGATAACATACTGCGGGACAATGGAATCCGTTACCTTTACTCTATAATTCAGCTCGTGGTACCCGCGACTTGCTTTATATTCACTTTAGTGCTAGAATGCCTTCAATTATATACTAAGTGAATTTCCCATTCGCGAAAGCAAAATGATTAATTTTTTTATTCTGTATGTTGACCCGGTATTTAAGCTTCTATTGTATCAAATTTCATTAACTCTAGAAATTTTTTTCACATATATTTATTATATTATTCATACAGGATTACTAAATAATATGGATTGTGAGACAAATTTGTAATAATTGTAAATATTTTGTTTTGTGACTATATCTCTAAATATTTGTTGATGGCTTTATATTTCAGAAAGCGATCTTGATTTTGAACTCGAGGGATGTGATGAGCCTCCGCCCGCCTACGATGAAGTGCAACTTCTTGCTTCTCTGGATAGGAAAGAAACCGCAATATAAGCTTGCAAGGACGCTTTTAAAATTGCTTTGTTTACCTCGATAGCCAATAAATCTAAAAGGTTAATATAAAAATTAATGATAGGCTTAATTCCATCTAGGCATATGTCTGAGGTTTAAATGGAAGTCGACTCTACTAGCATTTTTGGATAACTTTCTTTGTAAACTTTTATGAACAAGTTGTCGTTGTGAGACATAAGTTTGTGTGCAATTCATTCAATCTTAAAGTATAATAAAATTTACATTCTTCTAGCACTCTTAATGACTAGAAAAGCAAATCCTCTAATTATGATGGTGCGGTTATGTGCAAGAAACGTAACTAATATAGTCTATAGTTGAAATCACCAAACACCATACATTTAATGTCCAAAATTCATCAGATGCTATTTTATTATATTCTAGAATTAGTCTATGTTAAAATTTATAGGATCCCCAGTTTATTTGTAGAGTTTATGTTAAACTGTACAGAACATAAAAGCAAGGATTTTAGAATTATTTTCTTAATATAAAAATTATAGTTACGTTGTGGCAATTTTTTTGGTGTATTACACCGTATATCGCATAACAGTTGAATATCTTATATTCCGTTGAACTTTTGCCATATAGTGTAGCTTGGATTAGCCCAAGCGGTATTTGTGGTTTGCAAAAGCTAGTCACGTATGTACCTTATACATGTTAAAGTCAATGCTTTGTTTGAAGTTACGGTATGAATTTGTTTTAATTTAGTAAAGTATATTCTGGTTTAGGCTCGCTTTCTATTAGAATTACTCCTAATAAAATTTCATCTATCACATGAAAATTTGCATGGTTCAACGCAACTCATAATTATTTTCCATAGTCGCTAGATCGAGAAATATTAACTTTGGTTTAGTTATGATGTGGGTAATTTGGGTTTTTATCCTAAAAACCTTACCTACTGAAGTTAATAAGATCAGGATTAATTATAAGATTAAAGAATAGAGTCGCTATCTCTATGTCAAATATTTATAAGAAATGTAAATTATATTTTTAAAATTTTTGTTTTCATGATCTCAATAAAACTATGTATGCATTTGTTAAAACTTCTATTAAAGTTAAACCTCCTAAAGAATAAGAATGTTAATTACAGAACAAAATTAGTTTTTATTAATAATATCAACTCATATAAATTAATATAAATAATTAATATAAATTACCTCCCTAGTCAATTAGTATAGCACCTAATTAACTCTTGCTCAGAACTAAATTATGTCGAATATCCTTTAGTTATTCCTTTGTGTATTGATAACTCGCTTAATACCTACTAAGTTATTAATCTCAATAAATATATCTAATATTACATTGGTGTATAGTGAATATTCCCGTAAAGATTCGATGTACAATAAGCGTATACTGTTTAAGTATTTATATAAGTGCCCGTATATTGATACAACTGATTAAGAAAAAGAGATTTCTGTCACTCTTTTCCACTGATTTCATTGCTCTCGCAAATAATCTAATATAAATATAGTAAAATAAAAAAGAGAATAAACTAAAGCGAAGAAAATTCTATAAACAACCTTTCTATAAATATATTATATACAGCAACTATAATACAAAGAAGTTACAATAATAGAGAACTAATTCACTGTTAACTCACAATACTCGTAATGATAAGCTTAATAATGATTAAACTATTAAAGTGATAATAATTATTAAACTACTTAAATTATTGCTCTCATGCATATTTTAAAGTCTTAAAAGGTGAGGAAAATAGTTTTTCATTAATAAAACTTTTTTTTATTTACCCTATATTCTGACAATATTACCACTTATCCACTGCTAAATCTACTGCCAATGCAAAATGCGAGATCAATGTTTAAAAATATTTAGGTAAATTTTATTTTTGTTTTTTAAAAAGTTCAGTATACAACTTTCGACTTACTCCATATAATCATCTAGACAAGGTATATAATACTTATTTTAGGCAATAGTGATCGGCAAATTAAAATAGATTTTACTTTATATTTACGATTGAAAAAAAGAATGATATCAGTTTGAAAAATATCGTTGCGTTCAGCAAATTGGTATCAGCTCAATTGTCTTTGATTGGATTCAATGACAATTGTGTATTAAGTAATATCTAACAAATGTAGTCTTATTTTAAGATGAATTGAAACTATATTTTCTGTTTTTTAATTATTTTCATTTATGTATTTAAGCGTTTGTGTAAATAAAATGAATTGATTACAGCTAAATTTTATTTTTCTGTTCTCAAAATTATAAACAAGGTCTTAAGGTCTCTTTCAACATCGAATGTTTAAAAATCTACATATCGACAACATCTAAACAACAATGAGACTTAAAGATGTTAATAATAATAAACTGGTCGAACTAGCAACGATCCGTCGATACCTCGATTAGCTTTAACAAAAGAAAGGTCGCAAGGTAATCTAATGGTCGCCGCATACGGGCCATACGCGACATCTATAGAAGATTATCAATTAAATGATAAAAGCACCTTCGAAAGCGCTGTTTTCGACTTGTGGCGTATGGCGACAATCGGCCTCAAGTTATGCAATAGAGCTTTTTCACGAAAACGACATATTATAAAACAAACTTTGATGTTATTAAATGTTCGATATTTTGATTTGTCGGGAAAAACTTTTATAGTTAGAAATATATTGAGACTAATTTGAAAAAATGAGAGTTTCAGTTTTGCTTACACAAAATAATATTCAAGCCTTTATGTTGTTGAAACTTTATAAAAATGCGATTAAAAGACAACAACGGACAGAAACTTTGCTTTATTTTATATATTTTCACAATATCATACTAACTAGTAACATAATTTCTTTAGTATATCCCTTAATATGTGTATCGATTATAGACGGATACAGAAATAAGCCTTATAATAGTTCGGGGTCCACGATTACATATTTGGCACATTTCTTATGAACTAAATCCCTTATTCATAAAAAAATTAAAATTCAATTCAATTTCTATATTTTATAAACATCAGCAGTCCTTCGTCGTTGTTATCGGGTTAGCCAGACCATAAGTTTCAAAACCATACGCAGTGTCCTTTCTTGGGCTTTCACAAAATACGTATTTTTATATAAGATCGGTGGATCAATAATACTATTAAATTTATATAAGAATATCTCTCTCTTCATACAATTTGTGAATTTTTTCTAAGCTAAAATTATAATAAACTTTCAGATTAAGTTTTTAATACTTTTATGAATATTGGGACAGATAAATTTATATAACTACAGACGTACAAAAGCCTATAAAACTGTAAAAAGGTTTATTTTAAATGAATATATATTAAATAACACATATTTTTCTGACAAATACTTCCTTTTATATACATTTTATTTTAACAGAGTTACGAATCAGTTTTAAAAAAATTATTATCAATATCAGTTAAAGCTATGAATGTTTAATGCAGATAGAAATAGAAAATTTAAATCATATCTTTCTAGGCATTTTTTTATAAAAGGGTTGCAGAATTTTTTACATAACTGTTAGGAAACTCTGTTGGAATTATGGGTGACTATACTTTCGTCTATCACATGGTTCCTATTTTCATTTAACATCAGTGATAGTAGGTTCCGCCGCAGCACTAGTAACCTGTTTTCCAGCTGGTGATTGTGGACGGGAGATGATTCTGGGCGGAGGAAGCGTCACCGTGTGTCTACCTGGCGATAAAGTTGATGGAAACACTGTGTCCGTATGACTTGGAGGTAATTGACACAGCCGTGCCATAGCTGTAGCACTTTCGCGTACTCCTAGAATAAATGAAAATATAGCTTTGATGGTGATTTGGTGATTAAGACAGTTAAATCCATAATCCATTCAACCATACACCCTTTAATCGTTTAAATAGGCGTTCCTCGGTGGAATTATATTCTACAAAATTTATTATAGAATTATTTCTCTATAATCCGCGTTCTTATGAAAATCTATGTAAGGCTAAATTTAGTAGGCACTATCCCTTTTCATGCCTTACACATGCAGAATTAGTAACCGCACCACATACTACCATCACAACACAACACTATGACTGTATTAAATCAAATAAAATAATCTATTCAAATAATCTCTTTCAGGCACTTTTGAATCGTAAAGGATTAATAATATTATAATTTGTAGAATTAGGCGATACTTTACGGAGATCCATAATACAAAAGTAATAATAATAATCAATAATCAATAAGATTAATGAAACTACCACTGGTTCAGAATGTTGCTTTTACCGAGAAGAACCAGCAAGAAACAGGGCAGTCAATTTTTTAAACGTTTTTAATTTTACATTATTAGAACAATTATTGTAAACATTTACTACCACAATCTCGAAAATCGTTTCACCTTAAAATAAAACAAAATCGTAAAAGCTCTTGTGATTTTGTTAATAGTTGAGATTGTCCTAGTGAATGTGTGTAGTGTTTGTGTAGTGTGGCGGTGTTTGTAGTACGTATCACAAACCTTTATACATATTGTGTTAGTATCACGTAGATTTTTTTACAAAAACGCTGATTATAGAAAAATAATTGTATTATTCAAATTAAAAATTCAAATTCAAAATATTATTTATTCAAGTAAACTTGTAAACAAGTGCTTTTGAATCGTCAACATCTACTGCTGGTTCGGAAAGCTGTTCCTACCGAGAAGAACCAGCAAGAAACTCGGCGGTTGCTCTTTTTAAAATATAAATCTTATCACTATACATATAGTTATTAATGTCTTGTACATGATTAAAGAGAAGCTATATCCACGCATTCTTATTACTTATATAACATACATATATTACTAACTATAAATTAATTTATAAGGGCAAGTGGCAGTTAGCAAAACATTAAACAATAAATCTCCATCCAAATCAATAATACAAAAGTAATAGTAAACATGCTTAGCGATTTTGTCGTGGAGTTTATCTCCTGATGATGCTTCGTTTGCTGGGTGAAAAGATTTTTGACTTTGTGAACGTGTGTATTGCTTGTGTATTGTGGTGGCGGTGTTGGAGGTTTGTGCATGTGTTTTAACAAATGCTGCATGTTTCAGGTATGAAAACGAATAGTCCACTCTGCATTTAGCATTATATATATTTCCTATTAACTTTATCGCGGATTACAGCATTTTACTATTACTTTCCTATTTCTAGGTAACTCGATACTCGCGAGAATACAGAGTGAAGATTCAATAGCTGTTTAGGTCAGAGAGTTTAGCTTAAAGCACATTGATGAAGAACTATATTATATAAATTCAATTTAATAATACTTAAACGGTCTATAGTGTTACCTGGCTGGACAGGATAAGTTTGCTGTTTGGGCTTTGGAAGGGGAGGTGGGGGTCGAACTGATGACACCGGTTCCGGCAACGGTGCCTGCGATAATTCTGAAAAATGTTTAATGTCCCCATAAGTAACTACAAATAATTATATTATATCCCGTCAGTATAACTAATTATAGTTTGTTCTTCATTATTCGATTACTTTAAATTTTCCCATTTATTAAGAACAATTCAACTCAACTGAACTAGTACTGGTCATATAAGAAATTAAAAAATATAGAAATATCCCATTACTATCCTACGGCTAGACAAATGTCTTTTATATGAAAGTTGTATACTTTAAGCTCATTCTAGGTTCGACTGCGAACCAATTTTGTTTCACATCTGAACGAAGTAATAGATCAATGATATCGATATGACGATAGTCGGTGAAAAATAACTTTTGACTTGGTACTATGCAACCAGCTGAAATCGGGCGTAGAATCTACTATGACTTTTAAATAGAAGACAAAAAAGATTACCTTTGATGCGTCGTATGCAGAAGTAAAAGAAGTATACAAGAAGAAGTAACAGTAAGCCCAAAATTCCAGCGAGTGCTACGTAGTATGCAGTGCGGGATGGCGGTCGCGCACCACGAACTGTGCCCATCTCTTAAATCCACTAATCCGCCATACAGTTACCGTCTACTAAAAATATAAACTAAAATATCAATAAATATTAATAAATAATAAAAGCTTGTGTATAAATATATTACTTTACAATGGTAGATAGTAAAAGGGCATCAATAATTTAATACATGGAGCATTTATCGTCTCATAGACGTCGATGGATAACTCCTCTAAATTTGTTATTTTGAGGCATATTTTCTATTGCTACATAGTCGTAAGTATATATTTAAAAACCAAAACTAATGAATCATTGGATAGAATTTGCTTCATAAGTATTCTATATAATTTTTGTCTTAAATGTAGTGTTGCAGATAAAAGGTTTTTGATTTAATTTTTGTTGCTTTGATTATTTGTGAAAATCCTCAATTATATGATATAAGCACGAAGTGGTTTTTTTTTCCTGCGGAGATAGATCATGTGTGAAGAGTGACATAGACTACATTTATCCCGTATTAAGATATCTTAATACGGGATAAATGTGAACAGATGTAGACAGATGAAGTAAACAAATTAAAGGAAATATTGATTAATTACTTTTAATTTATAATAAGTAATTTCAGCTTATATCTTATAAGCTCCACGAAAAACCTTTGTACCACCTCATTTTATGTAATATCAACAACATTCAGTCTAAATTAACTGTTTATACATACCTATTGACCAAAGCAAGGTATTTTAAGATATACCCAGCCATATAAGAAAACATGCTTAAACAGTCTTATCTTAAGGCCACAAAAAATGTAAAACAAAACAAAATAGATAAAACAATGAAGAATCCCTACAAACTCAAACAAATATATATCGTTAAGCTTTCTAGTTTATCTAAGCTATATCCCTGTTTCGGAACATATTTAAACAGGTTCATTGTAAACATGAGTAATATATAAATCGTACGAATACTTGAATTCTTTTGGTTCGAGTTTTTTGGAATTATCTATACTTAAAGCAATATGGTAACAAAATAGTAAATTCATCTTTTTAACCACTTTGTAAACTTACACATTTGTTTCAGATTATTTATTGTAAAAGAGGCGGTAATGTCTTCTTTTCCTCATAATCAAATCATTTTGCTTTTTCGTTTAGGGTGTTTGCTACTTTTTAGGGAGATTCTAATTAGCAAACGCAGGAAGTAATTTAAGTGTTTAAACGAATAAATCTCTTCATCGTACTTATCAATATTTTGTTTTTTTTACTCCTTTTTTATAATCATGTCTTTCACTTATTTATATTCTTTATTTCGTTACATTTGGTTTTTCCGTGTTATTTAGAAATTATTTAAAATTTAAAAGCTTGCTAAGAAGTAATAGTACTCAAATTTGTCACAAACTTCACAATAGGCGCCACGACAGCTAACCGAACAACTGATTACTTATAGAATTATAAGCCTCTAGCTAAAGTTATTTAATAAGAATACACAGTAACACAGCGCTCATCATGTCGAAGATTTTTCCGAGTGTGAATCTAGCACAGTGATGAACTTTGGCGACAGTTGGAAAACGCGTGCGTGCGTATTTGTGCGTGGGATGGGGGTGCTAAAAGGGGGATGTGAGACGCAACAATTGCTAGCGACACTCCGGCGCCGTTGAAGTCATCTCAGGGCTGTAATCGCAAAGCTTTATATAAATTTCACCAATGTATGTAATTCCTCCTCTCCTCCTCTGAATTCAATTTAGAACGGACTGATTTAATTCAACTTTTTTACAATTATTGATCAAGAACCGTTGACAATATCATCATTCTCCTGCCCTTATCCCACACTAAGTGGGTTCGGCACATGTTACAAACATGTTGTCACATGATTTGGCTACGTATTTTACGACCGGCCGCCTGCCTGACGTCAACTTACCTTAGTTGCCTTTTACGACACCTCGGTAAGAAATGAGGGTGGTCTATTCTATACAGCCGGATAGAGATTTTTCATTCTAAAAGTGCACGCCCCTCCACCAAATTACATTATTTTAATGTGTGAGTGAAAATATTGACTGTACTATTTCATTTGTGTGCGCGCAACAATTTCAAAGTTGACTCGACTCATTCGCGCACTTAAAAGTCAACTAATTGCCCGACTGGTATAAGACAAGCATTTATATGGCGGAGAATACACGCTTTGTATGAGACAACACGTCTATTCTGTCACGCGTTCCTATCATTTGTGCACTGGTTGACCAACCAATCCGGTTACACGGATTGCGAGTAATGTTTGCATAAAAAAAAATATATATATTTATAATCAAATTTATGTTGAAAATTCTTTAGAATAAAAAGTTTTTTTTAACGTTTCCCTGGAGTAAAAGTAAGCGCCGTGGTTTGTAAATGGGAAGTTCTGCATTCGAATCCTAGAAAAAACATATTAGTATATTTCTAAAATTTATCCCTGGTCTTGACTAGATATACTTCCGACGTACCCTTCTCACAAAGACGTACCACTAAGCGGTTTAGCATTCAGGTACGATGTCGTGTAAAAACCCTGAATGGTTACACGTTTAATCTCCAAACCCTTTCAAGAAACTTAAACTACATCGGCATCCATCAGGTGAATTCGCAATCAAGAGCTAGCTTGCCAACTTAATTTAATAAAGATCGTATCATATATTCATTATGCAACTATTAGAATGATAAATAAAACGTAATGTACAGAAGTCTGTTCATATGTTCTATCTCAATATCGTTCACATTTCGACACGTATTTTACCAAATATTTCTATCAATCATGTCAATTCGTTCCTTAATTAAAGCAATGGCTTTAATGATTAAATAATGATAGATGTTAAGTTTTGCCCGTTTATTTTTCGCCAAATAGTTTTATAAAATTCTCCATATTTTTCTATTAAAGTAACCAATTAGAATAACAAGTTTGCGTGTATTTCGTCTGTCCATAAGTTTTTTGTGTGTGAGTAAAGACATTGGAGGGGCGTACACTTTTAGAATGAAAGATCTATCCCACACGACACGTACCTTAGTCGCCTCTTACGACACTTCGGTAAGAAAGGAGGGTGGTCTATTCTATTCTGCCGGAAGGAAACGGCTAAGCACCGTTGACAATTTGTCATATAAATTTGTTATTTATCATATTTTTGTTTTATTTTTTTACAAGCGATCGCACTGAAAGTGGAATAGAAATATAATATAAAAAACTAAATTTGAAAACAATTTTTTGTTAGTTTTTAGACGATGCCTTTTGACGCATCGAACTAAAAATTAAATAATAAAGAAAAATGTTAGGATTATCCTGAAAAATTGGTGGGAAATGGGAGACTTGGAATTTGAGCCGAGAAAAGAAGCGAGAAAATGAAGAACAGGTGGTAACTAAAGCAGTAGCATATAGTGTAAATTTCATTTTCTTAACGGGTTCGAATGCTAGAGTCGCTAACGTGATATTTATTCTTAGGAGTTTCCTTACTTTTTATTTAAATTTTAAATCAAAGTGTCAGCCCTGGTAATAAGATGAGGCGTCACGAAGTCGGCTAAAACGCGCATGCGCTTCTCAGACTTTTTAATTGGTCATTTGGTACGAAGAAAATTCGTTACAAACTGATCTGGCCATATGTTGTCCTGAAGATAACAACCTAGTGGTCACCGTGACATCGTTTCCATCAACTTTAGTGTTAGATATTGAATTATTCTAAATACATGTACCAATTTAGCTTAGTATTTTTTAATTGACAACTTAGGTATCAGTGAATGTACGAGTAAAAGAAAAGGTATATTTGGAATATCTAGTAAAAGTGAAAACATGAAACATTAACAAGTCGTCGAACAATGTGTCGTCAATATTATGTATGAAAATCTCTTGAACTCAATCTATGATTGTTTTTTTCAACAGGAGTATCTCACATTATCGGGTTGAAAAAAAACTTATGTTAAATGATAATCAATATTCAATACCATAGTCGTGTCGTAAACATCAAGGTTTTCTGGATACAAACTATAGTCTGATTCTGCAGTTTATTAGAAAGGAAACATGTAAAAATATATTAATCTACTCTAGCCAAGGAAATGGGAGGCTAAAAATAATACAATAAAACAATGTTTGTATTTACTATAAAATTATTTTATTTATTTTTCTATAGCATTATTATGATGGACATTAAAATACATTTTTAAATTTGCCACAAATTTGCAAGAGCATTAATTAAAATTACTTATAACATTTCCAACATTATTTATAATTATTTCTTGATTTCATTAAAAAAAAAACTGTTAATTAATGCAAATTCTACGGATTTCAAAGTTGTTTAGAGTAATAGGAACTTATAACTAATACACTATGGACAGTTATTACAGATATTTCCATAGTTATTATTCTGTGAATACGAGTGTCCCACAAATAATGGAGAATGGAATATGAAAGAACTATGTTTATTAATAATTTATGAATATTTATAAATTCATACTATGTAGTCGGATGCTTGCATTATTATTCTAACATTTCTAGGTCGATTCTTAGGGAACCTTTAGCGCAAACAGGTGACTTTGGTAATGGAGGAAACAGCATAAATTTTTCTATAACATTTAATTTACGTTTTAATATAATACATGATAAACTTCTTTGAGGTTTAAGAAGTATACGTTGAGGCCACCGTTTTTTAAATATTGTTCTAGATACACCGCGATAAACAATCACTATAGTGTAACCAACATTATAAAAAAAGCTAAAGACAACAAAATTATATATTTTTAGTTTTCATGAATTATATTTTGATATATAGCTCTTAGTTTTAACTACCTACAACTTGCGTATTATATCCAAGTGTCAATTATAGTTGCAGTAATTTTTTTCTAATAATGTTAACTATATACGTATATATTTTTTTTTAAATCTAATTCAAATATAATACAGTGCAACCTCGATATAACAATACGCAAAGGGAGAAGTAAATATTCGTTTAAATCAGGTTAATCAAAATTTGTTAGGCTTGTTATATTCAGGTCTGGTTGGTAAATTTTTCATCAAGAGATGAAGAAAATAGTTTTATTCACCTCAACAATACGTAACTCAACGTACGTACTCATCTTGTAATAGTAAACAACTTCTACTTATAAATGAAAACACGTTTTTATTAGGTTACTCTATATTTCTATTTTAAAAAAATTAGGTAGGTATAGTACCCGGCATCGATGTTTAGAACGAAACAGCGGGCCTAGCTGATTTTCTCTCTCTAAGCCTCGATGTGCATTATTTATTGCCGGGTACTATAACATATTTATTCCCTTAGATTAATAAATGAATCGCATACTATGGGGACTAAGAGTCATATATTGGTGAGAACGTCATTTAAGAGGTTCTAAGTTGGCAAAATTCGTTAATTAGAGGTATTTACACTTTTTTTATAGTTGAGAATTGAATAAAGAATTTAATGAGAATAAAGAGGTTGTTCGTAAATTAAATTCATAATGAAAAGGTATATTTTATATATTATGGACAATTCAAGGTAATGACGAAAAATTTGTTAAGTTGGGGAAGTAGTCGTATTGAGGTTCTTAATATTTTTTTATATATTGAGGTTGCACTGTATGAAAAAGTTTTTTATCTACACATATTTTATTAAATAATTATATTACATGAGGAATGTTTTGAGCTTCCTTAATAATAAAGTAAGGTGAAAATACTATTTACTTATATTGTATTAAAAAAATTGTACGTAATTAACATTTATTGATATAAAAAAGCGATCAGGTATAAAGAGAAACATATTCAGTCTTACAAACTACCATAAAAACGACTTTGTTCAGAAATCTCTTGGATAATCAAATTATGTCTTTAATATGTACCTACTAACAGATAAAAAAATATAAAATGAAATCCCTGCTTTTTAGTAAACGAATCTGTAATTTATATCTATATATATTTTTATGTTAGAGACTACATAAGATAAAATCGTTTATTTTGAGCCCAAAGCCTCTATAAAAAGTGAACGACGATACTATTAACACGATGTATATAACCGGATATACTCAAATCTTAAAAGCTTACGTATTAATTAATATTTACAATTCATCTTTACTGTAAATAAATATCATATCTTAAGGAACCTATATTTTAAACGATATCTACGATATTTGAATCTTATTTACATTGCAGCAGTGTTTGATCTTACTTCCAGGACCCTCTACAATATACTATAGCTTATTTGCATATAAAGTACTGTATGAAAAATATCCGGCTGCATAGAATAAACCATCCTCATTTCTTACCGAGGTGTCGTAAAAGGCGACTAAGGTAAGTTGACGTCAGGTAGGCGGCCGGTCGTAAAATACGTAGCCAAATAATGTGACAACATGTTTGTAACATGTTGTGCCGAGCCCACTTAGAGTGGGGTAAGGGCAGGAAAATGATGAACGATGATGAATGGTAGTAGTCATCATGCCATTAGAAGCTTTAGAAGTTACTGATTAAACTTATATTTCGAAGACGATATCGCACGGTCAGTATTAAAGTGGCCTAATTTCAAAAAAGTTAAATAACTTTTTGAATGTGGCAAATTGCAATGATGCGTAACGTAGCGCCTAAGGACTCGGTAATGTAAAATAGATCCATAACTTGAAAGAGTAAAAAACATTAGTTTTGTGAATATTTCATAGTATGAGTATAGCCGGTTATAAATATTATAAATATATGAAATTCTAAATTTGAACAGTTATTAATAAATTAGATTAGTATTATATCGCATATGAAAACTTTAATAATTGAAATAGTCTGAAGAAATTTTCGCTCAACTCCGTCTGATTTAACAATAAAAATCAGTTAGAATTGACTTATTAGAGAAACTATAACATAACTACTTGCTATAATCCGCGTGTGTTAAGAGAAATTATGTAAAGCTATGTATGAAGCAGGCAAAATTCACGTATAGTACCCGGGAATAAATAATGCACATCGATGTTTAGAACGAATCAACCGGCCAGTTCGGTTTCGTAGAGCGCTGTCACTGTCACTCAGTTAGTATGTGACGTTTCACACGGGTTCGTCAGTCTGTGCGACAGAGACAATGCTCTATGAAGCAGAATCTAGGCGATTTCTCTCTCTAAGCCTCGATGTGCATTATTTATTGCCGCGTACAACATGCAGGGCAAGTCACCAAACGACACCATCGTAATGACGTACAATCGCATTATGATTTTGTCGTGGAGCCTATCCTCCTGAAGATGTACTTCATAAGCTTAGCATTACGTACATTCGCTAACACACGCGGATTATAGCAAAGTAGTTCTGTTATAGTTTTTGTAATATGGAATTCTGCAAAGTAACGCCTGCTATAAATGACTTATTAGACTTCACTATACGTACACAATCGATTTTTACAATTTTTTTATTCGAATTATTATAAATTTTTCATATTATCTATGCACAACATCGAACACATAAAGAAACATCGCCAATAAAATAAATAATGAGCTCGAAACTGACTCATAATTAAAATATATATTTCTTAGTCTCATTTTAGCACACATATGATAATTTACACAATAAGAAATAATGCAACGAGATCTGCTGCTAATTTGGTAACTTATATAAGTAACTTTTAAATATAGCAACTTTTTTTTAATGGCAATTTAATATTACAGACAGTTTAAAAACTAAATCGTATATTATTTTAAATTAAATATTACTTCTCCTGATACAATTTAAATCCTGATATCGTATTTCGTGGTGGTGTTAATATCGTAAAATACATGCCGAAAGTTCATCGCATCGTGACACAGAATTGTTTGATATACACTCATACCTGGCTATACAACCGCTCTTTATATGGCATTTCGCTATAACAGCTCTCTTCAACTAAGGCGTTTTCAGTTTATGGCCTTAGATATTTCGTTTTTTGGAGAGGATTGGAGCTAAGACCTACCACGCTGCTCCATTGCGGATTGGTAGGTTACACATATCCCTAGAGTCTCAATCAATTAGATACATAAGTTTTAATAGAGAAAGAAAAACTCATAACTCAACTCAACGCCCTGGGTTTAAACCCATGATCGTCTCTAGAGTCACACGGTCTCACCGCTGGGCTATTACAGCTTACATAGATAGATAGATTTATAATAAATATAGGCATATTTATTATATACATACTCCTAATCTTACGCAAGCGCAATCTCGATTCACACTTTTATTTCCATACCTAAAAATTATGAGTTTTGATAATGTGACCTGCACGATAACATTTCTTTATCGTTTCCAGAAGCTATATAAAAAAAAGTATGCATTATGCAAAGTATACATATACCCACAGCAGCAATATACCGCAACATATCCTGGTAATTACCCTAGTAGTAATGTTATAGTAAAGTAGTTTTGTAATATATCAATTGAAAAATTGTAATATTTCAGTAATGCTCATGATTAAGAACCGGATGAGGATAAAACTAGTCAGGTGAATTCGCTATTTGCAATATGTAAAATAAGAAAAAGTAACAGCCTGCTACAATCCCACTGCTGGGCATAGGCCTCCTCCCTCCGTTTTTGGAGGAAAGGGTTGGAGCTCAGACCTGCTACGCTACTCCTACGCAGATTGATAGATAACACATATTCCCAAAATTCTCTAAAGATATGCAAGTTTCCTCACTATGTTTTCCCTCAGCGTGTGATAAATTGCAATTATCAATTAGACACGAGTTTTAATAAAAAAGTCACCCCCTCGAAATACTCGCACGGTCTCACCGCTGGGCTATCACAACTCATTCGGTGGGCTATCACAGCTCATATAAGCCCATAATATGTAAAATGTTTAAATTAAGGTAAGGTTTGAGTGACAATTAATTAAATTTATAGCCGTCCCTAAAGCGTCCTATTTAACTTAAAGTGAATGTACACGTTATGTATGTATTTTTAATTTAAATGAGATTAAAAGATAAAATGCATTTTGAATCATAAACTATGTTACGTATTTAACAAATTTGGAACTGATCCCAGTGAATTTGTATTACAATAATCGATACCTTATCCAGATTTTCGCATTGCGGCCATTTTATCTAGGAACGTATCTAAGCTGTAAAGCGAGGTATGGGTGTATTTAACGGTTCCTATTTATATAATATAAAGATATATACAGAGTAAAGATATACACAGTCATTAGATATTCTCTGCAGCTTTAAATAATCTCACTGACATACTGTAGTACTATCGAATAGAGAGTACACATATGAAATTTTGGCCACAATTGAATAATTTAAGAACTAATGCGATGCATAGGGGTTATGTGGTGGTGGCTTGGCGCATACTGCTTGCTCGTAGGACGGCGGCATCGCTGTAAACAAAATAGTGGTTAAGTACCTATAAATATATGCACTATGGTGGTATGATGAGCACGAATGTGACCTAACTAAAAAAATCAATTTTTTAGAAAGTTATATTAAAAAACGAGTTTTCTACGATATTTAAGTTTTTACCTTATATTATTATGTAGGTACTGTTTAAGTTATAGTTTTAGATGTAGTAGACAGTTAAGATTGTATGATAAATTTCTGAATTAAAAATTTTCGACTGTTAATCTTAACTGTACATACCTATACATATTAATATGTATATATAATATACATACATATTAATGTCAAAAGTTATTTTTCTGAGTAAAATAACTTTTATTCCCACAAGACTTAATTGATCAATGTAATATATAAAATTATTTAATAAGTATATTTAATAAATGATGATGATTTGATAAGCAACAGTGATACATAACGCAATATTTAGAAACTATATCATAAAATATAAGCAAAACATACATTAAAGTTATTAAATATTAAACGTAAACTTAGTATTTAATTAGGGAGAAATACTATAAGAAAAGGAAAAAAAAGAAGAATAAATGATTTAGAAAACTTCTTTGATCTAGCAACTATACCGGGCTATTCATAAAGGGGGTATGATGCCGAATAGGTATGAAAGTACACATAATGAGGCATAAAGTTTGTTCTACAACTTTCCGAAAGCTCCATAATTTTCGAGAATTTGGTGTCCTAAATATTCATAAAAGCTTACGCTGTTGTAACCCTGGATCAGATATTGTCCACTTTTAAGGTGTTACGTAATACCTTAAAAGTAGGTCAACTGCTAAGAATAAATAAATATCAGATGCGACAATTCATGTTTTTTTAAATGGTTTAAGTCTGCGTCTTTTCATCTATGTTTTAATGTTATCAATACAAATATAATATAATTATTAGACCAGTAGGCCTACCATGAACTTTTAAATAACGATTCAATTCGAAGTCAGTACCTAAACCGAACCGCTTTGTTTTCGTTCCATGAAGTGTGGATTGCATTGGGGTCGTAATGTTTGAAAAGGATCACGATATATGAACTATAGATAACTCTGTCTCTTATACTCAAACGTTTTTAAGACGCATTCCGAACGCTCATTCGGCAACGACTTAAAGTGTGCGTCTTTACGACGTCATGGTATGAAAAAGCAAAACAGTTTAGTTTACGTCTTCAATTGAGTCGCAACAAAGAGTTCATGGTAGGCCTGCAGTTCAAGAAATCAGAGCTTGGGTCCCCCTTTTTATTTATAATTCTCTTATCCTTATCCCACTCTAGGTGGGGTCGGCACAATATGTTCTCCTCTATCAATCGTCAAATCTGGCGCCACTCCTTTTATATGCATATCACTCTTCACACACTCCATCCATATTTTTCCTCCCTCTAGTCATACATCCATCCACATTCATATTAAAGAACTCTCCTCATTACATGACCATACCAACTTAATCTCGCACTTCTCATTTTTTCTATAATAGGCGCAACTTTCAAACTTTCCTTTATATACTCATTTCGTATCAAATTTTGTCACACCACACATCCACCTATAATATAAAAGAAAGTATTATTTGATTGGAACGGGATCTGCCTCGAGTGTCTGCCTCCTAATTTGATTGCTCCACAAGAATTTTCCATTCACTTTCTTTCATCCATCTTGTTGTCAACTATTTGCTACCGCGTTCGAATCAATTTCGAGGCAAATTTTAAATCGGTGGTATTTAACGAAATCTGTGATTGTGTCACCAAAATTTTTTGGATTTGTTATACATATGTTTTTCAGTCTATGAGGCGTTGATTGAGAGGGCTAATTTGGGTGCATGAAAATGAGGTTATGGCGTTTGCTGCATTAAGCAAACGCCTTAACCTCATTTTCATGCACCTTTCTTTTATTGCCCAACATTCTGATCCATATATTACGACAAGTATATTGACCGTTTAGAAATTTTCCCGTTAAGTTTAAGGGGCATTCGAGTCGCATATTGTTTAACATCTGTCGCCACTTTATCCATTTTTCCCGATTTAAATAATTAATCCGGTATATTGGGTTCACTATTCAATACCAAAGAGCCTAGTAATAAAGGAAGGTATCATATAATACAAGAATTAAAAGATTAGCTCTACATCTAGTTAGCTTATTGTATATAGGTATATTGATATCACAAATTCTTGTTTTGCCTCATATCAATGATACATATATCTATTGTGATGCAGCTATTAAAATACCTAGTATACTGACAACAAGAAACATTGAAATGAGTCACGCAATGAAAGATAACACAATAATGTGAAAGGATATTAATTTAAATGAGTCACTAATATATTTTAGAGTGCGCGCATCACTCTATTTAGTAAAATAAATTGACAAATTAAAGGATATTTCGGTATTTTTTCCACCAGAACTGATAATGACGTCATCGGTTTATTAATGCGAAACATGAACTATGTACGTTAATTTTTTTAGAACACTTAAATTGCAAGGAAAATTTTGTTTATAATGTCTGCTATTTATCTTTAATACCGTTTTACTTTTATCCGAGTTAGGAGTAAAACTAAAAAGACTTTTAGTTACTTTTGAAACACTATATAACAAGTTACAAACATGCATTCATATAAGAGCAATCTAAAAAAAATTATAGACTTCATGCACTTATAACGTAGTTATACTTAAAACAATATCGTATATGATTTCCAGTGCTCATCAAAGCCTTGCTCTAAATTACTAAGTGATTTAATAATCATCAAAGGTTGAATGAACTAAAAAAGGTTATGAATTATAGTGTCAGCGAGCGGGAACTGCGATCGCAGAAATATCACCAATTATGTTGAGTATTTTAACATTGCATGAATTGAACATGATCAGAAGCACGAAAGTATTAACGTAAATAGTGGAAGAGAGCTTTAAAAGACATTACATTATAAAAATAAAGCTAAACCTTGCACAAAAAAGGTATAAAAGTATCACAACCTAGCATACGAAAGTTTCTAGTATCAAGCGACGTGCACAAATTACACGAGCAAGAGATGTTTTACATCTAATATTAATATTGTCAACCTTGAGTGTTCCAGCCGGGCGGCGCGATGCCAAAGAAAACCGCTGGAAAATTTAATATAAGTCAATTATAGATATTAAATATTATCATTTACCATTTAATATTATTATTATTAGTGCACCTTTGGCTTCGCCATTTCAACACCGTGGTTTCAACACTTACTTTTGGCATGTGACAAAAACCGAATTTTGAGAGAATCACAAATTTTTGATTTAAATTTAAATGTAATTGATGTTGGTTTTTTTAATACAATCTTAGCATTTCCTTTGAGCAATTCGGCCGTAAAAGTTTATGAGTTTATTAGTGCTTCTTTCAAAAATGACCATAGTATTAAGATTTAATTATAAAATTAGATTTAAGTGTTATTAGGTTACGATGGGGCTGACATATATCTCTAGATATTTAAGCCCCTTAAAAATAAAGATATAAAAAAAAAAAACACCGTGGTTATATGGTCATATCGGTTTGTAGTACATTCATTCAACATTTAGGCGTATAAATATATATAAATGGTTTCCTTTTCCACACGCTATATATTTTTACCTGCATGAACGGGCAGATTGAATTCCAACTTTTTACAAAAGTAATAATAATTTTTTTTTAGCTATAATTCGCAATAAAATCAATAATTTTATTATCACTTTTGTATTATGGATCTCCGCAAACTAACGCCTAATTCTATGAATTATCCAACTTTTTACTCTCATCAATAACCAATGACTATAAAAGAATATAAATAAAAAACTAGAATTTTTTAAACATTTTTTTTTTTACAGTTATTAGCACTAAAAAGCAGAAAATAAATAGGTAAAAAAACTCAACAATATTAATATACACAATTTATAAACAATATTTTTCGTTCGACGCATGTCACAATAATGCTACTTTACGCTTTTCTCACAATATTACGTATCGTAATTTTTCGATCATACTTTTTATTCTATATACATATACATATTAAGAATTATTGTTCACTTTTTAGTTCGAAAACTTTTTTTAATTATTTTAAACTCAATTAAATTAGATGTATAATAGTACATATCTTTTTTTATTATTGTAGATAATATAATTATGACATCTGGTAGTCTGATATGTTGTAATTATAAAAGATTGTCTGTATAGAACTCACCATTAACTTCGGGTGCGCTTGGTGCACTTGGATAGGCAGCATAGTTCGCAGGCGGGTAAGGCGTGACCACAGGACCCTGTTGGCTGGGGACGGGCATCCCAGACGTGGGATAGGGATACGCCGAAGCAGCGGGGTATGCCACAGGAGCTCCTTGCACTGGATACGTTGTTACTAATTGTGCTGTAAATAAAAGAAGACAATGTTCCCATACAGAGGTTCACACACATAGATTTCTCCTTATCCGAAGAACAAAGTCACATTTCCTATCTGTCTGTGTCGTTTTCACGGCCAATTCGCTGAACCAATATCGATGAAATTTGGCACAATTATTCCAGCTACACCGGGGTAACATATAGGCTATAGAAATCCTGTTAATTCAACAGGAATAGGATAACATTAAGAAACGCCATCTATTATAAACATAATAAGTTATTTTATTCAATGTGTCAAAGTCAACTCAAATCTGTAATTTAAAAGAGATTCCAATTTAAAGCTTCACGTTGTTTATCGAAAGAGTTGTACGTCGAAAGAGTTATTTTAAGAAGAGTTTTTATACATTTTGATTTTGTTTACAGGATAATTTTAACATACCTCTTACAATGTATAACAAATCTAAGTAATAAGCGCTATTTACTAAAAATAAAGCTGTGATAGCCTAGCGGTAAGACCGTGCAACTATTTCGAGGGGGTCGCGAGTTCAAACCCCGGGGAGGCACCAATGACTTCCTATTAAAACTTGTGTCTTGCTGGCTAGGAAGTTTTTTCTTCTGCAAATCCTATTACCGCATTTTGAACCGCTGTATAGACTACAGTTCTTTTCCGAGATTTTTACATTTTTATCACTTATTTTTATAAAGATTATATAAATAATAATATGTTTATAGTATAATGAATTGATAGTAAATTTACTTTTACGTCTTATATCATTTCTCATATCTATGATGATAAACTAGTAGGCTCTATCTCTACACTTCAATAAGCGTTTTATGACGCACTAATCTATCAGCTACGTTTGTATATATAACACAGAACAATATTTTTTTCAAAACATTTTGCAATCCCTCTTCAGTTGTCTATGCAAATTTTTGTTAACACTTCCTCGATATTTATCTCATTTCATCGTTTATAAAAATGTACCTTTAGAGGCTCATAAAACCTATCCCCAGATGTAGCCGTTAAGGAAAATGCATAATAATTATTAAAATTAACTCTACTCTACAGGGTTTAAATACTATATGACGTGCGACGAGTTATAATTAAAGCTATAATTTACAATATTTCCAACATTAATACGATATTATATGATATTCAATTTATAGTATAAATTAAAGTAGCGGCCTGTTAAAATCCCACTGCTGGGAATAGGCCTCCTTCCGTTTCTGGAGAGAAGGGTTGGAGCTAAGACCTACCACGCTGCTCCAATGCGGGGTTGTAGGTACACATATCTCCAGAATTAGAGAATTCTGGAGATATGTGTACCTAACTGTGTAGGAAAACAACGTGAGGAAGCCTGCATATATCTAGAGAGATATATGCAGGTTTCCTCACGTTGTTTTTTACCGAAAAGCGTGTGATAAATTGCAATTATCAATTAGACACATGAGTTTTAATAGAAAAACTCATTGGTGCCTGCCCGGGTTTGAACTCGTGTTCCCCTCGAAAGAGTCGAACGGTCTCACCGCTGCGCTATCACAGCTTATTTATAGTATAATAATAATTAACTAACAGAGATAAACCTACATTCACAAGCACATAATGATAGGACATACATAAACAATAATAATCTTTATATGAAAACAAACAATAAATTACGTAAATTAATTGAAATCAGTATTTCCAATCACACAAGATAAGCAGTCAAAATAAATATAGATCGTTCAGGCAATCCTTTGTACTTTCACAATGCAAAAATCGCATCGAAATATTTCATCTTATTTCATGTCCATACTAATATTAATAATGGGAAAATGTTTCAATGTTTATCCTTCTATGACGTCCGACAGACCAACGGCTCGATATAATTTTTGTTATGTATATAGTTGAATATGTATATAGCTAGAATAGTGAAGAATAGTGTACGCTTATATTCTTTCTACGCCAACTTCTACAAATTGTATTGTTTAAAATTATAAATAATGATTCTTGCTATTTTACTATTATAATCTAAATATATATACAACAATTTAGGCAGTTAATTAGCGTCAAGATATCTTTAAGATAATATCTTACTGTGAATAAAGGTTCGAAAAACACTAGACCATATAACTACTGCACGCAATTTAATCAAATGACAAAAAGGATGTTCAAGAATAAGGAACTATCAAGGCGAAACAAAATGTTGATAATAAAAATTGTAATTTTATAATGCGGCAGTGCTTTAGTAAATTACACTATGCCGAGTTTAGGAAATAAAATTAGAATAAATAATTAATAATTGAAGGTAATATGTAAATTAATATTTTGTTTTTTTTTTTAAACTAACTGACATCATGTCACAAGTTAAGTTTTTAAGGATATTTCCAATTGCTAGTATTAATAACCAGAGTCTATAGCATAACTTGCTTACTGAAATATGGACAAAATTTTGCAAACACCGACTCACCGACTAAGCGAATGGCTTATTCATTCAGTTACTGATTAGGTTATTGTTATATAATAAAGTTTACAACACTCACGTTTAAGTGCGTCCGCCCGAACGCTAAAGCATTGCTAAATAAATAGGAAGGCAAGGAGAATAGTTAAAGATAGACTATTGACGGAATAACGTAGTCTATGTTTTTCCTGTGAGGAGGAATGGATCACGACTTTTATAACTCGTAGTAGGGGTTAAGAGGTATGAATATGACTATTCATTACAATACTAAGAACTAACAATTTCCAGGGATGAAGAAGCTATGAACATATTGTCTATGTTTATGTTGGCAATTGAAATTTGTTCTTTAAGTTAAATAGGACGCTTTAGGGATGGCTATAAATTTAATTATTTGTCACTCAAACCTTACCTTAATTTAAACATTTTACATATTATGGGCTTATATGAGCTGTGATAGCCCACCGAATGAGTTGTGATAGCCCAGCGGTGAGACCGTGCGAGTATTTCGAGGGGGTGACTTTTTTATTAAAACTCGTGTCTAATTGATAATTGCAATTTATCACACGCTTTTCTGTGAGGGAAAACATAGTGAGGAAACTTGCATTATCTTAAGAGAATTCTGGAAATATGTGTTACCTATCAATCTCCGTAGGAGTAGCGTAGCAGGTCTTAGCTCCAACCCTTTCCTCCAATAACAGAGGGGAGAGGCCTATGCCCAGCAGTGGGATTGTAACAGGCCTTTACTTTTTCTTATTATACATATTGCAAATAGCGAATTCACCTGACTAGTTTTAACCTCATCCGGTTCATAATCATGAGTATTACTGAAATATTACATTTACTTATTTATTATTTTTCAATTGATATATTACATAACTACTTTACTATAACATTACTACTAGGGTACTTACCAGGATATGTTGCAGTATATTGCTGCTGTGGGTAGGGTGCCGCCGAGTGCACTTGGACATTCACTGGGGCCGCTGTGGAAATAAAAAAATTTACAGGAATTACGTTATATTCATTAAGAACCTAGGCTTACGATTTGCAATAAAAGATAACATACAATTTTCTGCCCTTATCCCACTCTAAGTGGGGTCAGCACAACATTAGAAACATGTTGTTCCATGATTTAGCTACGTATTTTACAACCGGCCGCCCGCCTAACGTCAACTTACCTTAGTCGCCTTTTACGACACCTCGATAAGAAATGAGGGTGGTCTATTCTATGCAGCCGGAAAACACACGGCACATACCTTAGTCGACTTTTACGACACCTCGGGAAGAAAAGAGGGTGGTCTATTATATTCTGTCGGATACCACACGGCGTTTGCAATAAATGATAAATCTTATTTATTTATTGTACATACCCACATATTGTTAGAAACGGAAAAGAATTGCACATCTACAAAGGCGGACTTGAAGGGATCTCTACCAGCAAACCTTTGCGTCACAGAAAGTATGAGACAAGAAAGTGAAATACGGGTAATATAGAGAGAAAAATATAGAACTAAATAAAATCTTATCGGACTGATTGATATAAAAGTTTGAAAGGCACTGCAACACAACTGCAAGGTCGTGTAAAGTGCACTGCCGGCCTATTGTTAAATTACGTGTTTACATAGTGCATGGTCAGTTACATATCATCATCATCCTCCTGCCCTTATCCCACTCTAAGTGGGGTCGGCACAACATGTTCCAAACAAACATGTTGTCACATGATTTGGCTACGTATTTTACGTCCGGCCGCCTTCCTGGCGTCAACTTACTTTAGTCGAAATGTACGTACCCTTCGGTAAGAAATGAGGGTGCCTATATTCTACTCAGTCGGATACTATGCGTGTTCAGTTACATATATCACAGAAAATATGCAAAATTAAAGATTTTCACACGAAGTTCCTAAACCGTGAAGCGCTTAATTTATAAAAACGTATGGGTTTTTTTCGACTTATCTTTCTATAACCTGGAAACAACTCGTAAGGATAACGATCTACAATTACAAGGTCATTACCGTATTTTTACATTTAATTACACTTCACAATATAAATACAGCTTATCTTTATGTATAAAAAATTTCTTCCGTATGTTTGCCGCTGCAAAACTTGAATAATAAATAATTTACGAATGAACGAATGTATTATTAATTATTGTTTTTGTATAGATTCAAAGTTCCCATGGGCTTATAAAAAACTCATTCTACCTAACAATACACTCAGATATTAAAAAGTACTAAGAAACCTGGCCGATTTTTCATCATTTACTCAATTCGTCAACGAGACTCGACCTTCTTTTATTTTATTGGAGTACATACGCATACATTTACATATCTATATATGTATGTAAAAATTAATGTTTGTCTGTATGTACCTTATAGACTCTTAAAGGACTAGATCAATTTTAATCAAATCTTTAGAATGTCCCAGCGGATGATATTAGCATAGACTAGTGAAACCCGCGACTTTGTTCGCGTCGATGTCACTTTAAGATACCATCAATGATTTTTTTTTTGTTCTTCCCGAAAGAAAAACGGAATATTTCAACCTATATGTTAGTTCGGCATGTATACTTTAATTGTGTCAAATTTTATCAATATTGCTGCAGAGGATTAGCGTATGAAAGCGTAACAGACATACAGACCGACTTGGCATTTATAATATTACTATGAATACCATTACGATATATAGACATTAAATCACATTAAACAAATAATGTAATGCACAAGTGATAGGACGGCGGCGATAAGAAGTTGCAGTGCTAATAGACTTACAATCGACAATACAATCTGAATGAACATCCGCACGTATGCTTACAGTATGCTATTGCGTCACAGTTCGAAATCGATCTCAACGGCAATACGTGATCTGCACTACAATTTTATGGCTCCTTTTTATTATCGGCGATCACAAACGATTAAGCAGGAACACAATCGTTTGTATTCGTCAATCATAGTTTATTAGCCTAGGATCGCGTCAAAACCGGGAACTGTCGGTTTTACCGACACGAATTGAAGGGTAGTAGTAGCCCAGAGGTGAGTACCGTGCCACTCTTTCGAGGGAGTTACGGGTTCAAACCCCTAGCAGGCATCAATGAGTTTTTCTGACAAAATTTATGTGTCTACTTGTTAATTGCAAATTGTCGCGGAGTCTATCTCCTGATGATGCTTCGGTTGCGGGGCGAAACGATTGTTGAGTTTGTCATAGTGAACGTGTGTTGTGCTTGTGTATTGTGGTAGCGATGGTGGAGGTTTGTGCATGTGTTTTTACGAATCCTGCATGTATCGAGTATGAAAACGGATAGTGCACTATACATTTAGCATTACATATACTTTCCATTTACTTTATCCCGTATTACAGCAAAATATTTTTATTATTACTTTTGTATTATGGATCTCCGCAAAGTAAGGCCTAATTCTATAAAATATTTGATAATTGCAATTGATCACACGTTTTTAAGTGATGGCAAACATCGTGAGTGTTCTGGGAATATGTGTAACCTACCAATCCGCATTGGAGCAACGGGGCGGGTCTAAGAACTAACTCTTCTCTCCAAAAAAAAAATTTAAAGAGAAGGCCTATGCCCAGCAGTGGGATAGTAACAGGTCGTTACTTTACTTCACTGGGTGATGTGACCGTATTTATCGTATGATAATACGGAAGGTCGTGTGGACACTTGCATATTAATAGTAATGATTAGAGACAATCACATGATCAACGATCATCACCTATAGTAAAATGCATTAAAGAGTCTCAAAATTGGATTAAAGATATACTCACGAGTAAGCACTTGCCCTCTTGATTCGCGGCGACAGCAACATCGGCAGCAGCAAGCAATCAAGAGCACCAATAAGACAACAGCACCTATTATGTACAGTGTTGGTGCATTGGAACTCATACTGTAGGTTGATATCTAAAATGATAAAGCACTATTCAAATAACTAAGATATTGACAAGAGAAAGATTAGGGTTTCTTTTATCATCAAAGAACATTGTTCAATGAAAGTTAATAGCTGCAGTTGCATATTGCTACAATAATAAAAATACTGTCAACAGAAAGCAAAGGCTAGCATTTAAAAAATTTAATACATTGCCTATTTCAGTGTTTATTATTTTAATAGGAGGAGGATATTGTATGATACATACAATAATACAATGACAATAATATCATTATAATTATAAACTTAATTTCCATTAAGTTTGATGAGGTGCTTTGAATATTATTATTTCTTAATTTTAGTATTATATAAAAATGAATATATATTTTAATAATCATGGCTATACTCTACTGTGCCTTCTTTTGCAACTGTAAATTTTCTATGTTCCTAATATTTAGTCTGTTCATACATGTAAACATACTAAAAAACAAAATGGAGTTCCATTTCGACCAATGACTGGTTTGCTATCTGTTTAATTCACAGAACATCTGCTAAAACAATATTGCTCAAATTTGGCATAATCGAAAATTATATATCTAGCTAACACAGCATATACAATAAAACAATTCCCATTTTTCTTTAGGGAAGCCAAAAACACAATATTGAGAAAGCCACAATATATAAAATAGCACACTTTGTATGTCAATGATGTAACTATTGTAAGTAAGTAAGAAATTGTTGTTATTGTAAAATATAACAATAACAACAATTTCTTACTTTTATAAACACAACACCTATAAATTCAAAACCCTCATCATAGCATTATTCTGTAATATTACTCATATGCCCATAGATAATTGTTTATCTTAATATGTTAAAATATACAACACATAAACAAAATATCTTAAATTGTATTAATAATTTAATAATAATTACAAAAATGACAAGACTTCTATAACGTCTAAAGTTTAAACGTCGTTTAAAGTGGTAAGAATAAACAGAGAACTCACGAGAACTTTATTTTTCAGCGCAAGCTGACAATTTTAAAGGAATATGTGGAGTAGAAAATAAAAGTTTCTCTAGTTCTTCAAATAGTATTATAGCAGAAACCTTACGTCGACAAACATATTAACTATGCATGAAGATTAAACTTGCCGATTATAACAAATATCTGATGAAATGAAATGAGGATCAATGGAAGTGATTTTTTCAAGGTTTCGATTACTTATTGTGCTAGTATTACAAACTTACCTCTTTATGAAAACTGTCGTAATCGTCGTTGTCGAATCCTTTTATTTCAAACATAATAAACACATTAATACATTAGTATCATACCGTTTAAATTACACAACTGATAGTAAATGCTTTGCGAAAATTTATAGATTAATTGAGGTGTTAGTTATGACTCAGACTTACAGGGATTTATCAGGGTTTTACCCGTGTTATCGCACACTCAATAGTAAGCAATTTATAACATTTACATTAAAAGATCAATTATTATAGGTTTAGGATAGATGAGTTGAATTATACTTTAAAATACAATTCACATATTCCACATAAATATACGCAATAACAAAAATTTATATAATTATATATTTAAAATATTAACAATTGTTTATCACCGAAACCATAGACAAATATAGATCTGTAAGTCTTTGGACTTTGATATAGATTATTAAGTATAAACTGTTTCAGTACAACAGTTTATTCACTTTTATGGTATTCTGGATGACTAATAACATAAATGACAGAGTTGCATCGCTTTATAAATATTCAATGAATTGAGAAACATTTTTTTTAAACTGATAAGATAGAGCTTTGCGGTTACTTACTTAATTTTTTAATTTTGTAATTTTAAGTGTGCTTTAATGTTATCAATTCAAAGGACTTAAATCTTTTGTAATAATGACAAACAATATAAACATAAGTACAAGGTTTTGTACTTATGCAAAGTTACTTATAGTTTAGTAAGGGATCAAATATTATTATCAGTTGTGGTAAGCTTAGTTCGCTGCCTATATTATTAGGAAAATTATAAAATCAACTATCGTTGAAACACTTATGAATTTTTTCAATTTTTATAGTAACATTGATTTTTTTAGTTTTTCCGGTAAAACAGCTGATAGTGAATCATTATGCTAAGCCAATAAAAGAGGATGTGTAGTAGAGTTGAGTAGCTCGCGAGCTAAAGAAAGAAAGATATATATCTCTCCAGAAGATATAATCACTCTCTAGCTCGCATGTGTTTCAATTATATCTCTATATCTTTAATCTTAAGAGTCAATTTTCGTGATGAGTTACGGCTCGTTCAGAGTTAGAGTGAAAGAGATGATCTTATATAGCAATTTACATATCAGAAAGAGAGACGAATAACTCTATTGCATATTTGAATTATTTGTATTAAAATTTAAAAATGTAAGTTGTAAACTACGAATTTTCTGAACGACAACAACACATGCGCGGGCGCTTAGTTTTTTGTGCTTTATGACAAAGACATAAAATGCTTAATTGGATGCAAATGTACCAAAAAAAAATATCACTAATTCGCGAACGATTATTTATTTACATTCTATTCTTAGTGGGAAGAAGTCATCCTTACCTGTACATATCAGAAAAGTGTAAATAATAGTGTACATAATAAATAGGAAAAAAAAATAAAGAAAATATGTAGCATAATTTATATAATAAATAAAAAAGTACAATACCGCCTTATTGAGTTCTAAGTCCGGGCTAAAAGAGCCGAAGATATATCGGATATATTTTTAGTCTTAGTCGCTTTATACTCTCAAGCCGTACTGAGCTAAAAGAGTTAAAGATATAAAAGAGTGATATATATCCCAAGAGCGAAAAGATATATATCACTCTTTTCTTGTCAGGGATACATTTCGCCCATGTCTAATGTGTAGAGTGATTGATATAGGTCAATGAACATATATATAACTTTGTATCTTTTTTCCATATGTACACTGTAGTCTTTGGTATCTAATTCTAGGTAATAGGTAGTCTATTTTTTTGTCTCTGGTATCAATTTTCCGTGACGGTAAAAATGTTGAGTTTTTCGAAAATATTTACAAAATTAAATTCACGATTTTTATTACAATCTTCAATTATAAACTGCAACAATTATCTAACAACTGCTGAAATTCATACACATCAACATAATTATGCAGTAAAAAAGACAACAACTGCTGCCGGAGGTAATATACCATTAATATACAATTCCACAAATTCTAATTCAAAATATTCTTTATTCAAGTAAACGTGTAAACAAGTGCTTTTGAATCGTCAACTTTACTGCTGGTTCTGAAAGCTGTTCCTACCGAGAAGAACCAGCAAGAAACTCGGCGGTTGCTCTTTTTAAAATATAAATCTTAAAACTAGTTACATTTAGTTATTACTGTCTTGTACAGGGTAGAAGTGCACCCATATCCACACATCCTTATCATCTAAGTAATCTTCAACAGTATAGTAGGCTTTCTGTATCAGCCTCTTTTTAACAGTGTTTTTAAACTGCTGTGATGGCATTGCCATTGATTTCGGAATTTTATTGTAGAATCTTATACCCAAACCCACAAACGATTTACGTACTTTTGCTAGGCGCAAAGCAGGAGTCGCAATCTTATGTCGGTTCCTACTTTGTCTATTATATACATCACCTATCGTTTTATAATTATTTATATTTTTATGTAAAAAATTTCATTATTTAAAATTTACTGTGAAGCAAATGTAAAAATACCTATTTCCTTGAACTTCTCAGGATATTGAAGTATTTCAAAAGTACAAATAATGTATGATATGATAATATAAGTAGAAATATATGACAGTGCAATTAAATCCATGAATTCTTTTTAGTTATACTGTCCAATGTTGTAGTTTAAATTTATCGCTAACCAAATAATGAAAAAAATATTGTTATGTTTGTATAAACCTGCCATTGCATATGGTATGAAAATTAATGTTCCTGTTGCATACTGTTTATATACATTATTTGAGAAACTATATGTTTTCAATTGTTGTTTTGAGATAATTGAATTGTTGGGACCATAATTTATTTGAATTACCATAATGTTTTTATTGTAGAATGTATGGCCTTATTGAAATCATTTGATGGTGATTTAAACAATTTTTAGAATTATATTTAAATATCAGCAATCTTTTCTCACTAAATTAAAATTTTTAATCATAATATTGTAAACTTATGGTTGCAATTGTTTAATAATATTGTGTCACTTTTTATACTATTTTACCACCCGCAATATACTAGTGTAGCTCTTTTTACCAGGTGTATTGGGCCTAGGCAAAGGCAAGAAAAAAGTGTCCAAATTAGGAGCCATGGAAAAGAAGCAGTTGCCAGTAGAGACAGATCCTGAGAAACTAGTCAACTTTGTGTGCGGATCAAACATCTACCTTACTGGTGAAGATGTTAAGGTATCTTAGCCATGCTTCTGCTTTGATCTAACATGCTCATCATCACAATTTTTATAAAAAAATTGTTTGTACCAGATTGATGAAAACTTTCCATCTATTTGGTACATTTGAATATTTATAAATTTCAATTTTATTTAAAGTGTTATTGATACATTGAAAACTGATATCTACTAAAATCCGGTTTTCGAATTTAATAATTTTGTCCAAAAACGAACAAACCCTAAGTGTCACACATTGCAATCATTCCAGTGAATGGCTATATGCCATTCAAAACAACCCTTTTATTTAATATTTCCCATTGTTAAATCTTTGCAAGTATTCAATACATGTAACTTATGTTTACTTTAAATATAAGTTAGCATAAAAAAAAGAATTTATGAATGTAAATCTCACATTTCCATTAGATAAAAGATGACAGTGAATATCCGGATTGGCTATGGACCCTGCATACGGGGAAACCCCCACGTATAGAAGATCTTGACCCAAATACAAAGCAATACTGGATCCGGGTAAGAGCCGCCGGAATACGCAGAAACAACAGATTACGCTCCATGCGTAAATTCTAGAAAATACAACCAAAACCGGAAATAGTATAGCGTTTAATTATCTAATAAATTTAATATAAATTAAATTATAATTTTAAGTTCAATGTATAGTTAGACTATTAAAAAGATTTTTATAATATGTCTTTTATTAAAAAACTTACATTTTCGAAAGCACAAACGTTACATGTTTTACATATATAACAAATTTATTTTCATCGGAAACATTTTAATATCACTGATATTAAAATGAATCAAATTATATACTATCAGCACCCATGTACCTGAAAGACTTTACGGAAACAAAACAATTTTTAAATTCACAAAGATTAATCACGTTACATAATTTTATATTTAACGACCACAAATGATCTATTTTGGGAAAAGGAAATTACCCGCTCGTCTTTATAAGTTGACATGTATAAGTCACCTGCTATTATTTACCCTTTATAAGATAATTATAATACTACAGGTGAAATATCCTATGTAATTTTAATTTGTTTAATCTTCTTCACAGTACGAATTCCACAGATGTTTAGAGGCAATCCATTGTGTCATCTTTGATGATCATAGGCGGTGCATAATCGCCGTGCTTTGTACCAAATGAGTATGCATATGGATTCTGTAATAGAAAGAAACGTTTTACCGAAAGAATTATTAATCGCATAGTCTAAAATTGCTTATATTAAGACCAGCAATTTCGGCCACGCGTTGCCCTATCTGTTTCAACTTCCCCTTTCACTGGTATTATAGTGTGTTCGTTTTAACTTTGCGTTACTTTTAAGTAATTCATAAACTATACGTACAGGTATAACATATTCACCATGAAATGGTATGGTGGTACAATGGTAATGGTAATAATGGTGGTTATGGTAACATATTTAAGAAAGCCGTTCCAAATACCGCTTTGTATGCGAGAATTTTTTAAAAGTTATAGGGTATACTGAGTTACCCCGTTAAGATAGATTTCATTCTTTTTGGGCTCTATAAAAGAGGAATATCCCCACCATATTTTTTTTCATAAGTATCTAAAGTAATATAAAGTAAGTATTTTATAGAGTTTTACTTCCGAAATGTACCTTTTTGGTATTATAGAGATTGGGTGGGTAAGCGGCAGGTCCCGGGTTCCGAGTCGCCTTTCCAGCACCATCCGACCGTGCACCTAAGCTGTACTGCGGCGGTCTGAAAAATATCTTCTAATTAACAATAACTCAGGGTAAATAGGGTAACTCAAAATCTAAGGGTAACCAATCTTGTTTGGTTTATTTTCCTATTGTATTGGCTATATATCCCTCTGCTCGCTTCTTGTTGTAGGTTTATATATTGAAACCTATTTCAATCTCATAACAATTCTCCAGTGCGTTTGAGAAATTACTTTTATTTTAAATTTCATTTTACACTCATCTATAATAATATTATAAATGCTAAAGTCTGTGTCTCTCTTTTACGCTATCACGGTAACGCCGCTGGACTAATATTAATGCCAATATTGATGAAATTTGGCGTATTTGAAGCTACACACCGGGGTAGCATGTAGGATAGTAAAAAAATGTCGTTATCAAGAAAAAAACACTTTATTAGGATACTTAAACGTTTAAGTTGGCGCGAGTGAAGTCGCGGGATCGACTAGTTTTTATATAGAAAATCAACCAAATTTTGTCATGCTGGTACAATACGATTAAGAAATCAGTAATGCTTTAGACGTTTTCTTCTACAATACAACATACTATACTTTACTGTCTGATGAGACCAGCAGGCCTACCATGAACTCTTATTGCCACTCAATTGAAGACGTAAACAACGACCGCGAACCGCTTTCTTGTCATACTATGAAGTGTGAATTGCATTGGGTTCGTAATAAAAAGGATAACGTTATATGAACTGTAGATAACTCTGTCGCTTTTGCTCACATGTTCTTAGGACGAATTCCGAACGCTCATTCGACAACGACTTAAAGTGTACGTCTCTAAGACGTTATGGTATGAAAAAGCAAAACAATTTCGTTTACGTCTTCAATTGAGTCGCAATAAGAGTTCATGGTAGGCCTGTTGGAATCCGAGTTTAGGACATATTCTGTCTATTTGTTTTTGAGGACCGTGATTTGATCAATTTAATAAAAGTTAAACTAACCTTGTTTTGTAAACATCTGCATTTCTTTGGAAGTACACAGCAGGGCCGGGTGACTTCGCTTTCGGATTGAAGCCAACCCGTGCGCCCATAGTGTAAGCAGGTGTTTCAGAGCAGAGTTTTAGCGCGTAAGCATTGGGCGCCGGTCCTGGTCTCTTCAACATGAAGCCAAGACGAGCTCCCATAGAGTACTGTGGTGCTCGTGGCTCTCGTGTTGGTGGACAGCGCTCTGGTGCATGAGCGCCGGGGCCAGGGGTACGAAGTATTGCTCGGGCGGGGAACCTATAAATCGTGTAGCCATGTTCGATGTGTAGGTATTATACGACCAATTAAAGAGTATTCAACTCTTATACTTCAAAATACTTAACAACTTTAAAGATTTCAAAAAATATAGTCATGATTCTTTTGCCCTTATCCTAAGTAAGGGATGTCGTCTATAATATGTTTTCTCTTCCATTCTTTTCCATCATTCGTCGATCCTGCCGTTACTTATTTTATATATGCATGTCATACTGCATACAATGCAAACATCTCTTTTTCGACCTTCCTTTAGATTTACATATTTAAAACTCGTTTTGCCACATCATTTATATCCATCCTAATTATAGTGTGTCCATTTGAATTATATATTAGGCCGATAATCATAAGCTACATGAATTCACAGAAGTTATTTCACAAAGTTTATTTTCGAAATGTCTTAAGCCTTGTAGATATATCTGTTCTTAATACAAGTATTTGCTAGTTAGAAATATGAAGGTACTTATTAATTTAATCCTCGGGTCACTTTTCGTTACAGCATAGAACGAAAGCACTTTTACACGCACTTTCGAATTGTCAAATTAAGATGAAGCTACGACTGGTTCGGAAAGGTGCTCTAACCGAGAAGAACCAGTAAGAAACTCGGAGGTCAGTCTTTAAAAATAATAACAAACAAAATTATAATACAATCTAGTGCGTGTAGCTGGTCGCAATTTAATTCAAAGCTTTCTTATCATTAACATAGTTCTCGACAGTATAATAAGTTTTGTGAATAAGTGTCTCTTTAATTGCTTTTCGAATTTGTGTAAAGACAAGTCCAAAAAGATTGAGGAATTTTATTAGTTCACATTATACCTAAATTGCGCCTTACCGTGCTCCAAAGCTCCACGCTGGTGAACACATCATTCCATCTCGTGTTACTCTATCTATTCGATATGCTGGTCCTGGGCCCAACTGCTTCAGCCGGAAACCGGCGTTCATACCAAACGAATACATCGGGTTTCGATAACGCGACGGGTCATGAGTGTTAAAGCCCACCGTAGTTGGAAGTTTATAGGCACCTGGCCCCGGTCCTTAGGTAATGAAAAGATTACAGAATTTGTATTACAACTTCGTTAAACGAAATTAACTTAGAAATTTTTAAGTAGAGAGTTAATACAGATATTAATAGTCTGTTAAGGTATTTGTTATCTGTAATCAAATTCGTTTGTAGTATGTGAGTTTGTATTTTCACTTCATCCTTATAAGTGGCATTTCGTAATATTCAGGACATAAGAAGTATAAGTATAAGTAAAGTGGTCTATTCAACTCAACAGGATACCACACGGTAGCGGTCAACTTACCTTAGTCGCCTTTTACGACACCTCGGTAAGAAAATGAGGGTGGTCTATTCTACTATAGCCGGATACCACACGGGGAGAGGGTAAGGCCTTATCGTGGTAGATATACTTGGTTTTGTTTCACCGTGTTTAAATTAAATACTTCAGATCCAATTTGCAAATAATGGTCCAGAAACGTATCAACGATCTTAGGAACCTCAACCTTTTGAATATAATTCCATAAGACGTAATGATGCGTAAATAACGAACGCATTATTTTTACCATTATTATCAGTGCCTTTTGTTTAGCAGATGCATTTTGACTGATTTACTGCAAAAATGGGTTTTGATTTTCCAAATGTATTAACATCGCTTCAGTAGAATCAAGCGCTAGGTAATCGGAAATTACATCATTGAAAGATTTTATTTTTGTTTCAGTGAAAGATGCGCACTTTCCAACTTCAATCAATCGCATATCTTACGTACAATGAGAGGAGTTGATAATGTATTAATACCTTCATTATATACATATTTCAAAACAGAAAAGGACAAGTGTTCGATGAGGTAGGTAAATATTTTATATATAGAATATATTTCAATTACTTACCCAAAGGTTTTTTACATGCCATTTTAATTTAGAAACGAGAAAATAATGAAGTACACAAAAATTTCGATAAATCTAAATCGTCATTGTTGTTGTTCCAAGGCCGCTAAGACTTGAAAGCTGTCATCGAACGTGTATGTTTCAAACTTTTAAACTACTGGCCACAGGGATCGTATTATTATAAATATAAAATAGCTGAATAATTTTGAAGTAGTTGATCAAAAATGTGTTTATCATTCTTTATCTAATCATATCATAACATATATGTTGAGAAATTCTATGAAATTTAATATAGATTCACGATACATTCGTCTTTCAGGGAAACCTCTTAAGTCTGTAACAATACTTATGATTCAGGTGTTTTATTACGGTCAATTTAAAAGGATTCATAGGCAGCTCAATAAAATAAATAAAAGATGAATAAAAAAATTAATGTTTTTAGTCATTAACATTTTATTAATTTTAGTTAAATTGTTCAATATCTTGACATAAAATAGGCCCTTTGCTAGACAATAAATTAATAGGAGTCTTTTTAAATATGGGAAATTAAAGCTGGGCAAACTATAAAATAAATAAAATTGCATTTTTGTACTGACAGTTGGGTTGAAGTTATTCTATTTTAGTTCATTTAGAACTAATAATAATGTTAGTTTATTTGGGGTAGTTAAATATCTTGTATTTATTTTATTACTAACAGCTTTTAAGAAAAAAATGCAATCAACAACAATTATGGATCTAAAGGTCTATAATCAGATTATAAAAATTAAATAAAAAAATATTATATAACGTTGACAACATATATAACTGAACAATCAGGCGGTGAAAGTGTGTACAACTTAATAAAGTACATGGGATTAAAGCGCCAGCCAGATATTTCGAAAGTTTATATAAAACCTTAGTGCTAAACTAAAATCATCGAATTTAACAAAGATGATAGTTTTATCGGATATTCGGTATAACAAGGTTGGTCGATAAGAACTTCGGCAATATCTTTACTTTGATGCTTGAGCAGAGATCCCTATTGGAGTCAGTTCCTCAGAATCAGCGTCACTTTCGTCCTCAGGTGTAGCACTTGCGCCCCACTGTTCATAAAATGCTGTTATTATACACTTGAATTTAATATAAAGTTCCCACAATCAAAACAAGCCGAAAATGACATAATTAAATGGCTTCACACTCAAAGTTATATTGGAATTGAACAACTTACAAATTGAATTTTAATCGATTCAATGTTTAGAATAAACAATATGTAAAGTTTTACATTTTATATTTACTACCTTAAAGGCAATTCTAGCGTCCCACGATTCAAGGTTATAGGACTATGTTGGGTGCTAAGATTGAGATCAGTAAAGATATTTCCATGGCCATTGGCTTTTTTTTTAATTCTTATAATATACTTGAAAAAACCTTAAATTCAAAATTCACACCCTCCTCGTGATAGGAAAGGGCTTATGACTGCAAGTAATGAACTTGCAGTTTATGCCCAAAGTAGATAAATTGATGAAATATTTTAAACTTACAAACATTATCAATAAAACTTTTGTCTGTTTCAACTATAAAGAATATTACCTTTTCAGAGAGAGGGTACGCAGAGAGCACGCGGTATAAGTACGCGGCATAAAGAATATTAGCAATTCCTAAGAAACGCAACGCGGTCTCAAATCCCGCGAGCCATGACACCACGCCTCCGAGAACCGGACCTAAGAAAGAATTTCAAATTAGAAACATCTTCTCTTTTTAAGCATTTTACATACTTAAAAATGCTTAAAAAGTAGATGACACCATACTATCCCAACACTGAGCAGAGGTCTTTTCTTTCATCTAAGAGAGGAATTTGATGTTAGAAGCACCATCTTTCTTAATAAGCATATATCCATAGATACCCTTTCTAGATTTGATCCCTTATTAAGAATTACGTGCTCTATTCCCTTGTCTTCACTCCCACTAATGACAGACGAGGCCTAGTATAGGGACACCGACAGCTATATTCTATGAAAAAATCGGCAATCGATTTTATCTTCGCCACTACAGCAGTTTAAAAACGCTGTTAACGCTGGCAACAATACAAACTGATACAAAAAGCCTACTATACTATTGAGGTTTATATAGTTGATAAAAATGCGTAGATATAGCTATTCCTCTACCCTGTACAAGATAATAATGATCAAATGTAAGTAGTTATAGGAATTTTATTTGAAAAGAGCAACCACCGAGTTTCTTGCTGGCTCTTCTCGGTAGGAACAGCTTTCCGAAACAGCAGTAGTGATAGTGATAGACGATTCAAAAGCACTTCTTTACACGTTTACTTGAATAAATAATATTTTGAATTTGCATTTGAATTTTACTTAGCTACTTACTTTACACGACAAATTCGTTTGAAATAAACCATGTCTTAAAAGGTCTCATTTACTGGGACTCGCCTGTTGGCGCTGTGGGTAGTAACCCTGCCTTCAGCTCCGCGGGTCGCGGGTTCGATTCCCGCTGAGGGCCAACATTTTCTTTAAACAAATTGTTGGTTCTTCGAGCCTGGGTGTGTATTTGTATTTAAGTATGTATTTAAACTTATATATGTAGTATATCTACCAGCTGTCCGTCATCCATAACACTAGTATTAAGTTACTTGCTTTGGGGACGGACGACCGTGTGTGTAAATGTCCCATATATTTATTTATTTATTTATTTAAAGAAATACAACAGCCAATTGCTGATTATTTGAAATAAACTGATGGCTCACCGATCGCATATGCCGCACTGGAAGCAGCTTGCAGCAAAGCAGCTCGATGCGGAAGCGCTCTCGATCTCTTTGCCAGCACGGCTGGTACTAGCGCTGCATCCGTAGCGCCCAGACCTCCACCTAATGCTGCCTGGGGAAATGTTAGCCAGCCTACCTATAAGAGAATGGAAAAAAGCATATCGGAGCATGTTGTCAGCCATTGGTGAGAGTGGACGTGTAGTGACATGTTGTTACTTGTAGTGCGTGTTTGAGCCTGTGCTATATTCATACAACATTAGTTTATATTAAGACAATAAAGTAAACACTACAGTAACCATTGATTTAATTATGAAATTAACAAACTGAAGAAGCGTGGGGCACTAGAAGCGCGGCGCAGCCGACGCACAGCACACCAGTGATGGCGACTCGCTCTGGGCCCAAGCGGCGGGCGGGCGCGCCCAGACCGCTTGCCGCCACAAGGTATCCTGCACTGTCTGGCAGGAACACTGCTCCTAGGGCCCAACGCTATAATAATAGTTCTTACTTAATTTTAAACCAAATGCGATCTCTAATTTTCAGACTATTTATTTAGAACTCATAAAGAATAACGATGGCGCCATATACTACCTTTATCTGTTTGACTTAACTGGTTTTCTAATAATTCGACCAATATCTTTTCCACCCCTATTTGGAGATTAGCTTAATACTACACATATTAAATATAATAAATGTATATAATGTATGTATATATTATAATATAATAAATATATATATATGTATTAAGTATAATAAATGTAAAAGTATGTCTGTCTAAATGGCTAAATCGCTAAAGGAAATAGGTAGATACTTTTTATTGTAAACATAACAAAAATTACAGGCATATAAAGATTGGAACAAATAAAGGTACAATTAGGCGGCCTTTTCGCTAACCAGTGATTTCTTCCAGACAACCTTAGGGTTATGGAGCTATTTAATAAAATAACTGGTAGTAAAGTTTACCCCAAAGTATATAAGGATAATAATACAATTCTACACTATATATTTCAACGTAGTAAACAAATACCTATATTATAGATAAAATAATAAATAATAACATTATCTACTAGATCCGATTGATTTAAAAAAAATGTTTTATAATCTTTTGGCTATTTAATTTCGCTCCCTCGCTTAGATCACGATAACTTCGGAACATATAAACACACAAGCAGCAGCTAGTTTTGTATAAATTTTTTATTTCTTAGTCTCGCCTCAGGATGAAACTTGTGTATAATCCAGAGTGGCAAGCAAGGCTCAAGCGCCGCCATGACACATGTCGTTAACAGTACGGCTCCTGCGCAAGCACCCGTCGAACCGTTGCGTGCTTCGCTCCACATAATGCGTGCACCCGCACTGGCACCGCCAGCGTCGGTTGACCCCTGGAAAAAACGATCACTGGTTGTATAATCTAACATAAACTTACCCGTGCAATTTTAAATTACACTGGTTGTGGTTCCCTGTCTATCGATTAACTACAGGATATCGCAAGCTTCAAGCCATAAGGACGTATAAAAAATGTGATTTTTGTTTTTTATTGTATTCGTTGTAAACGGAATACGGTGTTCTGTAGGACCGTAATTCTTACTAAGACTCGATGTTCTTGTTTTTTCACACGCACATAATTTTTTTAACTTTACTTTTACCACTTTATTTAGAATAAAATAAATTAATTCTGTCCTGCACCGCTGAAGGCGTGATGCTCATGTAACTACATGTCTTCAATCCGAAGTCATAGCCTTAATAGGACGGAATGGACAGGGAATTTAATTGAAACTATATTATTCAACTTACGAATTTACTGAAAATATACCAATAATTATTGAAAATTAATTTTAACTTACTTTATTGTATTCTACTTCATTGAGTAAGAGGAACTGCATTCCTAAAAATGATATACAAAAGATTAATCTTTATCGATTTATTATATTAACGTAAGAATCTATACTATTATTATAAATGCGGAAGTCTGTCTGTTTGACTGTTTTACTATACGCTTTCACCGCTAGTCCGTTCCACTAATATCAATAAAATTGTTGTACAATTGGAGCTTACAAGAGAATTAGCTTTTTTCCTTTGGGAACAGCAAATAAACACAAGGTACATAATTGAGGATATTTAACATTAAAGTTGACTCAAAAGGAGGTTCCGGGTACAGCTTATTACCAAGGTTGGGTAATTACCAAGGTTGAGCAAAAGCAGGATGGCGATAAGCTGAAATGGTGCAGCACGGCTCCATAGTTTGTACGCTGCACCACCGAACGGGTATCCAACAAGCACTCCTGCAAAAATACTCTACGAACCTTACATAAAAAAAAAAAACATACACACAGAATAATAAAATAAATCATTTTTCACCGGTGTTTCTTTTAATGGATACAAAGCTAACCGCCTTCGTAAGCGTTATATTTAATTGTTTCAAGTTTCAAACGCAACATCGTTCGCGTGTTCTGTCTGCAGTCTTATTATTTGAATAAACCGTAATACTTATTAATTATGGTAAATTGGTGGATATTAATTATGGTTAGAGTGGATTAACCATATTAAGCTACGATTATGTACTATTAAGTTACCATATTATATTATATTACCATGTTAAGTTAGACGAGTATGCTGTCTTTTATTTAGAAGAAATTAATTTTGTAGTTTGTAATGATATTTTTGAATAACTTTCACCGTTTATTTAGCGCACGCAAGGAAAGCTTTAAATTTTGCCGTTTTCGCGACATTGCTGCTTCCCTCCTATTTATCTTAGCATGATGTTATATAGTCTATAGCTCTCCTCGATAAATTGACTATCTTACACTCAAATAATTTTTCAAACTTGTTCGGTAGTTCCTGAGATTAGCGCGTTCTAACAATCAATCAAACAAACAAACCCTTCAGCTTTATATATAAGTAGATTATTATTATCCCCTATATATGAATGTAGACACACATACTTGCTACACTTGATTGTTCTACAAGACTCCATCTTTCTTATTTTGTTAATCTAAGCTAAGAATGAAATAAATTACGTGAAATCGTCTAACAGGAATAAAATTATATTCAGAAACAGAATTGAATTTAAAGATTACCATTAGATATAAGCTGATAGCTACTCTTATGAAGTAGATGTTTTAACTTTATTATGTTCATCATAATAAATAAGAATAAGTAGTTACAAACAAACAAATATAATTATGAAAAATATAGATAACCAGTAGCATGATATAACTATTTGTGTTAATTAATTAAAAACCAGCCAGGAAAGACTCTTAATTAATTTAATAATTGCCATCATTAACTTTACTGTTAATTATGGCACACAAATAAATTTATCAAATAAATTTATCATTATTTTAGTATTACGGAATTCCCAAAAGCAATGCCTATTTTTTAATATAAAACAGTAGTCGCACATGCCAATTTTCTATATCATTGCTAACTTGATTATAATTTGCTAGGTTTCTTTTTGTTTTCCTGCTTCGGAGAGCACCACAATCAGTAAATTCCGAAGATTATATTATACTAATATTTTTTGTTTTTAGTACTGAATTTTTAGGTACCTACACAATATTAAATTTTCTTACCTTACTATCACAATCACAATAGATTACACTGAAACGATACCTATAATTCTGTGTAACTAGTGTTTTTTCATCAGATATATTAGATGGACAAGATTCATCTGGTACAAAAAAGGTAAACATGGGTTATCTCTTTTAGACCTGTCGTAGCCTCACAAGCCTTCTCCCCTTAATAAAGGCTATCGGATTCGTTAGCTTTTTTGGAAGACCGTTGCGATTTAGCATATACGTTATATAAAACTTTGTAATAGCAAACTGAATTATGTAAATGAAAAATGTTTAAAAAATGAACCGCCGAGTTTTTTTATTGTTACCTTTCCGTAAGAGCAACATTTCGAAAAAATGGTAGCTTTATTAATCTTATTGATACTTTACGACTAAAAAGTGCTTAAAAAAGTTAATTGGAATAAAGATTATTTTGACTTAATTTGAGTTCGTCAGACTAATGAGTAAGTATTTTCTAGGTAAAGGCGATGTCGTAAAAAGTGATTTTTGTGTTATAGTCTATCGCTTAAAAATACTTACCAAGCGCTACAGCTCCAAGTAAAGCAGCAAGTGCACGATGTTTTCGGTGTGGCGGCAAGGCTCGTGCTACCAAGGCAAGCCCAGCTACCCCGCCTAGTGCCGCCCCAGCGCCTTGCGAGGCACGCCCTATGCCAGCGCATATAGCACCACCGCGACCAGCACAGAAGCCAAATACTGAATACCAATTAAAATAACGATTAGATATAATTTTGACTAAACCATGATGATAATATCATCTCCAGATAATTTGTAATACCTACTACAAACTAGACATAATTGGAAGGACGATTTTTATTCATCATCATCATTCCCCTGCCCTTATACCACACCTTAAGTGACAACATGTTACAAACATGTTGTCACATGATTTGGCTGCGTATTTTACGACCGGCCGCCTGCCTGACGTCAACTTACTTTAGTCGTATTTTACAACCCCTCGGTAAGAAAGAGGGTGATCTATTCTACACAGCCGGATACCACACAGCATACGATTTTATTCATATACATGCTTATCCATCCGTCGTTAACCGTCTTATCTAAAGGTCTGTAATGTTCAAATATATGAACTTTTATCTGAATAAATTATTACTATTATTTACGGTATTTTACGTGTGAGCATGAAAATACCAACCCAGTCGTAATACATATTATATTATAATGAGTATATTTTAATGGGGAAATCAAAAATGTTCTGGATTTTCAAGTACGGCAGTCTCACAACCATGGAATGCTTCAATGGTAATATAACAAGAATGCGACCCTAATTAAGAGAAATAATCACCGCATTCTTAAATTGCTTTTGATAAACTCATCATTTCAAATGTGAGATAATTATCGAAATTTGTTCGAATTTAGCTTTTGAAATTTTACGTTTACGCATTTTTTGTACGCATAGCCCCATCCCCCATTTAATATACGCCGAGTTGCGCTGAAAAATATAAGCAATTTTAATTAGTAAAATGTAGTGACCAAGAGCTGCAATAGCAAGCAAGGCGGTAGCCAGTTTTAGTCCAGTAGCGGGACCACGGCGGGCAGTGAAAGCTGCTGCAGCTGGTGCTACAACTAGCTGTGTAGCCGCTTTTGCACCCAGCACCGCACCAACGATTGCTTGTGATGTACCCACGCCTTTACCTGAAATAAGAAACAACATTATGTTTTGTTTCAAACAAAACATAAGCTATAAGGCCTAATGGCTTTAAGATCGTGGCCAGGAGAGAGAGGTACTAAGCATAGAAGTAGTGCGAAGAGCGAACTTCTGCACTCTACTAGTGTCGGGGAATGTCACCATAAGAAGCTTGTGTGAAGCATTATAACAGCCTAGGAAGACATGTAGTGGAAAACTGATGGTATAACTATATGACTTATTATTGCGCCATCTGCAGTGCGGCGAGAAGCAACGACTTCTTAAAAAAAACTTCAAAGGTAAAAATTCAAGGCTAATGAGCTCTACAATTATTAAAAGTACCATGAACTAATTTCGGGATCCGAGAGTAGAAAAAATAACTAATATGCAATACCTGGATCTTTGTGTGTAATATGATGTACTGTCGTGTTGAGCAGCTTGGCTAGGGGTGCCCCGTGTTCTGTCCACAGTACCAATGACTCTCCTTGTACCCAATCCGGGATAATCGGTACTGTTGACAGTTATATAAAATGTTGTGGATATTGCTCTAACTCTAGGATATTAGAATGGGCACTCCCATTAGCCCTAGTTCCATCCCATAGAGCCTAGTTTTATATCTATAGTTTCACTACATTTTTATTGGAATCATTCCGTTACAGGAAGGCATAAACACATTTCAAAGAAGATGTACACAGTGTAACAATTAAATATTTCAATATATTTGATATATCCCTATAAATCGACATGATATGGTAAATTGATTTTTTTTTGATATGGTAAGGCCAAAGGTGTAAGTATAAAGTTATATTTAGTTTCTTTCGAAATTTGTGATTTATACATAAAATGGTGGACCGATAAATATACTAGAACATACCTAACACTGTTAATAGAACATTGTCTAGAAAAAATGTAAGATAAACCAAACTAAACGCAATCAGGCCCGAAGTAGGTTTGTATTCCTGCATCTTCACGTCTACGATCGGGAAAGGAAGAGAAAGGACTGTCGAAGTATGCAGCAGAGTCCCATCTGTGCCCTCTATTCCCCTCTGTATCGAGTGCGTACGAATGATAAGAACCAATTCCTTTTCAATCAATGTTCATTCGCGCGTATGCACCCGCCATAATAAAATTTAACCCCATTGGATGCGGCTTATGAGATAACCGGCAAACTTGATGGGATTTTCTTTCGCACCGATTTCAAGGCAATCATGTTAACTGAACCGCATATCTCAATAAGTAAGACGAATATGCGGCACACTCGAAAAATACCGGTTTAGTAGTAGCCAAGTAAACGTATTTACGATAACTGAAAACTTGGCTATATCGGACTAACATATTTTTACGAATTTTGTATAAGTATTATGAGTAAATTTATCTTATATAGACCATATCATTGTTCTTAAGAAGTAGTACTTTTGTTACGACGAACTACTACTAACACAAAAACTACTTTAGAAATAAGGACAAATCCCGTATAGAAGATTAAGGTAATAAAGGCATAAATTATATCTCTGAAATTGGTGTAAATCTAAATACCTCTTATTGATAATTGATTGATAGAGAGTGAACCAATGTGACCATAACGTATAGTTTACCAGTTTTTGTGATAGTTAAAATTAATATTAGCTCATAAAGTATTACTTACAAATTACATGAAACAACAATAGTTATATTTATTCAACCAAAAACAGGAATGTAGATATTTTTCATTATTTTCTATGGAAGAGCACTGTATGAGACTTCTAAGGGAAATTGTTAATTTACATAGGGTAAACTCGTTTGAGGTTTGGTTCAATGTTATTTTTATTCTATAATTTTTATAAACAAAGAATATAATCTTTGGTTTTAAATAATTATTCTCGTAACTCGTTACTTGTCTGTGTAGTAGACAGCTGGCAGCGAGAGAAGTCGATTTGTTCGTGTCTCGAACTCGCTCGAACCGCGGTTCTATAATCATATTTAATTTAACGACATAGAGCTTTGAACCTGCGCCATATTTCTACAGCCAGCGGAAATGTAGAAAATATTAAAATATAATGGTCAAAAACCCATCTTTCTGTCAGTGGCTTTACTCACGTACGTCTTTCCTGTATTCGTGCACCGATTGCTGCTTACATTGTTATGGTGAGTGCCTTTTTAATTTTAAAATATATCGTGATAATACAGAATAATTGACCGAGGAAAGTGCAACAGATGAATATTCTGCAAATTTGATGCTTAGATGAATTCTCTGACCATTGAAATAGTTTTCAAATTTGAAATTAACAAATATTTAAAATGAATATATAATAATTAATATTATAATCTTAATTAGTGGCCTAAGATCTTTACAGAATTTTTTATATGAAAAAACAGACTGTGACTAAAAGTTACGATACTTACAGACAGTAAAATTTATTAAACAGTAATGTAAAAATATATTATGAAGTTTATCATATATGAAATAAATTTAGTTATTTGACTTCACAAAGTAAAAATTCAAAGTCTATGCACAGCAGATATAGGTTTCACGCTTCATTGGTTCCATTGTTTTGTCATTCAAGGCTGTTGTTTATTTGTTTCTTAAGTTTCGTTAATCTCATAATAATAAATATTAGTGGAGGCTTATATGACCCATGAAAAATTCTGAAAAATAAATTTACTACTTAATTTACAATCATAATCATAATCACTTCCAATAATAAATAAAAGTAAGTAAAGTAAAGTAATGGCCTGTTACTATGCCAACTGCTGGGCTAAAGCCTCCTCTCCCCGTTTTTGGAGAAAAGGATTGGAGCTAAGACCAATGCAGATTGGTAGGTTACACATATCCCTAGAATTCTCTAGAGATATGCAGGTTTCCTCATGAAGTTTTCCTTCACCGAAAAGTGTGTGATAAATTGCAATTCTTGAGAATTCTAATTGATAAGACACATAAGTTTTTTAATAGAAAAACTTTTTGGTGCCTGCCCAGGGTTTTGAACCCTGGGCAGGCACCCAACCAGACATATTGTCTCTAGAGAGTCGCACGGTCAATAATTTAATAATAAATAATTAGGATGTAAAAACCCAGAGAACCAATGTATGGTAACAGTATGGCTTCATGAAATCAGGCTCCCAATAAGTTAAGTAGTTAAAGTACATAATGATCATACTATTTTGTAATAGGGAATCAGAGCAATGCATATTATGCACTGATTTAAGAAGCTTTTGCAGTCCTAATTATAGAATCACATGAATGATATAGGATTCCTTTGAAAAGAACATTCAGATTGATAATGTCTAAAACAATTATATTTATTTAATTTTTCTTTTATTGACAAATATTAACACAAGATTAAATTAGCCGCTATATTTTTTAGCATGCTTTATTAATAAATTCATTTACTCATATCTGTGTGAATAAAATTTCTAATGTATTGTCTTGAATCTTGTTATGTTCCCTTTATAAAGGATTTAAATTGTTCTGCTTAGAAATTTCTGCATTGGGTTCAATACAAGTGGGTAAAAGCTGGTGTATAGGTCATAACTGAAACAGAATGGGTGAATGAATTTAATTCATTAAAATGTTGATTTTGTATAAAAGTTTTTCCAAAAGTTGTACGTTCACAATATTAGTATAAAAATGTTAGTCAAATCACATATAAAGTAGCATAAAAAGACTAACAGTAATACAAAAGTAATAATAAAATTATTTTGCTATAATTCGCGTTACAGAAAATAGAAAATATATAAAGTGCTAAATGTATAGTGGACTATTGGTATTTTCATACCCGTTACATGCAGGATTCATAAAAACACATGCACAAACCTCCACCACTTCCACCACAATACACAAGCACTACACAAGTTCACTATCACAAACTCAATAATTGTTTCGCCCAGCAACCAAAGCATCATCAGGAGATAGACTCCACGATAAAATTGGAAAGTAACATAGACTCTAACATTTATGGTCGTAAAACCGAGGTGGTTTTGTAAAGCTGTTAAAGGTTGTCCTCTATTTTTTTTGGTGCTATGTAAATGACTTAATGTTAACAAATACAACAGGTTTTCGCATAGTGCTATTAGCTATTTAAGGAATATATGAAAAACTGATATTACCTTATAATAATACACCTACAGTTATTTATTTTCAAAGATGGCTTTAGCATTACATTTTTAATTTTGAACTATCTATTTTTAATTAAATTATCATAATTGTAACTTGTGTGTCACTCTATTATAAACTATAAAATCTACATCATTTTTAAATCGTTTTTATTGCAATATTGTAAATTTGTCATAGACCTCAATAAGAAAAACTTGATTTGATTCAGTTCATATCGTTAACATGAGTTGAAATATTTTTTTCCTAATAGGAAAATGATGTTCTTGCCCATATGTGTTAACCAATTAGAACGTTTTTTTATTAATGTTGTATTCAAATGTAGTCTTTGAAACTATTTATTATTTAAATTCAAAATGAGTTTAAGAAGCTAAATCTATGGAGTAGCCCTTATAACGTAATTTCCACATACACATAAAACATATGTTGCATATATTTCACGTAGACTTGTTTCTCGATGTGGAATGGTTTTAATTTTATAACTGGTTGTAATTGATGCAGCAACATCTAACGAATCTATAAAATAAACCGGAATGTAAAGCGTACGGCTTTAATAACTTTCAATAGCAATACCTGTTAGTCAAATGAGATATAAATCCTTACTAACGGATGTGCGTGCGGGTGCGGAAATTGTTTATTATGGCGAAGACGAATGCTTTCATATGATTACAACTTCGAAATATTAACGAAATTTCCTTGCTGCATGACCATTGTCGCGCCTGACAATAATGATAATGTATCAATATTAAAAAACCATTTGCCAATAAGGAATATTGGAATAAAGTCATAAATCTTAACGGTTTGTTACCAGACGGGACACAAATGTTTGTTTATTTCTTAAAAGTAACGACCCATTACTATCCCACAACTGGGCGAAAAAAAGGAGAGCGGAGCCATGGTACTCTTTTTTTGGAGAGAAAGGTCGGAGCTACAAACCACCACGTTGTTCTAATGTGGATTGGTAGCTGTGTACATATCCCCAGAATTCAATGCAGATATGCAGGTTTCCTTACGATGTTTTCCTTCACCGAAAAGCGTGTTTTAAATTTTAACATAAGTTTTAAGAGAATAGCTCATTGGTGCCTGCCCTGGATTTGAATCCGTGATTCCGTCGAAAGAGTCACAGAGTCTCACCGCTAGGCTATAGAGCTCTGTCTATTTTTATATAATAGTCTATTTTAAATGTATTAAATAATGTATGATGATCGTAATTAAAAAAGAATTGGCATTTCAAATTAAACTTTCAAAGCCTCATAGAAGAATAACGTTTTTCATTGAAAAAAATTGCTATGACAGTTCTAGTAAAAGAAAATTTTTCGTTTTACTTTTCGTGTTACTTATATATTCCTATAAATAGAGTCATCGTTCTTGTTGTTATGTAAAGATATTCATCAGAATACGTTCAATGAGCACCAGCTTTCGTAAGATGTTGACTATGCTAATCGGTAGGTGTTTGAAATTCTTAATTTAAATTTAAAGCTCCTAATTTATAAGCAAATGACTTTAATTTGTTGTTTATTATTTTAATTTGCATACACTTTAGTGGTTTAGATTCCGTTGATTCCGTGCTTAAAATGGCGGTTTCTAACCCCTTATAGAGATACCCCTAAATTGGAACTCGTGTTGATAACAATATTCAACAAATACATCGTGAACTTTCACATATTCTTTGATACCCGAATTTAAACACAATTCTAGTGGAAGGCGTGATGAACGTGCATGTTTTCTATTTGCTAGTTTCAGATAGGGCTTATGCTCACCGTATGAATTTGACAGCATTATTAGCAGCAACATTCTGAGAATTACAGTTACATATCAGAAATATATAACTACACTAAAGACCGCAGTATATGTAGAAGCAGTAGATGTTGACGATTCAAAAGCAATTGTTTACAAGTTTACTTGAATAAAGAATATTTTGAATTTGAATTTTGAATATGTAACTAACATTCGACAATCTCGTATACATACTTGTTTGCTACTCATTTGCGCAGATAGGCAAGGGTTAAATAATAATAAAGGGTTAAAAAATAATAATATCTGGTAAAATTTGCATTCGCGACTTATTTCGCGTCAATTTTTGTATTAAAATACCAACAATTTTGTAATATGCGATTTCCCAAAGTTCCAGAATGAAAAACGGGATTTTTACTCTATATGTTACCTCGAGTATATTAGCTTCAGATGCCCTAATTGAAATTAGTATTTATCCAGTTGCTTAGCCGCGAAAGCGTACAGACATAAGGACTTTCGCATCTTTAATATAAGTATGGATAAGTTATGCTTTTAAACTATCAGATAGTTCTTTAACTACATTATGATATCGTAACGTTTTTATAGTTGTAGATCAGCACTTAGAATGTTCGATATATTTAAACATACCAAATAAGATGCGTCTAGCAAATTGATACAAAAAGGCTACTAAAGGCTAAGAATATGTTAATTATGATAAATGTTAAGAGCGTAGCTACATACTTTTTTTAGCTTTTTAATGCCATGTTTCTATTTTTAGCCTTTGTTTACTACTTACCAATTCAATAGTGGCTTTCAAGATATTATGTTAATTTATGTGTACTATAATAATAATGTTGATATTATGAGTTAAAAATAATAATTTATTTTACGTTTTAATATAGTTTTGGTAATCTTTTAACGTGTATTTAATCAGTATAGCTGTTTATAAAGTTTGTTTTCTGAGCCAAATACTGATTACAAATTTCCGCGTACGCCCAAAATGGTTACTGTGCGTTGACCCGATCCCGTTGAGTAACGTAGGCTTGATTAATGGGTGCTTCAGGAACTCTGGTAGAGATCTTTAAAAACTATTGAACTAATAGGTTGTGATACATTTTTCGCATGCCGTGGTACATTAAATATTTTGGTAGTATAAATCTTTACTTGCCAATTTTTAAATATTACAAAATGCCGTTAAAAATTAAGCGATATATTAGATACGTACATGCATCCGTACCTTATGCGAACCTTAGATAGATAGATAGATAGATATAAACTTTATTGCACAAAACATAAAACATACAAAAACATAAAATCACTTAAAGTAAACCTTATGTATATGTACAAAGGGCGGCCTTATCACTGAATAGTGATCTCTTCCAGGCAACCCTTGTAATAGGATAATAGAAAAGAACCTTATATGAATACTTAATAATAAAATTTAATTTAATCAAATAATATCAACTGTATTGCTCATGTCGACACCATCTATAATTGACGTCGATGGTCTTACAAATATAAAAATCAATAAATATGTATTTTTCCACAAATTAAATCAATCCAATGTCTAGACTATAATTATTTAAATATTTCCAATATGTTAGGTATAAATGCAATTTCTCTATAGTAAATAGACACTTAGGTCTCCAGGAGCTGCTGAATCCAAGCGCCACAAGATAGTGTAACGTAGAAGTCTTGAAGAGTCCAGGTCCAATATTGCACGCATATTGGTCGACGAAAGGAGAGTGATTTATATAATTAATATTTCCAGAATAATTGGAAAAAAAGGTTATTATTTCATTTTTTCAAGAATAATGACTTAATAACTAAAATTATTAGTGCAGGAAAACTAGTTCATTGAACATTAAAATTTTATCAAATACACTCAGTAATATGAATTGATTATAAATAAATGGATTATATTTTCTAATCAGTTACATTTAACTTGCATGCCTTACATCGCGGTAAACTTGTTTGTAGTGACGTCGTAGCTGGTCGTCTACCTTTGCAGCTGTAATGTGATGTAGGTAGTTAGATAAGTATTTTAGAATAACGAAGCGGCGTGTGATTGTATAATGCAGCGACAAAAACTTAATCGGCGGATATAAGCGTTGCGGTATGTTTTTATAGACAATGGTTTTTTTATATCCTAGGAACTGGAAAAATCTTCTATTTACAAATAAGCATATTGTGAATAAACAAAATTATTCTTAAATTCAAGCTGTATTATTCATTATTTTAAACTGATACTATTACTTTTGAATTTTTCATACATTTAAAAAACTACTTGCTATGAATTATGGACTAAGTTTTGCATACAACTATGTAACTTAAAAAAACGCAATAAAAAGTAGAAACCGACGTAATTATACGTTTACGCCTGATACAAGTACGTACATTTTGTTTTTGTATAAAATACTATTATGGCGTCATCCAATTTATCTTTTCCATTACATTCCAGTTTAAAATAATCATGAAATGAAAAAAACTAATTTTGGCACTAAACCGATTTTGATTAATTTCAATATTTATGGATCGCACCTGCCTGACATGAGACTATATGTAAAAGAATCATTCTACACAAGTCGCAGGTATTAAATTGTAATGTTTGCATTGAAAACAGGTTCGTGCTTTACTCTTAATGTTCAGAATTATCCGCAACATTTTGAGTCACTTTGCGCTACACTTTAATTAACCCGTAGTTACTATGTTAGTTCTAGCGATACCTACCAAAGGACAAACCCTGAACCAAATCAATTTGGGTAAGTTCCTGTTCTGATAAGAGTATTAACTTATATTTATAGTTAATTACTTAAAAAAATTCGCTTATTAAGTGTTGAAAAATATACGAAACATTTACCTTGTAGACTTAAAAATGAGGGAAACTGATAAACTTTAATACAAAAGATGCAAAAAGATGAAAATAAGGCCAATGAATAGCTTTTTTATTAGTTAACAATTAATCAAAAATTTTCTGGTTTTGACAATTTAATACCAAAGTTATAAAATATTTAGTAAAAGTGAGGATATGAACTTCTTATATGTTAACCAGCTGATTTTTGAAATAGGTATGGTATAGGTATATGAAATTTTTTAGCATAGACAAGGATATAAGCGTAAACACAATAGTGATCAAACGAAAAATTAATTGATTTCTGAACAAGAATCATCATTAACTTTAATTTCTCTATTATTAAAAATATTTAACAATAAAACATGTAAACTGTGAAATATCATTTTTTAATATTATTTAATAATTATTTACATTGAAATAGTCATGTCATCAACGCCATCTTGGTTGTATTTTTAACTATTCGTTTACCGTAATCGATAACTTTAAATTCGTGCCAAACGTATTTTCAAAGATTTTTCAATTTTCTGATTCGACAGTTGTGCTCATTTTTCACAGAAATATACTACTTTTTTAAAGCCGTATATATCTTAAACTATTACAAATGTCCCCATTTTCTTTACGTAGCTTCGATAATCTATAACAATTTTTTTTAGATGTCTATCACCCACCTCATGGATATAGGTAAACGGATATATATAGGTAATTATAAATTATATTATTATTGTAATAGGTAATTGGAAGTTCACTAACGAAGAAGAGGTATTGTAAACACCCTTTCCGGTTTTTATCGTATGGAAATGCTTAATCGCTCTGTGGAATACCTTTGTTGTTAGGTTAGGCTCTATTGGTCAAGTCCACAAAAACTAGGCCTAGGTCAATATTTGTTAGGTTTTAATAGTCATGCAAGTCGGTCATGTGACTTGCAAATATAACTAGACTTTCAGCCCTGAAATTTGATCGCTTGAATAGGTAACACGGCCCCGAATTTGATATCGAGGAAACATCTAACATGACACTCGAGCTGTATATCTTGGATTATGTTAAAAAACCTTAATATTATGCCTTATTTATCTGACAATGTCGCTGTAGCTTAATTCAGGAGCGTGTTGGTAATTATTTTAATTATGGTTGTACTATACTGAGGAATTAAAAAAATACGCAGATATGTTTATAACGCTCCTTTTAGTGTTATTTAGTGTTTAGTCTAGTTTCGAATATCCCTCGAAACATAACTCCACAGTTTAAAAAAATGCCCCGCTTGTCACCAAACCTTACAGGATTATCCGCTGGGGATATCTAAAGATTGTTTGAAAATTTCATTAAAATCGGTCAGAGTCTACAAAAGACATACAGACAAACATTCATTTTTATAATATAAGAAGTTATGTTAGCGCTTTTGTCCAGGATAGAAACTTTCTCAAGCGAAACAGGTATAACGATTTATATATAAAATAGTATAATATGTATGTATGTTCCTTATAGATTCCAAAACGGCTGGACCAATTTTAACGAAATTTTTATATAATCTTTAAATTGACCCAGGGGATAATTTGGTGATGATCGTAGCATTTTTATTAATTTTCAATGACGCTTTTGTTTTGTAGGGGAAATCGAAGTTAAACAACGCGTAACCGGACCGCCAGTTAACTATAATTATCAATAATGCGTAAAAGGTAAACAAAGAAATCGTTTTGCTGTAACTTTAACCAGTAGAGTTGTAAAGATTGCAAATCAGGGTGTATCTATCTTTCTCTGTTTTTCATGTGTGATTAGACAAAGATGAAGTACACGAGTTTTATCTTTTCTTTCATTATTTATTGTGCCTATGTCTCCTCAATTCTAGTATAATAACTCCATAGTTGCTATACGTAAGTATAGTACGCGGCATTAAATAATGCACATCGATGTTTACAACGAAACAGCCGGCCAGTTCGGTTTCGTAGAGCGCTGTCACTATCACATACGGGTTCGTCGTCTGTGGGACAGAGACGATGCTGTATGAAAGCAGTTCTCTCTCGCCTCGTTGTGCATTATTTATTGGCGGGTACTATAGGTGGTGTAGAAACCGACGTAGTTGTCACAGGCAACAGTAATATCGAAAGTCAATAGATAACCGATATGGGTAAGTCACGGAATGACACCACATAATTGAAATTTTTTAACGTTATAAACTACAGAAGAACGTTACTTTCACCGTATTAAAGTTAAGGTTTCTGTAAGAAAAACGTCTATTCCTATATGTTATTCTAGTGTTTAATGTTTGATTACGCCAAATTTTATCAATATTGGTCCAAGGCATTAGCCGTAAAAACAGAAGACAGGCTTTCGCATTATTAGTATGTATTCTTTTAGGTATAGCACACAGTAACAGAAGAAATAGAATCTCGTAATATTTTGCTAAATAACGAAGGACGTATTCATAGTTTATGTCTATTAATTTACCTACCGACCGGCATTGGAGTAGCGTGGTGTGTAGAAGCTCCAATCCTTCTCTCCAAATAAGGAGAGATAGTAACAGGTGGTTACTTTTATGTCTCGACGTATATTTAAAATAATATTGACTTATGTTTTTATCGATCGCTGAATTGTGCAAATACATAAAGTTGAATGAATATTATACTGGCTTACGTCTGCCTTTAACATATTGCGTTGTATGTTAACTGCCTTAATTTCACAATAATCGAAACCTTTCTATCACTCCATTGCCTCATTTGTCCTAAAACTCAACCTTGCACGTATATTTTGTTCAAATTGAGTCGGTACAAGCGAATTAGAGTTTATTTTATCAATTTATCGTTTCATAATTATTTGTTGACAGATGGCAGTGGGCGGCTGCTATCACTGTCACTCATAATCTAACATTTGCTCAATTCTAGAAAAAAAACAATTACAAAAGCCAGGTTATTTAATATTAGTATGCATTTGAAATTTTTCCGTGTTCGGTTTGTTATATAGTATCTAATAAAAGTTGATGGATGGATATATGAAATATATGTGTAGAGGGGGGCGGAAAAAAAGATGGATGGATTGTGCAAAGAACAATTTGCATATAAAAGGAGTAAATAGCACCAAAGGCGTGGCCAAAATTCTATATAGGGGGGGGGGGGGTTGTTGCAGACAATAGTTTTTAATCAGGATACGTAAATAAATACATATTTAAATAAAACATATGGGGCACTTAATTAAGCTAGAGGTTAGAGACGTAATGGTAGTGATAGCTAAGAAAACCGACCGAGCACAAGACCGCCGGGCGTAGAAAAGATCTAAACTATATTTATTAAATCCCTTACCTCGCTACGTCCATGAGTACCACCAGAGTTGACGAATGATAGAGGAGAATGGAAGATGAAGATATATTGTGCTGACCCCACTTAGAGTGAGATAAAGATAAGAAAATTATGACAAAGATAAGAAAAATATCTCTCCGATAATGATGAAATTTGACACAATGAAAGCTTATAAGCTGGGAATATACGTATATAAGATAGAAATAATCTCGTTTTTATTTCGGATATAGAGAATTAAAGACATATTGCATTATTGAGAGTATTTGAACTCAAAGTTGGCGCAGACAAAGTCGCGCGTGTCACTAGTATGGCTATTTGTTTGTACATAGACACGGAATATGAAGCTATGTCGCACTTACCACAGCATCCTTTTTCTGTGTTTAATCGTGAAAGAAGGATAAACTAACGAACTGTCATTTTTAATATAAGTATGAACAAGAGCGCGGTTGAATATTTGAAGGACAGAAGTCCCAAGCAAGATCATACAAAATCGCTACTTATTCATGTAGCGTAAGTTTAAGTTATCGCTCATGGACGTTGATGGACTCGGTATGTTTTCTGTTCGTGTGTGTAACTGCCGTTAGAAACGAGTGGTCGGGGCCTTGACCTCTCTGACCATCACTGACTCACCAACTACCTGCAGCTACACATGCAAGCCTTCATAGCTGAGATGCAAACGCGTCGATTGACTACGAACATATATAAATATTCTGATGTCGTTAAGCAGCAAGAAAATCTACTCTTATATTTTAATACGAAAGTCTGAAAAAGATGGATGAATTGTGCCACAAACGATATGGATATAAAAGCAGTAAGTAGTACCAGAGTTGACGAATGATAGAGAAGAATGGAAGATGAAGATATGTATTTATTATTATTATTTATGTACTATGGAAAACGTTAACAAAAAAAACACCATTTTTCATGCCACAACAATTTTTGACGATTATCCAGACCGCGTGAGTTGTATACGCCCCGTATACAACTCACACTTTAAAGATTAAAAAAAAGTCGTTTAAGACGTATGCCTGGCAGAGTTGACTCTACAATTCATTTTTAAGAATCATTTGTTTTTAAGTGAGAATTGCATATGACCTGCAGGCCTACCATGAACTCTTATTGCGACTCAATTGAAGACGTAAACGACGACCGCGAACCGCTTTCTTTTCGTACATGAAGTGTGTATTGCATTGGGGTCGTAATGTTTGAAAAGGATAACGTTATATGAACTATAGATAACTCTGTCTCTTTTAGTCACATGTTCTTAGGACGAATTCCGAATGCTCATTCGGCAACGACTTAAAGTGTGCGATTTTAAGACGTCATGGTATGAAAAAGCAAAACAATTTCGTTTACGTCTTCAATTGAGTCGCAATAAGAGTTCATGATAGGCCTGCTGAACGGAAAGTGCAGCGGGGATTGTATATGCCCCACAGTGCATGGAAGTTAATAAAAAAAATATACAAAGGTGTCTATATATTGTATTGATATATTGTGCCGACCGTACTTAAGAGTGATATCCTTATCGAAGTGGGGTTGGCATAGAAAATTATGACTTATTTTATAAAATCTGTTTGTCTGTCTGTTACGCTATTATGGCTTATCCGATGTACCAATATTGATGAAGTTTAGCAGAATTAAGCGCTGGTACACCGGGCTAATATATAGGATTTAAATATATCCCGTCTTTCTGTCGGTAGCAGGAAAAAAACACATATTGAAACTAAAACGCTTAATACTGCAAACGAATACGCGTGTAAAATAATATAAAAATATTTTCGTTTAGTGACCAAACTAATATATAATCTCATATAAATTCCCTTCACTAGGCTTAATAGATATTATATTGATTTTCATAATACCTTCCAATAGAATGATATAGAACCTTCCAATCCTTTTAATAGAGATAAGATTCGTGTGTGTGTGTGTTGAAGGTACGCAACGAATAGGTTTGGTGATTATAACACATCTCTTACTCTTGACATAGATAACGCTATTACGCGTAGATTTAAATTCTCGTAAATATTGACGTTTAAGCAAAACGACCTTACGAAGGATTCTTGAAAGTGAGAGTGAAAATTGGCCCTCACCGTTCATTAACACGAGCTTGGGTGTTTCCTTGAAACGAATATAGTGACGAAATTGGCTATCGTTTTCTTCTACTTTGAAGTTCATTTAGAACTCGAATAATAGCCCTATTTGAACTTTTAAACTCTTTTAAATGCGTTGAGAATTAATTTATAGAATTAGGCGTTACTTGGCGGAGATCCATTACTTTGGCGCTGATAATTGATAATAATAAAGCGCATTTTTTTATAAAACTCGATACTTTAATATTTCCAAAACTGTTAATTCGTTACACCTATTGATATCAAGGGATATTTTTTTCTATCTCATTAAACAATAACCCCCGCTGTACAATCGATACATTGTATAAGTTAAATAGTGACGTATTTTGTTAAGTTATGAGTCACTTAAATGATTAAAGGAAAATACGTCAACTTATAAAAGGATACAAAAGTAATAATAAAATTATTTTGCTATAATCCGCGATACAGTAAATAGAAAATATATATAGTGCTAAATGCATAGTGGACTATACGTTTTTTCATACCCGTTACATGCAGGATTCGTAAAAAAACATATGCACAAGCCTCCACCACTTCCACCACAATACACAAGCACTACACAAGTTCACTATCACAAACTCAACAATCGTTTCGCCCCGCAACCGAGGCATCATCAGGAGATAGACTCCACGACAAAATCGCAAAGCGAAGCGTTATGCAAACAAGCATTGTTATATAGTAATCGGTTCATCCCCACCTTTACCTCTGAACACGTGCAACAAGCTTGAACTTGAAACATTTATTTTAATGTAGTTGGGTGTTACGTTCAAATGTTTACACTGTTGGTTGAACCAGATATTTTGGACAGCGACGCGATGTAATTTGGTCAATTTAATGTAGAGTTTAGCCTGTACGGTCAAGCTCACCGTCTTTAAATAATTTATAGAATTAGGCGTTACTTTGCGGAGATCCATAATACAAAAGTAATAATAAAATTATTTTGCTATAATCCGCGATACAGTAAATAGAAAATATATATAGTGCTAAATGTATAGTGGACTATACGTTTTTCATACCCGTTACATGCAGGATTCGTAAAAAAAACATATGCACAAGCCTCCACCACTTCCACCACAATACACAAGCACTACACAAGTTCACTATCACAAACTCAACAATCGTTTCGCCCCGCAACCGAGGCATCATCAGGAGATAGACTCCACGACAAAATCGCAAAGCGAAGCGTTATGCAAACAAGCATTGTTATATAGTAATCGGTTCATCCCCACCTTTACCTCTGAACACGTGCAACAAGCTTGAACTTGAAACATTTATTTTAATGTAGTTGGGTGTTACGTTCAAATGTTTACACTGTTGGTTGAACCAGATATTTTGGACAGCGACGCGATGTAATTTGGTCAATTTAATGTAGAGTTTAGCCTGTACGGTCAAGCTCACCGTCTTTAAATAATTTATAGAATTAGGCGTTACTTTGCGGAGATCCATAATACAAAAGTAATAATAAAATTATTTTGCTATAATCCGCGATACAGTAAATAGAAAATATATATAGTACTATATAACAATGCTTGTTTGCATAACGCTTCGCTTTGCGATTTTGTCGCGGAGTCTTATCTCCTGATGATGCCTCGGTTGCGGGGCGAACGATTGTTGAGTTTGTGATAGTGAACTTGTGTAGTGCTTGTGTATTGTGGTGGAAGTGGTGGAGGCTTGTGCATATGTTTTTTTACGAATCCTGCATGTAACGGGTATGAAAAAACGTATAGTCCACTATACATTTAGCACTATATATATTTTCTATTTACTGTATCGCGGATTATAGCAAAATAATTTTATTATTACTTTTGTATTATGGATCTCCGCAAAGTAACGCCTAATTCTATAAATTATTTATAAAAGGATACTTTTTGTGTAAAAGTATAGTGGAAATATCCACATTGGTTGATTGTCGAACACAAGCTAAATGACAAGTTTCTAGGATATGATGACGTACATCTAATTTATCTGATTTTTGATTCGATTTAGATTTGGAGTGTAATATGTAGATTAAAAAAATGTTTTTTCGAAAGTAGAAATGGTAATATTGAAAATGTAACCGTATGTAGTAAAAACGTATAGTACCCGGCATTAAACATCGATGTTTAGAACGAAACAGCCTACCAGTTCAGTTTCGTAGAGCGCTGTCACTGTCACTTAGTTAGTGTGTGACGTTTAGCACGGATTCATCAGTCTGTGCGACAAAGAAAATACTCTATGAAGCAGAATCTAGCCCATTTCTCTCTCTAAGCCTCGATGTGCATTATTTATTGGCGCATAGTATATTCAGTTTTATTTTTCTTATTTATATGCGGAAATGGGATCTGCAATAGAAAGAGTATAATATATAATTCCTAATGCAAGCTTGATACTGCCGGATGATAAAATAATTTTTCTGTATCTTTATCTGGATATATGTATACCGTATGTGTATACTGTATCCGTAACTAAATCTTTTTTAACTACATTTTATATGGTAATAATAAAATATTGGATCCAATTTAAAATTAAAATACAATCCCAAATTAAAATATAAGCATTTTGAACGGTCTTAATTATTTATATTAAAGGCGTATTTAAAAAATAATAATTTAAAATATTTTCTTGTACATGACGAATTAAAATAAAATTAATATAACGGTAACAAGTTTTTGTATGGAAAAACTTAATCTCTAAATAACATTTTCTATTAAAAATAAAATTAGTTCACTATGCAAATAATTTACCCATAAGCCATTGTTCTTGGTTTGAAAAAAAAAAAATTAAATACAAAAAATTTAATTCCAAAATCGAGCTTTCTCTAAAAAATTTAATTGCATGCAATAATATTAACATTAATTCTTCCTTACAAGCAATATAACAGAACTAACTACTTTGCTATAATCCGCACGGGTTAAGTGAATGCATGCAAAGCCAATGTGTATGAAGCAGGCAAAATCCACGCACCTTATACATGCAGGACCAGCCACCACATGCACCCCAAGGCGCAATTCACCAGCAACAACGAACACAAAAGCAGCACACACACCCACCACCACAATCTCGACGATCGTTTCGCCCCGAAACCGAAGCATCATCAGGAGGATAGGCTTCACGACAAAAATCGTACTGCGCCGCGATACCCATACAAGCAGTCTTAAATAGTTCAACTCCCACCAATACCCTCCCCTCCGAACACATGCAGTAAAACGGAATTAGATACATTTACTTGCTCGTTAATTAAGTGACCATTGTTATTTTTTATTATCTCAAGCTGCTCTAACGTATTGAGGCGGAGTCCCTTATCACAAGTGTGGAGAATATGAAATGAATGGTCATTAGGCACTTTATGACCGCTTTCTAGCAAATGTTTTGCAAAATTAGAATTTTGTGGTTTATTATTCCTAAACGCAGCCATATGTTCCCGGAATCGAACCGCAAAACTTCGGCCAGTCTGACCCACATATGTACCGTTGCACTCAGGACAATCTATTTTATAAACCCCAGATTTTTTACCCTTATCTAATGTATCTTTATTTTTACACAACAAACTACGAAGCGATTGGTTAGTTTTAAAAGAGAGTTTAGTACCCGATTTTGACTTAAATATATTTGCCACTCGATCTGTTAATTTTCCAAAGTAAGTCAGACTGGCTTTATAGTTAGTTTTATTAAAAGAGGGTACCGCATACAAAAGTTTAGCGACTTGAGACTTGTGTTTATTTTTAATTATGTTTTTAACCGTGTCTGTAGTGTAACCATTGGAAAGTGCTATCTGGTAAATTATTTGTAACTCCTTTTCATAGCTGTTTTTTGAGAGAGGGACCGACAATAACCTATGGACGTAGCTATGAAAGGCAGCAAGTTTATGTTGCCAAGGGTGGCAAGACGAAGCCGGTATGATCGTATCGGTGTAAGTCGGTTTGCGAAAGATCTCAAATGAATGTTTATTATCAACGCGAGTAATAATCAAGTCTAAAAAGTTCAGCGATCCAATTTGTTCGTATTCTAATTTAAATGTTATTTTGGGATGTTTTTTATTTAATGTATGGAAAAATTCATCAAGTTGTCCAGTAGTACCTGTCCAGCATATAATAATATCATCTACATATCTATAATAGTACAGAATATTTTTGTTATGAACAATATGTTGGTTTTCGAATTTCGAAATAATAAACATTCATTTGAGATCTTTCGCAAACCGACTTACACCGATACGATCATACCGGCTTCGTCTTGCCACCCTTGGCAACATAAACTTGCTGCCTTTCATAGCTACGTCCATAGGTTATTGTCGGTCCCTCTCTCAAAAAACAGCTATGAAAAGGAGTTACAAATAATTTACCAGATAGCACTTTCCAATGGTTACACTACAGACACGGTTAAAAACATAATTAAAAATAAACACAAGTCTCAAGTCGCTAAACTTTTGTATGCGGTACCCTCTTTTAATAAAACTAACTATAAAGCCAGTCTGACTTACTTTGGAAAATTAACAGATCGAGTGGCAAATATATTTAAGTCAAAATCGGGTACTAAACTCTCTTTTAAAACTAACCAATCGCTTCGTAGTTTGTTGTGTAAAAATAAAGATACATTAGATAAGGGTAAAAAATCTGGGGTTTATAAAATAGATTGTCCTGAGTGCAACGGTACATATGTGGGTCAGACTGGCCGAAGTTTTGCGGTTCGATTCCGGGAACATATGGCTGCGTTTAGGAATAATAAACCACAAAATTCTAATTTTGCAAAACATTTGCTAGAAAGCGGTCATAAAGTGCCTAATGACCATTCATTTCATATTCTCCACACTTGTGATAAGGGACTCCGCCTCAATACGTTAGAGCAGCTTGAGATAATAAAAAATAACAATGGTCACTTAATTAACGAGCAAGTAAATGTATCTAATTCCGTTTTACTGCATGTGTTCGGAGGGGAGGGTATTGGTGGGAGTTGAACTATTTAAGACTGCTTGTATGGGTATCGCGGCGCAGTACGATTTTTGTCGTGAAGCCTATCCTCCTGATGATGCTTCGGTTTCGGGGCGAAACGATCGTCGAGATTGTGGTGGTGGGTGTGTGTGCTGCTTTTGTGTTCGTTGTTGCTGGTGAATTGCGCCTTGGGGTGCATGTGGTGGCTGGTCCTGCATGTATAAGGTGCGTGGATTTTGCCTGCTTCATACACATTGGCTTTGCATGCATTCACTTAACCCGTGCGGATTATAGCAAAGTAGTTAGTTCTGTTATATTGCTTGTAATATGGAATTCCGCAAAGTAACGCCTGCTTCTATAAATCATTAAATAATTCTTCCTTATTATTTTTATAAAACGTAATTTAATAAATGCAATTAAAACATTGCCACGTTTTTTTTTGCATTATCTATTGTTCGTTAAGGAAAAGAAGGAAAAAGTATTATATATTGAAATTTAATTGGAGTAGCGTGTTCGTAGAGAGGATAAAATTCCAATTTGTTCCTAGAATTGATTGGTTCTGGTGACAAAGGCTTTTATTAGTCGCTCGGCAGATCTCACTTACCTCGCCACTTTGCGGTATCACATAGATACAAGCAAATTATTATAACTTAAACTATAACGGTGTTTTTATAATATCATTTATATTCATTTCTTTGGCGCAGTTGGCAGTGAACCTGCCCTCAGCTCCGTAGGCGCGGGTTGGGTTTCCCACCGAGGGTCTATAAATTTTTCTATTTTATATGTTCTATAAACAATTTGTTGGTTCTTTGAGCCTTGGTGAATATTTGTAATTACAGTATGTATTTAAAATTATATATGTATATATATTAACCATTTCTCTTTCTATCACACAAGTATTAAGTTAGTTACTTTTAGGACGGATGACCGTCTGCGAAGTGTTCCGTATATTTATCCATATTATTCTACTTGCGAGTTCTGCAGTACAGTATATCTGGTCTTTGTATGCCAAAATAACATGTCCCCTGTATCATTAGGATGGGAAAGATTGATTTAATGAAAGATTTAGTTTTTAACGAAGAAAATTTTCCCATTTTTAATATTAGTATGGATTTTACACTGAAGTGCTTCTTAAATCAAATCAAATCAAAATATTCTTTATTCAAGTAAAATTGTAAACAAGTGCTTTTGAATCGTCAACTTTACTGCTGGTTCGGAAAGCTGTTCCTGCCGAGAAGAGCATCTTTTTAAAATATAAATCTTAGAACTAGTTACATTTATTTATTACTGTCTTGTACAGGGTAGAAGTGCACCTATATCCACACATCCTTATCATCTAAGTAATCTTCAACAGTATAGTAGGCTTTCTGTATCAGCCTCTTTTTAACAGTGTTTTTAAACTGCTGTAATGGCATGACCAAAATTGAAATTCGGAATTTTATTATAGAAATACGTACTATTTAAGAAATGCGTACTTCAAAGTGAAACAAAAGTAATAGAATTATTTTGCTATAATCTACGATAAAATAAATAGGAAATATATATAATGCTAAATGTAGAGTGGACTATCCGTTTTCATACCTGATACATGCTGGATTCGTAAAAACACATGCACAAAATCCAAATATTGTACATATTGTAGTGGGGTAGTCCCCACTACAATATGTACAATATTTGGATACACTTTCACTAACACAAAGTCAACAATCGCCCCGCAACCGAAGTATCATCAGCAGGCCTACCATGAACTCTTATTGCGACTCAATTGAAGACGTAAACGACGACCGTGATCCGCTCTCTTTTCGTACCATGAAGCGTAAATTGCATTGGTGTCGTAATGTTTGAAAAGGATAATGTTATATGAACTATAGATAACTCTGTCCCTTTTATTCACATGTTAGGAGGAACTCCGAACGCTCATTCGGCAACGACTTAAAGTGTGCGTCTTTAAGACGTCATGGTATGAAAAAGCAAAACAATTTCGTTTACGTCTTCAATTGAGTCGCAATAAGTGTTCATGGTAGGCCTGCTGGAGATAGAGTTCATGACAAAATCACAAAGTAACGCTTAATTCTATAAATCATAAAAGTGAAAATTTAGAATCAGAAAATAATTCAATAATTTAACTTACATAGTTTAAATATGTCGGGTCAAAATTGAATTATTCTATAATCAATAAATAATGTACCAACAAAAAGTTACGGGCGTCTGTTAGTGATAAGTGTAACGGAAAACCGTCTGATAACGTACTCTCCGTACCATACCTAGGTTTTTATGACGTTGAATGTCGTAATCTAAAATCTGTTTTTTTTTAACTTATTTGAATTGTAACGGTCGTGCCCAATTTTAAAAGATTACAATATTCATAGTAATATTATAAATGTGTGAGTCTGTCTGTCAGTTAAGTACACTTTTACGGCTAATACACCGTAGTAACATAGATAAAAAATTCCCGATTTTCGTTCAGCAACAGGGAAAAAAAACACTATATTGCCTTATTAAAGGTACTTACACACTTAAATTAGCGTGAATTAAGTCAAGGGTTACTGTTATTAATAGACAAACAACCGACGAGATTGTTTTGGAATGTATTGGACTGACATTAATTGAGACTATGTAAATATTATCTTTAAATATCTTAAATATAAGGGAAAAATTTAATGAAAACTTACTTATGTTTCGTTTATGTATTTCATAACATCACTTCGTATATACATATATATTAGAAGCTCTTGCCCGCGAGTGCGTTTTCTTTAATTTTTGAGTAAATAAAGAATATAATAATTATTAGTGCATTATGTAATGTTTACTGATAACTTTTTCATCGATCATACTATTCGATTCAAGAAGTTTTGTAGAAGATATCTTCAAAAATAATCCTGATTCAATGTTAAAAATCTTTAACATCCTTCACGCTTAATGGATTATTTTTTAAATTCTACGTTTATTTACTTACGATCGATCGTGAGCAATAACTTACTAGGTAATTTGTGTTATACTGCGTCCATCATATTATCAGTCTTTTGACAGCTCACGCTCATTAAGTTTTGTATTGCTTACGTACAAATATCATACAAATAATATTTGTACTTTATGGATGGGTACCGCCCACTTAGTGATGTCACACATAATGGTTACTACGATTATGCCACAGATTAAAAATAATCGGTAGAAATCGATGTTACGAGTATTAAAAGACATTTAATAACATTATATAAAGTTTTACTTTCTTCTTAGTTAATACATGAATACAAATAAAACAATCAGGATATTTTAATTTATTTTATTAGCACGAGTCGTCGGAATGATAATCAACACTAGACTCCTCCGATGAGGAGTCTTCAGTAGCAGTTATTATTAGCTCTTGTGTAGATAATATATTATCAAACGCAATATCACGTTCCCAATCAGAGAATATTACTCTTTTAGTACTTTCCACCACACTTGCCCAGTTCTCGGCCGTTACGTGGGTGCAAGCATTTTTTAGCAATTGCAACATTTTATTCGCTGTGAATGGGGGGCTTGTATTGCATCTCGCAGCATGCCCTTTTACTTGTGCCCATATAAGTTCTATTGCGTTGTACTGGCAGTGGTATGGAGGAATCCGAAGAACAGTATGGCCATATTCTGCTGCCATTTCATTGATTACATAGCGTTTTGCTCTCTTTTTGGTTTTTAATATTTTTATTAATTCAACTTTTAACATTGAGTCGTCCACATTTTCTCCATTGTCCCGAAGCCAATTAATTATTTCATGCTTTTTATTAGCCTGTGTTGGCATTTTGTCAATTTGACGGGAGTGGTAGGGCGCATTATCAATAAAAATTATTGATGGTTCTTCCAATGAAATGAGCATTTTTTTGAACCACTCTTCATACACATTTGCATTCATCTCTTCGTGGTAGTCATTTGATTTCTTCGATTTAAATGCCAACAGTGCGTCTTGTACAAATCCTTTTGCTGTACCTGCATGGCAAATGATTAGGCGCTCACCTTTTCCCATTGGTACTGAGGAAGTGGAATCAGCACTATCATCAGTCCAGAAACGAGATAGTGTGTGGTTAGCGTTGAGCCATGTTTCATCCGTGAAAACAATATTTGCCCAATCTTGTATTTTCTTTGCCTCTCTTAAAAAATCACAACTTGCTATAGCTATATCTGTGCGTTCCATTAATAATTTTCTTTTATTTAACTTTTTATATGAAAAGCCAATTGTGTTCAAAACTTTGACCAAAGAAGATTTTTCACCATGAAATAGACCACTTCTTTTCAAAGAAACAATAAGTTTTCTCAAAGTTGGAATTTCTTTTCTCAAGTAGTAATCATATACATGACGACGAATAGCGTCAGCGTCAAAGTCATCAACAGCTGTCACCTTATGAGCCCGGCGCTTTCTTTTTTGTGTAGATGGTTTGTTTTGCTCCAAGCCGCTCCTGCCGTAGGCATCAGTAGTGATTTTAGTCACAGTTGATAGACTGATCCCCAACGCGGCTGCAACACGGTTTCGGACTTGCGTGATAGGTATAAGAGGTCCGCCATTTTGATTTTCTTGCTCAAAATACTCATGAAGTTTTAACACTAACTGTCTCGATTGTGCTTTCAACACACGTCCTTTCGGCATTTTCACGATCAATTAATATAAGTTTCACAAAAGTTTTTCCGAGGAATAAAGCTACTTAACTCAAGGTGTAACAGATGCGAGAGAACACTCAGCGAACGTAAATGCGTGTGACTATCACGGGCGTTTCGTTGAGAGTGACAGATCACGTCAAAATGGCGGCCGAGCGGAAGGTCTGTTGATGTTGCCAGTTGATGTATAATATATTTTTTATGATTATAATAAATACACACGGATTAACATTTATTTTCAAAAAACTAAGGCAATATTAAATCAAAATGTTGATTTCTATATCTGTTATTAGTTTACGTAGGTTATCATTAATCGAATTACTTAGGTACGTAATTCGATTAATGATAGTAGGTACTATAATCGGAATGGTATCGCATACGAGAATCTTTAGGACATCACTAAATATGTAAATCGTCAATCTGTCAAAAGATGGTTAATATAATGGACAGTGTATAGCGTATTATTTGCCGCTAGGCGAGGTTTTATCTTAGGACAAGGACCTTTATTTTCAATAACGCCTAGAATTATAATGATTAATCGAAACCATAAATCAATCACCACTCACTAAGCAAGAGGTCATGTGTTTTACGTATTAGTTTGCTCGGATGTTGTCATTGTGTTAGAAGACTGCAATTGTTTGCTGTGACTCTTTCTATTACAATCGATATATCGGAACGTTCAGGATTGACGCTCTGACTTATTACCTAATAATAAAAATAAAAGAATCTAAAATTTCGAACGAATTATCTATTTTACTACGATTTATTATATTAGAGTAGGGAAGCCAGCCTGAAATATGCCCTATTTGCCAAAGAGAACTTAAATGAGACTATATCTATCTGTCTCTCTTTTTTATGTATGATTAGAAAAAGATAAGTGTATGAGTTTCATATTCCCTCTCATTATTTATCGTGAAACTCTCACTTACAGACCTGCCTATGCTTGTCTCCCCTACTCCAGTATAATAACTAGATACCGTGTTCCATTAAAAAATGCATAATATTTTATACTTATAATATTTTTGCGTTAAACTTTCTCAATATTTAACGTTTCTTGGCAGCTAAAAGTTTAATATAATAGTGGATTTAAGATTTTTTATTTTGAAATCACAGATATTTGAGAGAGTGTTTAGCTGTGCGTGAGGAATACTATTTTACTTATATTTTGAGCTAAGTACTTTTAAATAGTAACTTTATCGATCCTTAACAACAGGATGATAACTATTGTTGCTGTATTTACATCATAATTACAGGTGATTAATCTTGGATTGATTTGATGATTGGATGTGATCGATAAGAAAATCGTTACTTGACCTTTAGTTGACTGACGGATAAAGTAATTCCTTATAAAAGAATAGCTGCAGTTAACCAGTACAACATGCACTGTAATCTTTATCGTTATTGTTTCCGACTATACTTTAGAGTTTGTCATCGATTGTCATATTCTTAACCCATTAAAATATTACTCAGAAACATTCATATAAGGAAAACCGGAAAAAGCCTGTCGGTAGAGGATTATTAGGTTTTACGGAACTGCGTGTTTTAACGGCCTTTATTTTGTAATTACGTAATTAATTTTATTAATGAAATTATTGTGATGACTCAGTCGTGTTCACGGAATTAATTTGATCGTGACCGAGCAATTGAATACTGATAGAGTTGTTTTTGTTAATCGTGATGGTCTTATACGTAACATGTTGACTATCAACGAAACCGATGTACTCTAAAGATAGGTTTTAGTGATTGAATAATAGTTCTAATACAACCTCTAGTTTATTCGTAAAAATAAAATACTAATAAAAATTCGTAGTTTTGGTAGGAAGTTTTTTTAGAAAGCACGTAGGTGCCCGCATGCAAAACTATTAACTATTAGGCCATCGTAACTTAGGATGTTTGGTTTTGCAGTCGATCTAAATATTATTTTAATGGCCCGTTGGCGCTGTGGGTAGTGACCCTGCCTTCAGCTCCGCGGTTCGCGGGTTTGATTCCCGCCGAGGGCCAACATTTTATTTAAACAAATTGTTGGTTCCTCGAGTCTGGGTGTGTATTTGTATTTAAGTATGTATTTAAAGTTATATATGTAGTATATCTACCAGTTGTCCGTCACCCATAACACAAGTATTAAATTACTTACTTTGGGGACGGACGACCGTGTATGTAAATGTCCCATATATTTATTTATTTATTATTTATTATGGTGAAGCCGTGTATCATATAAGTATCGTTCTTGATAGTGTCTTCAGATCAGAATTCTTTTTAAAAGCTCTTATACAACTTGCAATATATGTATGTGAAGATGGAATCTTGCTAGTTAAATTCCCTCTTCCCGGATTCCGATTGAGCTGAAATTTTATATACTGATCCCGATGACAATGCGTGTAATGATAAACATAACTTAATGCTGCTGCCAGGATTGGCTTCAGACGAGGAAACTGCTAACCCGTTAACAGTAGGGACATGAAATTTCGTGAAAAGCTTTTTTAACAGCTTTTTTAATTTGACTTGTTAGTCCCCATAGTCATATCTATTTGTGTAAAGTATAATGTTTTGTTTGGTCATAAATTAGTAGAAAGAGTTTTATAACATCTTAGTTATTCAGATGTTTGTAACTTCACGTCATTGGTGGATGGTGACAGATTCTTTGGAAATAATTCTCCCATAACGTAAATACGGAAATAAATTGTAGAAAACATTAGTGCCGTCCTTTTTAAATAGTAGGGCACGATTATCGTGACCTTGTCTACTCATCCTTGACATGTTTACCCTATATTCATTTATTTTTTCGTTCTTCTTATTTCGGAACTATATTTTCCGACATCATCACGTCTTATTTGCACAAACAATAATATAAATGCTGTGAAGGTTTTGCGATGAGGTGACTTCGCTTAATTGAAGTTGTGAAATGTTGGTTAAAGGATTACGAAATGATGCCTACATCAGCGTAGTGTTTATTTATAATTTGAATACGCATTTTAATATACATTATTATTTTTTATACTGGCTGGTTTAAAAAAAATTTTCTGTATAAGCGGAATACCTCTCTTATTTCATGTGTTAGATATTGTAGTGGTCATCTTGTAGATTTTTACTTTTGAATGAATGATAATGTACCTACTATTTATACTATAGGTGTATTATCAAAACTAGGTCTTAATTTCCGTGATGTAACTCATTAGATCTAATCATCATAATATACGTATTAATATTTTTTTGCAATCTAGGTATATTAAACTTTTGTATATATTACAAATAAGATATAACTTAGGTAAATGAATGAATAGAAAATGAGAAAAGTGTTGATTTCATTTCATACGTGTATATACGTATATATGTATAACCAGTTGTACAATGAATGATAAAACCATTGACAATCGATAATTCTTACTAAATAATAACAAATTCTTTGACATTTCTAATTTTTTTTGTAATTTTAAGTGGTGATTTCTTTAATTATTAGTCTACTTAAATGTATTTAAAGTACTTGAGTGATTTTTAATTATAGTGAATTTATTGAACTAATATCAACGTTTCATACAAGCATAATGCTTGGATACAGTTACTCTTCGACCAAGACAGAAATGAAATATGCAACTATTTATTTTGAATCACTAACCGTCGAGTTTTTCGCTCTCGTTGACAAGAGCAGTTTTTCGAACCAGCAGTAGAGTTGACGATGACAAGTATACTTGAATAAAAACTATTTTGAGTTTAATTAAAATAGTAAAATTCATAAAAATGGAATTCCTTTTGCTGTCAAAGCTATACTTTTATAGAACACTCTTTCCCTTGATATAAGAAAATCCTACCCTTTCTCTTTTCAAAACTAAGGTAAAGCAATACTTCTTAAGCACATAATTCAGTTTTATCTTGTCTCTCCTTCTTTTATTGATTTTTTTCTTTTACCTCATATGTTAATATTACTTTTTTTTAATCTCCCTTTTTTCCTTATTGTGTCATCTTATAAACTTTTTCTTTTAGTTTGTGCGCCCCTTCCGTTAATATTATATTAAGTTCTCTTCTTTAAGGTTGCCTGAAAGAGATCGCTCTTTAGCGATAAGACCGCCTATTGTACCAAACTTCAAAATATATATTTGTGTATTACTTATGGTGTACAATAAAGAATATTTTTATTTATCATCATCCCCCTGCCCTTATCCCACTCTAAGTGGGGTCAGCACAAAATGTTATAACATGTTGTCACATAGATTACCTACGTATTTTACGACCAGCTGTCTGACGTCAATTTACTTTAGTCGCCTTTTACGACACCTCAGTAAGTAATGGGGTGGTCTATTCTACTCAGCCGTATACCACACGGCAAAAAGAATATTGTTATTATTATTATTATTATTAATAGTTACAATGTAAATTTGGTATTTTCAGACGCAACCGAGTGAAGTACAGTCACCGGTGGGTCCGATTGGGTGATCGCAATGGGTAGCATAGGTGCGAGCGGCACGTTGCGGCGGTCGCACGCGGCCGCCCTGGGCGCGCTGGCCGCGCTGCTGCTCTTGCTGATGGCGAGACACGCGCCCACGCCGCCGCCGCGGCCCCGGCCCGCTCAACCACCGCCCGCCTCGCCCGATGCACTGCCGCCCTCCCAGCCGCTTATCCTCACCACCAAACTAGAGGAGGCCAAGATCGAATCCACTGTAAGTTGGATGAATACCATATTCGTCTTATGTGTGACATTCTTTACATACACCCGTATTCATAAACATTACTATGAGAACGCACAGTGCTCAGGGACGCATAGGGTCATTCAAACCAATTCATAGACATTACTTGAGTGAAATGTTCTACTATGCGTTTGTCAAAATCGACGCACAGCTAAAATAGATAAGGAGCTACTTTAGCGGACGCATAGTGTTCGCGCCGCTTTGGTTAAAGGCAAAATATTTATTAGTTATCTATTTATTATATTTTATTCTTATAATCATTTAACTTTGTGTAGTAAATAATATAAGTAAAACTATACAACAAAATTATCATACATAATAAATTAAAGAAAAATAGTTCTACCTCTTAGGAGTTGCAGTGCTTGCATTTAAATACAAAGGCGAAGTCATTATACTAAATATTTTATTTACACAGCACAATACACAAAATATCATCAAAAAAATATTAACACGATCAACGGCAAATTACGGGAATACCAAAATAAGGTTATGTTTGTTTGTTAATAACAACACAACAAATTGTTAATAACATTGACATTTGTCACAAACTAGACTGAACTACGCCACATCAAATGGACCAATCAGAGCGCGCAGTTGGACGCATAGCATTCTTTTAGTTGAGTATGGCCTAAGTATTGTTTATGAAATGGAAGGCTTGACACGAGGAACGCACAGTGAACTAGCCTCCTTCGCATAGTAATTTGTGCTTACTTAGCTGAGTATGCTTCTTGAATACGGGTGATAGTCGTCCTCGTCGTCGCTCGCGAGGACAACTGTTGCGATGAAAAATAAAAATATAATTTCGGGAAGCTTTCTTTACCACCGCAAACTAATTATATAGCAGCTATGTTTTTTCTCTAAACAAAAACATGTCAATCTCACAAGGACTCTGAGGCTAACCTACTTTTGCGCCTGCATTTTATTTAGGTTTTTTAACCTTTCAGCTTAAGTCTAGGGTATACAACTACCTGACATTATTGGTTTCGAAACAAATGAAGCAGACAACGCTAGATGTCTTTGGGAAATATTTAAAAAACAAATTAATTATATTAACAAAATTAAACAGACACTTGACACTGTGGTCGTCACGTAGTTCTCTTCGCTATCCACCAAAACTCCTTTCTGATGCACATATCAAAGGGCACCTTTCTTGTAGCTCGTATTTTTATATTTATTTACATTTCATTATATAAAATTCAACATATAAAAATATTTTTATATTATTTTCATATAAATCGCAAATGCAATCATAAATTTGTGTGCATGTGGTTCATATAAAGAAATGAAAAGAAAGCATTAGAAAAAGAAAATACACCAAAAATAACAAAAAAATTATAAACGACTCGAAAGGGAAAGAAATGAATATACTGATTTATAGAAGCAGGCGTTACTTTGCGGAATTCCATATTACAAGCAATATAACAGAACTAACTACTTTGCTATAATCCGCACGGGTTAAGTGAATGCATGCAAAGCCAATGTGTATGAAGCAGGCAAAATCCACGCACCTTATACATGCAGGACAAGCCACCACATGCACCCCAAGGCGCAATTCACCAGCAACAACGCACACAAAAGCAGCACACACACCCATCACCACAATCTCTGTTTGTGATTTTGCTGTGTTTTGTTTGAGATTGGGGTGCATGTGGTGGCTTGTCCTGCATGTATAAGGTGCGTGGATTTGGCCTGCTTCATACACATTGGCTTTGCATGCATTCACTTAACCCGTGCGGATTATAGCAAAGTAGTTAGTTCTGTTATATTGCTTGGAAATGAATATACTTTTTGTCTCGAACTTATTTAGGAAATTGTTTTTGTTCTAGGTACGCATAGTTCCGCCCGCGAGTAGTCCAGTACGAAACGTAACGGCGGCGCCGTCCGCCGTCCCTACGCCAGCGCCCCCGCGCCGGGACCCGCGCATCTTACTCACGCGCGATTGCTACGTTGCGGGACACGAGCGACCCCATCCCGAACTGTGTCCCTCACTCGGCGCTCATTTGCGCCTGTTGATTTTGGTGACGTCAGCACCTTCTCATTCCGTAGCTCGTGACGCCGTGCGGCTTACTTGGGGTCACTATTCAGCGAGACGCGATGTAGCGTTAGCCTTCGTACTCGGCGCTCCCCCCGATTCCATGCGGCCGGCTATCGAGGCCGAGGATGCGCTCTACGGCGATTTGATCGTCGGCCGCTCGATGGACTCGTACTCTAATCTCACGCTCAAAACGCTGTCCATGCTCGAGTGGACCGACACGTACTGCCCCCGCGTGCCGCGTCTCCTTAAAACTGACGATGACATGTTCATTAACGTTCCGCGATTATTGCGCTTCGCGGCCGCACATGAAAACGCTACGCGCACAATATGGGGCAGAATCATAAAAAAGTCGGCGCCCAGACGGACGATTAAGTCGAAATATTACATCTCACCGCTGCAGTTCCCGGGGAAAGTTTTTCCGGACTTCGCGACCGGTCCCGCGTATTTCTTGACTACGGACTCGATTCGGGCGTTATTGGAAGCTGCGCCGGACGAACCTTATCTAAGACTCGAAGATGTTTTTATAACGGGCGTGCTCGGTTCTCGGTTGGGGCTGAAGCGACAGCATGCCGGAGAATTTTATAACAAAAAAATAGCTTTACACCCATGCGCGGTCCAGCGAGGTATCGCCATACACATGGTGCAATATCACGAGCAATTCGACCTTTGGCGGAAGTTGTTAGATGGCAAAACCAAATGTACCAGCTAACGCTGATCTGATATCTTACATCTATCTGATAGCTAAGGCTTATCCATTGTTAATCATTTCCGCTTTAAATCGAAGCCGGGAGGAAATATAAAAACATGGAAATAATAATATGAACAAAACACCTACTTAAAAAAGTATAAGTTATTCCCAAAAACACGGCTATGTTCGAAAGAACTAGCCTCAACATATCCTTCCTATTATCATGTTTAAATAATAAAGGAACAAAACCGAAATTTCCTAAATTGTATGTCCCGAGTGACGAAGTAATATTGTATCGAATCCTGAAATATATACCACTAGATCTAGATAGCACATAAATCTCAGTGATTAATTCCAGTGCCGAAATCATACAGTGAAAAAACATTATTGCAATGGTTTATTTAAATATTCCAGTTAGTACAAAACATGCTTGCATAAGATGAGATTCTAAATTCTTAGATGTGTCTGGAGAAACATGATTATTGGCTCTAAGACTTAAATTTTATTTAACTCTTGAAGTTAAAGTTATACTATATATTTGGGATAATTTTATTTCTTTCAGAGCGATATAAATGCTATAAAGTCTTAGCAGCTCATATGAGGTGGGTAATATGCCTTAAAACCACATGATATTATTTTTGTATATTTTTTTTACAAATTATATTTTTTGTATTACTTTGAAACGTTTTGTGTCTATTCAATGTTGTGTGTATGTTCAGTAATGGTAAATCAGTTCTGATATAACAGATATTTTTATGAATATGCCGTATTTCTGTCATATAAGTCTGATATATGAATCTCTATTTAAGATATTTTTACAAAATATATTTCGAGGTATCAAATAACTAGTCATTCCTTAATCATATTCACGTGTCATCATAAATTACTTAAAGATGAAAAAAAATATTTTGGCTAACAGAATTTTAATTTTAAGGGTTTTGAAAAAATAACTTCAACAAATGTGAAATATTATCTTTATGATGGTTTAATATTTCGTATGGAACTACCCTCTAAGACGTGAACTTTTTTAAATTTGTGAATGTAAAAATTTAAAAGAAAATTCAAATTATTTATAGAAAATGCAATCGATCTTGACCATAAGGCTTAAATAACTTACAAACGCGGATGCAAACATATTTGCCATACAAATTAGGTGTACAAGTTTACTGATAAAGTCATGAATTTGTATCCGTACCAGGTGTGTATATATTGATAAGTCGACTTACGTCCTTTTAAATATTTAATCATAATAGGCATTAGGATTATAATTTAAATGGTGAATATTTCAGTGAAGTCGATAAGTTACATTACCAGTTGAAATTGAAATTTAGTTAGTTTTGAGAGTTACTTAGTTTAGTTTTGTTTAATTACAGAAGTTGTATTACACATACAATCTTATGACTATTTTATAATGTTCTTAAACGTATACTAAACGTAAACCTATTTATCGCTGCCATTAAAATGTACCTTACGGACTTGTTTAGTTATTCACGCCCGGTATGGATATATTCTCAAGTTCAATTAATTATTGACAAGTTTCATGCACGACATATTTTACGATATGATTACGATTGATGCAGCTCGTAATTCAATGTTAATTTTAAAGTTATTTTAATAATGCGAGTCACGTATCAAGATCACAAGAGACGTATCATAACGTTATTTTCTATTAATAATAACTACCCTCTTATACTAGGCTAACGCTGTGTTGTAGAGAGGCTAGTTCCCTCAAACATATATACGTGTATTTGTTAAATATTGCATGTACAAATCCATATATATAGTATCTGAGCATGGTGACGTTTTCGTAATGATTTCTTTTCATTCAATGATTTTACAATAGAAAGAGTGACAAAGTAAGAATTTTATTGATTGTAAACATTCTTATATTTTTTTGTTTTATATATCGTATTATATTTTTGTAAATTAGATTCATATGATACTAATATAATATGGGTGTCATCAATTTATTTAATTTGATTTTTTTTCGAATAGTTCACTTTCGTTACGTGTAAGCCATAAACATTTAGTGTTCCATTAAATTCTAGTGATATCGCCACGCTACTTACATTTGGTCACTCTTAGTGTTCCACAATTAGCGGTGATAAAACATAGTTATTATAGTAGAGTATAGCCAAACTTAGTGTCCATCGACCATAAAACAACCTATCTGTCTCTCTTTTTTATGTGAGATTAGACAAAGATAAGTATATGAGTTTCATCTTCTCACTCAATATTTGTTCCGACACTATTGCAGGCCTGCATGGGGCTCCCCTACTCTAGTATAATAACTCTATGTGATAAAATTACTATTCCCAGCGCGGCCATTTATTTGTGATGTCTGTTGCAGTACTTTAGTACATGTATTTTAATACGTAAAATGTACCTTTAATGTAAGTTTTAGTTTTTGTTTGGATATAACACATGGTTTTAATGACGCCTTGAGTTTATTTAGTGTAATTTGAGCCCCACTTGGTCTTCATCACCATTTAAATGTTTGCTGTTAAGTTATCCGTCATATAAATGTGACAGAATTAATCGAATAATAAAGGGTGGATATCAAAACAATCTATAATAAAGTGCTCTAGTGTGAAAGAATTTGAACTATTGTTAATATTGTATTAATTTGAGCGTGTAAGTGAAAATGAGATTCCATCGATGATACAAAGTTTTAAAGGTTCAATGATAATCATATTATTTTTTGTTTTTTTTATCAACAATTTTTTTTATATCGATGATTATAATAGTTAAAATTTCCTATTTTTATTTCTCTTCGATCTGCTTATATGAAATGAGTACTAATGGAGACTAGTGGAGGCTCGTGTCCGCCTTGTTCTTTGTGCGCACGATGATTTATAATGCGCGATTGAAGAACTGCTTTTTATACATTGATATTGTAACGGAGGATTGCTTCTCGTCTAAAAATTGGTTAAGGATTAGTTACTGTGTTTCATCTAAACCGTAAAATTGAACCGCCCAGGTTACCGTTTCAATACAATGTCGCGTATAAACTGTAGTTTTATATTGCACAGATACCATTTTGCGTTGTAGTTTAACGATTGGTAATATAATCAAAGATACACGATTTAAATCTCCATTCAGGTAAAACATTGCTGTTCTTTAATCGCGTGATACGATTCTAAAAGAAATATAATTGCACATTGAGTGACAGCGTATTTTGCTTATGGGAAAGGAAGTCGAACGTAACTAATACAAATCTAACGGATGTCTGTTTGTCAACTAGTACTTTGTCATGTTGATTGTCTGAGTTAGTTTCGAGTTCTTTATATTCTTGTACCTCTACTTTTTGATGATAGTTTAGGTATATATCGGCTATAGGTATGGATCATTTTTCTGAATATTAACCGGTTGTTGTGTCTGTACTAAGATTTTTCGAGACCTATGCACACAACCTTAGTATGTAAGACTACTCAATTTGTGGATGCCTTTAGTCATCGAAGGATGATAAATTGATATTCAGGTAATTTAACCTTAGATTAGCTTCGGTTATATGTAAGGTATTGGATGCACATCCTAATTGTTGATCTGGTATGCTAAAACTGTTTACACGCGAACCCTAAACTTGACGTCTAGTAGTTTGTTATCTGGTTGCGGCGACTTTCCCAACTATTTAGATGAATTGAATAAATACTATAATTGATGTACTAAGAAAATAAGATCTGTATCGACTGTATTTTTGGTTCTTATTGAGATGTAAATACTGTATGCGAAAAATATACTCTTACATAAATTTATCTTTGTATTTTTATTTCGACCATGCTATATCCAAAAATTTTGGTCTCTTGTTCGTTGAGAACTCATATTAATAAAAACATTATTTGCAGCTTTACTAGATAGACAGAAATTAATGAAATAGTCTACTATTCTATATATAGTCTATCGGTCATGGGTTGCCTAGTGGCACAACTAAAAAAAGTGTTTTTAACTAGGAATAGGTGTAAATGTTGAAATGCAAATTCGTTTTAGCCGCAATACTGACAGAACTCATTATTCAATATAAGGCCCTTAGTTTAAGCAAATAAAGTATTTTTTATGCATTTTACTTAGCAACGAAAACTTTAAATTTATTTATCTCAAAATATGATTTTTTGAGGTGTACACGCTATTGCAGCCGATTAGCGATATGTTTGTATAGGTCGCTCAGGTGCTTCACCATGCTTCTAGTGGCGGGGACAAGGTACCGTTGTAAACATTGTACTATGTATTGTATGTATTGTTATGTATTGTTGAATGTACTAACAAGTTTTAGGATCCGCTTGTTGAAATGAAACAAAACTTGGAATGTTTGGCATGTGAATGTATTTTTTTAAATATTTATTACAAAATAAACGCTAATGACGTCTGCAGTACGCCTAATCTATAAAAGTACAATAGAAAGCATAATTTGACTGAAACCAATCTAATGAAAATTCTGTTGTTGTTAATGGATAAATATGACGTCTAATAAAACTATAAGAGCTAAATATATTTTTGCGAAATTTAAAGCGACAAAATTTTCCTAATATTTACATAATTTACCATCGAAAGCCATATACCAAAATAAAGGCAAATGTCTAACTTTCATTGACAGTAGACTTGACTTCAAAAGCACTTGTTTACAAGTTAATTTGAACAAAGAATATTTTGAATTTGATCGTACTAAATTTGGAATTAGCGTCACATCACATGAAATAATATTTCAATGTATAGTTCCACCCAAAAGTAACTCCCAATATTGGGTTTTAAACGATAGGAATGTTATTTTAAAATAAAATATTATGTTTTCCGAAAATAAAGCCACCGACATAACTTATAAATAACTTAGAATAAACTTCGTATCAGGTGTGAATAACTTAACAAGTCCAAAACACACTTTTCAGGGCAGCCATAAATAGGTTTATGTTCAAGAGAGTTATTTAAATATTCGCATGTTTGTATGAGCTATATAAACAGCTTATCGACTTCACAGAAATATTCACTATGTAAATTAGGCAATCTTAATGCCTATTATGATTAAACGTATAAAAGGGCGTAAGTCGACTCATCAACATATTCACGCCTGGTACGGAACTAATCTACTATTCCCCGTAAGAGTTAAGAAACACATATGTTTATTAATTGATGTAGTAATAAAACAATTTAATTTAAATCAAACCATAATTTGGCTAATCATCGTGATTTCATCAGTCCTGTTGCCATTGGATTTAAAATATGCAAATTATGTTTTTTATAAGTTTCAATTTAAGAAAAAAAATTCAGCCATCTTTAAACAAACAGAACATAATTAATTATTTTAAAACCAGTCCAAGGAGATTCTAATTGCAAAACTATCCTATCGTGCATTCCATAAGTGGCAAAATAAGCAAAAAAACTCTTTAGGTATACACAAATATGTTTTTTTCAAAATTACTTATAACGACCCTATTGATTCCAATGACTTAATGAACTAATAATATACTAAACACTAAAGTTTATAAAAATATTGTTCAAACAGCTTCATGTACGAGATGATGTTTAATTATGTATAGACTTTAATATAAATATAAAATACAAAACGTGTCTTATATAACAATACAAATAATTAAATAAATATTATTCTTTGTCATTATTATTTCTCTTCTCTTCGGAATTATTTTTTGTCAGACATCAAATTTTTCTGAAAATTTTAAATATACTATCGGGAATTGATAAACCTAATAAACCTTCTAGAATTATATAAAATGTAAACCTACGTTGTATCGTTATATAAGCGACGATAAGCCTTGTAAAGTAGTAAACGAGTAAAGTCGAATGGTCGTATTATTAACAAATCGTACACCATGTAGCATTACTACGTGACGCTAAGCTTAAACTATGCGATATTTCTACGTTACACAAATCATAGTGAAAATGCTTAATATGGAACAAAAAATACATCAAATTTATCTTTTTACTATTTTTATTTAGCCACATATATATTTTATATATTCCACAGATATACATAATGAAAATAAAGAAAACAAAATTGATTGTACAAAAGTAATAATAAAATTATTTTGCTATAATCCGCTATACAGTAAATAGAAAATATATATAGTGTTTAATGTATAGTGGACTATCATTATTTTCATACCCGATACGTGCAGGATTCGTAAAACCACATGCACAAACCTCCACCACTTCCACCACAATACACAAGCACTACACAGGTTCACTATCACAAACTCAACAATCGTTTCGCCCCGCAACCGAAGCATCATCAGGAGATAGACTCCACGACAAAATCGCAAAGAATTGCACTTTGCGATCGCGGATTATAGCAAAATAATTTTATTATTACTTTTGTATTATGAATCTCCGCAAAGTAACGCCTAATTCTATAAATTAAAATTGATTGTGATCGAATTATGGAAGACAAATATTCATTTTAGGCATTAACTGGCAAGCGAGCAAAATGCGAGTATCTTCCTATTAATAAGAGAAGGTAATTATAGCAATAGAAAAAGGAATGTACATAGCGGATGTATTTTAAGGCCTATCGTAAATTACCGACAAGTTTAAAAATATCGATGTAATCGTAAATCAATTAATTTTTTTAAACGCAAATCAGAACAAATTTTGCCCCTCTGATGTTGGGAATTTTTTTTAGATGAAATAATACAAATTAATGCAGTTAAGTAAAAATCGGAAATTTGCAATAGACCCTAAGGCCATACATATTCTTATATATGATATATATGACGTAAGTATTACTTCATATCTTAATTATATGTAGTAGTAATATTTATAGATATATAAAATGAATTTTCGTAGCCTTTAAATATTGCCAGTAAAATGTATACGTGGTTTAATTCATCTTAAATATAAATTAGTACAGAGATGCGGTACAACGATGAGTGAAATCTAATAATAATAGTTTCGATGATAAATGGAAACTAGGAGCGACGGCCCTGCCGATATAAATCACATTTATATAAAAATGCTTGTAAAGGCGTACACTCGCGTCCACGCATTGTATGGCGACCGAAAACTTCTGTGGAACCACCTCTTAGAAACTATTCCTACCGTGTTAAATTTTATTAGTGAAAACCATATACATATACATAAAGTAAATAAGTATATGGGACTAATAAGCTTTGATAGCCCAGCGGTGAGACCGTGCGAATCTTCTGAGTGGGTCACAAGTTGAAACCCCGGGCAGGCACCAATGAGTTTTTCTATTAAAATCTATGTGTCTAATTGATAATTACAATTTATCACACGCTTTTCGTTTAAGGAAAACATCGTGAGGAAACCTAGATATCTCTAGAGATTTCTGGAGATATGTGTAACCTACCAATCCGCATCGGAGCAGCGTGGTAGGTCTTAGCTCCAACCCTTCTCTCCAGAAAAGGAATGAGGAGGCCTATGCCCAGCAGTGGGATTGTAACAGGCCACTACTTTACTTTTTACCTTTATATGGGACTAAAACACATATCGTCTGTCTCTAAAGTAACTTAAATTCTCGTGTAATGAAGGACAGACGAGTGAATAATATACATAGGTACCTATATAATTTTAAATAAATACTTAAAGACATAGAGTTGAGAGAACTTACAAATTGATTTAGAAATGTTGGCCTTCAGCCAATCGATTATCTCTGAGGACTATTGTATAGTTATAAATTACAATTAAAGTTCTTACCTGTAAGGTAAAGTAGCGCCCTGTTACAATCCCACTGCTGGGAATAGGCCTCCTCTCTCCGTTTCTGGAGAGAAGGGTTGGAGCTAAGACCTACCACGCTGCTCCAATGCGGATTGGTAGGTTACACATATCTCTAGAATTCTCTAGAGATATGCAGGTTTCCTCACGATGTTTTCCCTCACCGAAAAGCGTGTGATGAATTGCAATTACCAATTAGACACATGACTTTTAATAGAAAAACTCATTGGTGCCTGCCCGGGTTTGAACTCGTGTTCTCCTCGAAAGAGTCGCACGGTCTCACCGCTGGGCTATCACAGCTCTTCTTACCTGTAGGCCTACGATAAACTTTTAGAAAACGATTCAATTCAAGGTCAGTACCTAAATCTAACCGCTTTCTTTTCGTACCATGAAGTCTGTTTGAAAAGGACAACGTAATATGAACTATAGATGACTCTGTCTCTTTTTTCTCAAACTGTCTATTTTTAGGACGCATTCCGAACGCTCATTCGGCAACGACTTAAAGTGTGCGTCTCTAAGACGTCATGGTATGAGAAAACAAAACAATTTTAGTTTACGTCTTCAATTGCGTCGCAATAAGAGTTCATGGTAGGTCTGTAGTTCGTCGTACACGATCTCCTTAATTAGCTTATTGCTAGTATAGCGTATAGCTTATAGTAGCGTATAGTAGCGTATAGCTTGGATAAAAAAGATGGTATTTAAACGACCACAGAAGTTCCAAGTCGCCTTAGAACGCAAGCTAAGTGCGTGGCACATGAAAATTTTGAGGTAGGTTCGATAGCGTACGGTTCATAATATTAATAACAAACCCCTGACACAAAAACGCATGTTGTACCAATTCTTGAGTTCACTAATAAGTAGTTTAGGCTAACCGTTTAACCTAATCAGTCCCCGCTCTCGTCCTACGTCCGCGTCCTTGCAACCCGCAGGCAAAGTCTGATTAAACAGTTAGCCTATAGTAATTGTTTTATAAAATTTAAAATTAAGTAAGTTTTGTTTTTACGTCATTTCTACATACTACAAACATACGGGGTATTTCTACATACAACTGTCCTATTAATAAATGAAAACCTAAAAACAGAGCATTTGAGTATGAAGTTAAATATATATTTATTGATTTCTTTATTTTATATAATAGATAAATAGTTAAAAAGGTGTAACCAAAAAGTTAAGTCTATAAAAACTTTGGTAGACTATACGACAATTTTTGTGTCAAAGGTAGTTTTTCATTTCTAATTTTATCTAAATATTAAATATAATACTCAAGTTTAAAATACTTATCACGTCCCGAAATATGGCATCGGAAACGATTCGCTAACAGTTCCTAATATATAAAACTCTAATTGTGTAAATGCCTCAGAGTAACAGTGAGATAAAAAGGTTAATATTAAAGTATAAAATCTGGAATGTTGTTTAGTATCAAAACAGTGTAAGGATTCCTCCAATCAAATGAAGGAATCATTGAAACTAGCAGTAGAGTTGACAAAAAACACTTAAAGTTAAAAGTTTACTTGAATAAAGAATATTTTGAAAATGCATTTCGATTTATGCATTCGTAATTCTTGCGCTACCTTCAATAATTTAGTATTGCCAAGATAGGCTATTAATAATTGCCTAGACTGAATTGGTCTTCATAGGGGTGGATTAGATACGTACTATTTGGGCATATAAAAATAGAAATAGATATCGTTTCGATGCTATTCTCACTAAAAATAATATTTACTGATATTCCGAATAGTCCCCTGAATTTATAGCCCTAACTATAAGATAAATGAAATCGCAACAAACGCCGCTAGTTTTCCTACCCATATGTGAGAAAGAGATATCTATAACAACAATTTAATGTATATTTTTCAATTCAAATCTTGGGTTTATGGATTTTGGTAATGTTACAAGACATGTTATCACTTCAACAATGTCACGTGAAATGGAAGAATCACCGTTGTTAATTCTTCTTATAAGTAATAGAGGGAAAGATAAAGCAATCTTTCACGCAGATAATAAAATCTCCAAAATATATAGTACGGTATTTTTGCGTTAAATTAATTCAAACTTTAAATTAAATATAAATAAATATTAAAATTTATTCTTTTTGTCTATTAAATTTTTTTAAGTCAAAAAGCTTCATTTTATTTAAATAAAACAGTAATTTTATCAAAATAAACCCTCAAATTAATATTGCTACCAAACTTGATATTATCAAATTGCAGTTGACTCAAAAGCTTACAAGTTTACTTTAATAAATAATATTTTGTACTAGAATTTCAATAACATTATATTGTTTGTTCCAGTGTAACATTCCAATATTGCCTTCACCGTTACTTAATGTTACTAACTTATATTACTTGAGGGATAAAATAACATTTAGCAACATCGACCAGTCTCTAATAACTATTTCGGATAATCATCAAACCAACACTAAACATTGCGATAAATGGTTTATATGGATTATTTGCAATACTGAAGTTCTGTCTTTTATAAGTAAAAAAATTCGACCGTTAAATGTCTAAAATAAGTGTTATATTGATTTTTCTAATGAGAATTGTTAAAAGTATCGTACAACCGATTTCATATATTCTTTTTAACACAACTATTGTAATGTATTTATGAAATCCCATGACTACGAATTTTACAAATTAATTTATAAATTGCTTAATAAGCATTAGAATGTAACTTATCGACTGTGAACTGGCAAATTGTCCTATCTTATTTTCAACAACTTTTCAGGAAGAAAAAAAATGTTTTTAATACATTCGCAATAATTTTTACGTAATAAAAAAACAGTTGAGTTTAAATATGTTTATTTATTAATAAATTTTCAAGTAGAAAATACATGTTGATATGGTAAATGATGGGCAGTAGTACCCAATGCCGTTAGTAAGTGATTTGGCTTAAAATTAAGATAGGACATATTGCCGGTTCACAGTCGATATATATTAAGGTGCGCGTATGCTTTAAGCGTGAAATACTAACCACTATAATTTTAATATCATTATCGTTACTCTGAGGTAAATGCTGTTATCAGTGATAGTATGCGCGACATCTGATGGCGTCTGGAATGTTCGGCGGTAGAGAGGTGCGTGACGTCACTGAGAGACCACTCCATTCTCAATCGACGCGGTCTCCTGCAATTGAATTTATTAAATAATTATAAACACGTGTTTGGTAAATAATTTATAGAATTAGGCGTTACTTTGCGGAGATCCATAATACAAAAGTAATAATAAAATTATTTTGATATAATCCGCGATACAGTAAATAGAAAATATATATAGTGTTTAATGTATAGTGGACTATCAGCGACAAAATCGCAAAGCTTTGCGATTTTGTCGTGGAGTCTATCTCCTGATGATGCTTCGGTTGCGGGGCGAAACGATTGTTGAGTTTGTGATAGTGAACCTGTGTAGTGCTTGTGTATTGTGGTGGAAGTGGTGGAGGTTTGTGCATGTGTTTTTACGAATCCTGCACGTATCGGGTATGAAAATACTGATAGTCCACTATACATTAAACACTATATATATTTTCTATTTACTGTATCGCGGATTATAGCAAAATAATTTTATTATTACTTTTGTACGTGTTTGGTAATTAAAGTAATGTAATCTATGAGTTCGAAAGTGTCTTCCTGACTGTGAGTCTACTAAGAAAACGACTTTTCTCAACTGGCGATGTCGTTATATGTTCTTCGAATAATATAATAAATAAATAATAATAATAATAATAATAATAATAAATATATGGGACATTAACACACACGGTCGTCCATTCCCAAAGTAAGTAACTTAATACTTGTGTTATGGGTGACGGACAACTGGTAAATATATACATATATAGTTTTAAATACATACTTAAATACATATATACACCCAGACTCGAAGAACCAACAAATTCTAAATGGAAAATGTTGGTTCTCGTCGGGAATCGAACCTGCGACCCACGGAGCCGAAGACAGGGTCACTGCCAACTGCGCCAACGGGCCAGTCAACATCCTACGTGATCCAATTGGTAATGACAAAATTTAAATAGATCCAAGAGACACGTGATATTCTTAATATACATGGAAAACCTTGTAGAACTGCAATTGTTGTAATCCACCGGGGCATGGACGCAGTTGCTATTAAAAGGTTTATTTCGATATTTATTTTTAATTAATTTTAATGTTTTTTTTTTAATTTACATGTTATGCTGAATGTTATGTTAAAGCGCGCTTTTTTTAATTAATACGTAAATATAACCCAACTCGAAGAACGAACAATTTTTATTTAGAAGTTGTTGGCTGCAACTGCCACCTGCGCATATGGGCCAGTCAAATCAAAAGATGATCATGTAAAATATATTGTTAGGTACAGGTGTTCGTGGATATGAATGGAAATACCTGGTGACTCGTTAAAACGCTCTATTCAACTTTTCACCACAAACTTAGTACTTACAGTCTCTATACAGTTCGTTGTCCATAAAGAATGCTACTATTTCACTTTATTTTCGCTTGTTTATGCGCTCTTGATCGCTATTCGCAAACTGATTGTCGAGGCGTACGATACGTCGGCTTATATATCGAACGAAGCAAAGTGCGAGAACATTCGTGAGACCTTTGAAAGATCGTAAACAAGTCTTTTGTAAATATGTTTTTCGGTAAACACGTCGAATGTTCCAGAGAATTAGCGTTAACCGAATAAGCAACTCCCGAAGCAAAGTGCAAGAACATTCGTGAGACCTTTGAAAGATCGTAAACAAGTCTTTTGTAAATATGTTTATCGGTAAACACGTAGATCGTTCCAGAGAATTAGCGTTAAGCGAATAAGCAACTCCATGACATATAGTTTACGAACTCTTTTTGCATATTTGTAAACTCCCTCAGTCCAATTTGAACCTTATGACACATGCATCACGAACTCTTTTCGCATGTTTGTAACAATATATTTGGTGGCGCCAAGTGGGCTCAATTTTTTGTCCAGTATTCGCAAGTGGTGTTATTTATTGCTAACATTACTTAAAGTCTCAACTCTAAATGCATCACACGCGCATCATACCGCTACCTTAGATGCAACGCGCTCCTAACTTATAAATCCTGTTTTCCTGTCCGCATCCTTTCTAAGCTATACTGTGGGTTCCCGCATCAACGCCTGAAGCCTGGAGTCATCAGCAGCCTTCAGATCGGTAAGTGGTGTTTTCAATATTTATATACCACTTGTTGATAATTGTTAATTTTGAGCTCACAGTGCTACCACGCTAATTTTCGTCATTTACGATCCCGCTGGTTAGTGGCTATTTACACGCCACACCAATATTTACCTTTTGCACTTTCCGAGTGAGACGATCGCACGTTTCTATCAGTGGGGGTGGGACGAGCGGCGAGCAGAGCGTCGTCCACTGGCCGTCTGGTTCGTAGAGACATTCGACGCAGGCCAGGAAGTCCTTTCCTGAGAAGCCGCCCACGGCGTACAGCACGTCGTCCAGCTCGACGAGGGCGGGCGCGGCTCGAGGGCGTCGTAAAGCAGGCCCCGACCTCCAGGAGGTGTCCCCACGAGTCAGGTACACCGTGTCCCGCAACGACGCCGCACCCGCTGACCCGCCCGCGACTACCGCACGCGAACGCCAAACAGCCGCACCCACCGAACGACGCGCCGTCGCCAGTGGAGGACCTGTCATTAACCCGGAAACAGCAAAATAAGAATAAAAAATGAAGTGTCCTTAATAAGTAGCATATAACTCTGTCCTTTATTCAAAAGTAATAATAAAATTATTTTGCTATAATCCGCGATACAGTAAATAGAAAATATATATAGTGTTTAATGTATAGTGGACTATCAGTATTTTCATACCCGATACGTGCAGGTGTGATACCCGATATCCGATATGTGTTCGTAAAAACACATGCATAAACCTCCACCACTTCCACCACAATACACAAGCACTACACAGGTTCACTATCACAAACTCAACAATCGTTTCGCCCCGCAACCGAAGCATCATCAGGAGATAGCTCCACGACAAAGCGATTGCGATTTAATTATTACTTTTGTATTATGGATCTCCGCAAAGTAACGCCTTATTAAATAAATTATCTTAATTATAATTAGCACATTCGCCATTATTTATACTTATAATATACCTATTAATATAAAAATAATTGGTGATTCTGTTCATCCCTACAAATTACAATACACAAGCACTACACAGGTTCACTATCACAAACTCAACAATCGTTTCGCCCCGCAACCGAAGCATCATCAGGAGATAGACTCCACGACAATCATGATCTCCGCATCATGGATCTCCGCAAAATAACGCCTAATTCTATAAATTATCTGTCCTTTATAATAAACATTAATAACCTGTTTGTATGTAAAAATAAATTGTAAGCAAAATTAGTAAGTAAGAAAGAAATGTAATAAACAATCACACTGCCGTTAGGATAAGAAGCCTTTACGTTAAGATGATATGTAAACAAGGAACATGTAAAATAACTCTGTAGACTAATTTAAAAGTTATGTAACTAATTATTAGACAAAACAATAAAAGAAACTAAAGTCTCTGACTCCCACAACAGAGGGACTAGATATAAAAAAAAACCCGGAAACGGCATATAAGTAAGAGCTTACATGTACATTTGCTATAGCAGCACAAGAATGCTACTACACGCGTCCAATGGAGCCGTGTGGTATCCGGCTGAGTAGAATAGTGATAGAATAGTAGTTCATAATATTAATTAAAAACCCCTGAGACAAAAACGCATGTCGTACTAATTCTTGAGAACGTTAATCAGTACTTTAGGCTAACCGTTTAACTTAGTCCGTTCTCGTTCTCGTCCTAGCTCCACGTCCTTGTACCCCGCAGGCAAAGTCAAACAGTAAGCCTATAGTAATTGTCTTATAACATTTTAACTTAGACGACGAGTTACTTTAGAATAGACCACCCTCATTTCTTACCGAGGTGTCGTAAAAGGCGACTAAGGTAAGTTGACCCACCGTTTGGTATCTAGTTTCATGCAGATCAGAGATTATCAGGCAGATTTTGCATTTATAATATTAATATGGATTTAAATCAGGGCTTCTTAAACTTTTGGCATTCACGACCCCATGATTGCGAGTTTCTTGACGACCATACATTATATAAATATATTAAAAAATATATATTTTGATGATTTATTTATTAGGTAACAATATACATTTAAATATACATTTGTTTATTTTAGTTTTAGAATTTTATTTTATTTTAGTTTTAGCATTCGTTTTGAAACATACAAAATCAGTCGGTGGAGATAAATCAAAACCTTCAACAAATGCGCGTGTCTAGACGCTGCAAGTCCACTGTATTCCGCCAACTCTAGTGATGTTATAACATGGTATATATAATAAAATATTTGACATTAAAATAAAATGGGGTCGCGACCCATAGTTTAAGAAGCCCTGATTTAAATTAGTTAACTAACCTTCGATCCAAACGGCGCCGTCGTCTTTCAACGATAACATTTCAGTGGAGGCGATGCAGTTCCAGGTGTCGCAGCCCCCAAACACCCACAGCATATCGTCCCAAACGACGCCAGCGCATTGTGACCTGCCAGTGTTCAATGCAGGCACTTCGCTCCACGTATCGGTATCTGCACGAAAATAGCCATTTTAACTAAGACCAAATAGACAGAGTGATTCCTCTTTCCCCTTCCTCAAGAAAAGCGGATTGACCGCTTTTAATTCAACAAACTTTTTGGCACATGACAAGGCTTGCATAAGACCTAAAGCTTACCTCCACTACTAATGTGAGATAGAATGTAATATAGAATTGATAATAGAATCTTGGCTATTTCCCTGGTAAATAAAAGATCTAAACTATAGCCGGTCACAAGTCGGGTTGAGAAAGAAGGAGGGTTGTGGAGAGCATACACTCGTAAGATCTTGAGCAGCCGAAAAATACGCAACACCGAGATAGGGGGCAAAATGACAATGGAAGCCACGGGAACTAAATACACCCGCAAAAAAACGACGTAGAAGGTAATGGGAATTCACTATGATTATGTTATATGTGATAAAAATAGTCAACTGTTGAAATTCGTGTAACTTAGGGCGATCCGGCTAAGCACAGGGCTTAGCCATATCCAGCAGGCCTCCCATGAACTCTCATTGCGACTCATTTGAAGACGTAAACTAAATTGTTTTGCTCTTTCATACCATGACGTCTTAAAGACGCACTTTAAGTCGTCCAATGAGCGTTCGGGATGCGTCCTAAAACATGTGAGTAAAACGAAACAGACTTATTTATAGTTCATATAACGTTGTCCTTTTCAAATACACTTCATGGTACGAAATGAAAGCAGTTGGGTTCAGGTACTGACTTTGAATTGAATCGTTATCTAAAACAAAAGTTATAATAAAATTATTTTGCTATAATCCGCGATACAGTAAATAGAAAATATTTATAGTGTTAAATACATATACATAAAATAGCACGTGCAATAAGCTTGAACTAGAACTTACTTCTAGTTCAAGCTTGTTGCACGTGTTCAGAGGTAAAATAAAGGGTGGGGATGAACCAATTACCATATAACAATGCTTGTTTGGATAATGCTTCGCTTTGCGATTTTGTCGTGGAGTTTGTTTCCTGATGATGTTTCGGTTGCGGGGTGAAACGATTGTTGAGTTTGTGATAGTGAACGTGTGTAGTGCTTGTGTATTGTGGTGGAAGTGGTGGAGTTTTGTGCATGTGTTTTTACGAATCCTGCATGTATCGGGTATAAAAAACGGATAGTCCACTATACATTTAACACTATATATATTTTCTATTTACTGTATCGCGGATTATAGCAAAATAGTTTTATTATTACTTTTGTATTATGGATCTCCGCAAAGTAACGCCTAATTCTATAAATTGTTCTTTATCTAAAAGTTCATGGTAGGCCTACAGGTCGTTGAGTGCGAAATGTCCGGACCGAAACATGGACCGAAGTCTTCTCAGGAGTACGTCATCACACTCCTAAAATAGCAAAGAAAAGAAAAATCATCTCTACCACACTATGCCGATCGCAATACCTGGAAATGCGCAGTTGACAATTTGATAAACGGTCATGATCCTCAGCAATGAGGGAATGATTGGGAAGATGATATATAAATGCATTACGATTTTTGTCGTGGAGCCTATCCTCCTGATGATGCTTCGGTTTCGGGGCGAAACGATCGTCGAGATTGTGGTGATGGGTGTGTGTGCTGCTTTTGTGTGCGTTGTTGCTGGTGAATTGCGCCTTGGGGTGCATGTGGTGGCTTGTCCTGCATGTATAAGATTTTGCCTGCTACATACACATTGGCTTTGCATGCATTCGCTTAACCCGTGCGGATTATAGCAAAGTAGTTAGTTCTGTTATATTGCTTGTAATATGGAATTCCGCAAAGTAACGCCTGCTTCTATAAATCATATATAAATGCTATTTACCTGGCATATAACGGTGTACAGCCCGCAGGCTGCGTCCGCCTGCCCATCCACCCACCACGTAGAGAGCGCCGCGTACGGGGTCTGCAGCCGCGGCCGCGTACGAGCGCGCCAGCGGCATGCGAGCGCGCGCACGCCATGAACCTCCACCCGCGTCTCCCTGAACACAAAAAAGCATCGATTTTCCTAATCTATTTTAAGGCGAATTACTGGCGAATCACTGGTTACTATTCCATCACCGAGTTTGAGAAACATATCTGTAAATAGTTTATCTCGTTGGAATTTATCTCAAAAATTGGTTGCTAACTTTTGGCAGCGCTGGCAACAGGAATATCTTGTCAGGCTACAACGAAGGCCTAAATGGTTAGCAACCCAGAAAGAATTTGATATAGGTCAAATCGTACTAATAAAAACTGATGGACTGCCACCAAGGAAATGGCACTTAGGGCGCATAGTGGATAAACATCCAGGCACTGATGGAATAACTCGAGTTTATAGTGTCAAAAGTGGAAATAACATTGTAAAATGATCGATTACCAAATTATGTTTTATACCTATAGATACGATAAGTTAATGATTTTATTTCGTTATATGTTAAATTCTAAATTTCTTTATATTTTGTATTTTTTTTATTATTAATCTCACAATTACAGTTTATTGAACGCGATAAAGTTGTATTAAATGTATTTTTTTAATGATGCATTTGGAAATCAAATATTGCTTATGAAATTTACATTTTTTTTTGTCGAAATAACATTAGTTAATGGTTGTAAAAGGTTCAAGGCCCTTTTGGTGGGCGGTATGTTTGAGTCATAACTATGGGTTTAAATGCATGTTAGTTGCAATAAATCGTTAAGAGATACGGACGTGTTTTATTTTATTACAAACTTGCTAAAGGAAAACAAGCTTTAAATACATAAACAAGTAGTATATAAAAAAGATTTAATATCAAGATAATATAATTTCAAAATAAAAATTATAGTCATTATTTTCTCACCCTTATCCCACTCTAAATTTATTTATTTATGTATCACAAGTTAATCAATAAGTTATTTAAAACAAAAATAATGTGTACTAAGGAAAGCTTATCGCTATAAACTATCTCTTCCGGCAGCTAAGAGTGTCGCGAAACATACTGGTACGTAGTATAGGTACAAATAATGTAGAAACAATAATATTAATAGAAAATTTCAACATAAAATATTACATATACTAATATATAAGTATATATAATTAATATTAATTATAATAAATTTATTCATTTAATGGGATAAGGATTAATAAGGAGATTTGAATAATATGGTTTGTTTATTGCCGGCACTTTTATCAACTTTTACAAAGTAATAAAGTAGTTATATTGACATAACTATAATAGTTAGAAATATGGTATCGCGGACTTTTTTTGTAGATATTGATACGTTCTATAATATTTTAGAACATTTTTTTATCATCAATAGTTTCCACAGCGCACGCGATGAAAGATTTTTATAACTCATTTCTTCACACCTTATTAAATTTTTATTAGGGATCCGTATTTACTGAAAATATTACAAACATATATACATACAAATCTTTCCTCTTTATAATATTAGTATAGATTAAAGCGCTAGAAACGGGGCTGACAATATTATATTACAACAAAACTATTATAATACTAAATTATAAAATTATTTTACTATAATCCGCGATACAGTAAATAGAAAATATATATAGTGCTCAATGTACAGTGGACTATCCGTTTTTACATACCCGTTACATGCAGGATTCGTAAAAACACATGCACAAACCTCCACCACCGCCACCATAATACACAATCACTACACACGTTCACTATCATTGACTCAACAATCGTTTCGCCCCGCAACCGAAGCATCACCAGGAGATAGACTCCACGACAAAATCGCAAAGCGACGCATTATCCGAACAAGCATTGTTATATAGTAGTCAGTTCAACCCCACCTTTACCTCTGAACACGTGCAACAAACTTGAACTTGAAACATTTATCTGATCTTTAATGAGGGTGCCATTGTTACGCTTAGTGATTTCTAATTGTTCCAAAATATTTAATTATAATTATAGCAAAATAATTTTATAATTACTTCTGTATTATAGATCTCCGCAAAGTAACGCCTAATTCTATAAATTATTATAATACTAATATTCAATATAATTTTTGGACAACCCCCTGGGTTGCGGTCGAACAGGGTGTAGGACGGCCGATTAATAATTATAACTCAGCTATCCGAAACTTGATTTATTAGGTTTGAGAGGTTATTAAGTTTTACAATGCACGATACGATACACAGCCGCACGCACTGCAATGAATTAATTAAGGTTCTAAGAAGAAAGAGCAACTCGATACAATCTGACGTCTTGCTTATATACAAGTACCGCGAACCAAACGATAGCGGGCATTTTTCAATGCAGCGCCATCTGGTTTGATTCGCGGTACTATCTTTCGTAAATGCGTTATCCAATTTTCAAACTGTTTTGTTGATTAAATGATTATGTAACCTATGTATATGCTCTGTACTTGTTTCATTTAACTTACATCATAGACATCAACGGAGTCCAGCTCGGTCTGTCCATCGGAGCCGCCGAACACGTACAACGCGTTCCCGAGGCGGGCGGCGGGGAACCGAGCGCGCGCACGTTTCATGTCCGGCAATTGGGTCCACTCGTTGGTACGCGGGTCGTACGCTTCGGCAGCGCGCAGGACGCGTACTCGGTCGTACCCGCCGCAAACGACGAGGCGCGGTCCCACTGCCGCCGCGCCAACCGCGCACCGCCCGACGGACATGTGCGCTAGAGTACGGCCCGCTCCTTCCGCCGACAGTCGCCCGCCGCGTGGCCCTTCCGCGCCGCCGGTACGCCACGCCGCACGCGCGGCCGCCAATCGCCCACGTAACGAAACAACAGCACGCGTTACTCCACACGCGCCCGCACGCGCCGCTATCACCGCACATTCTGATACGGCAGCATTTGACGATTGCGATTGTACCTGAACAAGCATCATCAAAAATAATTCCGGGTTTTATTAGAGTAAAACTTCTTTGTTTGACATGGGGAATAAGCTGATTAATGGGTGACGAGAACGGTAGGAACATTGTGATCTGGCAAGGCGAACGGAACTTAAGAGGAAGTAATAAGTTAGTGAAGATAGAAAGAAAGAGAGATATTTCGTATATTAATTAATGTAGGCTAGTGAGAGTTGCGAGCACACATTTTCTTTCTCTTTCTGTCACATCCAATTACGTTTCGTATTTATAAGACCCATTGCACGCACAGTACATATAGTTAGCTCCATGTCGTAAAAACGAGCGTGATTTAGACGCTCGTTTTTTTTCTTATTGACATTTTATCTTAATAACTATTATTGCTTTATATAACTGTTTAGCATAGTAATTATTATTGATATTAATATGTTTGTAAAACGACATAATCATCTATTTACAAAATCACACAAATTACATATATCCAAGAAGTACAAGAAATCGCAACAGATTAGTTTCACTCATAGACCTAAACACGAATTTTACAAACAAAATAGTCATGCAATGTGCGTCAAAATATTTAATAAGTTACATCCTAGCCTAATTGAATTACCACTCAGACAATTTAGAAAACACCTTTTTATAGTAGTGGTTGCTTTATAAATGTTTTTATAGTATACAAGAGTTTTTGCAATAAAAATGTGTTTGAGCATCTGTGTCACCGGTCATCAAGTCACCAATCATTCAATCCATCAGTCAACCAATCACGCGCCAGAACTCAACTCAACGGCTACATTCATCCAAAACCATCCCCCAAAGAAACAACGTTCACTTCCAAGCAACTTTGCAAAACTATTGTAATTTTTTCGCCAATAAATATATACGCTAATAAACATTTGGTCCATCGATCCTGGATCTACATAAACGAATCAGTAAACCTGGGAATCATAAAAGCGCTAAGGAACAGTTTAAAAGGGCAAACCAGTGTGTTCGTATTTGGACGGTTATTTAGAATTGTGTTGGGTTTGTTACTCGGATTCGCATTTGTAAGTACTCTCTCCTTTCTTACATACCACCAAAATGTCTTTTAAACCAGAAGACGCGATAAGAAATTTGGTTAAAACTCGCGGTTCAGTAAAAGGTAGACTCACGAATTTCAAAAAATACGTTAATTCTTTACAAGTGCATGAACTATCGCAGCAACAACGGGCCGAGTTAAAACTACGTTTGCAAGGGGTAACGGCTCTTTACGCAGAGTTTAACGAAATTCAAAATAAAATCGATACGTTAATTCCCGACTCAGAGTCAGAACAGCAGTTAGAAATTAGAGATAATTTTGAATGTGATTATTACAGTGTTTTGGCTCAAGTCCAGTGTAAATTAGGTGACAGTGAAGAAAGCAATAGTTCAAATTCATCAAATCTACAATGTGTTAAACTGCCGACTATATCTTTACCTACATTTGATGGTTCTTATGAGCACTGGCTCGAATTTCGTGACACCTTTTTATCATTAGTTCACAAATCCAAAGAAATTCCTAATATACAAAAATTTCATTATTTGAAATCTTCGTTGCAGGGCAGCGCGCAATTAGTGATTGATTCATTAGAGTTTTCAGCTGATAACTACACTATAGCTTGGGAAATTCTCATGAACAGATATAATAATAATCGTTTACTCGTGCACAATCATGTTAAATCGCTATTTTCTATTCAAACATTAAATAAAGAATCACCCACTTTGCTAAGAAAACTTATAGACACTATTTTGAAAAATTTACGCGCTTTAAAACTACTCGGTGAACCCACAGAATCGTGGGACACTTTAATAATCTATTTAATCGTGTCTAAGTTAGATCCTACAACAGAACGCGAGTGGGAGCAGCACAAAAGTACACTTTTATCTAGGTACGAAGACGATTCTAAGTCGTCTTTCAAAATAGACGATCTGTTAAAATTCTTACGCAGCAGGGCAGATATTTTAGAAACACTAATTGATTCACATAATAAGGCGAGCGCGCACACGAGGGTTGATAATAATAAGCGAAGTTCTAACGCACATAACAGTTATCATAAACTCAACTGCAATGTAGCTACTAATCGACCGGCACAAAAACCATCGTTTAATAATACGCGACAACAGTCTTGTTTAATGTGCAACGCGCATTCACATTCACTATATTCATGTCAAAAATTTATTGATCTAACACTGCCAGATAAATTGAAATTTATTGATGATAAGCAATTATGTGAGAATTGTTTACATTTCGGGCATACTGTAAGCGAATGTAGGTTCGGTCCTTGTAGGCATTGTACTAAAAAACATAACTCTTTGGTACATAGGGATATTACAGAGGTAAATAAACGCACGACGTCACTGCACACACTGAGTGGTGAGAGGGCGCCGGCCGCCAGCGCAAGCGCACCGTCTTCCTTTCCTCCCGAGCCCTCCGCACCTTGCCGCGATGATTCATGTCAACCGTGTTACTCGCTTCACGTAAATAGTTCGCCTGTGTGCAGTTCGAGTCAACAATTAACTAGCATTAAACCGGTTTTGTTGTCAACAGCGATTGTAAAGGTAGCCGATAACTTAAGTATTTATCATCAAGCGCGCGCAATATTAGACAGTGGTAGCGAACGTTGTTTTATATCGCAATATTTATGCAAAAAATTAAACGCAAATTTTATACAGTCCACTCAGCAAATAAAAGGTGTAGGAAATACGGTAACTAAAAGTACGCAAAGTTGTAATATTAAATTAAAATCTATGAATGATGCATTTAGCGCGCAAATCAATTGTATCATTTTACCGCAAATTACGTCATCGCTGCCTAGTGTTAGTATGTTACGCAGTCGATTTAAAATTCCGCGCGAAATACAATTAGCGGATCCCAGATTCTTCGATAGTCAACCTGTCGACATTCTTCTAGGTGCGGATTTGTTCTGGGATCTGCTACAGGAGGGTAAAATGCGGTTAGATAACGGGCCCTTCCTACAGAATACCAAATTAGGCTGGATTATATCTGGGCCTATAGAGTTTAATACGAAACAGGCTAATTACACACATTGTAATTTTACTCAGTCCTCAGACACGGATGTTTCATGTGAACAGTTACGTATGTTCTGGGAGCTTGAGGAATCACCTATCAGTCGCATGTCAGGTAATACGCGCAGTCAGGATGAGCAAGCATTTGAGGATTATTTCGTCAATATAATAAAGCGCATGAGTGACGGAAGATTTTCAGAGCCCATCCCATTAAAACATTCGCTTGACACGTTAAGTGATTCATACGCGCATGTCAAGGGTCGGTTTCTCGCTTTAGAAAACCGATTTAATCGTTATCCTACTTACAAAAAATTATACGCAGATTTTATTCACGCATATATCGACTTTGCTCATATAGGTCTTGTACAAGTTTATAATAATTCAAATTATATTTTGCCACATCATGGCGTTTTAAGCGAACACAATACTACGCGTAAGTTAAGAGTTGTATTCGACGCAAGTGCAACTACGTCCAACGGGAAGTCGCTCAATGATTTACAACTGGTCGGCGGGTCTTTGCAAAGCGATCTCTTAGCGAAAATGTTACATTTAAGAGAACACAAGTTCGTCGCGTGCGCCGTAATTGAAAAAATGTTTAGAAATATATTATTGCAACCATCCGCCCGCAACTTAAAACTAATATTAAGGCGCTATAATCCTTGCAATGAATTACAAATTTACCGCTTAAATACTATAAAATACGGGACGGCATCAACGCCATTCTTACGTTGTAGGTGCTTAAAGCAGTTAGCACACGAGTGCGACAGCCATGATGTGGCTAGAACAATGATCGTCGATTTTTATGTTGAACACTTAATTTGTGGGGACAACGATTTACAAAATTTATTACGCATTTGTCGTAAAATTACTAATATTTTACGATCAAGCTGTTTCCATAGGCGCAAATGGATTTTTAATTTTGACGTTGACGTTGACGACAGTATTTCGAAGGAACTATCGTTAAGGGAAAACGTTCAAAATAAAAATTTAGAATTAGGCTGGGTTTATCAATTGGATAATTTACATTTTAATACGCGCTATCAATCCCATGGTAACCAGCCCACCAAACGCATTATTTCATCAAGATCTTCGAAATTATTTCAATTATTCGCAGTTTTAATTATTCGCAGATGTTTATCGCTCTTAGTCTCATTTTGCTAAAAAAAATTTATTGCTAAAACTTTATTACAAAAAATTGTGGTTTTGATTTCGATTGGGATGAAACAATTCCTATTAAACCTATAATTTGGAATCAATTTATTAAACGAGAATCGCGGCACTTTCAGTGCTGTCAAGCTGCAAGATGCTACTGAAATTTAAGCGAACGTATATAAACATTTATTTACAAAGCGAAACATTTATTTACAAAATATATAATACAATTTCTTACAATATAATTTCAATTTTTTATACAATTAAATTAAAACGCATCGGTATTCTAAGGTAAATATATTTTTCAATAATAATAAAATACTACTGATTGGGTTGGTAGTCGCATTAAGTATTCCTCGCAGTTTACCTATAATAAAGCATCCAACTGCTAGGAAGTAATCATCATTTACGTGTTATTATATTGGCACGTATATAAACGTTCATTGCATGCTGCCTCGCAACTTTGTTTGTATTCGCTTAAAATTTTAGTGACCCATTGGTGGTCAAAACATCGGTCATAAAATAGTGCAGTATATGTACACGCGTGCACATATACTGCATCAAACCCTGTCGCCATTTATGGGTAAGTTACCAAAGGAACGTTTAATACTAAGATGTCCAATTTTATGAACAGATATGTATTACGCGGGGCCAGTGATCTTATTAAACCACAAAGGTAGGTAAATGCGAAAACTGAAAAGGAATATATAGCTTTATTCTTTTTGTACAAAGCATGTAATTCATTAATTAAATTTTTATTTTATAATCTCGTACGCGAGTCATTTTGGTGGTCTGTCGGTTGGAAACAGGGTGAAACTGTAAACATCACTTTCCAATTATAGTTGGTAACGCGCTTCTTCCTCTTAGCCCAGCATATTTTCTTATTAGCTGACCATTCACTGCACCTGTGCGCGCTGACTTGACTGACGTTCCACTACTTCAACTTACGCGCTATCAGGAAGTAGAACAAAACACGCACTTTTGGACACGTCTGTCAAAGGAACATGTCTATGAACTGCAGCTGTAAAGGAAATGGCGAACAAAGCGAACTAAAATTGTCTAATCAAGGAAGAAACTTTGCCACCGCTAAAATGGTCTATGGGAAACATTATGAAAACCTCTCCTGACAAAGATGGCATTGCACGAGTCGCTGAAATCAAACCTGCGAACGGCATTATTCAACGACCGTTCTCCAAGATTTGTCTGCTGCCTGAAGAGGATCTTGAGATTGGAAGATTGTAACTCTTCCAAGGCGGGGAATATGTTTGAGCATCTGTGTCACCGGTCATCAAGTCACCAATCATTCAATCCATCAGTCAACCAATCACGCGCCAGAACTCAACTCAACGGCTACATTCATCCAAAACCATCCCCCAAAGAAACAACGTTCACTTCCAAGCAACTTTGCAAAACTATTGTAATTTTTTCGCCAATAAATATATACGCTAATAAACAAAATGTATTTATACTTTAATAACTAATAATTATATTAATGAAATTTTTTAATTTAATTTGCTAAAATTGACTAAACATGTTCTAAAATTATTTATTAACATCTTCCTGTAATCCATGTTTAAAGCAAATAAATGATTTTGATTTTATATTTATTCCAATCATATATAATAAAACAGAAACTTTATTTTATTCATGCAATAGCTTACGTGTTCTTCGTCCGGGAGATGCGTAGCGGACGACCTGTCGCGTCTACGTGTATTACGTTCACGTTCCCGCTCGCGACGGTACTCCTGTAACTCGGGCGCGTCCCCACTTGCAGCGGGCAGCTCCCCGCAGTCTCGCAACGCGCCCGACCCGTCCACGAACAGTAAATGCGTACGCGAACATAATTCCTCCAGCTGTAACGCGATATACTTCACTTTATATCTGATCGATCGCTAATTGACGGGTGACAAGTTTATTGATTTAAGTTCCATCATTATTTTTAACATAAATTTGTACATATTTTGAATTTGTAAATTTTCGGTAACATACAAGGTTTTGCTTTCTTTTTCTATGGGCTACTTATTAACACGTAAGACTTTATTTGCTTAATGTTACTACTTATAATATATTGAGTTGCTAACATTTCCTATAGATGGACGCGTATACTCACATCCACGTTTGCAGCATGATGATCTCTCAGCCAGGCCAGCGCTGCATCAGCGACAGCAGCTGGAGCCTCTTCCCCGCCTTCAGCGCTCGTCTCGCGCAATAATTCAATGCGAATCAAAGGAAGCGCTGCTAACGCACCGCTCGAGCAAATTTCGTCAAACTAAAAATTTAATACGTTTAATTGAACAAAACATCCTCGAACTGGCCAAAAAATATATATTCAACACACGCCGAACTGTTCTTAGTTAATTTATTTAAATATTTAAGTACCATAAAAAACAACAAAAAATTGTCAATAAAAAAAATGTACAAAGGTCAAGTTATCCCTTTCAGAGAGTTCTTTGCCAGCTAGACTACGAAGTGATACAATTAATTTTAAAGCATTTTAGGTGCGTAAATATTAAAAAAAATGATTTATAGAAGCAGGCGTTACTTTGCGGAATTCCATATTACAAGCAATATAACAAAACTACTTTGCTATAATCCGCACGGGTTAAGTGAATGCATGCAAAGCCAATGTGTATGAAGCAGCCAAAATCTACGCACCTTATACATGCAGGAACAGCCACCACATGCACATTTTGTCGTGGAGCCTATCCTCCGGATGATGCTTCGTTTTCGGGGCGAAACGATCGTCGAGATTGTGGTCGTGGGTGTGTGTGCTGCTTTTGTGTGCGTTGTTGCTGGTGAATTGCGCCTTGGGGTGCATGTGGTGGCTGTTCCTGCATGTATAAGGTGCGTAGATTTTGCCTGCTTCATACACATTGGCTTTGCATGCATTCGCTTAACCCGTGCGGATTATAGCAAAGTAGTTAGTTCTGTTATATTGCTTGTATTAAAAAAAAATTAAATTATATCCTACGTACGTTTTCGGCAATGTAGGCATCGAGTTGTGCGCGATGATTGGGAGCGAGATCGGGCAGTCCACGCAGCGCGAGGCAGTCACTGGGCGTGATGTGTCGCAGAAGGCGTTCGGCTAAGTGCACGCGTACTGGTTCTATACGCAAACGCGTCGCGGCGCAGTACACGCGGCGGGCAGCTGCCGCATCCCGCACGCCCAATCGTCCAGTGTATGCGTACTCGACAAGCTCGCGTAGAGCTTCCGCGTCCACACCAGACACGCGAACAGTCACCGGCGCCCCCGCTGCCGAAGGGGCGCTCAACATCGTGAGAAGACATGGAGACACCGCGGCCAACACTGCACGATGGGCTGCCACCTATTTGTTACATATCGACTGTGAACTGGCAAATTGTCCTATCTTATTTTTGTTAACTTATCAGTACGAAGAAAAAACGTGATTATTAATACATTCGCAATAATTTTAAAGAAATAAAAAAACAGTTGGCTTTAAATATGTTTATTTATTTACAAAATTTCCAGTAGATAATACATGTTGATACGGTAAATGATGGGCAGTAGTACCCAATGCCGTTAAAAGGTGTTTTGGCTTAAAATTGAGATAGGACATATGCCGGTTCACAGTCGATATAAGTTTTAACTGACAGCAGACAGCTATGATAACTGGGCAGTGCAATATGCAATACAAAAATTACCGAACCCAAAAATAAGTAATGTTTATCCACTATATATTAAATAATCTAATCTAAAAAGGTCATTTTTAAAAATTAGCGACAAATATAATATGGATTTATTAGTTTTGTTTTGTTGGTCATATATCTATTATTAGCAACATTCAGTAAAAATCAAGGTCTTTAGTTCCGAGTTATGAAGGACTCATTTGTTGTTACAGGTGTCCAAAGCACGATGGTGTATTCTGCGATATTTTTATGGTATAGGAAACAGATGAAGTTGCAGTGTGTGAGATATCCAAAAAATATAAACAACGCAGATATGGGTAACGGGAAGCGAACTAACATTGTGGGGATTCTATCAGTAAAAACCATAACACTATATTATCATGAAATATAATATTGGCATGACATTTAATCTAAAGTCAGTAAATAGATGTTATGAACAAAACGAAACAGTCCAATCTCTATCTATACTTATTATAAAACAAAGTCCCAAAAAGCTGTCTGTCTGTATGTAATCAGTTTCCTCAAAATCTACTGAACGGATTTTTGTACGATTTTCACCAAAAGATAGTGCAATACTTCCGGATGGTTTAGGTAAATAGTACGTATCGGTATTATGTAAATTGTGATGAAGAGATCGCGCAGTTGTTAGAAAACTTGCTTGCTGGGAGCTTTAGTCATTTTTTGCTGCCACGATATAAAGATGGTCTTAAAAATTTCAATATAAACGGTCCAGCCGTTTCGGTGACTATAAGGAACACATATACATACTTTCTCTATTATATATATTATATAAGATTGCTAGATAACATACTTCCTCGCCGGCCGCCGCTAAAAGCACGTCGTAATGCTGTCGCGCTTTACGCAGTGAATTCAACGCAGCAAGAGTTCTTGCCGGTGCTTCTGGGTCATCCAACAACAGTTCTTGTTCTAGCGCGCTTGTCTCTTCTCCATCGCTGTCATCAGAACGCGACGCAGATGATGTTGCGCCTCCTGCAACATTTCAAGTGCCTCCTGATCAATAAAAGTAGTTTCCTTTTTTCTCACACCTCTACTTTTTTGTCGAGAATTGTAGGATTTTACTCGCAACGCGCTGCTCCAATGCGAATTGGTAGGTTACACATATCTGAAGGCTCCAGAGATATGGAGATTGCCTTAAGATATTTACAAAAGTAATATTAAAACTACTTTGCTATAATCCGCGATAAAGTAAATAGAATATATAATGCTAAATGTATAGGACTATCAGTTTTTTTCATACCCGATACATGCAGGATTCGCAAAAACATGCACTAACCTCCACCACCGCCACCACAATACACAAGCACTACTCACGCTCACTACCACAAACTCAACAATCGTTTTTCCCGGCAGCCGAAGAATCATCAGGACATATACCAATAGACCCCACGACAAAATCGCAAAGCCATTTAGCATTATAAATATTTTCTATTCACTTTATCGCAGATTATAGCAAAATATTTTTATTACTACTTTTGTATTATGGATATCCGCAATGTAACGCCTAAATTTATAAATTATTCACGATTCACGACAAATATTAAGTAGGCGCATAAGTTTTAACGGAAAAACTCATTGGTATGAACCGGTGATTCCACAAAAAGATTTATACGGTCTCACCGTTCGGCTTTCTCGGCGGACCAATAAAATTATAATTAAATAAATTGTCAAAAATGAGTAATTGTCCAAAACTTTGTCAAAAATCTGTTATATATAATTTGAGTTACGTAATTTATTTGTAACTGATGCAATAGTATAAAAATTTGCTATGCTATACTATGTATTTATATTTAGAGTCTTATCGGAGTCAGGCAAATCATGTGAGGGTTAGATATACATCTAAAATAATGTATGCGACACCATGCAATTCTTTGTGCGACGACACATTTTTGTAGAACTTTATACACAACTGTATTGTAACTTCAAATCTTAAGGTTACTTTCCCTTATGGCTAATAAATCGCAACATGATTAATAAAACTGAAGATAGAAGATAGTAATGTATCCGATATTTGGGAGTAGGTCAAAGATGTGAGCCAGAATTTATCATAGGAAATTTTGGCGCCAAAAACATATAAAAACCTAACTGTTGCCTGTTCGATGCGATACACATTAATCTAATCTTTTGCTTATACGAATGCAATAAGGATGCAAGAAATTTGAAGGCATAGTTAGATTTCTAATGAAAAGCTCTTCGACTAATCGGCAAAATTGAACTTAAAATTTCATAATGAAAAATGCAACAATGACAGTTATCACTAGATTTCGAAATAAGTTTCTGTTATTTAAGGAATGAAATGAATTGTACCAATAGTTAAATAATATTAATTAAATATAAATTAAAAAACAATATTCTATTGCGTTAATTGAAACAGTGAATTTTAATACCTTTCATGAATATAATCATGTTTAAAGTAATCCCGATTTAATAAACAACACAAATCCCACTTTAGTCTTTGTTACACGGATTTTATTACGGAGAATTGTTGTACACAATAATTGGAAAGCAAATTAAACATATCGAAGTCAGTCTTCTTTCAGTTAACCTATAAAATTATTGAAGTATTTTTAAACATTTATATGCATAGGAATTAAAAAAGAGGATTATTGTTATCAACCGATAACAAACGAGTACATAAACATATCAGATACCTTGCCTTATTATTAAGATAATGTCATAGACTTTGCGTAGGAAATTGCTGCAATATAATATGCTAGGTATTGTATAATGATTGCATAAGACTTAATATACGACCTAGTGTGAAGTGCCTTAAGAGAATACAACATCATTTACGCGGAAAAATCCAGCCAAAATTAAATTTTATCTGTGAAATATATAAATATATGTATTTGTGTTGGTGGAGGATCGTAATTGTCATTTATTAAGTGATCCGGAAATGATAAAACAGATTTAGATAAAAACAAATCTTTATCAGGACTCTCTCAGGAGTAGTTGGCTATTGGGGTATGGCTGTATATTAATATAAAGCACAGTATATTAATATAAAGTTTGGTTTATTTATTGTATTCCTCAAATTTGACAATTCAAATATAGTAAGTGTAAATGCGTAAGAAAATTGGAAATGCCAATGAAACCAGACTGTACTGTAATAGAAACAGGGAAATCGTAGAAATTCAATTTCACATTCTCAAACTTCCAACATTAAGTGACAAACAACTTAAGTTTAGAAACTCCTAAACTTTTTTGTCAGATATTTAAAGTAAAGGTGGCATGACGCAAAGGGATTGAGTTGTACTCAGTCACGATTACAGAGTTTTAATGATTTAACATTTATTTTACTAGCCTGTTGGCGCAGTGAGTAGTACCCTGTTTTCAGCTCTACGGGTCGCGGGTTCGATTCCCGCCAACATTTTCTATAAACAATTTGTTGGTTCTTTGAGCCTGGGTGTATATTTGTATTTAAGTATGTATATAAAATGATATATGTAGTATATTTACCAGTTGTCTGTCACCCATAACACAAGTATTAATTTACTTACTTTGATTTTTTAATTACAGAGTTTCAATGATTTAACATTTATTTTACTGGCCTGTTGGCGCAGTGAGTAGTGACCCTGTTTTCAGCTCTACGGGTCGCGGGTTTGATTCCCACCAACATTTTCTATAAACAATTTGTTGGTTCTTACTTTGGGGACGGACGACCGTGTGTGTAAGTGTCCCATATATTTATTTATTTAGGAGAACTAGCATTAAATATCAGCACTCCGAAATGATGGTTCGAGACAGCGGCTTAGCACAAGGCTGCCTGTCCACTGGAGCGGAGCGAGGTAGCGGAGTCAAGCAAAGGAGTAACGCGGAGCAGAGTTGCGTAGTGGAGTGGTGAGGCGGAGCGGAGCGAGGTGTTGCAGAGTATGTTTTTAATATGCAGAGCTGAGTCGCGGGTACGCGACGAGGCATTTCATCTTCCGGTAGCGGTTGATTGCCTAAATGCGCGCGCGTCTATACCTACACTTTCTTGCTAGTTTCGTTTCGCCGTTCCGTTTTTCCGCACCGCTTCTCAGTTTTGTATGAATTTTAAAATATACGTTCGTCTTCCTGTCCTCTTAAGAGCAGCGGAGATTTGTGCAATTCTATTGGTTAACATTTGTACGTTTTTCCGCTCCAGTGGACAGGTAGCCAAATGCGCTAAACTCACTGTAGCGTAGTGGAAGCGCATGTAAAATTCGAGCAGACATCGAAAGGTTGTAAGAGTTAAAAGAATTCGTTCGCCAAACACATTAAACAGTCAGTATAGTTTGCGTTTTCATTGCTGTCACTTTTATTTTATCAACTACTAATAATTGGAATACCTTATTTTGAGTCAAACATATATGTTTTGAAGGCCTTGAATTTACGATAATATGTGTTAAATTCATTAAAATGTATTAGAATCTAGAATATAAAATTTCCTTCATACATTTAAAACCGGTTGGGCAATTCGATAACAGCGGCAAAAACATAATTGCGTACTATACTTATGCAGGCATGTGTCACAGAATGCCTCGAACTTTGTATCACTGATCTTATATTTCGATGATGATGATTAGGTTTTTTTACGAGACGATCAAAAAGCGCTTGTTGCCTTCAATAATTGACACTTCGGAAGTGTAATTTGTACTTGAAATACTCGTTAAGAACGTCATTGCTTCATTACTTTAATCTATCGAAAACCGGTTATGGATAAAAAATATACCACGCCTTGTAAGAATGCGACTAATATATCGAAGGATGACTATTCAAACCTAGTGCTGCGTATGTTAAAAAATTATATACTTCGTTTATTTTCGCATAGCGTGAAACGGGCAGCTTGAGGAGCGAAATCTATTATTCTCGCTTAAACTATGCGCCCACGTTTTGACCGGTGCGGTAGTTTATATCTGTAAAATATTGATAGCAGAAAAACTTTTCTTCGATTACGTACATTGAGCTACGTTGGTGTATGTTAATTATGAAGATCTATAAGTCACGAGCTCTGTTTGAAGTACTTCTGCGTGATTAAATAAATATTAAATTTCTGAGTGACTAAAAGCGAGATCCGTAAAAAAATTAAGTAGCGTCCTCTTATTATCCCACTGCTGGGCATGGCCCAACACACTACTTCAATGCGGAGTGGTAGGTTACATATATCTCCAGAAGTTTCTAGAGATATGCAGGTTTCCTCACGATATTTTCCTTAAGCGAGAAGCGTGTGATAAATAGCTAATATCAAATAATAATAACTAAATCTTACTTTAGACTTAAACTAAAATCTTATTTATTTAACATACAACAATCGTTTTTACGTTAAAATATATGTTAATTTTATTTATATGTTGCACACTATATATGTATGTACATACCAATCTTCATATTCTCGGTAAGTTGTGCCAGTAGATGGGGTTATCTATTCCACCGAATATTTGGTTGGTATGCAGAATTACTGTTTTATAATTATAAAGTAAAATATTTATGATATTTATGTGCGCTGGATACTAATACCTGTCATCGTAACCCCTAGGGAGGCCACTGAAAATCAGCGTAGGGCTCACTGTCCTTTTCAGTCTGAGTGGTTATCCTATTTCTTTCTCTTCACACCGCTACACAACGTAATTTAATAGTCTTCAAACTGTTTTTATTTTATTTACTTTTTTTTTGTTTTATTTATGTTAATTTCTATCTTTTTAATTTTGTAAATTTAATTGTACTGTGTGTAGAAAAGAAATAAAGAAATTCTATTCTATTCTATTCTATATCAATTAGGCACCTAAGTTTAAATGGAAAAACGCATTGATGCCTGCCCAGGATTTAAATCCGTGACCCCCTGGAAAGAGTCACACGGTCTCACCGCTGGGCTATCACAGCTGTATCCGATAGATAGAGATCCGTCGAAGAACAAAAATGACAATATCGGTTATTGGCATGTAGCTAATCGTATGGCGATAATGAACTTGTAGTGGTGAAGGGCGGCACATACTTCGAAGAAACTAAGGTGTTGGATTGGACGCCTGCACGGAAAATCTATCTTTGGTACACCTTCTATTTGGAAAGGTTACACAAGGAGGCGCTGCATCGCCACAAGATTATATGCGATGAAATTCCATAGACACCTTACGCAAACAGTGGACTCGTCTAATGATGAAGGAAAAGTAAGGAAGAAAGGTTAAGGACCATCGCAATATGTAAGCTATTGTTTTTAATTATGTAAACTTGTTAGTGTTTTGACTACCGCTTATATGTTGCTGTAATTGTAAATTGTAATCTTCTAGCTGCTAAAGATATAGCCTAAGTACCACAACTACAATAAAACATATAAAATCTCATATTTGCTTTATACATATATCATTATATTACGGCAATTACGACACAGACCTATTGTTGAATAATGTGTGTAAGTGACATTTAGTAATGGTTTGACAATTTTCTCTCATACACTTTATGTCGTACAAACAAATGAATAGTAACTTCACTATATCATTGTTCCATTATTTAACTTCCGTCTTTGAATAATAAACTTTTAGTCTTAACCTATATCAGTTATTACTCAAACTGCAACGCAAGATCCTGTTGGTTCAAATTGGCTACACGATAATTTAACCAATTGATTCTCGTCTAAGTATTATTAATGCATGTCTTCAATCATTTGAATTCCATCGTTCGGAAATCAAAACGTCTCTTGTAACGTATGATACATACATAATTGTAACAGACACTAAAAATATCGGAATAGGAAATAGTCAAATATAAGTCTGTCTTGATGTTAATACCGGAAGCGAGGTTCTCGAGTGATCAATAACGAGGGTAAGGACTTTTTATGTGAGTGGGAATTGCCTTAAATAGTGAAACTTGACGCAATGAGAGGGATCCTGATGAGATTTCGTCGAGAGTCTGTCGATTGTCGTCGTGAACGTAATTTCTAATAAAAGTGTATTTTTGAGTCGATTAGTGAAGTCAAGCTGAAAGCGAATAGGTAATTAATACAAGTTTAATAGTGAGAAAGTGAAGATGTTAGGACCCAAGACCTTCTGGGCTCGTTTTATAATAATATTTTTTAATAGAATTCATAATACGCAGCTAGCTTTTACGACATTTACAAACGGAATAGAAAGGAAGCACATTCGTATACAATTTTACTGAGAACAGAGTACAGCTAGTCTAAAAACTCCGTCCTGAGGGTGCCTTCTGAGCACAGACCCTGATCAGGGCAACTCATCACATAAAAGCTTGGGCATACGACAGTGATAGTATTACGATTGTACACTTGCCTGCCAATTGTAACTATTGTCACAATTTCTACAGGGACGTATATGATTAGAGAGATCTATACCGAAAAGTCTGTATATATCGACTGAGTACACGAGTACCTAAGTCATAATGTAATCTATTATGAATACTTTTCATTTATCAGATATTTCGACAGACACACATGGCCGTGTTCACTAAAATGAAATACACGATAAACGATTTTTGCTTGCTATTGATTTAAACTCTCGCATTCTCATTATAGAATAGTGTTGTATATTTATCTAATACATATTTCAACTCTACGCAAATTTTCATGGCTAAATTGATATTGGCGGAAAGGATAAACTGTTACGGATAAGCAAACTCATTTGAACTAATGAACTTGACTTTTATTTAATTCGAGATGTCCTCGGAGACAAACAATATCTGATCACGATGTTTAATTAGATAAAGAGCGTACGGTCTGAATTATACGGTGAAACATTAAAATACTAAAGATGTATTGCTGCCAACGTATTATAAGGAAATAAACAAGTAATATTGCTAAATACTTAACATTCTTAAGTATTAGTAGCATTCATTAAATATACATCACTCATGCCCTGTAATAGTGGATCAACTCAACCAAACGTGTGTTTTGGACCAGGAAGACGTGTAAATGTTAAATTTTCATTTTTTTCATCAGCATTGCTAGCACAACTTATAATTTAATATTAGGCCGTTCGTTTAAGAAAACTAACGCATTTTTTGCATTTTGGTGTAGCAATGAAAACTTGCAGACCATTTAGGTATCTTAAAACATTATTTTTTTGGTCATGCAACTATTGTAGCCCATCGGGCTATAATTTAACAAAAGCAATAATGACAATATTTGGATATAATTAGCGATTAGAGAAAATCTACGAACGTTATAGTGCAGTCGTTTTACAAGTCCTATGTTTATAAGGTATGAAAAAGAATAGTATACTCTACGTAGCTTTAAATAGAGTTTTTCTAAACGCGGATAATAGGAAATTAATATTATCATTATCTCGTATTATGGGACTTCACAAAGTAACGCATAAGTTTTAAAAAAAATGACCATATACGAGTTTTTAAGTTGCTTATTTTGGTGTGGCCGCGTTTTGTGGGAAGGAAATGGGCCGGACACTACCAAAAAATGAACCTTACCTTGTTAGATGTTTCATAATTATTACTGCATGGAATTTATATACCTGACCTCCTTTTTCCTTTAAAACAAATGATAATACTATGTATCTATCGACACAACAAAGTGAATACTGAATAAACTTTCTATAATTTGCATTGAACCTGACATGGTGTATAATAACCCCGTCGTAACATGAAAATTAGAAATAAGGTAACTATATATTTCCAATTTTTCACACTTAAACTTATTTCTCAAACACGATTACGGAACTTAAAGATATGTTTAATGATAATCTTTGTATTGAGCTTTTCCTATAAAACTTTATTTATTTATTTATTTATATTTATATTTAGACGTAAACTCTATAAGAACCTTTGGCATAACTAAAAAAGCGCAATCACAAATGATTACGTACTCAAGCACCCAGTTTTTGATGCAGTTTCTGCACGAATTGCCTTAATATGGTTTCCCTCTAGATAGCCTTAAGGCTAGAGGCTACCCTTTAACAGAGTATGATGGTACGCTAAGCGCGACCTCGCGTCATGTTACAGTTGAAATCTTTTTGTAATTGACTTTGCAAAAACCTTGAAAGTTGTTTATGCGACTACATTGATTTCCAGTTGGCGGCATCGAATCTATTAGATTTATTGAAACGACACAACGTCATCAATAAAAAAACATTGCGGAACAAACTAAACTTCGATAAATTAATTCCTCCAAAGAAATTACGCTGTATTTGTTAACATCTATAAGTAGCGAAATTAAATTTGTAGCAATGAATGATAAAGAAACAACATTATCAATAAATCAAACAGAACTAGGTTCATATATATACGCGTAACGAACAGTAAATATATTAATAATAATCACAATGTAGAGATATGTACATAAGTCGGACTTAGATAAATAGGTTTAGGGTCGGTTACTTGTGGTGACTGTCCTGCATGTATAAGGTATGTGAACGTTACCTCCTTCATACACTTAGCATTACATAGACTCTTAACAAACGCGGATTATATCAAAATAATTCTATGGCACCTTCTGTAGTGAAGCCTTCAGAAGCTTTGAGAAGCTTTGGTTTTTGTCAAGTATATTCAAGAACAATTTTCGGAAGAGTGCATACATATATGCACTATTACGAAAATTGTTTAGTTCATTGCCTTAGCTACCTATAGTGACAGATGAACTTTTAAGCATAACATTTGATATAAATGTATCTCTCAATTGCAGAAGTCTTAAGACCTGCAAAATTCATTAGCTGACTGGATGAAATCCGATTTACTCAAGATCTCATTTAATAAATTCTGGCTCTCTCTGGATATAAACAAGCCACAATATGCTACCTAATATAAGTTGTAATATCCAGTTAAAAGTTGGACATAATTAACTTGATGGCCCAAGTGATGAGAGATGTATTCTGCCTTTACCTTAAAAATGGTTAAAAGCTGTGTTAGCCCAGCTGTGAGACTGTGCAACTCTTTCGAGGAGGTCATGAGTTCCAGTGAGCTTTTCTATTAGAACTTATGTGTCTAATTCGTATTTGCAATTTATCACACGCTTTTTAATGACGGCAAATATCATGTGGAACCTGCAAATCTCTAGAGAATTTGGGGAGAAGTGTCAACTGCCATCTGCATTGGAGCAGTGTGTTGGGTCCAAGCTCCAACCCTCCTCTCTATCAAAGGAGAGAAGAGGCATATGGCCAGCAGTGGTAAAGTAACAGGCTGTAACTTTACCTTAAAAGTTCTACACATCTCAATTATATACAAAATTTTATTTTAACAAATTTTTGGAGCTTTTCAACTTAGCTTTGACATAAAATTTTTCAAGAAAATCACACTCCAAAAGGGCTTTGTAAGTTTATAATACATTTGATTAGAATTGGTAATAAGATATAATTTATTACATTTGGTAGTTACTTTGTAATCAATGTAGCCAAAACTCTTTAACACTCATTATAATGAATAAAATATAACATGTATGTAAGCATTCAACCTTCAGCTTGTAATTTTACAAAATGAAAATATTTCAATAAAGCTTTTATGTAAATCTGCTACTTCCAAATGATACTTTTGATTGATGGGCAGATTTTTAACTGTATATCAACACTGTTCAAGCAATATTAATAAATTGTTGCACTAGATTTAAGAAACATGGCTGATTCTTCATTCATTCTATTAAAAACAAATTATAGAGGTAGGAATTTCAATAGCTATTGTCATACTAGTCAGCCAGGTAAAGAATGCAAGTATCAGTTTACATTATGCACAACAATCCAAAATTAGTTAGTGAAACATAGAATTGGTTAAAATTCTTAGCTCTACATATGTATTAAATTAACATCTTGATAATTTCTTTGTCACTCTTATATCAACACTATAGGATTCACATATTGTGATTTAATATTTGTCATATTTATGTAAATATGACATTATAAACGAACATTTTTCGTTGATAAATAAAACTATAGTTATAGTTAGCTATAGTTAAGTATAGCTATAGTTAATAGTCATCTAGCAAATGATGAAAAAATGATTTTAATCTTTGATTCTATAGTAAATTAGTAACATACCATCGCCGTTCCTGTACTCGTCACGAGGCATCATGATGCCGGTTTATCGTGATGAAAGATTGACGGGTGTGCAGTCGCCGCCGGCTCAGCGCCGTTACCGCACCCGCGACCTGCACACACCACACAGCGGTGAGCGCACTGCCCGCTCCGTCTTCTGAACGCCGGCCAAGCCGACCACTAACCAGATTACACTAGAGCACGCGGCAGCGAAGGTCGCGACGTAGATCGAGTCACATGGCTCGCCAGTACGACCCTCGCCCGCCGCCCCACAACTCCACAAACACTATTAAATTAAACATATGTATTACACGCTATCTGCGGACAGCCTTCAATCCGTATGAGAGCTTTGTGGAGCCACTACTAGCTGCCACTTATCTTCTTGTACTGTGCTCCACGCATACGCGCCGCATGCGTTTTGTTTTGAAATGTAATATAAATAAAGTAAAGAATGTTTTGAATGAAATTGACAGCTTTGTCAAGTAGGGATGTTGATATGAAATGAATAAGATAGTCAATGTTTGAATCGATTATTTCACAGAACATCGAGATAGAAAAAAAAGAAATTTATGGATAAAAGATTTAATTGTAATAAAATATTTCTTAGCAATCAAATAACGATTCGGGTGCCAACAACTACATCAGGTTTGACAAGGCTACAAAAATATGTGAGGCGATTGAAATTAGCCGTCACTCGAATTTTAATAGAGACTGTGGATGGTCACTGCCCCCAGCGTGGAAACCTATTTTTGGCACTGCTAGTTCTACTAAAAAACTGCTAGAACCAGACACCAAACTTCTTCCGTGCATCCGATGACGAAGACCTGAGTAGCAACCAGGACTTTATAGAAGACGCGCGCGGCGCGACCACCGCCGCCAATAATCCCTCTCCCCGTCCCAGCCACTCATGAGTCGCGCCCAGCGAGCTACTACACGCAGTTCCCGACGAGTAAAGAGCTCATGAATAAAAGCCAGGTAAAACGTAAAAGAACGTGAGTATAGCTGGTCTCTCAACATTAATTATGCATAAATATATCAAAATATACATTATGAAAAAAAATTCGTAAACCAATTTATTTCTAAAAGTTTTAATAACTTTGCCCCTATATCAGTAATAATTATGTGGATAAAACGGTTATTAATTAAGTAATAAAGTGTTCATTATAAAATCATCATTAACTCTATGATCATATATAATATTTAAATATTATATACGATCATATATCATACCGCAGTTATGTGACATTAAAACAAAGGCAAAAAATACTTGGAAGTAATATATTTATTTATAGGTATACTTTTATAAAAGTAAAATGCGAAAACGAAGAATTTTATTGACTTTCAATCTTTTCACTTTTTGTTTCTGGATTAATTTTTTTTTCAAATCGATCTGGCTTAAGGTAGACCAAAATTAATGTAAAAATCGATTTTTAGGGGGAGTACATCTCTTTACAAATATGAAATAATAAAATAATTTGTAGCATTTCCATATGAATTAATGAACAGTAATTTTTCGATTTCACGAGACTTCTTCAATGTTCTTTTTATCTTTTGTTATAGAAATAAGTTAATTATTTTAAGCTCTATCTCATTTAAAACTTTATTTCTAAAATAATTTCGTATTAAATACGCCATTAATTTATTAACTTATTTTGTTTTTATACATATTATTCATTATACATTCTACTACATTGCTATAAATAGCATACAATAGGTTCGACTTAGAATGGACTACGCTTAATGTATTTTTAAGTAACTAAATTGCCAATTTATTTCTAATCAAGTCAATTGGTACATAAACGAGTCATTCCAAACTTGGAAGCAAAACTCATCTTAATATTTTAAATTTCAATTGTAAAAATAATTGAGCAAAATTATGTCACTTTATTTGGGCTTCTTAGTTTTTTGCCGGTGATAAGTTTAGAAAAAAACCTGAGTTGAGCATATTATAGTTTCAGTCATCTCGGTTACACCTAGAATTAGCCTGTATTTATGGCTTAATATAAGCCCTAAATGAAGTATGAAGACTTACCTACCAAAATATTTGATTTATAATTATTTAGATAGATTCTTGATAATTGTTGTTTAGTATAAAAAGCCTAATTATAGTATAAAAATACTTATTTAATTTCAATTTTGATCGCGTATTGTGTATATACATCGTACACCAGTTGCCGTCAATGGTAAATGCTTATATTAGTATAATGTTTTTGCCGAAGCCACTCAAAATATTTCGTTATATTTTTAAAAGGTTTACTGATTTGAAGAGGTGACGACTCGTCATTGACGATAGATGAGTGCGTGATTTTTTTGTAAATTTACAATTTATGATGCTCTAGGCGGAACATAATATCGTACTGAACCTTGAAATTGAATAGTTCAGTTTTATACATCAGATAAAACTGGCCTATTTACATCGGAACAACGTAGTGGATCTTACTCTTTATCTTCACTCCAAGGATTTAGATGCTTTCGCTTAGTAGTTAGTAGTGAGACTGTAACAGACCGATAAGGCCCGTCTAGTTGAAGTGATGGGTTTTGAATACCAATCAGATTTCGTCTTTTTAACATCTTACCACTTTGGTACCGGGCCCAATAATACTTAGAATAATTACAATCATATCAAATCAATCTTTATTAAAGTAAGCCTTTTACAAGGATTTTGGAATTGTCAAGGATCAATTATATTTAATGAATCTACAGATAAAATATACTGTTTCTATCCTTCTTGCTTGACATAGGCCCCACTATAGGATCAAACACGTTGCTCCAATTTGATGGTAGGTTATATATCGCCTCTTTACAAGAACAACGTGACATCTCATAAAAACGTTTTTTTATATTTTTTGCTTATTTTCATAAAGCACATTAATAACCTTAACAATTGCAGAGTGATTTGCGTTGTACAGGCCATAAAGAAAGATAATAATTTAATTGTTTTTCTACGTTAAATTATCAATATTTTTAAATTTATCAACGTTTAAATGTTCGAAATTGCTCTCCAGTAAAGTTGTGGTTTGACAGATATCACGTTGTTCTTGTAAAGAGGCGGTATATCCTCAGAAGTGATAAATAGCAAATATAAATCTGCTTCAAAGCTTAAATAAGTCATTGGATCATGGCTATTTGATCCTCTAATCCCCTATAAAGAGTCACACTGTCACTGTAGAGGGATGCTACTAGAGTGATACGAAAAAAAGTAAAGTAAAGTAATGGCTTGTTACTATGCCCACTGCTGGGCTAAGACCTGTCTCCGTTTTTGGGGAGAAGGATTGGAGCTAAGACCTACCACGCTGCTCCAATGCGGATTGGTAGCTTACACATATCCCTAGAATTCTCTAGAGATATGCAGGTTTCCTCACGATGTTTTCCTTCACCGAAAAGCGTGTGATAAATTGCAATTACCAATGAGACACATAGAGAGATGCTACTTGAGTGATAGGAAAAAAGTAAAGTAAGTAAAGTAATGGCCTGTTACTATGCCCACTGCTGGGCTAAGAACTGTCTCCGTTTTTGGAGAGGATTGGAGCTAAGACCTACCACGCTGCTCCAATGCGGATTGGTAGCTTACACATATCCCTAGAATTCTCTAGAGATATGCAGGTTTCCTCACGATATTTTCCTTCATCGAAAAGCGTGTGATAAATTGCAATTACCAATGAGACACATAAATTTTAATAATAATAGACACTCATTGGTGCCTGCACGAGGTTTGACCCCATGTCGTCTCTAGAGAGTCGCACGGTCTCACCACTAGGCTATCAAAGTGAAAATAAAAGAACTTTGTATAAAACTATTTATTCAATTAATTTGAGTCAAGCTCTGCTTGCGTTTGCAATAGGAGTTTGGCGAGTGCGTGCCTCGCACCCAGATGAATGTTGGTGAAGCCTCGATCGCGTTCTCTTAAAAGGCATGCGAAATGAGCCTCGCCGATGGGGTCAGTTGTGGCGTTCTGCGGTGGTGGCATGGGATTACAAGGACTACAAGGGGTAGGGCGTGGTGGTAGGAGCAGTGCAGGCTCAGGTGCCCGGATGCAGCGCAGCTGGGTTGCCGCCAACACATCCGCCGGTTCCACATCTTTACCGCCTCCACGTTGGCGCCAGGTTTCGTAACCTAGAATCAAGAGACCCAAAAGCGTCTCACATTAACATATATCGACTGTGAACCGGCAATATCTCCTATCTCGATTTTAAGCCAAATCACTTTTTAACGTCATTAGGTACTGCTGCCCATCATTTACCGTCTCAACATGTGTTATCTACTAGAAAATTTGTAAATAAATAAACATATTTAAAGTCAACTGTATTTATTACACAAAAACTATTGCGAATATATTAATAATCACGTTTTCTCTTATTCCTGAAAAGTTGTCAAAAATAAGATAGGACAATTTGCCAGTTCACAGTCGATATACTGATATTTATAATTTTTTTAATGGTTCTGTTAAAATTCTTCAAGTGCAAATGAATATATTTGCACTAATTAGCAGTAATGCCACAAAAAAAAACAAGTTTAATGTTGACGTTTCGAGTAGCGGAATCATTGCAATAGGAACTGCAATTTAAGCCCGCTGGTCGATCTGATTTTTGTGATGGAGAAATTTGAAGGGATGCTACTATTTTACCTTCTATTTATTTTTAATTTATATATATATTTTCTTAACCTGCTATTTTTTTTTCTTTCTTTTTTTATGTCATTATGTATGTACAATAAAGAAATAAATAAATTTATTTCAGGACTACAGTCCACGCGAACGTAATCGCGGGTAAAAGCTAGTATAATTATAAACCAGATTTTTTTAAAGAAGGATCAAAAAGCACCAATCAAATTACCTTCAATCACACTAATATGTTAGATAACTAAATAAAGTCACTTACCGCCGTACACCTACCTACCACACGTGCGGTATCCGGCTGAGTAGAATAGACCACCCTCATTTCTTACCGAGGTGTCGTAAAAGGCGACTAAGGTAAGTTGACTTCAGGCAGGCGGCCGGTCGTAAAATACGTAGCCAAATCACTTGACAACGTGTTTGTAACATGTTGTGTCGACCCCACTTAGAGTGGGATAAAAGCAGGAGGATGATGAAATGCAATAATAATAGCATGCGTGCAATATTAACAATTATAACTTAACAATTATGTGTTATGTATTTTAACTGGTTTCCGTCGAGAAAAAATCTTTTTTAAGCCAATATATTGGCCCAAATGTTTCAATTGTTGTAAATTTCACCAATATTGCTCAATATTGGGATAGGGGCAGGAGGATGGTGATGAACTAAATAAAGTCTAGAACTAAATACCTGTGACGTAATCCTGTTTGTAGAAGGAGATGATAAGAGGGGCCGATCTCGTTGGAAATCGGCCAGTATTCTGCGTGGGCTTAGCGCCGGCCGCGTCCACGAAAAGGGGGTTCGCGAACTGGGCGTAACGGGTGAACGGTAACGGCAAAAACCACTGTTCGCCGCCTATTGTGTTCATTCGGACCTGACAAATAAATACTAGTGTTAGCAATTTTAACATTTATATAATAACTAGCGGCCCGCCCCTGCTTCGCACGGGTATAAAATATATAAGTATAGGCTGTCACTCAGTGAAAAAAATGATTAAAATAGATCCAGTAGTTTTGATTTATTCATTACTGCCCGCGGCCCGCACGCGTTAAATTTGGAGTAAAACAATTCCCCTTTCCCTATACCATGAAGATTTCCTGCTATCTTTGGAATATCTTAATTCATATAATACATTTTACCTAGTTCCTTTTTACATTTTTCTCTATGTATTTTATTTTTACAAATAAGTCGCTGCTAAATTATAAGTGCTAGAGGGCGAAGCGCGGCCTCCGATGCGCTATTTATAGGCACGCGCCGCATATTAAATCTGTAATATCTTCGAAAATATTCATTTAAATTACATGCTGTAAACGGCCATAATGATCTATATGAAATCAACAATGTATTTAAGGTACTTAATTGGATAAGTATTGATGCTGTATTGCTTAAAATTACTTCGGAAAGAGGGCGTTATTTTTCGTAAAAAGTAAATGACAGAAAAATGCTATTGTGGGTTATCCATAAGAGATAGACATATACCCTCGCGGAGTTTTCTGTAGACCTTTTTAAGGTGTACAAATTTTTAATACATTATTTTGATAAATCTTGTAGTGTTCAGCCTGCGTTTGCAATGTAAGCGGAAAAAAATGTAATTATTTACGACATCACGTTAGAAACCTCAAAAATTACAGTATTTCTCTACTCCATATTGACTGTTATTGTACATATAAACCTTCCTCTTGAATCACTCTATCTGTTAAAAAAAACCGCATCAAAATCTGTTGCGTAGTTTTAAAGATTTAAGCATACATAGGGAAATAGGGACATAGGGACAGACACAGAAAGCGACTTTGTTTTATACTATGTAGTGATTGTAATATTATTATTGTATTGATATTAATTATTGTTTTAAGTTAAGTGTATTTGGGAGTTTAAGTATTGGCATTAGCCTCAAGTTGATAGGATATTAAAAAAGGATATGTTAATTCATTTTGGCGGCATTCCGGTGTGACGAAAAATAATTAATATAAAAGTAATTACGCGTAATAAAGTGTTTTAAGAATGGTTTTGATATATTATTGGAAACCTTTATAAGTATTTTAATACTAGTCAAGCAAGTGATATTCATAACCCTCCTCATGAATTTAAAAGCCGACCGATAAGAAAGGCGTTGAAATTGACGACCAACAATAAAATATATCTGACCTGCCGTGTAGTATCCGGCCGAGTAGAATAGACCACCCTCATTTCTTACCGAGTTGTCGTAAAAGGCGACCAAGGTAAGTCGCTTGGTATCCGGCTGAGTAGAATAGATCACCCTCATTTCTTACCGAGTTGTCGTAAAAGGCGACCAAGGTAAGTCGCTTGGTATCCGGCTGAGTAGAATAGACCACCCTCATTTCTTACCGAGTTGTCGTAAAAGGCGACCAAGGTAAGTCACTTGGTATCCGGCTGAGTAGAATAGACCACCCTCATTTCTTACCGAGTTGTCGTAAAAGGCGACCAAGGTAAGTTGCTTGGTATCCGGCTGAGAAGAATAGACCACCCTCATTTCTTACCGAGTTGTCGTAAAAGGCGACCAAGGTAAGTCGCTTGGTATCCGGCTGAGTAGAATAGACCACCCTCATTTCTTACCGAGTTGTCGTAAAAGGCGACCAAGGTAAGTCGACCCGCCGTGTGGTATCCGGCTGAGTAGAATAGACCACCCTCATTTCTTACTGAGTTGTCGTAAAAGGCGACTAAGGTAAGTCGACCTGCCGTGTGGTATCCGGCTGAATAGAATAGACCACCCTCATTTCTTACCGAGGTGTCGTAAAAGGCGACTAAGGTAAGTCGACGCGCCGTGTGGTAACCGGCTGAGTAGAATAAACCACCCTCTTTCTTATCGAAGGGTCGTGAAATACGACCTAAGAATAAGGTAAGTTGACGTTAGACAGGCGGCCGGTCGTAAAATATGTAGCCAAATCATATGACAGCTTATTTTTAACATGTGGTGCCGACCCCACTTAGAGTGGGATAAGGATGTCCTTATCCCACTCTAAGTGAATGATGACGATAAAGTAAATCTGATATCATAAAATAAATATATATTACTCTGTTCAAAAAGTCTTCAGTGAACTCCATATAGGGTAGAGCTAGCAAGCATAAAGCGTTCCGCCCTAACTTTGGTAGAGCAGTGTTGAGCGCGATCCTCTGACTACGTTTCTGGATTTCCACTTCACTCCAGATTCTTCCTTGCCCCCACGGAACTGGAACCTCTGGTGCTTCCATAATGTCTATTTGGGTGTTCCGGTACTTATCGGTGAGGTTCCGTACTGTATCCCGCATCACTTTCAACGTAGAATTGTCAGTTTTGCGTATTGTTTGCAAAGTTGAGTTGTTCGCGTTAGGCGGAAGCTCTATTCTTGGAATTATCACCTGACAAATGGAAAAAACACTAAAAGAAAAGTAGCGGCCTGTTACAACCCCACTGGGAATAGGCCTCCTTTCTCCGTTTCTGGAGAGAATGGTTGGAGCTAAGACCTACCACGCTGCTCCAATGCGGATTAGTAGGTCACACATATCTCCAGAAATCTCTAGAGATATGCAGGTTTTCTCACGATGTTTTCCTTCACCGAAAAGCGTGTGATGAATTGCAATTACCAATTAAACACATGAGTTTAAATAGAAAAACTCATCGGTGCCTGCCCGGGTTTGAACTCGTGTTCCCCTCGAAAGAGTCGCACGGTCTCACCGCTGGGCTATCATAGCTAAAAGGAAAAGACACTAGTGAAATTTATTTATTCATACTGACAAGCCAATAGCATTCTGACTGTCCCCTTTAATGCAGTGGGTAGTGTCCCTGCCTTCAGCATTTTCTATAAACAATTTGTTGGTCCTTCGAACCTGGGTGTGTATTTGTATTTAAGTATGTATTTAAAATTATACATGTAGTATATTTACCATTTGTCCGTCAGCTATAACACAAGTATTAAGTTACTTACTTTGGGGATGGACGACCGGGTGTGTAAGTGTCCCATATATTTATTATTTTATTTTTTTTAATATAAGTGGAATTAATATTTAGTTTCTATTTACCAATAACCCGAACTATAGCAATATATTGATGGAAAAAAGTGGGAAAAAAATCAATTCTAAAAGGCTTAGCGGGCCGGATAAACATGTTTAACGGGCCACGTGTTGCTCACCCCTGACTAAGAGCAATCTCTTCTGATTTCTTATTATACACGATTAGGCCTAAACTAAAAACTTTTATCCACTCTGATACTATAATACAAAGATAATAAAACTGAAAACAAAATTCTTATGACAAACATTACGTACAGAACAAAAATAAAAAAATAAAAAGTTTCATTACGATACAGGTCTTGTATGGACACCTGTATCATAATGTAACTTTTTAATCATAACGATACACCTTAAAAAAAAGGTTTCAATGAATGGGTCCGCGGCGACGCAACACGCATGCGCAATCGATGTTTGCGCCTTGGCGCCAATATATGACATTTAAAAAATCTCTTCAATATTTAAACGAAGTTTAGTTTTGTTTGTAAAAAATAAGTTTTTGTGTAAAAACATGTCTGAGAGCGGAGATAGTGGTGATTGTACACCACCAGATATTCTGAAAGCTGCGTCAAACATGACCGTGAACCTGTTGCCGACGAAATCTAGGAGCAACTATATTAAATGTTACCACGAGTTCATGGAATGGAAACGTACGTTTTACGTATTATAGTATGAGTAGATAAAGTAGTGTATGATACTGTACATAACTTGGTCTTATAACACTCGTGTTACAAGAACCCTTATTGTGCAACAGTATCATAAACTACTATTTATACATCGATATGTGTCTACCATACTTACGATAACGAGCGCAGTGTTTGTATCTCTCTGCAGGCAGACAGTGTTGTATCTGTGGAGGAACTCTGCCGAAGCCGCCGCGTGCTCCACGGGGAGAGGGAGCACGAGCGAAACACGAGCGCTCTCTGTGACGTAACGCGCGGGAGCAAGTCGGGCCGCACCTAGAGCACGGGCGGCTTCTACCTGAACCAGCGCACCACGACCCCCCGTTGAGCCGTCTGCCTACCAATATTTATATATTTATTAAATTTATTTGTTATAAAAGAGTAACACAGTAGAAATATGGTTAAGTAACGGCCCTTTACTGCTTCTGCATTTATCGTCATTTCCGGTGACGTTTAAAAACCGATAGGATAACAGCGTATAGACAACAGTCTTACAATAATTTTTTTTTTCTTTTCTTATTCCTCTGACAAGGGGATCAGAGTCATTTCTTTTTCACAGTTTTTGTTTTAACTTATTATTATATCTAGTTTTACTGTTTCTTATTTTTCTAATATCTTAATTTCTAATTATATTATTGCTTATTTTTAACATTTCCTTTCTTAGATATTAACAGGATATTTATTTCTAATTACTTATAGGGCTTATTCTAATACAATTTTAATGCTTCTAATACATAGGTGGTACATTACTATGTTTCTGTCTGCATGACGGTGACGTTACATTATTGTCTTATTTTCTAGTGCTTATTAACGTAATTTTTGTTTTTTAGCAACCACAGTGCAAGATGATTTTAGAAGTGTGGGCCTGAGGCTTAATTTTTCATATTTTAATTGCTCTATCTTATTTTTAATTCAAGTTGTTTTACCTAGTCTAATTTTGTTTAAATATTGCTGCTATTTTATACATTTGTATTTTGTTGTGCTTCTATTTTATGGTTTTACCATTTATATAATTACTATATATGTGTAAACACCATTTAGTATCTGTTTTTATTACAATAAATATTAAAAGTGAACTCAATCGGGAACAATGTATTATAAATCATATTGGTTAAATCATATTTACAGATTATATGCAAAAGGGAAGATAGAAAATTTAAATATTTTATTGCAGCTTTTATTAAATAAGCCAATATTTATATTGCATGAAAAAGCTAATACGAGAAAAAAAATACCAAGGCTGTATGAGAACTATTTACAATTATATGAATTACTAGCAATTCCCCGCGGTTTCACCCGCGTCCATACCAATCTCGTGGTAGTAGAAAGTCTACGAAATCGGATATAGATTTATTTGTAGATTATTTAATTATAAAAAATGGGTATCATTAGTATTCTTGGAATAAGAGCTAACTTACCAAATACAGGCCCTGCTATAACGTTCGCTACAATGATTTTGTTATGGCATTATTTTCTTTGGATTTTTATATTCGTAATATCTTTTGATAGGGATGTCGGATTTTAATAATTTATAAAGTATTTTTCAGGTATTGAAATAAAAAATAAAAAAATTAATTAATGATGCATTAGAGTAAGTTCGTTTTAAGTACAATAACATAAAAAAAAAGAATACAAATGAACTAACTAAAAAGGGCACGGACATAAAGTCTGTGTAATGTCACTATTAAAAAAAAAAAATCAATTAGTGGGATAAGGATTATACGGAGATGTAAATATTATGGTTTGATTATTGTCAGCAATTTTATCAACTTTCACATTGTACAAAAGTAGTTATACTGGCAAAACTATAATAGTTAGACATATTGTATCACTGACTTTTTCGTAGATATTGATACGTTTTATAATAATGTAGAACATTTTTTTGTTCTATCATAAATAGTTTTAAGATTTTTAAGACTAAATCTTTCACACCTTATTACCCAATCTCAATCTTTAGGATCCCAATTTTTTTGAAAATGTTATATAGCCTATGTTGCTCATTAAAGAAGCAGCTTTACATACATAAAAATCTTTCCTCTTTATAATATAAGTATAGATAGTATAGACTGGCTCACCTGACGGGTAGGTAATCTCAGTAGCAGCCTGTACCTCAAAGCTACAGGGGGGTCCCAACACCATGCACCTTCTTCTAGTGATATATCTTTAGGTGATATTTTGGTCACAGTACCGGACTCGTCAGCTTCTGCTACCGCACTCCATTTATTCGCCGCCCACGCACGCACTTCATCCAATATTAGCTGAAAACAGTTATAACAAGAAAAGTTAAAAAGCTTTTAACAAACTTTCATGTCCCTGCAGTTAACGGTTGGGAAAAATTTATATTCAAATTCAAATTCAAAATTCAAAATATTCCTTATTCAAGTAAACTTGTAAAGAAGTCCTTTTGAATCGTCAACTTTACTAATAGAATTAGGCGTTACTATGCGAAGATCCATAATACAAAAGTAATAATAAACTTTTTTATTATAATACGCGATAAAGTAAATAGAAAATATATATAGTGCTAAATGTATAGTGGGCTTTCCGTTTTTCATAACCGATACATGCAGGATTCGTAAAAACAAAGTTGCAAAGGTTTGCGAGTTAGTCGTGGAGTCTATCTCCTGATGATGCTTCGGTTGCGGGGAGAAACGATTGTTGAGTATGTAATAGTGAACGTGTGTAGTGCTTTTGTAGTTGTGTTTCTCATCTGGAGAAACTACGACTACAAGATAAGGGTAGCGGATTTTCTACATTTCATCTAAGCAAAGTTACACCTAATTATTAAAAATCTAAAAAAAGTCGGCAAGTGGTTATTATTTTTTCTTAATTCACTCACGTGTGTCAAAGCTGTGATAGCCTAGCGACGAGACCGTGCGACTCTCTGATGCACAAATGAGTTTTTCTATTAAAACTTATGTGTCTTAATTGATAATTGCAATTTATCACACGCTTTTCGGTGAAGGAAAACATCGAGAGGAAACCTGCATATCTTTAGAGAATTCTAGAGATATGTGTAAACTACCAATCCGCATTGGAGCAGCGTGGCAGGTCTTAGCTCCGATCCTTCTCTCCAAAAACGGAGAGAGAGGGCCTTAGCCCAGCAGTGGGCATAGTAACAGGCCGTTACTTTACTTTACTTTTTTTACTCACGCGTACTGCCTCCTTGTAAGCGCCTGCTAGTGGGGCCACGACGAGATGATCGTCTGGCATAAAGGCGTGCGTCGCATTGAACCGCGTCCACCGCAGATGATCAAACCTTCGATTAGTATAATCTCTATAACTTATATATGAGTTTAGTTTGTACATACTGGCAATAACGGATTTTAATTATGTTAAAATATTGTTATTGTATAACTACGGTAGAGATGTTGTCTATGTGCTGTGCAAGTGTGTTGCATGTGTGGAGGTCTGTGTGTGTGTGTGTGTATGGTTGTTTGCATGAGCGTGCTATGCATGGAAATACTTCTATTTGGTTTAATAGGTCATAAGAACTTAAAATATAGTTGGAAAATTATTGATCATTCAGTCAATAGTTTAAGCAATTTCAGTATAAAATATAATATATGATATTTAAAAAATATATATTTATATATTAAAAATTATATTATAAAAAATATTATATTTGCTTCTAAAAGGGTGACGCTGAAAGTAAAGTTCAGATTGTTTTGTTAACGATTTAATTCAAGTGAAAATCGTACACATCCCTATATATTTAAATTTCGATTATATATATATAAATATTGAAATCCTAAAATCAGTTAGGTCATATTAGTGGCTTCCATATCTTTTATGCCTTACTTTTTTTGATCTTCGTCTTCGAATATCGAGCAGGCACTAATAAGTTTTGTTTTAAAACTTAATGGCTTATTGAAATTTTGAAATTTATCACACGTGAAGGAAGACATCGTGAGAAAAACCTGCATATTTCCTGAGAAATATGTAAAATTTCTCCGCATTAGAGCAGCGTTATAAGCAACAAACAATCCTTTTCCCCGAAAAGGAGATATTGAGGCCTATTCCCAGTAAGGAAGAGTAACAGGCCGTTACCATGCCACCATAAGAAGGCGTTACTTTGCGGAATTCCATATTACATGCACTATAACAGAACTACCTTGCTATAATCCGCACGGGTTTCGGATTTCGGTTTACGGGTGCACGGGCACATCACATTTTATACCTATTCCCCCCTCTAAACTACGAGCGACACTAGTTTGTTACTAACCCCACTAAAAATTGTTGCAAAACGACCTCTTCAACTCACTTTACATGAAACCTTTATGTGCTATTAACCTAAACCTTTCGGAGGAATCGCACTACCTTTTAGTAAAAACCGTACAAAAACCCGTTCAGTAGATTTTGAGAAAATCGATTACATACAGACAGTTTTGAAAACTTTAATTTATAATAAGTATAGATACCATGATTACGATTACCAAAAAAACCCTAGATTTTCTGAGACAGTTTTGCCTCCCCCCGCCTGTATAGAATTCTGACTACGCCCTTACACTATACTTTACCTTGAGGGTGGTCTGGGCGGAGCAAGCCCTGCATCATCTCTCAGTGCAACGGGCCACGAAGAATTGTGATAGCCTCGTGGGTGACGACGGGTGCTAAGAGCAGCTTGACCTCTCTCTAAGGCTATGCTCGCCTGTGCACGTTCCAGATATACCTTTGCAAAATTTTAAGTATTAATTGTGTTCAATGATGAATATATCAAATAATCAATATTAAAATCTATTATAATATAAATGTTCCGCACAAACGTGCGGGCGGATGAAACAACCTCCGAGACCTGGGCCCGCCGTCTCGGCGTTTCAACCTACCTTATGCGGCCATCAGCTTTATGCGTTCCGGCCTCATGAATAACTGCGTGTATATGTGTACGTGTGTGTGCGCGCTTGTATGTACTTGGCCGATTCCCGAACCCGTTGGCTCGCCTCAGCAGTCTTCCACGGACACGTACTGTCTGTTTCTCCCGGAGTATACACTTCACTATATCGGTTAAATAACACAAATAACACGCGGTGTGCACACAACCTTCGTAAGGTCACACGTTATTGAATCGTCCCATATCGGTAAACAGTAACCCGAACGCGAACTGAAACCGCGGACGGTCGCGTCTTCTTACACGTTTTACTGGTTGAAACGCGTCACTCAATACTTATATCAATATCAAAAGTCAATACAGTCGTGGCATCAAAACAATAAATATTGTATATCATATAGCTTTAAACGTGACTAAGGCTAAGTTTATCCGCCGTGTGGCATCCGGCTGAGTCATCCTCATTTCTTGCTGAGGTAAGTTGGCGTCAGGCAGGCGGCGAGTCGTAAAATACCTAGCCAAATCATGCAACAACATGTTTATAACATGTTTTGTTGGCCCCACTTAGAATAGGATAAGGGCAAGAGTATGACGTGTATTTTATTCACATAGATGCCAACACGATTCAATAAAAAATTAACAACACCCTCAACAAATATTTCTAGAACATGTCAACTTTTTCAAAAATTGTACATTTCTCTATGACTGAAGGATCATTGCGTAACCCGATAATAACGTTAAACATGTATCTAGATTGGAAAATATATTATCTGAAGTTAATAAAACGTAACACTTAACACTATTTTTACCTATACACATATAACACATAAATGATTAATAAATCAAATATGAATAGAATAGTTAGTTTGAATTGATACCCGTGAGACATATGCGAGGAGTTGGTGAAAGTGGCTCGGCTCAACTGCCGGCTGCACCACCACAGCATCAGCTAGCGCCGGTGTGAGGACGCCGCCTATGCCAGCGCCTGCTGTATCTACTCGAACAGACGCATAGCTCTCGCCCTACACACAACCATTTAAATTATTTGAAAAATCTTCTAACTGGATTCAATGGATTTGAGCAACATAAGTCTCGTATCGCCTTTTGGCACCTTTTCGCCCACCAGTAGGCCTATCATGAACTTTTAGTAAACGATTCAATTCAAAGTCAGTACCTAAACTCAACAGCTTTCTTTTCGTACCATGAAGTGTGGATTTCTTTGAAGTTGTAAAGGAAGGAACATCTTTTACTCAAATGTTTTTAGGACGCATTCCGAACGTTAATTCGGCAACGACTTCAAGTGAGCGTCTTTAAGACCTAATTGTATGAAAGAATAAAACAATTTATTGACGTTTTCAATTGAGTCGCAATAAGAGTTCATGGTAGGCCTGCAGTGCCCATATCTATCAATCCACTTAAGTTGCGTCTCTCAGGGGCTACGTTATTTCAATACCTTTTGAGACCAATTTATATCGAACTACGTATCGATGAGATATATTTCTGGATTATCTACAAATCTATAGATTTCGTAAGGATAACATTAATATCCATTTCCGAGAAACACTGGGCATTTTTAAGAATCTTTTAGATATTCTAGGATCGCCTCTTTTCTAAAAAAGGCAGTATTAGGATATCCCAAAAAAGAACACTTCAAAATAGTCAAAATGAATGCATGACGTCTCTAGATTAAAGCAGTATCAGATTGCTTGTCTGTGAAATCTTTTGAAGATACTTATAGAATTTTCAATGGTTGATACAGAAGGCGAGATATTCCCCATGCCAGGTAAAATTTCTTGAATTGATGCTATTTGTTAATTATTTAATCTGGCGTCAGTAATTAAAAGAAAAGTAATCCAGTGAAAACAATTAAAACTTAAATATCATTAATTCATAATAAATTAATCATTATTCAATGCTATTAAGTGTTATTAATTATGGAAAAAAATGTAAACTGATAATTTATAATTGGATACAGTTGTAGTGACTTATAAAATGTTGTTAGATATAAATAATATCATTGATCTTTCTATTTAATCTTCGATTTAACTTACATACAATAGATATTGAATTATCATGTCAATGATAACACAGTTTGATTAATGAAGAAAAGTTTTCTAAATTTAAAAGAAGTTTTTAATTAAAATTAGACGATACATTAAAAAAAATTTAAAACAGTAAATTTACGACATTTTCTTAAAAATCGCATATTTTTTATCATATCTCCTTGAGAAATAATAAAAATATACCCCTTTTATAGGTTTACAGAAAAGAGTCAGATATATTTGAGGATGGTTTAACAATTTAATGTATAAGTTTAGATAATTTATAGAATTAGGCGTTACTTTGCGGAGATCCATAATACAAAAGTAATAATAAAATTATTTTGCTATAATCCGCGATACAGTAAATAGAAAATATATATAGTGTTTAATGTATAGTGGATTATCAGTATTTTCATACCCGATACGTGCAGGATTCGTAAAAGCACATGCACAAACCTCCACCACTTCCACCAAAATACACAAGCACTACACAGTTTCACTATCACAAACTCAACAATCGTTTCGCCCCGCAACCGAGGCATCATCAGGAGATAGACTCCACGACAAAATCGCAAAGCGAAGCGTTATGCAAACAAGCATTGTTATATAGTAATCGGTTCATCCCCACCTTTACCTCTGAACACGTGCAACAAGCTTGAACTTGAAACATTTATCTGCTCGTTAATGAGGGTGCCATTGTTATGCTTAATGATTTCTAATTGTTCCAAAATATTCAATTTTAAGCTTTTTTCGCAGGTGTGCAGTATTTCGAAACAATGGTCATTAGGAACTTTATGACCGCTTTCTAACAAATGTTTCGCGAAATGTGAATTTTGTGGCTTATTATTCCTGAAAGCGACCATATGTTCTTTAAAACGGGTTTCAAAATTACGACCAGTCTGACCCACATATGTATCATTGCATTCAGGACATTTTATTTTGTAAATACCACTCTTTTTCGGGCTTTCTAATTTAGAAATTTCTAAATTAGAAATAATTTCTTAAATTAGAGTGGTATTTACAAAATAAAATGTCCTGAATGCAATGATACATATGTGGGTCAGACTGGTCGTAATTTTGAAACCCGTTTTAAAGAACATATGGTCGCTTTCAGGAATAATAAGCCACAAAATTAACATTTCGCGAAACATTTGTTAGAAAGCGGTCATAAAGTTCCTAATGACCATTGTTTCGAAATACTGCACACCTGCGAAAAAAGCTTAAAATTGAATATTTTGGAACAATTAGAAATCATTAAGCATAACAATGGCACCCTCATTAACGAGCAGATAAATGTTTCAAGTTCAAGCTTGTTGCACGTGTTCAGAGGTAAAGGTGGGGATGAACCGATTACTATATAACAATGCTTGTTTGCATAACGCTTCGCTTTGCGATTTTGTCGTGGAGTCTATCTCCTGATGATGCCTCGGTTGCGGGGCGAAACGATTGTTGAGTTTGTGATAGTGAAACTGTGTAGTGCTTGTGTATTTTGGTGGAAGTGGTGGAGGTTTGTGCATGTGCTTTTACGAATCCTGCACGTATCGGGTATGAAAATACTGATAATCCACTATACATTAAACACTATATATATTTTCTATTTACTGTATCGCGAATTATAGCAAAATAATTTTATTATTACTTTTGTATAAGTTTAGGTTGGGATTCGAAGGTCATTAAGAGGATTACAGTATGTTCCTTATTAAAAGTTATCTTCAGCATTTCGTGTCGAAAATAATAATCACTTATGGCCAAACAATTGAAATGAATATCTAAGACATTATTGTAAAATCAAAAGTTATGCTCGCGGACATAATTTCAAGCGCCGTGTGGTATCCGGTTGAGTAGAATAGACCACCCTTTTTATTACCGAGGGGTTGTAAAATATGACTAAGACAAGTTGATGTCAGGCAGGGGGCCGGTCGTAAGATACGCAGCCGAATCATGTGACAATATGTTTTTAACATGTTGTGCCGACCTCACTTAGTGTGGGATAAGGGCAGGAGAATGATTATGATTTTGCAGTTTTTAAAACATGCATAAAGTTTTTTCTACACTATTTAAATGAAACTTAGCTAGTTCTATGTATAGCTGTCGAAAACCCTGCATACTGAATTTCATGATAAACATTGGAAACCATTTCTAAAATTCAGATTATTTGTATTAGAAAACTGAAAAAAGCAGAGTATATGATTATTTGTGGTAGCCTTTAATGACAAAAATACTGATAGTTTACCTGTACATGACTAATGCATGATAGATGTGCAGCATGCAGTACACAGCGGCCAAGGTTCTCGTGGTGATGTGGTGAGTACGAGTTCCTAACGCACCAGTCAAGTTCACTATGCACTGCACGTAGTACTGAGTTTGACAGTAGTATGCCACCGTCTATCAAAAATAGTAGTAGTGAGATATTAAAAAAAAATTAAAAGTAAAATATACTATTACTCATGAATAACAGTCAGTTAAACATAAAAATTGCCTATTAATTAATGGTCATTTTGAATTTAGGTTCTCTGAGTTCATATATCCAAAAAAACCAGCTTTCCTTAATGATTTTTTTCTTTATAAAAGTAGTTGTTTTACAAATTTTAGTAGATGGAATACCATTAATAAATTACAATGCTACTCATGCATATTTGGTGTAAATTTTGTAATTTCTAACAATAATACAATAATACAATAATATTCTAAAGTTATTAAAATAAATCCTTGTAGTTTTAAAAAAATAATGAAAGTCAAAACTTTTCAATTTCAGTGACTGTGTAATTTAATTCTAATTAAAAATAAATTTTAGTAAAAATTTTTACCACCACATAAATTTATAGATTATGTAATCATATACTCTTAACAAAATTGGGAGGTAATTCTAAATTATTAAGATTTAACAAAATTATGCAAAAATATTATAAAAATAGATCACCTAAAGTACAATAATGTGTGTCGTCATCTGCTACAGTACCCATATATATATCCTGGCTGACACTTATCTTTGACACTAATTCAGTTAGACGCCGGGAGTTCACAAAAGATATGTCTGACACCAAAAAGAAGAAGTCATACTCTTCTAAATAATTATCTGCCAGATATTTGAGTGCATGGAAAGGTTTCAGCATTTCTCTTGTATCAGTAAAACCAACTACATTGGCGCGGCCTGGGGCATCTTGCAAAGTACTTGCTGTGATAAAAAATCTCAAAGCTGGCTGCAGACGGGCTGCAGTGCGGTTAAGTGCAGCTGCTCTTGTTTCTAATACATCTTCTGAAGTAAGAACTCCTGCAAAAAAGACAATAAAAATTAAGTATATTACAAAATGTCAAGATTAAACTGTTATAAAAATGAAAACATTTTTTTAATTGTTAATTCTTGTCAATAATATTTGTTTTCATATTAATTTAAGCATCAGTAAGAATTTACATCACATATATATTATTGCCAAAATTATCATAACATGCGCCTTTTTAATAATTAATATTTGATTACATATTTACTTAGTAAATAAAGGAATATTTATTTAGTAATTAGCAAGACTAAGAAACAATAATGTTGAAGTAATTTAAATAGTACATGGAATAACATTGCATCTCTGGTTCTAATATTACTCTTAGTAGGGGATCGTATAAAGTGATCTATCTGGTTTATCGTAGTTTCACACTGTTTTAATTGAGGATGAAGAGATCACTGCAAGTGATGGGATATTAGGGTTCCTGGTGTGAGGAATTATTTTTAATTTAAACTGTTTAAACATATAAAAACTCTCATTATAAAAATATAATTTAATATAATCAGTCACCCTAACTTCACTATGATACTAGACGTAAATGTATATACATATATACCTGTTAGCAGTCCGCTACGCATGCCAAGCTCCGTGCTGTAGTATCGAGGTCTCTGAACGCTACGTCCTGCCTGCCCTCGGGAACCTAGTGGCCTTTCTTCACGCTGAGGCTCGTAGTCATCATTGGCCACAGTCGTCACGGTTTCACAAGCTACTACCTCTTCATCCAAAGGTATTGTGGCTAAAGCTAACCATAATCCTATTCCTAGGCCTATTAGGAAATAGGAATTATGTTTGACTTGCGACAACACGTACCGTGACAACATTTCACCAACTTCTCGGGCAAATTTAATTAAATTAATTTGACATATCCTTACGCGGTGCAATACCTCGGTTTAGGTTTGTTATATTGATAAAAAAATTATTGTAAATTGTACAGATATTAATAAAATAAGATAAGAGATTTTAAACAACCTATAGACAAATGGCATTAGTATGAGGCTAACAAAATTAAAAAACTATTCATTGATGATTGCATACAAACGATCATTTTACTTTACAGTAGAGGTGGGCGTTGAACGGACGAACCGTTTATGAAAACTGTTTTTTATCCATCGACTACTAAACTAGTTTACGTTCCTCTGAGAAACACGTTCATGCAAGAACGACATTTGTTTCGTATATTGTGATTCGTCGTCCGTCAACGAGCCGACGATGAACGAAGTCGCTTTATCGGGCGCCCTCGTGCGCTTGCTGATATTGCTATCCCTTTTAATGTTTTGTTCAACAGATGATGGTTGTCAAATAAAAAAGGACATTATTGCAATGAGCATAGGAATCTGCAATTTATTAATGAGTATAACAGTAAAAATAGACATTATTACAATAGGCATACGAACCTGTAACTTTAATGAATATTAGATGTTTTAGTTACATATGTTACATCTTATATATTATATATCTTACATAGTTACATCTTAGTTCTGATTAAATTGCAATTTGCAATATGTGTTGCAAATATGGCGATTTATCCGCAACTACTAATACTTTTACCTATACATTTTATCCATACCTTTCTCTGTTTTTGAATTTTTATATTGCATGTGATATATAGTTAGTTATTTTTGTGTAAAATAATAAGTCTAAATACATTACTCGTTAGTGTAAGTTATTAAGAAATAGTTGTGTACATTTATATTTTCGTGTTAAATATAAATATTTTTTCCTTAGCGTAAATTATTAAACAATAATTGTGTACATTTCTATTTTTGTGTTAAGTATAAATATTCATTTCCTTAGTATAAATTATTAAATAATAATTGCGTACATATCTACAAACATTGTTACATTGAAAGTCAAAAAAATAGTAAGTAGTTCGTTAATTAGTAAACACGTTCAGGACAAAATCAATGCAAACGTTCATACTTCAAAGCAGTTCGTTTAATAATAAGTTCATAAACACGTTGACGCTATCGACTACTTTAAATCCCGTTTCGTTGACGAACGAACGACATACGCGAACGCTGTAAAGTAGTCGAAAAAAAAGACTGCTTTGTCAACTAGTTTACTACGTTCGACAAACGGTCTCGTTTCGTTTACGGCAAAGACGTCGACGACCCACCTCTACTTTACAGACCAATATCAGAAAACATAAAAGAGAATAGAGATTAGAGACATTTCTTAGACATTACAGCACAGATGCAGATAAGTAACAATGGGTAGCCACTAGCCATTAAAATCATGTATTGAAATTATTTTTGCACAAAGGATACTGGATAGTGCATTATGAAAATCATATAATAGGTAGCCAGTTAATGTTATCTAGTATGATACTATCTAGTTGGTGCTATTTTAGTTAGTAATCTATGGTTGGTGCCACTGGCATACACTGAAGATAGTAGCATGCTATAGTGTCTATGTTAGTAGCGCCACCTATGATTATACATCGTAAACTTTTCTCCCGTAGGTAGCCTAAATGTTTAATTTTAAAGAAAAATATAAATAAAAGAAAGCATTCATAATAATTTTTTTTTTCAAATCAAGGCAATTGTAGACATAACAAAAGTAAATAGCCCAGGCAAATTCCATTCCTATGTCCCGTCAATTCATAGACATCAAATACACGAATGAGCAAAACATCGCTTAAAATCACATTGAATCACTCAACAAAATTTAGTTAGCAAAATTTGCAGCTAACTTGTCGAATTATTCACAATTAATGGATAAAAATCTGAGAAATCATTAGACGAGTAATTCGTAGGGATGAACAGAATCACCAATTATTTTTATATTAATAGGTATATTATAAGTATAAATAATGGCGAATGTGCTAATTATAATTAAGATAATTTATTTAATAAGGCGTTACTTTGCGGAGATCCATAATACAAAAGTAATAATTAAATTGCAATCGCTTTGTCGTGGGGCCTATCTCGTGATGATGCTTCGGTTGTGGGTCGAAACAATTCTTGAGTTTGTGATAGTGAACATGTATAATGGTGGCGGTGGTGGAGGTTTGTGCATGTGTTTTTACGAATCCTGCATGTAACGGGTGTAAAAAACGCCTAGTCTAATATTTTTACTTATTCGATCGCAAAACTAATTTTATTATTACTTTTGTATAATCAAGTTGTTACTTGTTGCTTGTAACTTGATAAGATTGTAAAAACAACAACCGACCTAACCGCAAGAGATGGAAAACAAATCTTCCACCTAACTAATATTTCTTTCTTGATGAGGAAAATTATTCACTTGATTCAATGTTATACTTCTAAATTAAGAACTTGTATATTTATTTGTAAATAAATAATAGTTAGCTAATAATAGCTAATAATTATTTTGATTAAATAAAAGTATTTAAATGATTTATAGAAGCAGGCGTTACTTTGCGGAATTCCATATTACAAGCAATATAACAGAACTAACTACTTTGCTATAATCCGCACGGGTTAAGTGAATGCATGCAAAGCCAATGTGTATGAAGCAGGCAAAATCTACGCACCTTATACATGCAGGACCAGCCACCACATGCACCCCAAGGCGCAATTCACCAGCAACAACGAACACAAAAGCAGCACACACACCCACCACCACAATCTCGACGATCGTTTCGCCCCGAAACCGAAGCATCATCAGGAGGATAGGCTTCACGACAAAAATCGTACTGCAAAAAAGAACGATCGTTTCGCCCAGTACATTTTTTGTTTTGTACATTATGTATTGGCAGTACGATTTTTGTGTGTGCTGCTTTTGTGTGCATTGTTGCTGGTGAATTGCGCCTTGGGGTGCATGTGGTGGCTGGTCCTGCATGTATAAGGTGCGTAGATTTTGCCTGCTTCATACACATTGGCTTTGCATGCATTCACTTAACCCGTGCGGATTATAGCAAAGTAGTTAGTTCTGTTATATTGCTTGTAAAAGTATTTAACTAAATTTCATGTCGATGAGGACTTTCCTCGTCTGGAATCAATCGTGGTAGCAGAATCAGGTCTAATTATCATAAACGTGCTTTGTCATTAAGACTGGACCAGTATGTACAATTTCAGTTCAATCCGACACCGAGAAGTGGGTCATAGCTTATAAGATTCCATTTTCACATGCATACACGGCAAGTTAAATAAAAGCTTTTGATGTTTTTTTTTATAATTGTTTTAATTAAGATAATAATATATCGTTTTTATTTTAAGCCTTTAACTAGAATCCAATTGTACCGGAAATTTGGAAAGCCCCGTGGAATTCTTGTCATTGTGTTAGAAATAATTTATGGTAAATTATTTCTATTAATTTCAATAGCAACTAAAAAACATAATACACATTACAAGCAATATAACAGAACTAACTACTTTGCTATAATCCAACAGCAATCGTACTGGCACTTCCAGTACGATTTTTGTCGTGAAGCCTATCCTCCTGATGATGCTTCGGTTTCGGGGCGAAACGATCGTCGAGATTGTGGTGGTGAGTGTGTGTGCTGCTTTTGTGTTCGTTGTTGCTGGTGAATTGCGCCTTGGGGTGCATGTGGTGGCTGGTCCTGCATGTATAAGGTGCGTGGATTTTGCCTGCTTCATACACATTGGCTTTGCATGCATTCACTTAACCCGTGCGGATTATAGCAAAGTAGTTAGTTCTGTTATATTGCTTGTAATATGGAATTCCGCAAAGTAACGCCTGCTTCTATAAATCATAATACACATTATTTTCGTTTATGACCACTCAATTCAGTCATTAATTATTATCCCTCCTGTGTGCTTGGTGGGAGTTTTTGTTAGTCTATAGTTCTTGTACCTACTCATACATGTTACCGTAACGCCAGTTTGTATGAAGCATGTATGAAGCGGCAACTGGATCATACAAATAGGCGTTACGCTAATGCGATTAAGTAGGTTAAAAAACTGATGCTAAGCCCACTGAACGAATATATATTATGTGTTGACCAGATAACATTTTAAACACTTATGTAAAAATATATGAATAGGTTTAAGAAATTTGTTAACAGAAATAGGGTTCAGTTGTAAACAATTTAAAGTGTATGCAGATAATCTGTCTGTTTTATAAAAAAGTAAAGTAAAGTAACAGCCTGTTACGATGCCCACTGCTGGGCTAAGGCCTCTTCTCTCCGTTTTTGGAGAGAAGGATTGGAGCTAAGACCTACCACGTTGCTCCAATGCGGATTGGCAGGTTACACATATCCCTAGAATTCTCTAGAGATATGCAGGTTTCCTCACGATGTTTTCCTTCACCGAAAAGCGTGTGATAAATTGCAATTATCAATTAGACACATAAGTTTTAATAGAAAAACTCATTGGTGCCTGCCCGGGGTTTGAACCTATGTCGTCTCTAAAGAGTCGCACGGTCTCACCGCTAGGCTATCACAGCTTTGTCTGTTTTATATGTATCAAATAATCCTGATCAGCATAGAAGATTAAAACATATTGATTTAAAATACTATTTTTTAAGAGAAAATATTTATAAACCAAATTGTAATTTTGGAATATATGAGTACGGAAAATCAGCTGGCTGATATATTTACAAAGAGCTGATATATTTACAAATTTATTGTGTATTGGTTAAATTTATCTATGTAATTTTTTGACAGTTTGTAGGCATGTAATACTAAAGTGAATTTTTAAAAGAAGCCAAATTAATAGCATTTAACTTTATCTTCATTGAGTAAGGTTGTTATAAGTAATAATGAAGATAATGTTGTCTGTGGTATTTTCTTAAGATTAAATTTGTCCATGTAACGTCTCCCCTTCCTGTTCCTGCCTTTTCATGTGATGGTCACGTTTACCATACAGGTGCTTTATAATAAAAAAATATAGTGGTTAAATAGAGTGATCAAAGCATAAAGAAGCTTTATTATCGCTATAAAAATTTCGAAAGACATCAAGTCAGCTGGGAGCTTTAATTCAAATTGTTGCCTAATTCCTTTGAGACACAAGGTCTACGGGAAAGTATTTTCTTTTATAAAGATAAATTTCTAAAAGATCTTCATTACGTACTGTGATAATAACTTCATTGTAATTTATAAGGAACCCTAAAAATATTACACGATATCCTAATATTTGATTTGTACTAAGACCGCGAAGGCTTTTTAAATACGTGCATTTGTTTGCCTATATTGTTTAAATATTTTTAATACAAAAAGATGAGTCTCGCAAAAAAAAATACTGGATATGCTTAAGAGAAACGTTTTCAGTAAATTCCTTCTCATGTCATAGCAGTTCGTTGTAAGATACATGTTTCTACATCCATCCTTACGTATAAATTTAAAAGCCTGTGTTTTGTCTGCTTTTCAAGCTTTTAAGCTAAGCGATTAAGTTGCTGACGAGATCTCTGGTGCCACTGGTGCTATTAAAAATGTGAAATCTGTCTGTTACGTTTTCACGATTTATCCGATGATTAATGAAATTTGGTACCATTAAGGTTTTCTGCCAGGCTAATCTATTAGACAAAAAATCCCATTTTTCCTTCAAAAACGGGACGAAAAGTAAGGAAGGAAACAAAAGTCAGGGTATTATAACATATAAGTTGACTTAGTTGAAGTTGTGGGTACAGCTTATGTGTAATCTGATCAACTGCATCAGTCCTGCACATCCCAATTTTATGAGACAGCAAATGTTAGAAAATTCTTCGAATCAAAACACTAGAAGTGTTAGTTAGTGTAGTTATTTAGTGTAGAAGATATTTATTATTTATAATATAGATAACTTTCAACAATATCAATGAAGGTATTTATCTCTATTGCAAGTAACTCTAGATCTAGCTTCTTTCGCATTTAAACCTATCCGAACTTAATTTTTACAAGTTGTTTTTTCCCCTTGACATTTCGCCATCTTAGTTTATTTTTCCAATATCTTATTAGTCAATAAAACATTTTATAAACAATTAAAAATGATAAATTATTACACCTAGAAAATAGTAATATACAATTTTAAAAAAATCTTGATAAATAAATCAGCAGTAATTTATATAAAATCTCATTTAATATTAATTAAATTTATGCCAAGACATAAACGTTCAATATATTCTTTTCTAAAATTCTTATTATAATTCAAAATATTTTTAGCAATTATAAGAATACAATATTATAACACAAATATATCAATGAATAGGAGCCGATGGAAATAATTAATCTAAACAAGGATGAAATCTAACTAGAACCACTATCTTCAGTAATGAAGAAAGTGCTCTGTGATTCATAATATCAAACGCTTTTTGTTTATAAAAAAAGTAACGGCGTGTATTAAGTATTATCCCACTGCTGGGCATAGGCCTCCTTTCTCGGTTTTCAGAAAGAAGGATTGGAGCTAAGACCTATTACGCTGCTCCAATGCAGAATTGCAGAACCCTAGAATTCTCTAGAAATATGCAGGTTTCCTCACGATGTTTTCATTCACCGATAAGCGTGTAATTGCAATCATCAATTAGACACATAAGTTTTAACAGAAAAACTCATTGGTGCCTGCCCAGAGTTTGAAACCGTGAACCTTCGAAAGAATTGCACGATCTCACCGCTGGGCTCTCACAGCTTTCTTTGTATTTATTATAAAGCGCGACATTTCACTATAGGTTTATTAATTATCACAACTCTATAGTATATGAAACGACAAAATAAAATTGATGGCTTATATATTGTCTAAATGTAAACTGTTTTTATTTTAATAGAATTTAGATCGAGACCTTCACTTCAACCATATTTGCTAATGATCGAGTAATTGGTTCCAATGGAACGCTATAATTAGGTGATAAAAGTGTTATATAGAAATGAATTGGACATTATTGCTATGAATATATTACCTTACATTACGTTTATTTGCCTGAAAATTATCTTCGCAGGAATTTGTGATTGTTTTAATATCGAATTTTATTTATATCTATACTAATATAATATAAAGCTGAAAAGTGTGTTTGTTTCTTTGTTTGAACGCGCTAATCTCAGGAACTACTGAACTGATTTGAAAAATTCTTTGAGCGTAAGATAGTCCGTTTATCGTTTATCGGCTATATAACATTATGGTAAAATGAATAGGAGAGGAGCAGTGACAAAAAATATTGCGAAAACGGCAAAATTTAAAGCTTTCCTTGCGTGCGCTAAGTAAACGGTGAAAGTTATTGAAAAATCATGTACTACAAAATTGTTCCCCTCCAAAAGTTCTAAATAAAAGTCCGTGACAGCATATGTCTTTTAAGGTTACTCAAATAATAAGACGAGACACACGATTTTTGTAAAAAAGTAAAAGCAGCTAGTTATTATGTCATCCGAAAGATAGAAGTTTAGATCTACCACGCTTTTTTTTATATCGGACTCGCATTGACTAAAACCTATGCTCCATCACGCCATCAGTGCTAAGGGCGCGGTATAGCTGTACCATTATCCGCATCCCGACAGCGGCAGCTCTGTAACCCGGAGAATTCCTTCTGGGCGGGGCCTTTCGGAAAGTGGGCTTTCCGTCCACTAATCGCTACATCGTGATGTATCGACCGCCTAGGTGACATATCTCCATCGTGAGCACCAAATTAGACGCCCGGAGGTAGATCTACCACGCTGCTTCAAGTCGGATAGGCTTCATTACGACTTTTTGTTTCACCGAAAAGCGAATGATAAATTATAAATATCAAAAGTATTAATAAAATTATTTTACTATAATCCACGATAAATTAAATAGAAACTATACATAATTTCAAAATTCTGACAAAATCGCAAAGCTTCGTCGTCGTCGTCATGGAGTCTATCTCCTGCTGATGCTTCGGTTGTGGGGCGAAACAATTGTTCAGTTTGTGATAGTGAACGTGTATAGTACTTGTGTATTGTGGTGGCGTTGGTGGAGGTTTGTGCATGTATTATACGAATCCTGCATGTATCGGGTATGAAAAACGGAAAGTCCACTATACATTTAGCACTGTATATATTTTCTATTTACTTTATCGCGGATTATAGCAAAATAGTTTTATTATTACTTTTGTATTATGGATCTCCGCAAAGTAACGCATAATTCTATAAATTATAAACATCAATTAAGCACATTAAGATTTAAAATATGTTGGTTCTTGTCTGGGATTTGGTAAGTAAAGGATTAGATATTACCGGAATCGCTCCACCCAACAAACTGGATTACATTGTAATTTAAACTTCAAGGAAAATAGTTTAAATACTCGTCTTTACCTCAAACCACTCTCATATATGAGTTTATAACCATCGCTTGTTTATAACAGTGGAATTTAGCGCCAGTTGTAGTATGGTTGTAAACGAAGTTTAGGCCTGTCGCGTGTTGTACGAAAAAAAATATTCAGTGAAAAGATAAAATAATTTGTTGCTAGTTAAGCGTTTGAACTAGGTTACCGTTAAGTTCAGTTTGTAAATAATACTTTAAAATAGACAATTTTACGTCAATTACCTGACGCAAAGGTTGACAATTCGTTGAAATTCTGATATCTATAATTTTGAATATAGTTAAAATTAATAGACAAATTTGGATAACTTTTATTGTATATAAAGTTAAGTTCAAACATAATGGCCGTTCAAAGGCTCTTACCGGCTTGGCTAGCGAACATCAGAGCTGCAATAAAACAAACAATCATTGTTTTGTTGAGTGAGTATCTAATTTAATTATAAAATTTAACTTACAAAGTAAATAAATTTCAAACAGGCGTTACAATATTTAGAAAATTTACCTCAAAGAAAAACAATTATAAGGAATAAAAAAAATAGAATTCAGGAACAATAAAGTAGTTCAGAGAATACTGAAGATTAGACGTCAACACTAACAATTTAACCTAAGGTATCGACGATTGCTACGCAATCAATGTCATAAACTCATTCAAAATATATAAGAATTTCAATGTAAATACTGATATCATTATAATCTACAATTTTTTTATGGAGATCAGTTGAGCACAGTTTTTATCAACTTTTTGTGATATAGTACTCAAAGGTGCCTGCTTGGAAAAAATAAGAATATCGCTTAATTCAATTAATGATCTATAGAATTAGGCGTTACGTTGCGGAGATCCGTAATACAAAAGTAATAATAAAGTTATTAATTATTTTGCTGTAATCCGCGATTCACGTATCGCGGATTATAGCAAAATAATTTTATTATTACTTTTCAATTCAATCTATTATGCTAACAATATAGGCGAAAAAGTACTTTTTCAGTGCAAATTCAATTATATTTAAAAAACTTAGGTAAATTGGAAAAAAATTAAAAATGAGACGTCGCTACCAAAAAAGAGCAAGTTGTTTTGTTCGTCACTACATCTAGTCGATAGAACCTTCGCACGATTGAATTCAATAAATTATTACATTTACATTACATTATTCTTAAATGGAAACAAATAAGAAACAAAAACAACATTGAAAATCCGTTTATCTATTATGATACTTTTGAGCAAAAGACCTTCATGCATATACCAAAGATTATTGCAGTCTGTGTTTACTTATATTTATTCACAAAAAATATCTTATCCTATTGATATTAATAAAATAAACTAAAGAAATTAAAGATGTATGAAGATCACTTAAGTGTGATTAACTTGTATACAAATATTATTTTAAGTTATTGAGTTTACGTAGCCATAAAACTGTTATTCTATTTACTTTTTATGTTGACTAGCCCATCATAAGTATTACAACATTACCTTCGACAAATATATATTTTCGGTTTCAAGTCAATATTATGCAAACGATATATGTGATCTGTATGCTTTTGACCTTCTGAAAGTACTTGAACCAATTATAAAATTAAACACAATCGAACAAGCTTGTGATTATATAAAAAGGATCTTACATGTCACTATGTTATTTATCTGTATTCCTAATTAATGGTAAATTCCTGAAAGGTTAAGCCCAGCATGAAACTAAAACTTTGAGTAACTTATATTTACCTTATATTTAACCTTATATTTACCCAAACAATTGAACGCCCAATAGTCGTATATTGTCTACGAGTATATAGGAAGTAAGGCAAGTGAGGAGGAATGCTTTTACCTAACGGTAGAGTGTAGGTGTTTCCAAAAAAAGATAAAAAATTCTTAGGTGATGTGATAGGCAATCTTCGAGCATCTTCTTAGATGTGATACGCATCCTTCAAGCTAACTTTATAATTTTCTATACTAATCACAAGATGAATTTGACTACTTATCCTGTAGCTAAGAATGAAGTGATTTCCTACTATTGGTTCTACATAATTTATTAAAAAATATATAGGATTAATTAATATGTTCAAGATCCGAATAAATAAATAATTTAGATTCTGTATGTATGTAAATAAGGTAATTCTTTCGAGATGGGTCGAAAATTTTATTTAATGCATTTTTTTAACATCGATATCATTTAATTTCGCTCTTTTCTTCTATATTTAGAATTATATTTCTTGATATTTACAGTTCTATATATTTTTTTACTTCTTTCGTTCTTTAAACTTTAATTAAGTATAATGTCACACTTTTCCGTTCACGAAATATGCTTAAAATAGGGTACAAATATTTTTTCTTGTATAAGTATCTCGATATATCTGAATAATCTTGGTATGGGCGATAAGCAATGTAAACATTTGAAGCTCAATGCTTCAATATAATTTAATAATACAATACCTTAATGTTACAGTTCTGTTCAGTTGACATATATTCAGTGTATTTATCGTTTTTTCCAGTTAACGTACCAACATTTTCATGTGGACTGGCGTTAGGCTGGGTATCTCTGGAAAGCGGTGTGCCAGGCCCAGATGCATCTCGAAAGGCTGTCATTTTCGCAGTGACAACATTTGCCGCTTCATTCGTGGGGGTACCCCTTAGTGCAAGAGCTCTTGTGGCCGGGCGTAAAGTTGCTCTTATTGGAACATCGTTTCTATTTGTGGTAAGTATAGTGGCGTAGTTAGGTAAAGAAATGCTCTACAGCGAAAATGAACTAGGGTCTCAAATAAGTTATTTAAAAGTGTTTGTTCGTATTAAAGTCGTAAGCCTGTAATCTGATTTATTTGTATTTCGAATGTGAATTTGTTTTTATGGTTCTTTTTATACTTTGTAAGTTAGAGTCTGAGGGCCCTTTTGATCTTGGGGTCCTCCTCCGTCTAGCCCTCAGGTAGTTACGCCACTGGGTAAATAAGATTGTTTGTTATTGTATGACATATGTCAGGCCAGAAATCAAACAATATTGACATCAAGACGTGACTAATTTAGATAGAAATCGGGGTGAAATTGCAATTTAATTCAATGTAAAATAATATTGTATAAATTATTTCAGTTTCATGATTTACATTAAATACTACCGTGAATTTATTTGCAATAACTTAAAAGATATGCCTAAGTAATTATTCGACATCAATTCGACATTCTTATTTAGATCAAGTATGTACGAGTCAAATAAAAACGAATGGTTTCTGTAGTGTAGATAACGTAATACGATAAAATACATGAAATTATTTAGCACTAAAGGTATCTGCGACGTCATACGCGCAAACTTCAGCGCTTGAGTATCCTCAATAGTTAAATATGTATTCTTTTTCATATTTCTTTCATTTTCATCCTTTTTAAAATTTTATACGTCACTTCTGTGTACAAGCTTTAATTGTGCCCAATTTTATCAATATGAGTGAAGGGCATAAACGGCTCATCTATTAAATAAAAGGCTCCAGCATTCGTGTTTTAATTGTCACATCTTTAAAGTAAAAGAAAATATTTTTAATTTACTGATTTATTCTAATGTTTTAAAAGTATGCATTCGTTTATCTGCACATGTGTTTCTAGATATGTTGGACACTCAAATTGGTTAGTATATGGGGCGGTAATTGGTGTATAGTGATGGCGAGAATTGCAGCTGGTCTCGGTGCTGCTGCCGCTTGGGCTCTGGCACCTCTGCTAGCTAGAGAGGTAACTAATAATAATTATTATTTTTAATTTTTTATAAATTTTATTATTTTAAAAAAAATATTTCTTTTTCGTTAAATACATAAAGATTACAACATCAAGGCTAGGACCTTCTTTTAAGTGTAACAAAACCTGTGTCAGAAGGCCCCGATCTCCATAACAATGTACATAGTAAAAAATCATACTTGTTATAAAACAAAGTCCCAAAAAGCTGTCTGTCTGTATGTAATCGATTTTTTCCTAAAATATACTAAACGGATTTTTGTACGGTTTTCACCAAAAGTGCAATACTTCCGGATGGTTTAAGTAATTAGTACATACCGGAAGTGTGTAAATTAAAAAAATAAACCAGCTGAGATACACTAAAGTAATGTAGTAGAGAATTGTAGATCTATAAAAATACTACAAGAAGAATGCTTGCGAAATAAGTGTGTGTGCGGATAATGATGCTGTGCGTGTGTAGATGTGTGTGCCAGTATTGTGCGTTTGTATATACGAGTATTATTGATTATATCACACGTTTCGACAAGTTAATTGTTTAAAATTTAACCCAATATAGCATAATGGTTCAATATGTACTCCATTGGTTTAGGTATTTAAGTAAATGTAAAAAACGGTACTTTTAGCAGCAGATTACTACACATTAATTACTATTCTAATTCATTTCTTTCAAAGCGTTTAAAATTCTTGATAGTATGTACGCTATTTTATTACAGCGCGATCGCTATTTTTTAATTATAAAAACTAATCAAAAAAATAAGAATAATCTTTCTATACTTATTACAAAACAAACTCCACCCAAAAGCTGGCTGTCTGTATGTGATCTAGTCTCTCTAAACGGATTTTTTACTTAAATATAACGCAGTAATAGTATATAGGTTATAGGTCGCGTGGTTGTAAAAAAACTTGTCTGCTCGGATTTACTCGCGTGCACTGCGTAAACCAGCAGAGATACACTAAAGTAATGTACTGAAGAATTGTAGATCTACAAAATACTACGAAAAAGTCCGCGATAGCATGTCTCTATCTCTAATGGTCAACCTATAATAACTACTTTTATGTTCATAATTTAGTTTCGGTAATTTTTATTTATCAATTTGATTTTTTTGGGTCTCAGTTCTAAAAAAGTCTTTACTTAATAATTGGTTACTCTTTTACAGTTATTATAAGTGTGATGGTGTTTGATGTGACATGTAATAGAATCTGGCAAGAGTAACGCCATTGTTATTTACTCAAATAAAATGGATATTTCAAGAAATAGGGTCGCTTAGATTTTTGGTTATAAAGAGAATCTCGGCAAATCCGCTATGTAAAAACTACGAGTAAATTAAATCGCGAAGTCGACACCCGTAACAAAGTTCGAAACAACATGTGCTAGACCACTTATACCGCCACGAAAACTATTTATGTTTTCAATAAAAAATCATGCACTACTCGACAAGTTACACCATCACGTAGAATTTTAAGGTTTTCAATAAAATCATGCACGAAATGATTGTGCTTTAAACGTTTTAAATTTTTTCAGATGTGCAGTGAAAAATACAGGGGGGCGGCAGTCACGGCCCTTTCTCTGGCGCACAATGCCGGCATTCTGGCTATGTATCTCGCTGCTGATTCTGATTTGCCACATAGGTGAAAATATGACTTAGATAACATTGTCGTTTTATACTAATAAGTCGTTCATGGTTATTATTACAAAAGAACTAATGGCCTATAACTGACGTTGATACAGAGAGCTCAAAGGTTCCTGAACATTGTTATCAAAAAAGACAATTGTTCTTTCAGTTAAATGTAGTGAGGAATCTTCATTTCTTAATCGTCATTCGTCGTTTCATAAATTGATTAAAATAATGTCCTATTATTGTCGCTTTATTCATAACTGCCGCTCTAAGAGGAGGAGACTGACAGGTCCTCTTTCGGTATCAGAGCTTCAATCTACAACATTTCGTCTAGTAGGTCTTCTTTAAAAAAAATCATTAGAATTGGGTAATATTTGTACTACTCGGTTACATCGTTTAAGTCTATTTCTTGATAAGCAGGATCTTATCAGGGTGGGCGGTCCATTAACCAATTCAAATGCGAATTGTGCTTGCCTATTAATATAGAAAATAGTAACAATCCTTCATCTCTCATACAGTCCACTTATACCAATCAGCGACCTAGGGTCCACGGAAGAGGGCTTGTTATTAGGGAACATTTCACGCCAGAGACTATGCCAGAAGTCCTTCTTTTTCAGCGTTTATTGTTGGGAAGAGTATTACATGCCTCACGATAATGTAACACTTGAAGTTGAAGTCTCTACGCGACCATTTTATCTATCCATCTAATTATGGTGTCTACCAATATAACATTTTCAAGCGTATGATCTTCACCAAGTTGTTCATGCCGTGCTCAGCCCGTGAAGTTGGGATAACTTTAGCGTTGCGACTCGTTGGGCCTATGTGTAGTCACTTACCTGTTCCTGTCTTCACCTGTTATTAATCTGAAACATTAAGAAATAAACTTTGGCGTCCTAACTACGCAATATTTAGATGCTCGATGGTAAAACTAGGTCTTATTTTGCTCTAAAACATTTGTATTGTTCTAGTTTTATGTCATAAATTTTATCTTAATGTGTGTTTAAAATGGTTTTATTTTTTTAGGACAGTGTTATGGTTGTGTTTGACCCTCGCATTGCTGCATTGTGCCGTGTTTACTTTCGTGCCAGAATCTCCATCGTTTCTTGCTGCTAAAGGAAAACTAAAAGTAGGTTATGTAGGTTATGTATATGTATGTATGTTAGGTTATAGGTTATAACACAAGTTGTGAAAGTTAATCACAACCTATGTCGTATAACTATGATTTAAATTTAACTATATCCTAGCGTTTAAAAAATTACGCATGTGAAATCAAGTTATTTTGTTGTTAAGGAGTGGGAAAAACTGAACTGCACCTATAGCATACTAGTGTATGCGATTTAGCTTGCGACGACTTTTGATAATAAAGACCGTCAACTATGTACTGTATTTTTTTATCCTTTACATTTACCCCGGTATATAAGTTTTATTTGTGCTTTAGCGGATTACCAATAAAAGTATGAAATCATATCAGATACAAAAATAAATATGCTTTGACGCACAATTTAATTCTCTATATAGATAAGACACTAAGATGAATAATTTTGTACATAGGCCTTTGTAAGGAACAACAAAATGGTTTCATGTCGTAGGAGGCTCGTACTTCCCTTGCCTGGTTTCGCAGTATGTCAGTGGATAATCCTGCACTGAAAATCGAGCTGGCCGCACTTCCATCACCAGAACAAGAACAGACACCTTTCAGCCTCACCAAGGAAATGTGTGCGTATCTCAAGAAAATGTTAAAGCACGCATGTATTTCAAAGGCACGTTGTAGGAAATTCAAAATAACTTATTGTTAACAAACTTCTCACAAACTATAAAAAGGAACCTTTGATCATCAATAATCGCGTCAGAAAATCTCGTATTTACTAGCAGACTCACGTGCACACGTTGCCTTCCTATTTTCGCCACTCCTAATATTATATTTTAGCGCGCGTTATTTTTTAATTTTGCGATGGATATTAAATTGCGTGATATGTATATATAATAAACGTCCTTTTTTACAGTGAAAGATGTGCAGAGACGTAGAGCATTTATCATTGGCGCAATAACAGTGATAGGGCAAGAAGTTTGCGGTGCTTTGGCTATTATGCAATATGCAGAACGTGTTTTTGCACTTGCTAGCGAAGAAACAAAATCAACAGGAGCAGTTACAATGCCAGCAAAGCATGCAAGTGATGATGGAGTTACGTCAAGTGAAGATTTAATCAACAGTACAGTCACGATAATGGCTCTAGAGCATATTTCGATGTCTACAACATTGATGTCACCTACGAAGCATGCTGTCATTGTAGGAGTGGTCCAGTTAGTGACGTCAGCGCTGTCTCTTTATCTTGTCGAAAAAGTTGGGCGCCGGGTATGTATATTATGAATTTTTTGTATACTTTTTTAAAGTCCCCGATATATTAGTAGCCATAACGGTATTTTCCAAGTTAAAGAGCGAGATAGAGAGGAAATAGAGAGGAAATAGAGAGGAAATTCAGAGTGGAAAATGCGCAGATTAGAGGGGACGAATATAGTACAGAAGTTTTATTTTTACTTTCACTATTTCTAGATTATAAACTATTAATGACATAAGTTTTGATTATAAAACTTATCGTTAACTGCCCTAGGATTCACTCGTGACCTGATTGAAAACAATCAAGATACCTAAATTAAAAAAAGGGAATATTGTATGATTTATGACATATTTATTTGTATATAATTAAGGAAAGCCTCTAAGAACATAAATACCGTTTAAGAGTAATTGTGTAGCAATTAATTGACAAGCTGTAATAACCTAGCGGTAACACTGTGCGATTTTCTAGAGACGATCATGGGTTCAAACCCCGGGCAGGAATCAATGAGGTTTTTTTGTTGAACTTATGTGTCTAATTGATAATTGCAAATTTATCACACGCTTTTCGTTGAAGGAAAACATCGTGAGGAAACCTGAATATCTCTAGAGAATTCTAGGGATCTGTGTAATCTACCAATCCACATTGGAGCAGCATGGTAGGTCTTAGCTCCAGCCCTTCTCTCCAAAAAACGCAGAGAGGAGGCCATAGCCCAGCAGTGGGCATAGTAATAGGCCGTTACTTACTTTACTTACTTAATTAATTGACAGCCGTTGCTTATAAGTTGTGCAATGCTGACGGGTGCATCATTGGCGGTAGCGGCGTGGCTGATAAGTCTCACTACGATAGGAACAACGGTCGCTATTGCAGTCGCTATCGCCGGTGATTCTGCCGGCCTCCAGCCTGTACCGTATGCTGTGCTTGCTGATATGTTTAATTACCAGGTAATTTTAAAATCTTGCAAAGTGATCGTTTTGATCAAGATTTAATCGGTTTTTACGAGTATATACTTTTTATTCGATTTCCACTAACATTACACTTTATATTTGTTTTCAAACGTTGTCGGACCGATTGTAGGAATATTAAAAAAAAAAACTAACATAAGTCTGTTATAACTTATAACTAAAAGCTCAAATATAAAGTTGCAGGTACTTTGAGTTTTCACTCATAAGAAAACGATCGTCCAGTAATCTTGATGTCATAAGAAAACACCAAGCAAATTTTAATTTTTGATATTCGGGTTCGGCTGTGATTTATTATAATCATATTATAATAGTTAACTTGGTTAACTGTCAATTTTTTTTGATAACCCGGTAACCAAGATTAATCAATTTCATCCAATAATTGATCTATTTTATTTGTATGTCACAGAAATCAACAAGTTATTTGATGTTAATACTTTTACTTTTCCGCGTGTTTAATATGTTTAAGGATACCTCTGCAATTTCCTAGCTTCCTGGAAGAATTGTATTAAGTGTGACATGCATATAAAAGGAGTTGTGCGACAACAAAAAACACGTTGTGCGGACCTCACTTAGTGCTTTAATAGCCGGAGAACAATTATAAATTTTACTTTGTTTCAGTATCGTGGATGTGCAATGATGTTGGTGACTGCAGGCGCTTGCATTGGGAACGTTATAGAAGTGGCAGTGTTTCCAGCTGCTGTAGCGGTGGGTGGTCTCCGAGCAGCTCTTATTTTGGCTGCAACGATCACTCTTGCATACGCCTTATTTACTATCGTCGCAGTCCCCGAAACGCGAGGGAAATCGCCTGAAGAAATATATGACGCCATCTATCCTTTAAAAGAGAAAAGTGATTGTGAACGTGGAGAAAAAGTGTTCAGTGTGACGGATTGTGGGACTAAGAAAAGGTTTGAGGTTAAGGCAACTACGTGTACCAAACTGTGATAGTTTAACATTTTAACGTAATATTAATAAAAACTGATAAATTTTAGTATGTTATAATCGTTTCATTGTTACCTTATCGTACATATGCTAGCTTCCGTATAAATTCTTTCTAGATTTTTTTAGAAATTGTACATTATAAAAAAATTTTAAAAAAATTCTCTCGTCAAAATCAAATTAAACTCTTTAAACATCAAAATGTGCTCAATTAAAAATCAATTTTTTTTTAAAGGAAAATTTTGTAAAAGACCGCGTTCGCCATCTACATAATTTTGGTCAGACGGCTTGACCAACTTAAAAATATATTTCGTGAAGTTTTAGTTTCAATTAACAAAATCCATTTGAAAGTTTAGTAGAAGCCAAATAAACATCTGAAATGTTATATACAGCAACTTCTCTGCAAATGAATTTAATCACAAGTTTGAAGTCTGTAACCATAGCAACCACACCGGCAAGTCGATACGCGAAACAACGTGAAAGTAAATGAACACAGATTTTTAAGTCCAATTATTTGTCAACGAGTTAATTTAACAGCTATTCAGAACTGCGGTTTTTTGGCAATCATTAATGATTTCTTAAAGTGTGAGTTTTTCAGTTACAATCTGTCTTATTCGTATGTTTCGTTTTAAGGAGCCATTTCTTGCGGTTTGTTAAAGCTAAAATATTGTGTTATATAACAAATTAAGACGGAACAGTTACTCGTATTAAGACGGAAAATCTAAAGAGGTCAGCGTAACGTCACAACCACGGACAATCTTGGAGTATAATCTATGTAAGAGATGAGTTACAGTATTAATGACAATGGTTAAAATGTTTGTGTGTATGACCATGGTTAAATGCAGCCACATTTATGTAGCAGTGTGCGTGCGCAAAATATCTAATTATGAAATATAATACGTCTTGGATGATTTGGATAAGTTGAAAACATAAGCAATTCTTACCATGAAAAATGTACATAGCATTTGTAAGCAATGTAGCACCATTTTTTAAACCAGTACCAAGAATTTGTTTTTTCATACGTTTCAGTTTTAACAATTTTGTAATAATCATCAATGGGTTTACTGGATAAGTTATCGGCATGGATTGGAGGAGGCGTCACACAAGTCACTGTGATAGTACTTGGTTTGGACAACAGTGGCAAGAGTTCCCTTTTAAACGCCTTACGTCCACCCGAGCAACGGGCTGCTCTTACTGTGCCAACGGTGGCCCAACAACAGGATCATTTTCAGAGTGAGATAAAACGTAATTTGTTTTGTTTTTGTAGTTTCTGAACTAAACATTTGAAACTTAAGTAGTAAGAGACAAGCTTCACCTCGGCAACGTCTCAAATCTTCAAATATCCGAAATATTATAGCTGCGTGGGTATAATTTAAAAGTTCGAAATTGTAATTTTTAAGGAATACATATACTAATTAATTAAGTTTTCATTTACTTTGAAAAAGGTACTCTGTTAGTTTATAGCGATTAAATTCTTACAGGGCAAAATATGTTATTTTTTGCTCTTTTAATTTTCAAATTCAATGAAATGTTCAAAGCATATTCCAAAAGAAAGAAATGTATTACAGAAACCAATATTTATTATTAATCTAACTATACGTACGTAATAAATAAACTATTAGTTTTTATGTTCTTAAACCTGTGATGGCTGAGCATAAAGTAACACAATATACTTATTATAATTATGGTTTATACGTTTAGTTAATTCGATGTTTGTGATACTAACCGTTACTGATGGCTTAACATACTAAAATGTTGTCAAATAGTTATGAAATATACTAGAGAACGCCTATTTAGATATCGTCTCGGAGCACTCCTAAAATGTGTTATTTGATGCACAAATGGGGTTAAGAGTCATAAAAGTAAATCAGTATTAACTGATTGATGACTAAACGATTGCTAAAATTGCGTTACAGGCGGAGGTGTATCTTTCAGCGCGTGGGATGTATCAGGTGCTGCACGCATGAGATCGTTATGGGAACGACATTATCGCTACGCGCACGCTGTCATCTTCGTGGTAGATGCTGCTGACCACTTGCGCTTAGGTCTGCTATCTATAGAGTTATTATACATAGAGTAGGGAAAATGAAAACCCCATACTTATTTTTGTCTAACACACATTCACAGAGAATTCATGGCGCGTTTTTTTAATTTATATACATCGTTTAGCATACCTCCAAAATATTTGTTTCTTTTTATGTAAAGGGAAAATTAGTTTGAAATTTTCCGTAACAAAAAAGACAGATAAGTAACAGCTTAGCTTTATCTTTTTTAAAGCTTTTCTTTAACTTCCATTAGTATGTGGAGGTGCAATCTTGCTACTTAAATTTAATCCACTTTCCGGTGTCCGATTGAGTTGAAATTTTACATAATGCTCTAGTCCCAATGACACTGCATATTTATGATAAGCATGACCCGATGACTGACTGACATGACTGCTGCCAGGATTAGCTCCAGACGAGGGAACTCCTCAACTGTCAAAAGTAGGGACATTAAATTTTGTTAAAAGAAATTTTGTTGAAATCCTGCACACCTGTGAAAAAAGCTTGTAATTAAATATTTTGGAACAATTAATTAAGCATAACAATGGCACCCTCATTAACGAGCAGGTAAATGTTTCTAGTTCAAGCTTGTTGCACGTGTTCAGAGGTAAAATAAAGGGTAGGGAATGAACCAAGTACTATATAACAATGCTTGTTTGGATAATGCCTCACTTTGCGATTTTGTCGTGGAGTCTATCTCCTGATGATGCTTCGGTTGCGGGGCGAAACGATTGTTGAGTTTGTGATAGTGAACGTGTGTAGTGCTTGTGTATTGTGGTGGAGGTTTGTGCATGTATTTTTACGAATCCTGCACGTATCGGGTATGAAAATACGGATAGTCCACTATAAATTTAACACTATATATATATTTTCTATTTACTGTATCGCGGATTATAGCAAAATAATTTTATTATTACTTTTGTTTTGTTAAAAGCTTTTGTTAAGAGATTTTTTATGAAATTGACTTGTTTCATTTTAGACTGGCTCCCATACTCTAGTATAATAATTCTATGCTGCTCTCTTAACATTACTTCCTTAATGTTTTTTCAAATGCAACTGTTCTTGTATAATAACATTGCTTCCGTACATGGAAGTTCGTATATCCTAAGGTAACTAGATATATTAAGTTAACATTATTGAGAATGAAATTTATATTAATCCAATTATTTTAATGGCAGATTACAGAACGTAGCTAGTTAAAAAAAACCATTTTGATATTAAGATAGCAAAAAATGTAGTTATGAGACGCAGCTCGAAATTATTGCTAACAGTAAACGTCTCAAGCTCGTTGCACTACTTGCAGTTCTTAAAGAGCAACGCTCCGTTACAAATAAAGATCTAGCATATGTTAATCCAATTAGGCTAAGCCAATAGTGAGTAATATAAGTTTATCCATTTACACATACTGAGCATTCATGTTGACTGTATCTCATACAATCATACAAATACGTAATTGTAGGTATTCTCAAAGCCTACAAAAAGTCACAACCGGAACAAATTCAGTACTGTTAATTGATTAAAGCATATTACAAAATTGAAGATTATTTGGATAAAGATAAGATAAAGATAAAGATTCATTTATTGTTTCTCTTCACACAAAATAACAATTGTCAAAGTGCCATTCTTAAGGGTACAAATAAAAGTGGTGTGAGAGACAGATCTCTGTACTAGGTGACCTGTGTTACAGACAACCAGGCTCCCACCCTCGAACATCAAAAGAGAAATACACTTACAATGTAAAAATTTACAATGTTTAAAAAGGAAACAATTAATCTTGACATACTTATGATGATGATAAGTATACCTAGATTTGAAAATCCTTTAAGCTTCATAAAAGACAGCGATTTAATAATGTATAATTGAAAATATTTAAAAGATTGACCGAGTTTCTTGCTGGTTCTTCTCGGTAAGAGCAACATTCCGAACAAGTTGTAGCTTCATTAATTATATTGATGCTTGACGATTCAAAAGTGCCTGAAATGGTTTGATTTGATGCATTTTGATAAACAAATGGTTTTGTTTAAACAGTGGTGGCACGTGAAGAGTTGGAACTTATGTTAGCACACCCAGACATGTTCGGGCGTCGAATACCTCTTCTTGTCCTAGCAAACAAGAGCGACGCTCCACACGCCTTGTCTGCCACCCACGTAGCTGCTGGTAAGCAGTACTACAATTTTTTTTCATAATTTGTGGTTCCTAAAAAGGAGGTCTTATTAAATGTAATCCCCTGTTAATGAAAAGGAGGCCTTTAATTAAAAGTGGGCAACAAACAAGTCGCTACTTATCATTATGACGAGCTTAAAAGAATTCAACCAACATCCTAAGGTTATCAAGATTGTTTTTGTTGTTTTTTAATGATACATGTAATTTTTATTGTTAAATATTTTTTATTGTGTTTTACACTTGCATTTTTCACTTTAAACTGTTCTCTGCATGAGATCTATTTCAGACTATTTCTCCCTGAGCCTTTTATTGCGGTTCTGCGGCTGGTGAATGATAAAACTTGATCAAATAAGCCGCTCAGTAATGAGCAATTTTTTTTCTTTCGACTTTAACTACGAATGTCTCGATTACATAGTAATTGTAGGATGATGCGCGATTGAAAAAATGTTTTAAAAGGTACTATGATTTGAATAGTTTATGTTTGGAAACAGAATCAATGGTGGGTGAACTATTTGTATACAACCCTCCGGGTTTGGTTGATGTATCGTTCTGCGATTTTGTCGTGGAGCCTATCTTCTGACGATGCTTCGGTTACGGGGCGAAACGATCGTTGAGATTGTCGTAGTGAATGTGTGTAGTGCTCGCGTAGAGTGGTGTGGTGGTGTCTTGTGATACGTGCTGTAAGTAATCCTGCGTGTGTAAGGTATGAGAACGGTTTTGCTTCCTACACTTAGCATTACATAGATTTTCTTAAAAAACGCAGATTATAGAAAAATAATTCTATTAGTATTTTTAGACTGTGATTTGTTTCAGCATTGGCTTTGGAGCGTATAACCGACAAACCATGGCATATTTGCGCTTGTAGCGCTCTCACGGGTACAGGACTAGCAGACGGAATAGCATGGCTTGCGCGACAACTGAGGGAAAAGAAAATACAACGCTGAAATGCCTATTATCCGATACTATCAATGAAAAAGTCTGTCTTTTCTAAATTAAAAGTAATAATAAATTGTTTTTTATTACCCTTTTCCATTCATTTCATAGCTTTCATGGAAGCTGACTTTAATGGTATATTCATATTTCATAAAATGCTATTTCTTACTTTATGTCTACAAATAAGAGAAATTAACGATGTATTAATTATTATAATAAATTATTAATTTAATAATTAAGTGACATTAATTAATTAACTAAATATATTGATATTACTTTATTTATTTATTTGGACAACACACAATTACACAATACAAAATTATAAGAGAAACAAAACAATACATAAACTAATAAATAAAGTCTTCACAAGAAAAAACTTAAAGAAGGAAAAAATGGAACGTACATACAGAAGGCAAGTTAAATTACAGGTTAAATAAAAAAACGAAATATAAAATTATTGAAACTTACAAAGGGGCAGGGAAGAAACTCTTAGTATGACCCCTTAAACACTTTAGATACCTTGTTATACAAATCAATGTCTATAAGAAGTCTATTGCGTGCACGATGAAGGAAGGTATTGCTTACAAATTATATCTTACTTTGTTGCTATAAATATAACAAAAAAAATATGATATTCAAAAAACGAAATATTCAATAACTTCCACTACTGTAATATTGTTGTAACATAAACCGAATGAGTATCAATAAATATAATTCTATTTTATTTTTATAGAGGTTAAAGGAAACTTACATAACTTGCCTGTACTGTACTAGGTATATTTCGTTCGAATAAACGTTGGCAAAGTAGGCATCTCAAACAAAATATGTATACGCAATAAACTTACCGTGTCGTCAAATAGCGAAATAAATTTTGTTCGTAAATAACATCTTTCTGTTTGAGTAAAACTTCTTTTAATTATTATCATAAAAGGTGATGGTCTCAGAGGTTGATTCTTGTACGTTAGGATATTTTATACTCTTTAGATAATGCTAATGCTAACGAGTGAACGTCTCACATCTAAGACTTTCTTACATGTAAGAATTTGATGTGATAATTAGTCGTAATATCACCACCATCATCATAAAATCATCAGCAAATATAACATCTCTGTCTCCAGCAGGTCGCAATCGAAGTGCGAATAATGGAGTGTAAATCGGTGGATGTCATATAGCAAATAACAACAAAACGAAGTTAAACATTGAAATATCGAATAATAGACACAATCAAAGTTTTTATTTATCAATAAAGTTCGAGAAGCTTGTATTGATATTGCAGTGAAAAAGTTTTTATACGCATGTAACAAAGTAAAAGCTTGGGTTCTTTTCAAATTATCATAGCAATAAATAAGTGCAAGCTGAGATAGAGGCCGTTAAAGTTTCCTCCATTCTGCTGTGAAAGACACAAATACGCGCGTTCACTTAGTTTTTCTTGTTATTCTGAAAACATCTGAGTTTAGTGAACGCAAATATATTTTGGGCACTTAATTCTTTATGCTACATTTATACTTGGAAAGGAAGCTTCTTTACTGTTCTTGTTGAAGTATATCTAAAGTCACATTTTACTTTAATACACGTCTCCTTGAATTTCTTTATTCAAGTTAGTGTTACATACCCTTACGTATATAAATGTAATAAACTGAATAAATATGATAATAATAATAATTGTTATGATGATTTATTAAATTTACTTACATTCTTTATTCAATGACTATGATTTTTTTGCCTCCGCAGTACAAAATGCAATTGGGCAATAGTAAATTTTATTGCCGTGTGGTATCCGGCTGAGTAGTACCCTTATTTCTTACCGAGGTGTCGTTAAAGACGACTTAGGTAAGTCACCGCCAGACAGGCGGCCGGTCGTAACATAAATTCAAATGCAGTTTTTGCAGTCTCATTGGACATCTCAAAGGCTTTCGACAGGGTTTGGCATGACAGTCTACTTGGTAAGCTGCCCGCTTATGGATTACCTCCCAACTTTTGCTTATGGATGGCGGATTTCCTGAGGAACCGATCGATACGAGTGGTTGTTGATGGTTGCTCGTCTGATTTAATGACTATTAATGCCGGTGTACCTCAGGGATCGGTTCTCTCTGCAACACTATTTCTGCTGCACATCAATGATTTGCTTCGGCCAGGTATCTTGAGTTATGCCGATGACAGCACTGTTGTAGAGAGATACATACCCAATCCCAGAGCGAGTAATGCTGAAATCAACCAGCAGAGGGAGGCCATGGTTGGACGATTGAATTCAACTCTACTGGCTGTATCTGAATGGGGCCATGCTAATCTAGTTGAGTTTAATCCCAGCAAGACACAGGCGTGTTTATTCACTGCCAAACGAAGTGTTTTCCATCTGCATCCTACTTTCCGGAATATATCTCTGCAATTAACCGACAGCTTAGAGCTCCTAGGCATGAAGTTCACTGCCACCTTAAACTTTGGGCGATCTATTGAGATAAAAGCTAAGACTGCCGCGAAAAAACTCGGTATCCTAAACAAAGTGAAGCAGTACTTCACACCAGAACAAATCTTAACCTTATACCAGGCACAAGTCCGTTCTTGTATGGAGTACTGCAGTCATCTTTGGGATGGGTCCGCTAAGTACCAACTTGAGGCACTTAACTCCGTAGATCGTCGCGCCAGAAGAATAATAGGCGACAGTGAGCTGGCTCAAAGGAGGCTCGCGACTCTAGACCACAGGCGTGCAGTCGCATCACTTTCTGTATTTTACAGGATATATTTCGGGGAGTGTGCCACAGATCTGTTTGATCTGATTCCTTCCTCGCCATTCTACTATCGTACCACCAGGCGCCGAGAAGGGCTCCACCGATATACAGTTGACATCCCAAAAATCCGCACTAAACGCTTTCGCTCGTCGTTTCTTATGCGTGCGGCCAAACTGTGGAACTCCCTTCCCGCATCTATCTTTCCGGACTCTTACGATCTGTCGAAATTCAAAAAAAGAGTGAATAGGCACTATAGTGGCAAGCGCAGTCCACCTTAGGCTACATCGTTCGCTTTCCATCAGGCGAGATCGTAGCCAGGCGCTAGCCTTTGATAATAAAAAAAAAAAAAAAAAAAAAAAAAATTCAAATTCAAAATATTCTTTATTCAAGTAAACTTGTAAACAAGTGCTTTTGAATTGTCAACATCTTCTGCTGGTTCGGAAAGCTGTTCCTACCGAAAAGAACCAGTAAGAAAGTCGGCGGTTGCTCTTTTCAAAGAATAATTCTTATCACTAGTTATATAAAGGTAAGTAAATAATAATAAAATAATAAATAAATATATGGGATGGACACGGTCGTCCGTCCCCACAGTAAGTAACTTAATACTTGTGTTATGGGTGACGGACAACTGATATATATACTACATATATAAATTTAAATAGATACTTAAATACAAATATACACCCAGGCTCGAAGAACCAACAATTTGTTTAAAGAAAATGTTGACCCTCGGCGGGAATCGAACCCGCCACCCGCGGAGCTGAAGGCAGGGTCACTACCCACAGCGCCAACGGGGCAGTCAAATATATATAGGTATTAATGTCTTGTGAAGTGTCACAACATGGTTAAAACATGTTGTGCCGACCCTATTTAGGGTGGTAGGGCAGGAGAATTAATGATGATGTGATATTTTTAAGAAATAAATTACAGTTGGTCAAATCGCATCTACATGTCTTCGATAAAAATGGAGAAACTGTATAGTTTCAGGTCGTAAGCAACAACGTCTGAGTATGTTTGATTAGGTCACGGCAGTCTACGGCTGTTTTCGGGTTTCATCGTCGATTTTGTGCTTATCGCTTTCTGGTGTTTTAGTATGTGGTACAAAAACTTTATAAAAATATGTGCTAGTTTGAATAATGTAATAACAATATATTCTATAAACTATCTATTAAAAATATAAAACAAACTCCCCAAAAGATGTCTGTTTGTATGTGATAGATTTTCTCAAAATCTACTAAGCGGATTTTTGTACAATTTTTGCTTAAATTTACCGCGATTCTTCCGAAAGGTTTAAGTTAACAGTGCATCAAGGTTTTACTAAAATTGTGTTGAAGAAACCGTGTTGTTGTAAAAATCTAGCCTGCTGGGAGATTTGAATAAATAAATTAAAATAAATATTGGACACTTACCACACGGTCGTCCATCCCCAAAGTAAGTAACTTAATAACTGTGTTATGGGTGCCGGACAGCTGGTAAATATAGTACATATATAATTTTAAATACATACTTAAATACAATTACACACCCAGGCTCGAAGAACAAACAACTTGTTTTTAGAAAATGTTGGCCCTCGGCGGGAACCGAACCCGCGACCCACTGAGCCAACGGGCAAGTAATTTTTCAGATTTAGTCGCATGTGCTGCGTAAACCGCCAAGAAATTCAGTAAATTAATAGTACTAGAGAATAAAAATACCAGTGAATTGTAGATTTACTAAAACACTACAAAAAAGTCTGCAACAGCGTGTCCTTATATCGAATGGTTAACTCACAGCAACTACTTTTATGTTAAGAATTTCAGTTAAATATGCTGATTACCACGCGGGCGAAGCCGCAAGCACCGATAATCTATGATAAATTGTTAATATCTGTATTGGTAAAATCAATATAAAGTGCGTACTTTAATCACTACAAGACTCTTATCATCATTACAGATATCATATATATTTACTTAGATACTATACTAAGTTACTTTCACTCGAAGTAACATAAGAAGGATAGTGAATGGCTACAGCTTTTTTACTCCTTAAAGAAGAGCTTCTCTCTTTAAAAAAATATAGAATCTTACACTTGCCACGTTGCTCAAATGTGATCGGAAACATAAGTTAAAAAAAAATAGCAATGCTAGTTCTCTACCGTCTCTGCTTTCATCATTCATAGATTTTCTTTTACTGTGGGTCCGTGGTTCGATATCAGGCAGGTTTAACAATTTCTCAGTCTGGATCCGGCTTCAGTCTTCGGTCTTTACAAAAGTTATCGTGAGACTACATTAATGTAAAAAACATTATTATGATATCAGATCGTATTCGAAATTTGTTTCTCGGTTTCTACACGACTGATCCCAAACGTCGGATAGTTTAAAAACTAAACGAAAAATATCGATAAGTAAAATTTAGTTACAGCTCTTTATTAATATACAAATAATTACTTTTAATATACTGTCGTATATGTTTACTACTGATGGTAGTTTCAATTGCAAAATTTAACAGGTTTTATTTTATGGCACATCAGACTGTTAAAGCGAATCCGGAATGTTGAACTCTCCAAGTAATTGGCTCGGTCGACCTTTTTATCTTACGCCAGTGACAGATAAAATTATGTCTTACTGCTTTTTCGCGGAGACTGAAGTGTTACTTATAAATTGTTTCTTCCGTGAACTCGTGAATTCCATTAAGTACGCACTTAAATATAAGGCTACTACAATGTTATTTCACAGCCTGTTTATATCTTTTTGATACATCAAACATAGACAAAATTCGCAATTCATAAGCTTTGGAAATGCCACACAGACAACTTGGCAATGAAAAAGTTTTTATTAATGTAATGTGGGAGGCTTTGAAAGTTAGAATTTACCTATGAATAGAATTACCATTGTATGAAAAAACCATTTCTTCCAAGAACATATTATTACATACCTTCAGATGATCATTGCGTGCTATCAGATACTGTTATGTTACGATTGCAAGATCAGGCAATTATCATTTCTTCAAAGGGTTCTTACACAGTGCCGATTTAAGAAATCCTATAAATGACAATAATTACAGCATGATCACCATTTGAAAGACAAATAGTATATAGTATAACATACTCAATATCTTGACTTAATAAATGAGCCTTTTTTACATTTACATTATCGCAGGGGAGCTTCTACATTGGACAGAAGTTATAATAGAATTATTTTTGTTTTAATCTGCGTTTGTCAAAAGAATCTATGTAATGTAGGAAGCATACAACGTTCACATACCTTATACATGCAAGACCACACGTATTATCAAACGCCGCCACCAAAACGCCCCATGACAATCTTCACGCTCGTTTCACGGCGTAACCGAAGCATCATAGGATAGGCCGCACGACATAATCGTAGTTAGGATCGTAATGAATTACGATTCATTACGATATGGTACGCCATATCGTGGATGAATTTTGATGATCTTTTTATAAAACTTATAAAAATAATAAATAAATAAATATATATATGGGATATTTACATACACGGTCGTCCATCCCCAAAGTAAGTAACTTAATACTTGTGTTATGGGTGACGTACAACTGGTAGATATATTACATATATAATATTAAATACATATAATAAAACAAAATCGAATCAATTGAAACATTTTACATATCTTTGATATTACAATATCGATATTATTCTTTATTTATAAATTCGTAATTTTGTAATCAATGTTCATAAAAACGATATACCTAATATAAAATTCTTATAATAATATTTTTCAGTCTCAACAGAAATAGTTAGCGGTGGAAAGATGAGCTTTTTTCATCGCGCTCAAAGTGTTTTTATGTCATAAAATTAGAAGTAAACAAAATCTGTAAAAAAAAGAACGGAGTTCATTAAGTAGCTAAACGAGCAAAGCTACACTGATGATAGACCGATATATAATTCTAGGAATAATTACGTGAATAGTGTTGGATTGGAATGGTAGGTCTACCAATACAATATAATATAGGACATTCATTGATTTTCCAAAGGCATAAGCTTAAAATCCTTTGAAGAGTATATCTCCAATTATCTATTGGCCTAGTCTTTTGGGAAGAATTAATTAATCTAAAATAATATTAATATTATTAAGAAGTACTTGCTATTCTACCGTTGGACAAACGACGTCTCTCTCTCTCTCGTTGAGGAGAAATTTTGGAGCCTTTTTTACTAATTTTTAGTGTACTTCTGGTGGTAATATTTCTATCTTCTATTTATATTATATATTATATATTTCTGTCAAAAAATGCCACTGTGGGCCAAACCCATCCAGATCAAGGGTGGTGACCCCCGCGATGGGATACGTGCACCACCATCCTACCTGTACGATAACAATTGTACATAGTCATAATTACATAGAAATTTTGGAGCTTCTACCACGCGCTTGTAATATAGAAATTTCTCAGAAATTCTATGGGCATATATAGGTTTCATCACCATGTTTTCCTTCAGCATAGCGAGTATGAAAAAATTCCTTCAGCATAGAGCGCCTGATGGATTGTAAATATCACTAAACGAAGCTAAAAGCTAATGAGCTTTAAGAAAAACTTACGTGCATTTCGAGAGTTTACGAGTAAAACCGTCAACCCTTAATGATCTAACTGTTAAAGCATTAAGTCTAAGTATTTCAAGTGAACATATGTTCTTGGAAATTGGAATAATTCTGCTAAATACTTGTAATCTCTTATAATTGTAGACTTTCATAATTGTGGCCTGTGAATGACTTAACGTAATTTATAGTTAATTTGCATCCATTAATAGGACGCCTACGTCGTCGTCGAAACCCAAGAGACACCCTGTTTATGGCCGTGACATGAATATTTACAGACGAATAACAATATAGTTATTTAGTTTTTGTAATTTTGAAATATACTTCTTTATTTAAGTCGTACGCAATTTTGCTTGCAACCGTCTTAATTTCTCTTAAGTACATATAATATTATAATTCATCCTTAAAACAATGGAAAAAGGGTTTTAAGGGCACATCAGAAGCAAATTTAACTAAGTATTCTTTCTACCACTGCATGGAAATCGGCGGACGTATATGGTAGGCAAAACAACGGAATTTGAATTTAAATGAAGAGGTACGTTGGATTATGAAAAAGTGAACTTATCGTTCAATCTCCAAATAAATAATAAATGCACTGGCCATTAAAAAGCAAATAATAAGTTACATTAACACAACATTAAAATCATGTTCGGTCTGTATTATATATCAGTCTTATATACCACCTTTTGAAAAGTGAGAAGTATATCCGACTGGCTCAGAATTTTATTTTTGCATGTTATTTATTAATTTTAAAGAAAGCAAATTTATATTTATCATATTTAAAAAGTAACAGCCTCCTTTAGAAATTACTGGCTACTATTAAACTTTACCTATATAGTTAAATATGGTTTTGGTTATTGAATATGCATCAAATAATAATTATAAGGTTCTTTGATTTTTTTAAGTTAAGGCATCGTAGGCACAATAATGTATTTAAAATCTGCTCGTTTATAGTAAAAGGTTGAGAAAATATATATACAATTTGCAGAAAAATTTGCAAAAAAAGTTTGTGAGCTGCAATATAACGATTTTTATCACATTGTTTATTCATGCATTGGAAATCTTTTTTCATGTTCTTATCTAATACGTAAAGAAGTCGGAAATAATCGCAGTGTAAGATTATTTATTTTTGTGAATAGAATATAAAGTATAAGGTACGACAGGAAGGCTGTATGTTATGCCGTCGCCAGCGTGTACAGTGGCGTCAGACGTCAGTAAGGCGCCGGTATCCGGCTTGAAGGGTCTAGTCGGTCGTGTAACTAATTTTTATCCTCGAATTAAATTAACTAAAACGTGATCGTGCGCTCGAAGTATTTTACGTGATAACGTCCCAAGGACTTTCAGTGAGTACATTTTATTATTACATATAAAACAGATCTGGATATTGTCCTGTTTTCATATAATGTAATAATTGATATCCGAATCATTCGATTTTTTATGTTTAAAGATTAAAATAAGATTAACAAACAAAAATAACATGAAAGGAATTTTATTATCTTATGAATTTAAAGATTTAGGTTTCATATTAAAGTTAATAATGTATTTAAGCAAATTAAAATATTTAAATTGTCTATTCATTTTATTCTCAATTAATTGTTCCGTCCTGCCTGTTTAGTCCTACGGCTGGGCATTGCCCAATTTCAGCCTTGTTTTTCTTTCTTCACTTATGTTAATAGCAATTTGGAAACTATGTGCTTATGTATACTACTTACGTTTATAATATTATATTATAATTATATTATTGTAATTGTAATATTACGTATATATTTCGATTTAATCAATTGATATTCTCACAGCTGAAAGATTAAAATGTTAACTTATTTTATATAATACTGTGAGGAAGTAAGTAATGTTCTGTCAATAGATTACTAAGAAAAGTAAAGACAAGAAGGACAAGTGATTATTCCGTATCAATTATATCCCGTCATGCGTAAGCCCTAATCACAACATCTAGGACTTGAGTGACCTATTTCAAAATATTGATATTCGAGTGAAAGGAGAAATGCGAAGTGCGTCTTCGTAGCGTTCATTGTCGAGAGATATGGAGCCGTTAAGTCTGTGTGCGAAAAAAAAAATTTAATACGGTATTATCTCGTCTTTTCAGTGAAACTTATTTTCATAACTAGCTTACATCCGTCTTGAAAATGCAATCTCTATTAACGACATTCCACTAGGTTATAATGTTATATGCAACTGACAGAATACGAAATAACGAAATTATGTTGTTTTGGTATAATTTTATAGAAGCCATTAATTATGGAAATGTCTTTGGAAACGGTCAAACAACTTTATTTGCGGAATTCCATATTACAGAAACTATAATAGAGCCACTTTGCTCTAATCCGCACGGGTTAGGCAAATGCATTCGATGCTAAGTGTATAAAGCGGCAAAATTCACGTACCTTACACATGCAAGACAAATCACCACACGTTTCCCAGGACGCCTCCACCAGCAAAAATGCACACAAGCAATACACACAACCACCACCAAAATCTCTCCCATCGATTCGCCCCGAAACTGATGCATCATCAGGAGGATAGGCTCCACGACAAAATCGTAATGCGTCGATTTTGATGGTGGTTGTGTGTATTACTTATGTGCATTGTTCATACACTTAGCATTGCATGTATTCGCTTAACCCACGCAGATTATAGCAAAGTCGTTCTGTTATAGTTTCTGTAATATGGAATTCCGCAAATTAACGCCTGCTTCTATAAATATTTAATTTACCAGATAAAGCCGTGAAAACGTAGCAGGCAAACTTTCGCATTACAGTTAGTATGGATATCTAAATTCAAAGACATACAAGTTACGAAATCCAAGACGTGATTTTTTTTTTCAAGTACTATAAGCCTAGATATTCATTAGGACCGCACTGATTGCTTGCGGTCCCGACAGGTTAATGCGGTTCTGATCATGAGCCGGTCGTAAATTAGGCTTTGCCTGGCTTGAACATAATACTACTGAAGAATATTAAGCAGCGCACTTTTTGCGACGCAACAAATAAATCGGCTTGTAAATATTTCGGTATAAATATATCTTACACCAATAATACAGAAGAAACCATTACTTTGCTGAATTCCATAGTACAATAATAATGATAGAATATTTCGTTTTTATCCGCGTTTTTGTGAAAATATATGTTTTGGTACGTGTAGGATGCATAATATTTTACTTTGTATCTCAAACCACCACACCATACCGCACAAGCACAGCATATATTCACAACGACAAAGTCAAAGTTAGTTTCGCTGTATAACCAATGCATCATCAAAAGATTGGCTCCACAAAAAAATTATAATGCTTTGCGGTTTTGTCCTGGATTCTACCTACCTAGTACTTAAAATTTCAAACAACCCCATTGACTTACAAACATATACTTTCGCCTTTATATGTATTTAAATATGAAGGATTACGTCACGAATCTATAGATATTGAATTATGTATTCGAAATTGAGAAAAACTTTCCTAATAAATTTCTTTGGCACGCCGTAAATATAATAAATGTTACAATTATACTTATTTGGTCTATGTCGTGCCAAAGAAAAGTATGTACTCAATATTCTGTTCTTTCGCAACGATTTATTTTATTCGTGACGCATTTCACGTATTTTTTCTGTTTACATGATCCTTATCATGGTCACTTTGTACATTATGACATTCTTGTGACGAAAGTCATATAACCGTCTTTGGCGCAGGATGTAGGATAAATTTAATATCCATGGCTGCTAGGGTTTTCCTTAAACAGTTACTCGAGTAAATACCATGTTCAATTGCATTTAAATTTTACAGCCTTTGTTCCTTTCATATACATTTGTCAAAACAAATGAAAAAGAGAAACAAAAGAATAATAAATATAATTCTGTACGGTTTCGATCTTTGGCACGGTTGTGCCGACAGAATGCTTTTGAATGGGTGATAAATTAAAATTCAAAACTGAAAATAGCATAGGGTTACATACTGAAAGTAGGGGAGCTATATTCAGGCCTGTAAGTCATAGTGGCACACTAAATATTTATTTAATCCTATATAAAAAAGAGACGCACATATCATGTTCATTTTTTTTCTTTTTATCGCAATATGACATATTTTAGGCTGGCTTCCCTACTCTAGTATCTTGTGGAAAATAACCGCAAAGTTGACTTTTCTTTTTTTTTAATCTCTGTACTTTTTGATATTGAATGCACGATGTTTCTAATTATTGTTATTGTTCTAATTGTAAAACTTTTCGTCTCGAATTATCAATATATTGTTAGTCCTAGTGGCTTTATTAGCTTCATAGGACAGGAGAAGAAAGCGCAGACGCAACCTCGTTTTTATGAAATACGCAGATCAGAGCGCAAAAGCTATGTTAATTTTCGGTAATCGTAATCCTTTGGGTGCTTCTTGAAGTCTTGAAGTGCGGCAGAAGGTAACCTTTAGGATTTTTGTATGCATATTATAAAAACTCAGCCCTCAACTATTATGAGGGACGCTCAAGCTGTTCCATTGCATCTTCGTCGACAAATGCTTTTAATTGGCGCTTATATATTCAGTTGGGTATTTTAACAGTAGTCTAGGTGGAAGCCATTATAACAGTCAAGTTTTTTTGTAATATCTCAGCCAGTTTTATACATCAAAACATTAATAATTCTACAGTTTATCTCGCACTGATTACTTTAATCAGTGCTAAACGAGATCGCGGCGGTAAATACTCAAGGGCCTTTCCATTTCGAAATCAACTCAAATTTGAATTAAGTAAGCTTGAAAGTTAACTTCCGCGGAATATTAAACAGTTACGGAATAATATCTTAAAATATCTTTGTGTTAATCTTCAAAGTTATTTCATTGGATCTGATCATATATGTATATATGACATCTTCTGATATTTGCAGCTTTTGTATTTTTTTATGATTAAGAAATAAAAAAGTCTTAGGGAGTAATGGGTTCAAACCTCGCGGGGGCTTAAACACCAATGAGTTTTTCTATTAAAACTCATGTGCCTGGTATTGGCAATTTATCACACGTTTTTCGAGGAAGGAAAATGTAAAGAAACCTGCTTATGTCTGGAGAGTTCTGGAGCTATGTGTAACCTGCCCATCCGCATTGAAACAGCGTGGTGCCTCTAAGCTCCAGCTCTCCAAAAAGGAGAGAAGCGGTCCATGCCCAGCAGTGGGATAATAATAAGCTGTTACTTACTTTTAAGAAAAAACCCTATCAATGTCTCACTGGTGAGCAAATGCATTCTCGAAATTTCGTCCTCAGACTCCTCAATAAATGCGTTATATTTTACTTGTTATCTATCTTTTAGAAGAGTAATAAAGTTACAGTATAGTAAGTAGTAGTAAGTTTAAGTTCTCTATGAATATTAAAGTTTTAAGTTATTAAATAGCAAGCAAGGTAGTTATAAAAGCTATACATTGATTTAGTAAATTAAAATATTGTTCTCTATGCATGCGATCGCGTGTTTATTACTTCGGCGTAGAAGGTCACGACCACTTAGTAACCAGTGCATTTTCTACAATGTGTTGAAAGTGTTAAACTTAAGTGAACCTGGACTTTTACTTGAGACTTTTTCTTTGCATGACTACTAACTGATATATGTTTTCGTTCATGTGAAACATGATAAGAATTTATATTTGAAGATCCATACTTAACTTTATATAACCCAGAACAACTCATTATACTGGTAGCCTATAAAATTTCAATAAAAAAATTGATGGTGCAACGACGACGATTAAGTAATTTAGTTATTGTTATATTTAACTTTATTAGTTACATTAACAGTAACTAATAGTCTAACACTAACACTTAATGTCTAAATAAATAATGTTATTTAAAATGCCGTTGAAAATTGACAGGAAATAATTTAAGGACCCGACACAGATATAATAATATGAATTATCCATTTCGAAGTCACTTTGTTCGCTTAATTTGCTCACGGGCAGAGGAAAAAGACACGGTGGGAACGATATTGGTAAGTTAATAAAATAAAGTTAATTTTTAGCAAATTAATTCTTATTAATTTGCTAAAAATTAACTTTGTTAACTTTATCACATATATGTCCTTACATATGTGTAGTAACATTCGTTTAGTAACACGCACATAATAATTCCCAAAACGCCGCTATCTAATTACCTTAGACACCTCAGGCGACACGCCAATTATAGCTTTTATCTATATTATAAAGTAAGTAGTTTAACTAGTTTATTTTGCTTACTTCCATAGCATTATGTCTTATGGAATAATGTTATGGGGTAAATGCGCTGATATTGAGAAAATTTTTGTATTGCAAAAAAGAGCCATACGTGGCATTTATAATTTGAATTCGCGTGAGTCCCTGCGAGAGAAGTTTAAGGAAACAGGTATTCTTACTTTAGCTTCACAGTATATTTTTAGCACGAGAGAAGTTTAAGGAAACAGGTATTCTTACTTTAGCTTCACAGTATATTTTTAGCAATTTGATTTTTGTGCATAAAAATATACATAATTATAAAAAGATTGGCGATGTATATAATAGACAAAGTAGGAACCGACATAAGCTTGCGGCTCCTGCTTTGCGCCTTGTAAGAGTACGTAAGTCGTTTGTGGGTTTGGGTATAAGATTCTATAACAAAATTCCACAATCAATTTTAACTTTGCCATTACAGCAATTTAAAAATACTGTTAAAAAGAGGCTGATACAGAAAGCCTATTATACCGTGGAGGCTTACATTGATGATAAGAATGCGTGGATATAGCTGCTCTTTGACCTTGTGCAGGATAGCTATGACAAAATGTAATTAGTATTAAGAATCTTCTTTTTTAAAAGAGCTCCACCGAGTTTCTTGCTGGCTCTTCTCGGTAGGACGGCTTTCCGAACCAGCAGTAAAGTTGACGATTCAAAAGCACTTGTTTACAAGTTTACTTGAATAAAGAATATTTTGAATTTGCATTTGAATTTAAGGTTTTATAAATTAACGAACATTTTTATTCTCTTTTAGTTTTATTCTCTTCTTTTATTTTCTTATATCACGTTCCTTCTACATATCAAATTTTACTTACAAACTCGCAGTATTCACATTGATTTACTATTACGGTGATTCATCCAATCGACAAGCTTTTTCAAGCGGCTCTTAGACCTAGGTAGAATCTTCAAAACATTTTCATGCTTTGAGATCTAGTATCACATCCGCCGTGTGGTAAACGGTTGAGTAGAATAGACCACCTTCATTTCTTACCGAGTTGTCGTAAAAGGCGACTAAGGTAAGTTGAAGTCAGGCAGGCGCCCGGTCGTAAAAAACCCAGTAAAATCATGTGACAAAATGTTGATGAGATGTTGTGCCGATGTGGGAGATTTGAGAGGGCGGGGGGAAGGGGGAGGTGGTATTGCATCTAACTGTATGTTGTATTTAAAGTTAGTTGACGGGATTACCAATATAGCGTTCTCACGTGCAGGTTGCCCTATACCAGATCAAATAATCAGTTATTATATTTCGAATGATCCTTTAGTCTGAAATTATGTTTTCTTAAGGTTTAACATTGTGTAACCTTTAATACTAGTAGCTAAATAAAGATTAGAAGTACTGAAATAAACTAAAGCATGTCGTGTAATAATTTAAGTTTTATTATACCTAGCCTGATGTTATAATCGTCCCTAATAATATTTATAAAAAAGTCAAGGTTTCATTTATATAAACATCTCATTGCCAACGATAAACAACTGCACGCAATGTAATTGACGGTGACTTGTGTAAGGTTAGACCGATCCACAGTATTTTCTGCGTGGTTTAATACTAAATTAAATTTATAGAAGCAGGCGTTATTTGCAGACATTCTTAGAGCAGACAACGTTCGCGTATTTACACATGCAGGACCAGTCACCACAGGTATCACAAAACAGTCCTGCATGTGTAAGGTATGTGAACGTTATGTGCTTCCTATACTTAGTATTACATAGGTTGTCTTTACGAATACAGATTATAGCAAAATAATTCTTTTATAACTTCTGTTTAATACTAAATTATTTTTTTCTGATTGATTTTGGTTTTTATTTAAGTTTATAGAAGCCACAGATATATACTAGCTTATTGCTGGTTAGCTTAATCACAAAATATATTAATATTTTCCAAAATTTTAGGTTATCAAGACTTAACAAGTCTGTTATCAAAAAATAAATTGTTTGTAATATTTGTTGTGCGTATAATCATAAGTTGTTTATTCTTATTATTATTAACTTGTTTTTATGAAGCCGTGTGGTATCCGGCTGAGTAGAATATACCACCCTCATTTCTTACCGAGGGGTCGTAAAAGGCTACTAAGGTAAGTTGGTCCACCGTGTGGTATCCGGCTCAGTAGAATAGACCACCCTCATTTCTTGCCGAGGGGTCGTAAAAGGCTACTAAGGTAAGTTGACGTCAGGCAGGCGGCCGGTCGTAAAATACTTAGCCAAATCATGTGACAACATTTTTGTAACATGTTGTGCCCACCCCAGTTAGAGTGGGATAAGGGCAGGAGGACTAACTTGTTTTTATGCATATATAGTGTTAGCATCAGTCACTTATTGTAATATATATTAAATTATTATATGTATAGTTTATAAGAACAGTATTTGACTACTAGCGCCATTGGAATAACCAACGTATTTATATTTTTAAGCCTATTTTGTTTGAGGACATAAAAATACAAAACTAGATTTTTTATATAAAAACTTTTCGCGAATTATATATAATAGGATAATTGTTTTTAATCAAATTGACTTAAGATTTCAAGTCTATACATATTACATAGCAGAGAAGAGACTGGACACAACGACCTTTGAAATTGAAAACAACCCGTACTTTTCAATTACATCGTACACGAATATTTGTTCAAAGGTTCTATTTGCAGCATTACACGACTAGAAGTAATTAAAAGAATTGTAAGAATTATTGCTTTGATAATCTTACAAATGGTTCTGTGAGGGTAAAATATTTTTTACCCTATTGTCATTTAAGAAGTCGCTTTTAGCGGTATACCCCCTTATTTTTACTAAACCCAGAAGAAAGGTATACAACTTTTCCTTAATTAAACATTTTTCTAAAGTTAAGAAAATTTATTTTTTAAAATAAAACAAATAATTAAATAAAACAAAATAAAAGGTTATGTTAAGTAAAGATTAAGTATTTATGTTCATTTAAAATTCTTAAAAAAGGTATTAAAACATATGTTAATCACGTTTGAAATACTAAAATATTTTTTAGAAAAATATATGACGCACTGACATGTATATTTTTTCGAGCGAACAAAATTATTAAGATCCCCGAGGATGTTGTCACATAAAATATGAGGAAGATATTCGGGAAAAATTCACGGAAATTATGAAATCATCAAGTCCCAAAGCCTTTTTTGAACGCGATTATTATTTTACGACGTAAAACACGTGGTGAAAATTGAGATTGACGAGGCTCAGCTGTGTGCAAAGGTTTTCAAGTAACTCACTTGGCGTTGCTGAAATAAAAGAAAATGTCTTGACATTTTTCTTTCATTCTGTTTCGTTTAGAAACATATTTAAATTAGCATAAGCTGAACATATAATACTTTTGTAACTCACGATTTCGATCGCTTCAATTTGAACGCTTAAGTAACCTCAAAATTGCAATATGTGTTTTCGATATTCCCATAAGAATAACTATTACTTTATTATTACTTTTATATATTATATTTTTGTTACAGTTATATTAGTATGGATAAATAAAGTGATAATCTTGTCACGAGAATATTGAAAAATATTTAGACTAATTTAAGCTGAAAGAAAAAATCATGTTGGGCTGAATGTTTACATGACGTAATATTAACTCTTGTAAATACAGTGTTAGTAAATAAGGCTAGAGATTCTAGGCCAACACCGAACAAATTCACAAAAGCAATCTGTACGCATTTGTTTGTAAACCAAAAACATTATCAGGGAACAACTCGTGTATTTACACGAAAATTAATAGAACACTTGAGGTAGTATTGAATTATGCAGTGTAAGGCGTGATTCTAATAACTAATAATCCAATATTTTAATAGATTAAATAAATAAATTATTTAATAGATTAAATGTGTCATGAAAATAAATAATTCACGTTATTGTGATGTATGACGATGTACATCACCTTTTAACGGAATGTGCGAGAAACTAGAATGGCAGGGAGATTTTTATGAGACTTATAAGTTTGAACGGATTTGATAGTAGTATGTTTGTTTACTGGGACACTTTCCCGCCCTACATCAATGTACTTTATATTTCTATACAAATTCATAAGCCTCATTTGAATTATTGTTTCTTTTAATTTAATTTGTTTATTTAAATTGATATATTAAGTCTGTTATGTGCTAAAATGGGACTGGCATACACATATTGTATAAAAGTCTTTAAATTAAATACTCTTGATTTCATTAATAAAAGACCTTTTTCTGATGAAATTTTATTAAATTTTTATTAGCCATGACTCCAAACCGAAATATTTCGGTTTACCGTGATTTGCGGTTTAGGTTTTTTAAATAATTTGACTGAATTTTTGAATATTATGTTATATTTATCGGCCCAAGCGACTAAATAGAATACTTGAACGATACGATGTACGGTTAATTCCTCCATCTGTTGCTCCATAATTCGCACGCATGACGATCAATCATTTTCAATTTAACGTGACTCTACACGCCACAGACAGCGGGAACCTCTGTGTTATTATAATTAAGAATAGCAGATAGCAATGACAATTTACCCGTTATAGTAATTCATCCGTAACTTTTATATATGTATACCTATATAAGAACATAAAAATGATCCGCTATTCATCCGTAAAGAAATTTTCCGGAACAGTCACGTTCGGTTCGTTAAGCCAACGAAGTAATTGGAACTGAGCAGATCTCCAACTTCGATACAGTTGGATCACTGTTGAAATGACTTTTGTACATTGTATGCGTTTATTAAATTAAGTGAAACATTTACGGAATAGCGGCTTCATTTTTACGCATTTAAATATTTACGGCATTAAATCATATTTTGATTAAATGCCGTAAATATTTTGTGATAAAACTGCACAAAATCAATATATTTCTTAATTCCTACGAAATATAAGCAAGAACCACAAAAACATAAAACAATATAACCCAATGAAATCATTAATTTCATTATAACTATTTAATTTCGACTGGCCTGTTGGCGCAGTGGGTAATGACCCTGCCTTCAGCTCCACGGGTTCCTCAAGCTAATGGGTGTATCTTTGTATTTCAGTATATATTTAAAATTATATATGTAGTATATTTACCAGTTGTCCGTCGCCCATAACACAAGCATTAAGTTACTTACTTTGCGGATGTACGACCGTGTGTGTAAGTGTCCCATATATTTATATATTTAATAGCTTTACCAACTAATCACGGGTGAATTTTACTAAAATAGCACTAATTCTTTGCTTATGGTTTTAACATCTGATAATAACTGCTGAATATGAATATCTAACTACGTAGAATACAATATATATTGTAATAGAAGATTTTTCTCTATAAAAGCTAAGTGTCTCATTGAAGTTATAAATCGTACGTCTAACCAGAATTTCATAAATGAAGACAGGGTGTGCCGACAACATGAAAGTTATGGACTGATATATTGTTTACAATCCAGCTAAATGTTACTGGCAGTCAATCATTTTACGGTTGTAATAAAAAATCACTTTATAAAGCTGTAAACGGACATGTATTAAGGACGCTGGGCGGAACGTTGTAAACTACTGTGTTGCCTAATGTAACTTTTCTGTTGTGTTCCATTAACAACTATATAAATAGAAAAAATATTAGTAAATTTGAAATCAAAAGAAACTGTGAGTTTTTATGTAGTTATAGACAACAAGAAATTGTATATCTTTCGTCATTATATATTTTTAAAATGTTATAAATATCTAAATCTAAATAGTTAAGAGACCAAAAAATTCTACAAAAAAGTATTATTACCACCACTTTACCATCTCTTTTTTTTAAACCAAAATTGGCATTTGCTTTATGATACTAAAAGGTAATTATAAAGAACATGGCACTGAATCATTATAGCAGTGCATTTTATACTACAATTTCATCATTCTCCTGCCCTTATCCCACTCCAAGTGGGGTCGGCACAACATGTTACAAACGATCGACCGCTCGCCTGACGTCAACTTACCTTAGTCGCCTTTTACGATACCTCGGTAAGAAATGAGGGTGGTATTTTCTATGCAGCTAGATACCACACGGCACATACCTTAGTCGCCTCTTACGACACCTCGGTAAGAAAGGAGGGTGGTCTATTCTATTCTGCCGGATACCACACGGCGTAATTTTACACTACAATTTATTTTCTAAATCCCCCACCCTCATGACTCATTAGATGATTAATTTATCCGCTTTGCATATTTAGCATTTTTATTTCCCCTTGGCCAGAAGGTTATATTGGATCGTCCCTATCATTAAGGCCTCCGTTCCGGTCACTATCGCCGATAAATGATGAGGCAATTAATAAGTGTCATCTTCGTACTTTTTGAGGCACAAAATATAATATTATGAGTATATTTCTTGCTTAGAATCTCAGAGTAATTTATTGTTGTTCGTTTCAAATTTAGCGGTTTAGTATTTTAAAAAGATTTTAGGCTCACAAAAGCATTTTACAAATATTAAAATATTCTGAAACACAATGTACTGACAGAGATAAATAACGGGTCCTTTTGTGAGCTCCGACAGATTTCATTCGCTTGTTATTCGTACTCTATCTAGTATTGTGATGTGGTCCAATTGTTTCGTCAAATAACTATAAATTAATACGAATAAGAATATATTTTTCGAATTTCAATTGTTCCTTTATTTACAGAGACTTTTAAAACTACTTTTGAATTGTCAAATGTATGTAATCATACCACAGCGTTATTACTAGCATTTGTAGAAAAATGAAACATTAAAAACATCTCTTCTGAAGTTAAAATTTGGGACATTAAATTTAGTTAAATTTTTATAATTTAACCAGAGTAATGTGTATAAAAAGTTACATCTAAAGTTTTTATCATCTTCGATGTGAAGTAAATATTGTTCACTATCATATTTTTAAGACAAAAGTAATAATAAAATTATTTTGCTATAATCCGCGATACAGTAAATAGAAAATATATATAGTGTTTAATGTATAGTGGACTATCAGTATTTTCATACCCGATACGTGCAGGATTCGTAAAAACACATGCACAAACCTCCACCACTTCCACATGCACATGACTCCACGACAAAATCGCAAGCTTTGCGATTACATATACATTAAACACTATATATATTTTCTATTTACTGTATCGCGGATTATAGCAAAATAATTTTATTATTACTTTTGTATTATGGATCTCCGCAAAGTAACGCCTGATTCTAAAAATTATATTTTTAAGATTAATTTCATTCAAGCACCGGATATTGATTATATACTTATATATAATGTTACAGAATAAATAATTGTGGTCGTTTTTTATGATTGTTGGCATATTTCGGTAAAATAATTTTTTAAATGTTTTTTTGTAAAAGTTATTTATTTGTAAATTACAAAAATGAAAAATGATTCTTTGTACAAGTTATTTATTTGTAAATTACAAAAATGAGATGCAAAATTCAATAAAGAGAATGTATTAACGACAATATAGAAAGTTTCTTAAGGCCATGCGAGAATTTAATTTGTATATTTTGTATTTGTTAGTAACATAACTTTATTTCGAATATCATAGTAATTTAAAAATTTAGTAACAAATAGTTCAGGTTAAAATTAGTTGACGCTAATCATCGCTTTTACCAAGTCTAATAAAAAAGCCAATAAGTGAATATAAAAATAGTTCTAATTTTCTATTATACTAGTACACAAAAGTATTGCTCACCACTATAGGTGGTAGGTAGCTCACCACTATACATTCGTTTTACTGAAGTGTTCGTACATAAACATGAAGAAGCTCTCGGCTGATTAATTTATTGGAGTGTCTCTTCAATGTCATCAGGCCAACCGAGATGACAATACTTGTCTTTGTGTTTAAGATTTGGTTTCTTTCAGTTATTATTCTTGTTATGTTTTGTTTGTTATCGGTTTTATTGAAGAGATGTTTTCTATGATTATTTTTCTGTTTGGTATCCGGCTGAGTAAAATAGACCACCCTCATTTTCTTACCGAGGTGTCGTGCGACTAAGGTAAGTCGACCCGCCATTTGGCATCCGGCTTATTAGAATAGATCACCCTCATTTCTTACCGAGTGGTCGTAAAATACGACTAAGGTAAGTTGAGTCAGGCAGGCGGTTTGTTGTAAAATGCGTAGCCCAATCATGTGACAACATTTTTGTAACATGTTTTGCCGACCTCACTAGTGGGATAAGGGCAGGAGGATGACGATGAAGTCTATGTTTCTCAGTCTATAAAATACCATAAGACAGGCAAACACACAATAATACTGTTTTATTTATATATTTATAAATTACATTATTCTGAATCAACCAAGCATACACACATTTTAAAGTAAAAAAAAACCCCATTGTTTGAAAAGACTCCATTTTTCTTTCTTCATCTTCATAATTTAAGCAGTTGCAGTAAAGGGACTTTTTACTATCCCATTGCGCATTGATGGGTTTAAACATATACCAATAATTTCTCAGAGATATATATATCTCAAGATTTTTCCCTTCACGTAAAAGCGCATGTTTTTACAAAAGATTACAAAAATCCATTAGGACTAAGTTTTTATCAAAAAGTCAGTGGTGAGTGCCTGGGTTTCGAACTTGCAACTCCGTGGTAAAGGTCACAATAAGGTAACGTTGGGCTATGATGTCTCTGGTATTATTGCAATAAGGGCGTACTGAAATTTAATTTTACGATCCAAAACTGTTGGAATGTCTGGTTTTATTTCTAACGATTACTGATTTGAGAACCCAAGCGATGTACTCATATATATTAAACTTGGTAACATAACTCATTACGAAATATAACAATGTACTCTTGGCTATTTTCCGAAGAAAATCAGGATATTTCAAATCTGAAATGTTAGTACATAGAGAACCTTTCATTTATCTTTCATATATTTATATTAAAGTAATACAATTAAGTATTATTTATCCTTAATAGGTAAGAATATTTAAATTTCTAAGAACTTATATTTTCTATCGGAGCAAGATATTTTCTTATTTTATATGTCTACTATATAAGCTTTAGTTATGCATAGTTACATTTCTTAGTCAAGTATAGTTTTTGTAAAACAAATAGACAGTCCTACGAATATTAAATAATTATTTTAGTTTTATAAAAAATAAAAGCAATAGTTACAATATGTGCACATCATGCCTCATCATCATTGTCCTGCCCTTATCCCAATCTAAGTGGGGTCGGCACAACATGTTCAAACATGTTACAAACATGTTGTCACTTGCAATATGTACAGCTACGATTATTAAATCAAATCTCCAACGTTTCCGAGCGTTCATAACTTTCTTTAAGTTTCTTGTAGCAGTCCACAAAACTTATTTCGACTAAGTTTATTCACAAACACGCTATGTTTAGTTTTAATCATTTCCCCTCAGACAAACTACACCCTTTGCACTCAAAACTTCCATGACCATTTTAATTGAGGTGCATTTTAATTAATGTCTGCAGTTCAAATAACTCTTAATATAATTTAGAACATAGCGAGCGCGACTCATTCTAAAATCTAGTGCTATGAAAAATATGTAGAAAACTGCTTGCACTATTTGGTACTCGAGTGTTTATCGAACTAGCTTTGCCACCTGTTGAATTCTCCGCACGTCGCATTGAAATGTCTGGCTAATTTCCAAATTATTTTATGAGGAACTGTTAAAAAGATGTACTCTAAAAAGACATTGATTTTAATAAAGATTTTCAGATAATAAGACTCTTCTAATCTAATCAGATTAGAAGAGTCTTATTCTCAACAGAGCTGAGACAAAAGCTGTTGGTGACATGTATATCAAAAAATGTTAACAAAATAATGTGAATGAAATTTAGTTGTATTTTAAAAATATCTGTACAAAAATATGCCTAAACCTTGTATTATGAAAGAAATGAATCAGAACACTGTATATTTCACTGTACTGTAAAAACTTTGAAACCCATCAACGATATTTCCGTTTGCTGCTGTACGTTCAGAATAAATTTGAAGTTATGTGAATGATATTACTATTATAAAATATTATTTAATGTTTTTTTTTATAACCACAATATAGCTAGAGGCTGCTCATATCGTTTTTTTTAAAAAACTGCTTTCTGTAATAAACATTGTTTTTTATATTGTTTTAAGAAAAGATGTTAATATACTTTTTTCTTATGTTATTTATATCGAACAAACGCTTAGCAGTAATAGCCGTCTTTATTTCATCAGAGATAAATTTATAACATTCATTATACATATTAATAATGGCAAAATTTTAAGCTAACTTTACTGTTTATGATATCAGAAACACTTAGCTAAATGGATTAACTAATATTAAATACAACCTTTAAATCACATAACTCGATGAGGAAAGGTAGTTGTAACATAAGACTCTTTAATGATTGATCTAAGCAATATGAATTCAGAGATTTGATTGCTCATGTATAAATGTTAATTAACTTCAACAATAGTAGCTCACAATGATATTATATATCCCAGGTGGAGGTGATATTATAATATGCTAACCAGATTTGAAACGAATACGTGCTACGACTTCGAACAAAATAACATTTCATTTGACGGTGTCTTTCCCATACAAAGATCGTCACCATATTATTATGTGACACTGTGTTATCTTAAATATATTTGACTGTCATAATTATATATTGATATAATGGTAAATTTCACTGGTAATTTTCACGAGGCGTCGTAAAAGTCGAGGCGTCGTGGGGTATCCGACCGAGTTGAATAGACCACCCTCTTTCTTACCGAGGAGTCGTAAAAGGCGACTAAGGTAAGTCGACCCGCCGTGTGTATCCGGCCGAGTAAAATAGACCACCCTCATTTCTTACCAAGGTGTTGTAAAAGGTGACTAAGGTAAGTCGACCCGCCGTGTGGTATACGGTCGAGTAGAATAGACCACCCTCATTTCTTACCGAGGTGTCGCAAAATACGACTACGGTAAGTTGACGTGAAGGAGGTGGCCGGTCGTAAAATACGTAGTCAAATCATGTGACAACATGTTATGCCGACTGCACTTAGAGTGGGATAAGGGCAGGAAGATGATTACCATTACTAGACCGTACGGGAACACCAGTAAAACTCACCGCAGCTATATTCTCTGTTTTATTGTCACGTAGGACGCGGCGAGGAGGGACCCTCACACACATATGTACAAGAAATACACACATATACAACATTCCTCCCCTAGATTAACAATATTTAATAGCGCAATTTTAATATGTTAATTATGCACATTAGGAAGCTTACAGCCTTCAACGAGTTCGAGCCGAACGGTTTTCGAGATTGCTGTCTACAAAGTAACAATTATAAATGTTGATAAAAATCTTGTAAATTGTAAAAAAAACTTGTAAATGTTAATAAAAATCTTCAGAACTCTGTCTTACAAAGTGTTAAAAGTGTTTCACTTTCTTAAAGTGCCAATTTGCTTACAACAAAGGCTGTACAAGGAACTCTAGTTTGAACATTGTCCGCTACTGAAATTTTAGTAGTAAGTCTTTACAATCTAGTTTCTGCACCGACTATTTAATTAACGAAACGCTGCGAAGTTCAAAAATTCAAATTGCCACCCAAAGTTTAGTAACTAACAATGTCTTTTACCTTTAATACTATTTTTATATATACTATAAGGAGAATACGAGTGTCTTCTCCATTTTTTTTCTCATAACACTCATGGTCCGCATATTCAACACCTGCACCTAGAGGTTTCATTCAAATTAAGGGCCGTCAAAAGATTTTTAGTAAGATATTAAGATAACATTTTGTATCCATGTCAGTCCATACCGTAATAGTATTTATGAATGCAAAATTATCTTTTTCTTATACACTTTCGCGGTGAATTTAAAAAGGTGCAGCGTGGGCCTAAACTAATATCGTGTGGCCTAGAGAGAGAGAAGGCATTTTCAGGCAAGCGACGGGCTCAAGAATGTTGATTTTTGAGCGATTCACGGAAGGTAATATATGAAGTCACTGCGACGATGTGAGGATGAAATAAGAAAATAAAAACAGGACAAATACCTATTTGTATATGTTGGAGCAATTTTTTCCGCCGAGGGTGATCGGGCTTGTTGCTCCTGAGGTGGTGTGAGTAGGTGGCTAAAAAATGTCACTAGAAATAATGAAGACATCAAACAAAATTGTTTATATGAATTTTTAATCATAGGAAACTAATAGTGGTTTAAATTAATTTTATTGTATTTTACTTATAAAATTTTTGTAGCGCGGTATGTTTCCAAAATATTAAAATAAATTTAAATAATGTTGTTATGTTGTGAGATGTCGTGGTAAGGGCTCCAGAGTGAGGAATATCCTCACAATACGTCCCGTACCAAGTCATACTGCCTCCGATTCTTGATCCAACAACTAAGCGAAAGCGTCTTGAGATGTTGATTGAGGCTCTTCGCAATTAGACCGTTAACAATAGGAACAATTATTGTTGAGTCAACTCTTCACACGGCGGTTATCACATAAGCAAGGTCTAAATTATTAAAGATATCAGGCCACATTGAAGTCATAACAATTTTAATTTGTTGTATATGTGTGTATCGCGGATATGTACGTGTGCTAGAGTGCCTCCTCGTCGCGCGTACCTGTTATTAAAACAGTGCGAAGATAGCAACGGTGCGTTTTACTTGTGTTCCCATACTGTCTATAATTAATAATTATCATCGTGAATAATGGCCAGTAAAAAAAAGAATGTAAAAGATTGATGTCGTAAACAAAATTGAAGTTTTATTGAGCTTGGGACTCTTATAAGAGCAGCTGACTTCATTGATTCTTGTTTTCTTCATTGACAACATTTTAAAATCTCAATTTAAAAATATGGAAATTAGAAAGTTTTATAAAATTAAGAATACTGCACATAAATGATAACAACGAATCATATCATCTACAACATCCTCGCAAGGTTTCCTGACTCTTAATTTTATTGATTAGTAGTTTTACTGGTCATCCAAAGTGTTGCAATTTTAAAGTCACCCTAACAACTGATTCATGATGCAGTAGCGGAGATTACACTACGTATATGCTAGCTCTGAGCACCTTTGGCAAACATAATATGAATGGATTTATATATATCTCTTACTGCCGCTTCGGACGATAGAGACCTCATCGACAGGATTTGTCCCTTAAAAATATAAAGCATACAGCATTTTTAGTATATTTAAATATTCCTAAAGTTCTCAAGTACCGACTTAGAATCAGCAGTGGACTTTAACAAGTTAATATTTTAATTCGTTTCCTCTCTAGTCCCAGCATGTTAAAGCTTGTATTCTTTGGTTTTCTCAATCCCCTAAGCCTCCTACGTCAATAGAATATTATGTACCACTGTACTTATATTAATACATGTGAAATAAAAGTTGGTGATAGTCCAACTTGGGTTCGGTCTAAAGATTTATTTAGCTTCTGTATAAATTTTTGTTGAAGGGCTTTAATAGAATAACAATTTTGAAATTGAAATTCTCTCCCTCTCGATATTGTACTCTTTCTTCTAAATAGATGGTACTTTATGCACAAAAAAAAAACTTTAAATACTTAAAACAAAATGTCTAATTTTGACGTTCACAAAGATAACGAAAATTTTTGCTTTTTAAGCACAAACATAACGAAGAAGGCTTCTTTGAACTCCACACGTGTCAGCAGTTTTTTTTGTTTTAAAATGGGCATTGTTTTACGGGTGCTTTGATTAACAGAAATATGCATCGAAAAACGTATTTTTGTTGTATATTTTTTATATATGTTGTTGAGTCTATTTTATAAGGAATTCTGTAAACGCATATCGTAGATGCCAATATTATTACACGAATTTTAGGTTGACCCACCGTGTGGTATCCGGTTGAGTAGAATAGACGACTTACTGAGGGGTCATAAAATACGACTAAGGTAGGCAGTCGGTCGTAAAATACGTAGCCGAATCATGCGTCAACATGTTTGTAACATGTTTTGCCGATCCCACTTAGAGTGGAATAAGGATAGGAGGATGATGAGCATTGCAACGAAGGTCTTTAGGTAATTTCCAATTCTAACATATTAAATTCAGCTGAAAACAGATATTTGACCAAAATACCATGGTTAACTTATATTTACACTTATTTTAGCCCTCCTCTACGGGCAGCTATGTATTATAATCTAAAGATATTACTGATGTAACCATAACGATTTTTCACTCCCAAACGAGGCCTTTTAAATCAGAAGCCTCTCCTCAACAAAAAAAGTAATGTATCGGTGGTTTCAAGAGTCTCTCACCGCCTATAAATATTTTAAGAATTCAAATAAGTCAATGCCAACACACAAAACGGTATAGTCAATGTAAAATATATCAAAAATCTCACAGCGCTTTTTTGTAAAAAATCTTAAAGATGACAACTTCATTCACAAAAACCGTAAGCCCTTTTTATTAAAGTCGTAAAACACTATAACACTAAATAAAAAAAAAACATGTAATCTTCTACTACAGCAAAATTACACTATTTCGTGTTAAAAGAATTCGATATGTAAAAATATAATAAAAAATAATTTAATGAACTCAATTTTCTGTTCCAATTTTAAGGTTTTTTAAGTTTGGTCTTACACAATTATTTAAAAGGAGGATGTTAAACTGGGATTAACTAAAACGGCCACGTTTGGTCTTAGGCGTTTCTTATAAATATATGTCATTAAGCTGTTGATATGTATTTATTATCAATCCTGTTAGAACGAAAGTAGGAGAATAAATGATGTATTAACGTTTGGCATTACGTGTCATATTGATTTCTTGTGTTTATTTAAGGAAAAATATTTTTATATCATATACAATGTAACCATATATATTGCTCTATTCGTAGAATAAAGTTACATGTATGGGACATGTAACTTTATTCTTCGAATGTATAAGCATAGGAAATGTGACTTTATTTTTCGTATTGGGCGAATTATGTTTGAGATTAGTCTCTTACTTAAACAGATCCCTAAAATATAATGAATAGCAGGCCTACCATGAACTCTTATTGCGACTCAATTGAAGACGTAAACTAAATTGTTTCGCTTTTTCATACCATGACGTCTCAAAGACGCACACTTTAAGTCGTTGCCGAATGAGCGTTCGGAATGCGTCCTAAAAATATGTGAGTAAACGAGTTGCCTATAGTTTATATAACGTTATCCTTTTCAAACATTACGACCCCAATGCAATCCACACTTCATGGTACAAAAAGAAAGCGATTCGGTTTAGGTACTAACATTTAACTGAATCGTTATGTTCATGGTAGGCCTGCAGAATCTTTCAACAAGGTACGGGAAGCGTAGCACTACGTAACACACGAATGAAAAGTTGCGTGATACGTAATGCTAGGATTCTTAACAATATATATAAGTGCATAACGTAGAGTTGCTGTACTGTAATAGGGAAGGCAGCCTATAATGAGACATATTATAATAAAGAGAAATAAAAAGAAAGACAGTGAGGATGATGTATATCTCTTTTTATGTATGATTAGACAAAGATGAAGCGTACAAGATTCAACTTCCCTCTCATTATTTATTATATTACTGTCACTAAAAGGCCTGCCTTGGCTTTCGACCAAAAATAGTTAGAAAATTTCTGGTATGCTAAAACTGTACGAGGTTTAATTTATTTATGTATGAAAAAAATATGGAATAATGAAACACTTAAGTAATTTATAAAACTGCGTTATTTAAAACAACCACCCTACTGGCAAAACCGACCACCAAACCATTGATGGTCCCGGTATGGTGTATGGTGGAGAACTACCTTTTCTGGTTTGCGCGTTTTTATTTCGAATGTATTCTCACTTACAATTAGGTGATACAATCAAACGCAACACCTACATAAAGCCTATACTATATATAGTCAACAAAAAATTATATGTTCTTGTATGGCAAAATAATTTCGAATCAAAGACAATAAAAATAAAAATTGCATTATAATTCGTTCCGTAGTTTAGTAGATAAAATATACATTCAACTAAGAATCTGTCATACAATACATTCTGAATACAGTTTCTTTGAACTTCAATCTATTAAGTGCTTTTTTTATATCGCTTAATATATGGGCAGGGCACCTTAATGTTATTCATCTATATTTATATTTGGAAAGGCACGCAATATTTTTATAAACCCATTTATTTTTGGTGATTAATTTTATAATTATTATGAGAACATGGAAAATATGATATCGCTCCTGCACGCAATTGTATACATTTTTTAATAAAATAATGTAAAATAATGATAATTATATTTTGACAAATCCTATTTCACACACACTTTATTACATTTGCATTTATAAATATCGAAATATATCGTTAGACGATACAAAATTTTTCTTAAATCGGACTTGAGATAATTTTTGTAATCTTAATAAATAAAAATAAATGTATGTATGTATGTCCAATATAGACTCCGAAAGGGCTGTACCGATTATAATGAAATTTTCAGAAAGTCTTTATAATGACCCAGTGAATGATGCTGTTTGGTTTGGTGGCGATCGGATCAATTTTTTTATTTATTGAGTTCTGTTTCGAGGGGAATTCGAAACCAGCCTGAGCCACAGCAACAGGTGGCTGGACAGCTAGTTTAATTGTAATTGTAAATGTAATAAATCAAAATACACAAAAATGAAAGTAACTATATCTTTATTTTATTGTTTAGAAATTATATCCTTCGTACTTGTGACGTGTTTGCCTGAATGTCACGTCCGTTGATCAATTCGCACGTACTCACTCATCGTAGGGCGCCATTCTTTTTGATTGAGTAATAGCCTTTTTCACAATTCTGCTTGGTCAATGCTTTGAGAGCTTTTTGCGTTAAAAGTACTTACACACGATAATTTTTTTTTTCCTAAAAAAAGATGACATTGTTTATTTAAGTAACCCATGTTTAAGTAGTCTCATATCGCTTTAAATAAAATAGAATGATCTAAAAATAAATAATTGGATTTCAAACGAATTTAAGCCGGGAGATATTGAATGCCTATTTTGCTTGAGATAATGTTGCCAGCTAGACACAAAAAAAAGCTTTTGGAATCGAATTGATGCTGCCGATGAAAAGGTGATACATTATTATCGTCATAACGATGAACCAAAAAGAAGAAAATCATGAAACTACCTGGCTACACGTCAATATCCACAACAAAGTCGGCTATTTATGGAAAAAAGGTCATGCTTAGTATTTGGTGGGATGTTACTCCAGAAACAACAATATTATTCTATATGGAATGTTTGTCCACGTGTTACGGTAAAATTTATTCGAAAACCCTTGATTAGGAAGTACTACCGCACCCGCTGTGGTCACCAAAATCACCAGATTTTGCGCCGTCCGATAACTATCTGTTTCTGTCAATGACACATACTCTATCGGAGCAACAGCTCACGTCATATAAATATATGAAAAATGGGTTGATGCGTGGATAGCCTCAAAAGATGAAGAGTTCTTCAAATGCTCTTTCTTTTCCTATCTTTCGTTCTTTAAATGCTGTCTGAAAGATCGAGGAAAGTAGTTGCTAGTAAAAGACAATTCTTCGTTTAAATTTAAACTATCGTTATTTTGCAATAAATATTAATTTTTATCAAAAAATGGCGGAAACTTATTTTTACTCATGATAGTTTTTTATTTTAGTTTTATATACAATATGTTACAATACTTCGAGCCTATTTATGAGATATGCCTGAAATTCATTTATTACGTCAGTCTATTGTAGACGTGCGCATTGATCGGAGGACGTGATTTTGGTAAAATATGACAGAACTTTCATAAGAAAATGCTATGTGATATGACTTACAAAGAAGTCGGAAACTTTGAGTTTTCGGTGTTTTGAGTTGAATAACTACTTGTAGAACATTAAGTTCTAATGTATAGTCGTACTTGCGGCTTTATTTTCGACAGCTATAATTAAATGGCTTCCTCTTTCTTATTACTAAATTGTTATAATACTATACCTATCGGTAATTTTTTTTATAATCGTACATATTATCCGCGTTTATAAGATTGTCTTTTACTGTTATTTTAATATAAAAATGCTTAACTAATGTTCTTAGTCCTGTTCTGGATATTTTTGTATATTTAGAACGTATTTAATTGTTACTATGCTAAGTTCAAGCAACATTTTAACCGTTTCTATAGGTATACACGATGCGCTTGCAGCACTCAAACTACATCTTAAAAAAATTTCTAAATATTTTTTTTATTCCAATTAATGTTATTTTTTAAATTCATGTATCATCATTCTCCTGCCCTTATCCCACTCTAAGTGGGGTCGGCACAACATGTTGTAACATGATTTGGCTAGGTATATTACGACCGGCCGCCTGCATGACGTCAACTTACATTAGTCGCCTTTTAGGACACCTTGGTAAGAATTGAGGGTGATCTATTCTACTCAGCCGGATACCACATATGTATATGTATGTTAAATTACTACATTACAATGTTATATTGGAGTAAATGAAAACTCTCTAAAGATAAGTCGTTACGACAATTTTTATAACTAATATCGATCGTAAATATAATTTTTAGTAGTATGTATCTTACGTAAACTACAACGTGCTTTACATGTTATAATATTTTCATTTACTACGTTTTGGTATTAAAGTTAAACAAAAGTTTGAAAAAGTTGAAGTTGAATCCAGTCAAATTTATTTTCTTGTCCCGGTTTTTTTATTTATACCATTTAAGACAAGGCAAGACTTTGTTTAGTAATATTTAAAAGCCCTAGTTCGTGAGATTGATCGCGAGTGTCGCGCATAGATTAGCGTGTTATTCACAGCCCAGTGACGCGGAATATTGCTCGGCCAGAGATGCGACTGCACATAACATTCAATTTTAAATTTGGCAGACATGTTCTGCCTAGTTGAATCTATATATTGTTTTGACATGCAATACAACATAGGCCTAGTCAGATATATTCTAAACTAGCTGTGCCAGCGGCTTCGCCCGCGTGGAGGTCAGCGTGTCACAATTTTTTTCTAGAATTCAAATTTTAAACATAAAAGTAGTTATTGTGAGTTAACCATAAAAGATAGACACATGCTATTGCGGATTTTTTTGTTGCAGTTTTATAGATCTACAATTCTCTAGTACATTACTTTAGCGTATCTTTGCAGGTTTACGCAACGCACGCGACTAAAACTCCCAGCAAGCAAATATTTTAACTGCGCGATCTTTTCAACACAATTTACATAAAACCGATATGTTGTATATACCTAAAGCATCCGGAAGTATTGCACTATCTTTTGGTGAAAACTGTAAAAAAATCCATTCAGTAGATTTTGAGAAAATCGATTACATACAGACGGACAGCTTTTTGGGACTTTGTTTTAAAATAAGTATAGATTGTTTCCGCGACTTCGTCCGCGACAACTTGAAGGTTTAAGTTGTCGCGTATTGTTGTTTAGTTAAGTACTTACTAAATTCTAACATAGTTATTGAGAAAAATTGTTACTAACAACTAATTTAGTATAAATATTGTATCTGACTAAAAAATTAAATTTTAAAAAAATAATTAAGTACCCTCAATAATGTAATATGTGTTTTTCCCATTTTCTCGAAAGACAGATGGGATTATTATTATACTATATACTATTGAAGTTCATAAGCCTTAATTGTGTCAAATTTCATCAATATTGTTTTTGCGAGACTTTCGTACTTATAATATTAGTAAGAATATTTCTATATAGTCTTCACAGTATATTTTTAGCAATCTAATGTTTGAGCATAAAAATATACATAATTATAAAAGGATTGGCGATGTATATAATAGACAAAGAAGGAACCGACATAAGCTTGCGGTTCCTGCTTTGCGCCTTTCAAAAGTAAATAAGTCATTTGTGGGTTTGGGTATAAGATTCTATAAAAAAATCCCGCAATCGATTTTATCTTTGCCACTACAGCAGTTTAAAAGTGCTGTTAATGGGAGGATGATACGAAAAGCCTACTATACTATTGAGGATAATATAGATGATAAAAATGCGTGGACTTAGCTACTCGTCTACGCTGCACAAGATAGTAATATCCGGATGTAACTAGTTATAAGAATTTTATTTGAAAAGAGCAACCACCGAGTTTCTAGCTGACTCTTCTCAGTAGGAACAGTTTTCCGAACCAGCGGTAGATTTTGACGATTCAAAAGCACTTGTTTACAAGTTTACTTAAATAAAGAATATATTGAATTTGGATTTGAATATAAATCATTAATTGTTCTGCAAACAATTTTCAACTTTTTCATTACAATTGTAGCATAGCGGTGTTCTTGAATTAACAATCACGCTCAAACAAAATAATTCAGCATCTACGTAAGAAATCGCGGCCCTCTTTACTACTTAGCCTGATATCAAAGCGGAGGATCGCGTGTAAAAAGTATATTTTTATAGCGTGCCGTTATTGAAATGTACATTACCTTTTATTATGATGAAGTATTTGCTAGTTTACGCAAGAGTACAAAAATTTTTATATTCGAATTTATGATAAAACTGGAAGCGCCACGGTGTATTTTTGTTGACTCAGTTATCAATACAGCAATGTCTCACAATTTTTCTAAATACCAATCACTAAAGTATCCAAAGCGACGTAATTATCCTTGCCGCACAAAACGGTAAATTAATTCTAACGAACGTAGACAATTGGGTAAAATGTTGCAATCCCGCTAACCAAATTGTGTGTGCAAAATAAATCAGTCTTAGCTAATTTAAGTGACCACAAATACATGCCTGGATCTAGGATTCCTCACAGCTGTTTATTTGGTACTTGTACGTTTCACATTATTTCCTATAGTTGTACAGAGAGAAATCGGGAATGTGCACCTGACAAATTTGCCATCTTTCTTACATGGACTTTAGTTGTTTTTTTTTCCAATCATATAGCCCCCTCATCAATCAAATGTGACAATGCCCCACCGCCGCGTTTAAAACCTTTTGAACCAATTATAAGGTCTTCAACAAAGTTTTGTCGACACATTATCGAGATCGTTATTTGTGTAAGGGAGGTGAGCGACCTGTTGCGCTCCACCTGATGCTTTATTCTGTCAGAACAATTTGAAGGAGGAATTGTGAAGGAAAACATCGTGAGGAAACCTACATATCTCTAAAGAATTCTGCAGATAAGTATAAACTACCAATCCGTAAACGAGCAGCGTTAGTCAGTTGGACAAACCCGTTATTGTATTTTATGCCATCAGTATTATTAAGAAATACACAAGTCATATGAATGTAAACACGTAAAGTAACAATCTGTTAGTATCCTAATTCTTTTTGTGGGGTTCTTTTATCTTGACAGAGTAGCATACTTTTTTAATTATAGCTTAGGTCCAACGTCCACCAGTGTCCCTTAACGGCATCTGCAGATTTATTCAAATATTTCTTCTCTTTCTATGTCAGAATTATAAGATTATTAGTGTATTATACATGAAAAGCTTTTTTATGTCCTTCGTTATTAGGTTATGACTTTTTTCAAAACAAAATTAATTAAAGGATAGTAGATTTTAAACATTCTTATTATTATATAAACATACGGATCACATCGTGAATATAAAATCGAATAGCTTACCTTTACCAACGTCAGCTATGTCAGTTCATGATTAGAGTGGATATAAGACTACCGAATGTCGAACTTATAAGAAGGTACCTTTATCATAATGTGACCAGTATATAAAAAATATTTGAAGGGTATTTTCATACATAATACACAATATATTGGACGGTCATTTCTTTATTTGTCAGTAGAGCATGTATCAAAGGGTCAAAGGAAGAAAGTATAAAAGCGAATGCAAATACGGAATTGTAGTTTCTTTGTATGTATAACATATGAATCCGTAAACATCCTTTGTACAAAATATATGTATGTGTTATGAAATAAGTTTGCTGATACAGCGTTGATTATACTATTGAATGATAACTTATGTTATTTCTTGTTTGTGTATGTATTTGCTAAAAAAATAACTACTTATCAGAATATATGTGTTATACATTTGCAATAATTATTTTTATTTACGTATATATCATATTAAATAAAATTTGTAAAATAAAAATTGGATATTGGAATTCACTAAAAACAGACAAGAAAATGTTTACTTTTAAATGAAATACTAATTTAAATGTTCATGTAAATTATATTTAAATGTTATTTAGTTAAATTATTTTATAAAATTTTTAAAACCCACTTGTCGGATTTTTACATAATATGAAAATATAAAAAAGAATCTGTTTTCAATTAAAATAAAGTAATCAAATAAATCCACATTATTTTCCAACCACAATACGCCATTGATTACACGAGTTTTTCACGGTTACGTCCAATCACTGAATAAAGAAAATCCTAATTACGTAAATTCAAAATAGATGTTCAGATATTTCTTGGAATGATCAAAGATATCGGACATGCCAATCGTTCCAATTAAGGTTTAGCTTCAGTTGAAATGGATCTGCTGATAACGCGGAAAAGGGTCGCGAATTGAGGCAAATCAAACGTGACAAATTAGACAAAACTGACTTTTATTATTTCTTTTAACAAATTCTCTCAAAATTATAATTATGATGCGCATGCTTCCTTACTATTATGACCTTCACCGCCCAACAGGATTAGATTATATCTTTTAAATTTATTGAGATTTTATTAATTAGTACTCATCATCTTCCTGCCCGTTAGCTGCCTGCCGCTTCTAGAGTTGTGATAGCCCAGCGGTGAGACCGTGCGACTCTTTCGAGGGGAACACGAGTTCAAACCCGGACAGGCACAATAATTATGTTAATAATTATAATTATATATATATTATTATATTATTATATATATATTATATATATTATAATAATTATATTAATTATAATGATAATTACAATTTATCACACGCTTTTCGGTAAAGGAAAACATCGTGAGGAAACCTGCATATCTCTAGAGAATTCTGGAGATATGTGTAACCTACCAATCCGCATTGGAGCAGCGTGGTAGGTCTTAGCTCCAGAAAGGGAGAGAAGAGGCCTATTCCCAGCAGTGGGATTGTAACAGGCCGCTACTTTACTTTTTTTTTATCTTCCTGCCCATATCCTACTAAGTGGGTCGGACATGTTACAGCATGTCACATGATTCAGCTACTTATTTTACGACCGACCGCCTGCCTGAAGTCAAGTAAAATACGATTAAAGTAAAATCGTATTTTACGACGCCTCGGTAAGAAATGAGGGTGGTCTATTCTACTCAGCCGGATACCACACGGCGAGTCGACTTACCTTAGTCGCCTTTTACGACAACTTGGTAAGAAATGAGGGTTGTCTATTCTACTCAGCCGGTTAGCACACGGCATATTTTATTAATCGGTACTATTGTATACAAATTTTATTTTTAATAAAGTAAATGTTATTATGTAATTTTTATATAGGAATATTAACATTATATAAATCTCTTCTTATAATTATAAATTAAATAATACCCGAAATAAATTAAATAGTACCCGATCCATTATTATTCTACAGCTGAATTCGCCACACTCGTTTCGTTAAGAAGAAGGAGAGCTAAGAAAAGAGAAAAAAGCTAAGAATAGAGCTAAGAAAAATTCTGTTCCAAAGCGGATTGACAGAATACACAAGTCCACACACAAGTACACAAGAATTTTTTTTATGAGATATGAATGTTTTATCACTGTATTTACCTACACTGAAAACTTTGTGATTGATTTGAACGTCATTAAGCAAATTTTTTTATAGAAAACTTATTGTTGCCTACCCGAGGATTGAACCCGTTATACCCTTAACCCGTAATAAAAGAAAATGGATTATGAAAGAGAAACGTTAAAGTAGTTGAACATAACGTATATTATATTATCAAGTAACAAATAAAAAGTTTTTGATTAAGAACCTGCACGTACTTAGAATACGTTATAGCTACATATTTCTCATAGTCCGACGTTTAGAATGTTAGAAATGTTTTTCGTTGATATAAAATATATTTTCACTGATTACTTTTCTTGTGAAAAGGCTGTTAATATTATGTCTACGCGTAGCGAATGCTTACGTGGATAAAACTTTTTAACTTTAAATTTAAAATCCTTTAATTTAAAATTTAAAGGAAGGAGAACACTACTTTAATCATTACGCATTTTATTTAAGCTTTACCAATACGTAAGTCTGTCTGTATGTTTTTAAGCCTTTTACTCCTACTCCTTAGGAGCAATACCAATGAAATTCGATACAATTAAAGATAATTAATCGGGTTAACATACAGGATAAAACTCTTTTTTTCCCGTGGAAACAGATAAAATACATAGTACATATTTGTAGGTATTTTAACACTATAGTTGATGCGAGAAAAGCTGCGAGTTCAATAGTATATAATAAATGTTTGCTAGCTCCAGTATTAATAATACTTAATACTTTCTTTACTATTATGCAGAATAAATATAATTATATATATTCGTTCTTATTCTTCTTAGGCAAATGACTTTAGTCGAATCCACCCTCTGATGCATAGTTATGAATTTGTTATTAGTTTTTGACTAATTTGTTTAAGATTCTTTTTCCGTCGTATTTCAAACTAAGTCCTTCAAAGTTGCGAAGTGCTAATATATTAAAGCTGTAAACAAACAGCAATATTAATTGGATGTCCATTTTAGTTAGATGGGATAGGGAAGACGGCAATCTAAGGCAATCTTTAGCTGTATTGTTTCCAATGACGTTGCGCGATCAACTTCAGAAGCCGAACGACCTTCAAAGTATATAAAAGTGTAAAATTACAGTATTTTATTTATAAAAATGAATTTATGCCAAATAATTTTTATAATTTATTATTTAAGAATATTAATAATTTAAGAATCTTCGTGTCGCAAACTTGACGGCGATTTTTATGGAATTTTATATGCATATTCAGTAGGTCTCAGAATCGGCTAATATCTATTTTTCAATCCCCTAAATTATAAGGGTTGTCCATTCCAAACATTTGGATTTTTTTTAAATTTTATAAAGAATTTCCATTATATGGCCAAACAACGTCTGTCAGGTCAGCTAGTAGCTATATAAAAAAATATAATTTAAGAATTTATACAGTTTTGACTTTCAATATATAAGGCATACTACGGCTTGAATTTTTGATTGACTGAATACAACCAATTTTCACGTTCCCAAAACTTATTTTTCGTTTTAATAGGTCTATTCAAGAAATATCAATTTTCAGCGTAGTTTATGGAATTATTTATCTTTAATTCGCTCATATACTTAAGTATCGGATACTTGAAGCATAAAAGATGAAAGTCAGATCAAAATGTGGACACTAAAGATACCTGGAATGTTTTAGACTGAAGAGAGATAATCGAAAATTTTTGAATAGCCTCTAAAGGAATAAAACCTAACTTTCAGAACATTTAGTTCTTGATTAAAATCATCACGGCCTTAAACGCTGAAAGCTCTTTGATATTGGATCGCCAGATCAAGGGCTCTTGAGCCAATGTTAAATTAATTAATAAAAACTCAGCAAACTACTTTCGTATCTCGATTCTTGACTTTATTAATTTATCGGATCTTTTAGGGATACTAAGAGGGGGAATTAAAAAATTCATTCCGTTTCCAGTTGCCGAAATGCTAGGGAGTTGTATGTCTGGTGACCGACTTGTTGTTCTGGTTGACCAAAACAAACTATGTAGCGTTATAAATACGCTGATAACAGACACTATCTACTTATTCTACACCAATACAATATTACCTATACGGTACTATCTATGCAGTACATCCTATAAATTTTTTTATTGCCCTTTTATACTTTCGCTTTATTATGGTTGAGACCTAATAAACAGTTCAAAAATAGAAAGTAGATAGAATATTTTAAAACAGTCTTTAAGTCTTAGAAAAAGTTTCATATAAGCAATACTAGTTCGTGACATGTGAAAATTACTTGACCAATATATAAAAAAAACTGGCATTGAGCAGACGTCGAGCATCTATCAAAAAAATTATATTAAATGAATGCGTGCAAAATCAACAAAGTTGTCGGATATAGATAAGACAAACGGCGGAAGTTTTCATCGCAAATCAAATTCGTTTATGGCAGTCGATGGTGATCGTAAAATTTTATGTTATGGCATGTAATATCGAACTCTATATTTTTTTAGGCGTGTATGGTTTGGTTTAAGTATAAAATCATATTAGGTGTCAAAACGAAAATGATTCGTCTTATATGTATATAGTTTTTGTTGCGTGATTATTTTTTATTATTAAAAATTATTTATGTAGTTGTTGAATTTCGACAAAAAAATATTTTCTTACTCCTATTCAAAATTGACGGTGTGTCAAACACTACGATTATTCCCCTACTACAATACAAGCAATTAATAGTATTTTTTAAAATATCTAACCAGAAATAAAGTCTTAAATATCATAATTACTGCAAAACAAAACATTATCTATCTTCTTATCATAATAGTTTATTCAGGTTGTTTACAAAGAATTGGTAAGGTAAAAAAAACAATAATTTTATCGATTTAAGTAAAAGTTATGATAACGGGTCTGGTAAGTCATTAATAGTAGTAATAGTCTGAAGAAGTCTATTTATTTATTTATTCGGATCTGCACCAGCATTACATATTAAATAATCATATCGTATATATTTTTAATTTAATTATGTAGTGCCAATTATAGGAGATCACATTCTTCGTAACAGTGTTAGAATTATAAGTAATTACAATTTATAACAATTTTAACCATAATAATAAACACAAGAAAGTAATGAACACCTAAAAAACAACATTAAGCGTCAAATATTACAACTCTGAAATATATTTTTAGTACATTTTATAATAAATGATGAAAGCGCATCGCAGCCAATATCCGGGGATAACTTGTATGAATCTATCGCACTTAAATAATAAGTAAATGTTTGGATGGTGTAGTTTCGTTTAATACAAATTGTTTTGTTGGATCGCTTAGTATATAATTTATACGTAATATAAAATTACGTATAAATTCAGCATACATTAAATAACATTAAGAGATACATTTAAATGTATTTGTGTGCCAGGGGTTATGAAAATAAAAACGTACATTTCGAATAAACGTGCTTTTTAAAGCGGCTATATCGGGTGACATTATTGCGTAATAAATGAGGTTTATTGTCCGGGTGCGGATACAGTTTCAACAGATTGCCGCTCGTGCTGCAACGTGATCGATCAGTGAGCGGTGGAAAACAAGCGGAAAAGGAGCGGAAATTTAATTTTCGTGGTCAATATTCTTGTTATTATAGATTCTCAACACAATTTCTTTGAAATGCACAATGTACTGGGGTTTTATATATCCATATATATAAATATCTTCGAAGCAGGTTCGTCGATCCCGATCGTGTTAAATTGTTATTATGGAGAGAGAAAGTAAAATCTATATGAAATTAATAAAAAAAAACATGAGATACTAAATTAACGACATGTTAATATCTCACAGTTGGATAAAATCCTCCTTGCTCATTGCAGATATGGATTTGAAGATCTAAGAATCATGTAAGCATATAGATTTTAAAACAAGTCAAGTTAAAAGATTAAAAAAAATATCTGACACCAATCCTAGCAGCAGAATCAGCAGGCTATGAATCATGAACTCTTATTGCGACTCAATTGAGGACGTGAATTAAATTTTTTTGCTTTTTCAAACCATGACGTCTTAAAGACGCACAGTTTAAGTGGTTGCCGAATGAGCGTTCGGAATTCGTTCTAAGAACATGTGAGTAAAAGAGACAGAGTTATCTATAGTTCATATAACGTTATCCTTATCAAACATTACGACCCCAATGCAATTCACACTTCATGGTACGAAAAGAGAGCGATTCTCGGTTGTCGTTTACGTCTTCAATTGAGTCGCAATAAGAGTTCATGGTAGGCCTGCAGGTCATGCTTATGATCAACAGGCGTTATTGTGCCTGGACCAGTATGTATATGTATTTATTAGTATATAAATTAGGATATTATAAGTAAATATAATTTGAACTCTTCAAAAATCAAAATAATCTTTATTCAAATAAACCATTTCAGGCACTTTTGAATCATCAAGCATCAATATGATTAATGAAGCTACAACTGGTTCGGAATGTTGCTCTTACCGAAAAGAACCAGCAAGAAACTCGGCGGTCAATCTTTTAAATATTTTCAATTATACATTATTAAACCGCTGTCTTGTATGGAGCTGAAAGGATTCTTCATTTTTGATACTACGTACTAAAACTGTTTTATTACAAATTGTCTCACTTCGTAGGTTAGCTGGAAGAGATCTCTGTCAAAGGGATAATGAAACGGACTCTAATTTATACACCGTTTTTTTTATTGATAATGTTTTTCTTATGATTTTTTTTTGTACATAAACAAGTAAATAAATAAAATTTCAGCTCAATCGGACACCAGGTACTAGGTCAAATTTAACTTGCAAGATTCCACCTACACATACATACTACACACAGCAAGTTAAATGCTTTTAAAAAAATCATGGATGCTTTATCAAGGTTGAACTTAAAATCCCAGTCATAGATCATGTTTTAACCATTTGTCCATCAAGGATAAACGAGTATATAATAAATAGAATATATATAATAAATAGAATAAGTAATAGAAACAAGATCTTTTCATAAAGTGCAAAATCGTTCTTACGTTACAAAGATATTTAATATGCGCTAAAAAAACTTATCAAACATTTGTTCCTGCTATCGACTTAAAAGTATTTAATGTATCTGAACAGTTATTTAAACGTTTCGTAGAGCCCTGCAAAATCCCGTAAATCCTGGGGGATAACAGAGTATTCTGCCGCTGTATTTACATAATTCCCGACTGTGACTTCGCATAAGACGTTAAAGGATTTGAATATGTTGAGTAAACATGAGAATCGAAACATTTAATAGCATATAATGAATGTTTCGATTCGAATTGATAGAAGAGAGAGAATAAAGAAATTATGTATAGGTAGTAAATATTTAACGAAAAAAGTCGGCATCATATTTTTGGATGTTCGTAAGCTATTTAGGAATTAAAAGACATGAACTTGTAATTTATCTATATATATAAAACAAAGTCGGGTTTGTTACAACACTTATAATTCGAGATCTGCTGGACCAATTTTCATGGTTTTTGATTCATTGGATTTGTCTCCGCCCCGAATAGCAGAACACATCATAAAAACAATGAAAAATCGATGAATACATAATTATGAAAATAAATAAATGTTCATTCGTTTCGTATGTGTCAAAAATTTGTTGTTATCCTGTCGAATACTGTAAGTAATGATAGACATTTATGCATGCGTTCAGAAATGTATTTTGTGTAAACTTTTAAAAAAGGGTGAATAAACTATTGTTTTTTTAAATCAACTCAAAAGGTTTAAAAGTACTTTAAGCAGATACATAGAAGTTCCTTAAATATTTATGCGTGCGTATAGAAATAATGACAAATGATTAACATTTACGCGTGCGTTCAGAAATTTATTTGGTGTCATTGTATTACGTTCATCAAAGCCTAAATTAGTTCAGCTAAAAGGTAACACACCATTTATTGACTATTAGGTTGTACGAAGTTCGCCGGGTCAGCAAGTATATTAATATTGTAGAAATTATAAGTACAAGTAGTTAAGATTTTTACATATAATTCCATATTTTGGCATTGTAACGGTCTGTTAGTTCAATGCTGGTGAAGCGACTCCTCACTAAATCATACTTTATGATTCAAAAGTGGATTCAGTAAGGGGTAATGCGATATTTATAAATAAGGACGATTTAGTCACGTTTTATAGCTAGAGAGCCTAGCAATATTGGCTCGCCTTACAAAATAGATTTATCACTGCGATGTATCCAGTTTGTTATTTTGTACTAGAAGTACCCGCGTCTGTTCGTGTCAACGTTGGTGTAACAATTTTCATAATGTATACTGTAATTTTATTATTTATTTATTTAAGGACCACCAGTAGCTACTACATTTAGATAAATTATTATACTATAAACTTATTAATAGCATTCGTTAAATGTGCAGCTTATTAAGGTAGCCACAACATCTACAAACAAAGAACAAGTTTTACTACAACAATTTTAACTATAGTAATTTTAACATTTATATTGAAATGAAAAACAAATGTTTGATTTGAAATATTTGAACAAATGAAAACAAAAAAGACATGAAAAAAGACCTTTGAACAATAAAAAAGTAAAGTACATTTAAAGAAAAACTATTTCACAGCTCCCATAGGTTTGTACTCAGTTTGTAATCTTTGGTAACAATTAGGATATTTGTATTATGGATAGTTGTCGCTCACATTGACATGTACGATGACTTATATAGTTTTTGTTCACTCAAAATTTCAATGGTTGTCTAATATTATGCGTTAAAACACAAACTTTCAAATTCCCTTAAATTGAATTAATGTTATTTTCAAATCCGTTAAAAGTAGATTAATGAAAAATTTCATTGGTAGTTAATTTAAATGTTCGGATTTCGAAACTATGATATAAAATAGTTGAATGCAAAAACAACAATTTACGTATGTGAATATGGTTTGGACACAACTATTTTAATTAATACTAGATATACCAGCGATTTGAATATACCTATTTCTACCAAACCAGCCAAAATAACTGGTGCATAAAAACAGACTTCTTGTGGTTTCTAGTCTATATTTACTCTTAAAATGTCAAAAAAAAAGATCAATATTAATTAAGTTTATAAAACGTACTCTCTAATTATAGCTACAAAAGTCATAACATCATTTCTGAAAAAAAAATGTGTAATATAGTAGGAATTTTGAATTGAAATTGCACGACAAGTCTAAATGACTGGTCTGGTAAATCTAGTGTTAATAATTTATCGTAAAAGCAAACAAAGAACATAAAAATTTTAAATGAGAAATCTAAGAAGTCTTAGTGCGTTCATTGTCCGTTTGTAATTGAATTTCATTTTGTAGGCAAAAGCTATTTCTATCTTGCGATTCGGCTTTCTCGAGGTAGTAAAAATGTAATAAAATAGCCAACCTTGGAGAACTTATTAACTTGTTCACATAAACATAAAAACAGGGACACAGTAGTTATTATAAATGTTTGTATTTTTATTCGAGTGTTTATTGATCGTTATATGAAAGATTGTTATGCCTGCTGATGCGATCTTATGTATTTCGGTGATTAATTTATTTGAGCGCTATTTTATGACTAGATACCATATATTGAACATTTCATAGTCTAAGTAATCATATATCATCATTCTCATTATTCTCCTGCCCTTATTCCCACTCTAACTGGGGTCGGCTAAACATGATGTTATATGATTTGGCTAGTTATTTTACGACCGGCCGCCCGCTTGACGTCAACTTACCTTAGTCGCCATTTACGATAACTTGGTAAGAAATGAGGGTGGTCTATTCTATTCAGCCGGATACCACGTGGCGGGCCAACTTACCGTAGTCGCCTTCTACTACACTTCTTTAAGGAATGACGGTGGTCTATAATAATATAATATAATTTAGCAATAATATATATGGAAAATATACAACACGTCTATTTTCCGTGCATAACTTTCGGCCTGGTACTACCCCACGGTTGGGCATTGTCCTCCTCTCTTCGTTTTTGGAGAGAAGGGTTCAAGGTAAGACCTATCCGCGCTGCTGGATTTGTACATTACACATATCCCCGAAATTCTCTATAGATATGCAGGTTTCCTCACAATGTTTTCCTTCACCAAAAAGCGTGTGATAAATTGCAATTATCTATTAGATACACAAGTTTTATTCCAAAGTCTCATTGGTTCGTACCCAGGGTTTAACCCGTAACTCTCTGAAGAGAGCCACACGTTCTCACCTCTGGGATATCACAGCTATAACGTCCGTATATTTAATAAATTGAAACAACAATATTTGTTGGTTTCTATTAATTGCATATCATTTTATCTTACAAAATATTGTTTTGCAGTATACTCGCAAAACTACCGTTATAGGAAGGAGCCCATATGTTTTTTAATCTATACGTGCAGGAATTATATAATATGAAGATATTGCGTACAAGTAAAAATTTACATTTTCTTTAATAATAATAATATTATTATTGTTATTATTATAATATTGATTCAACAATAATTGTTCCGATTGTTGTATCGGTTAATGGTCTTATCACGAAGAGCCTCGACCAACATCTCAAGAGGCTCAGTTGCTGGATCAAGCGCAGGATACAGAAGGCAGTGTTGCTTGAGACGGCACGCATAGTGAGGAGGGTCCTCACTCTGTAGCCCTAACCACCGGGAGCTTGGGTCCTCTCTCCGCTCTCCGTGGATGGCAATTTTTTTATATTTTTAAATGTTTTTTTTTTTTAGAAAATATTTAAAAATGTAATTAAATTTGTATGTAAATAAATGAGTGATAATAAAAAATAATATAATAATTCTTCAGGATGTAATTTTTGAATACGGTATAATTGCGAACCTAAGATAAGCTTTTACTTATGAGCTCAATACCACCCCCGACCTGACCTCTTTGTTGTCAGAGTAAGTCATGAGTGACTTATACCTATTACATTGCTACAAAGTAAGCATATTAAAGTGCAAAGTATCTAGTCTTAAAACACGAGGCTTTCACAATAATTCTGTGTGGTCTACTCGCGGACTTAAATACTATTTGGAAAGCTTCACTCACTATAAATATATTAATTATTTAACATTCTGATGCTCTGCTTTTTCTGATGACAGAAGCACTTGGAAGCAAGCGAATAGCGATTCAACAGCTACATTTCAGCGACTATTTCCCATCGACATCATAGCATATTAGTTAAATAATTTATAGAATTAGGCGTTTCTTTGCGGAGATTCATAATACAAAAGTAATAATAAAATTATTTTGCTATAATCCGCGATACATAATCGCGGATTAGAGCAAAATAATCTTTTGCATATTAGTTAATTAGAATAATACAAACTTATACAGTTTGTATATTTAATGACATAAAAGAACTATGTTTTATTAATCTCAAAACTTAATTATACATATTTTAAATAAATTGCACCAATCTATTTCCAATCTTTTTGTTTTGCTCATTTTCTTCCTATGATTCCTTCCACGTTTCAAAAACGAAAATCTTCCTTAAATAATATTTTTTCCCTAAAGTCTGAAAGTCCCAAATTAGATTTATTCCTGTTAGAATAAAAATCTCTTTTTCTTAACGTTCTAATGAATTTCTTCTTAAATTTCTATTTATTTTGGGTACAAACAATTTTATTCATGAGAATAATACTCGTAAGTTTTTACTGGGGAAATTTTCTGTAGTTGACGCAATATTATACGAAATTTGGGTTTTGATCACCTCTTATCAAATTATGTGTTTATAATAATCTCTTTTGTTATGTAAAGCGACTCTAGATTTTTTTAGATCTATATTGTAGATCTACGTTTACAGTCTAAAGTCACTCTTTTAAACATCAACAGTTAGATTTACACATTACATTATCTACAGCTAGACGTGATTTTTAGTTTCGAGATGGTTTGAGATGGAGATGGTTTGAAATGGAGATGTCTTTGCGATTTTGTTGTGGATTCGACTGTGTGCAGTGCTTGTGTATTATTGTGATATTAATGGTGTTAGTGCATGAGGTGTTAGGAATTCTGCATGTATCAGGTATGAGAACGGATAGTACACTCTGTCTTTAGCATTAGATATATTTCATTGTATAGCGGATTACAGCAAAATAATACTTTCATTTCTTTTGTATCGAGAACTTGGTCTTTTTACTTTGCTACTAAAGTCAACGCAAAGTTGTTAACGAAAGGTAATCTATCTTATTTTTGCACTTTTTTTAAGGTTTGATTAATAAATAAACGTTCTGATTTCATTCTAAGACTAATTAAATCGAAGACTTTCAGAATTGAAGAACTTTTGACATAATCAAATTGTTTTATGTAAACTCTTCAAGCTATTTGCAATTTGGCTATTTCCGTAAGCATTATACATTAACATTGAAAGAACTCACGCGAGATATTATCGCATTTAATTTTGGGAACTATAAAATTAGGGTTGACCCAAGTTAAAGAGAGTTTACGATTAATTATCACTACTTTCTCGTCTCGTAGAGATAATAGATATAAAAGAGATAATCAAGATATTATCTTTCCAGTTTGAACTTCAATAGATTTATAAAATGAAAATGAAAACAAATAATTTAAATTAGGCGTTTTTTTTATAAATACTATTGGGGTATCCTATAAGTCATTTCGTTCTTCCCGACAGAAGATTTAATTGTATGTTTAGAAAACCACCTTTATAATTGCATTATGTCATCATATATCTTTTGAGAGTTGATATAGCAAGGATTAATTTACGCAGTAGCTTGTGATTGCGTGTCCTCTTAACTATATAGAGTAATCAGGAGCATTTTCGTCATATTTTACTAGATACTATAAAAAGCGTAAAATGTTCTTAAAGTCCGAAAGAAATTAAACTACGTAAGATAGATGTTGAGAGAAGTTGATAGTAAACCAGTCCCAGAATTGATTATTAAAATTTCGATTCAAGAATATACTTCTCATTTTAATTAAAAAGTTTTTAGTGAAAAAATGATCATCATGGTTTTTGTAAATTAAAATGTAAGAATTATTTTTACATATATATTATATACATTTCTATCTGCTGTTAGGTAACCACGGTATTTAACCGATATGTTACGGTCTCTTGTGCACAGTGTAACTATCTCCTCCTTCAATCGTCTTAAAATATATTAACTATATTTAAACATCGCTAGAGCGCTCGCGCTCAAGCGTCGAAATGCATGAAACACGCTCGAAGGCGCTAGCACTTTAATCTTATATAGGCACGTGATTCGTCTAAGTGGCCAGGACCCGTACTATGTTGTGATTTGTAATAACTCAAATTCTTTTAGAGCGTCAGAGGCCGTGTGTCCATCAATTAAAGGAGTCAAATAAAACCTTAGATAAAATAAAATAATGCGATTTCTATCACATTATACTTTTATAATATAAATATTTCAATATATAAATATATCATAATCTTTAATTTATAACAAACCGCCAGATTCTACTTTCCTAATTCATATCAAGTTGCTCGACAGAGAGCTTTAAGTTTTAAATATCATTTTAATAGCATAAAACGATTGTTTGACATCAGTGTGAAATAATCAGTTTATGTAATATTAATTTGAATATTGAATTGTTTAGCCATCAGAAGGGACTGAAGATTGTGATAGTATAAACCCCATGAAATATTAAGCATTTCCGAAGAATAGCTTGAAATAATGGCACCATCCCCGATATTTGAGTCTTTCATTAAGAAAAACATAAAACGGGATAGGTGGTCAGTAGCTCCCCTCACCCGCTACCAACGGTGAGCTCCGCCCATACATATGAGCTCCCCCCCCATAGGTGGGGTCCCTGTTTATAGTGCGCCTGCGGCGTTAGATGATGGGTTAAACCCATTATTGTCGGAGTGTCAACAAAACCACCGTTGACATAATAGGCACGAGTGCCTGGTATATAATCGAGGACCGAAGCCCAAATAATAAATAGCCGGAGCTATAAAATAAGGCATAAGCCAAAGGCACAAAGCCTGGTAATATTGATAATAAATTACCAATTCTCATATACAGTAGGGCGTATGTCGCCAGCACACATTGCAATGGTGCGTTCCATGGTAAATACCACATAAAGTATAATACGTATAAAACGTATAAATTCCACATAGTGGAAATCAATTTAAAACTAAATAGCACATGTTGCAAGGCAACTTGTAGCGGTGTGTTCGGCATTTAGATATAATATAGTAATTGTGTTCCACCGCAGCGGAATAATATTCAATAATAATGTCGTGTGTAAAGCATTACATGAATGCCATAAAACTTATAAATACCCAAAACCATATAGTGAATTCACACATAGAGGCACTCGATTGCGAGATGCGCGTCAAGCTCAACGCTCCACCAATACAAGAACAAGCAATGTAAAAAAAATGTTACGTGGCAAGTCACGTAAAGTATGAGATATGCAGGCCACACTGTCTAAAGCTAGTCCGCAGCCTTGTTAATAAAGACCCGACCAGCAGCTCTAAAAATAATGGCCATGCTATAATGGTCATTCGTGGTATCATTAACTAAGCTAAGGGGGCGTCCCAAAAAGGACGAGTCATTTGGCAACAAGCAACATTTCCCATATGAGTGTCACAGCTCTTGTGCAGCCATGGATACATCACACGTTCCATGTGCTACTATGAACAAAGTCCATAGCGATCCATCACTGCCGCGGCGTATCACTTCAGCATCGTAGCACAATACGTTGACTAGCTAGGTTACCCATTGTCGCCATTTCAGACGTAAAGGCTAGCTTCCGCAACGCCCAGCAACATTCGGTCGTGGTTCCGTCACTACTGAGAGACTAAGGACAACGTTTCCGATGTCCATTCATCAAACAGTAACATTTCAGCTACCACATTGTACCGGCACTACTTCAAGCGGCCTAAGCGTCCAAAAGTCGAGAAAGGCACACGGCAACGACCGAAATCACCACCGGCCTAACTCAACCCGTATCACAAAGGCACACGCCCTACGTAACTCTGACTGTGTCAAATCAAAGCCGAATAAAGGCACACCGCAGCAACCGGAGTCAACCACGGGCCTAGACCCAGCCTCAATAAGATGCAGCCTGGAGTAGACTTTTGGGCCAGGCGCACAGCAATGACCGAAATCACTGCCGGCCTAAACCTCAAATCTTCCACCAGTACCCGCCAGAGCATGATTCGGTACAGTGCCAATCACTACTCAGCAAAGTTTCCTCCGCCGAGTAACATTCAGACACTATAATCGTTCGAGGTCTCTAATCTCTTACACTCTAATGGCCAAGTCACAATCACAGCCTCTCCAAAGATCGGCACGATCTTGCATCTTGAACCATTACATTCCATACGAGAGCGGGCACTTAGATGTGTATTTGTTATTAAATTTCGTATTTGAAATAATCGAGGTAAAACCTCATCTAATATTGCTTATCGCCCCAGTACACATCTACAATTTCAATAATTTATAAGTGTCCGTATAGGTACTTATGCGCTCCGTGTTCCGCCCGCTCTCTTTACTATAGAACGGCGGCTGTCGCGACGTTCGTCCAAAATGATGAAAATTTGACTTTTCCAATTTTTATGTTTTATGGTTAGAGCATCAATTATAGATGCGAAAAAAATGTAATTGCTAGACAAACAAACGCTTATTTGCTGAAATATCTAAATTTTAAAAAATATTTATTTTTGACAAGAATGTAGGGCTGAGACTGTTACAACAGACACGCACAGGAAAATAAGTAATAAAGGGCATAAAGCCTAAGGCTGGCTACGCTTATCCATATTTTCATTTTTATTTTAAGCCCTTTTAGGTATGAAAAAATAAGGACGACGTCAGGCATTTTGAAGGAGTATGAAATGTCGTGACTCGTCAATTTAACTTTGTTACATCAAACAAAAAACGAACATTAAAGGCTTCTAACTCGCTTTGACGACCCTAATATTAACGTATATTTAGGTTTTCTTTGATACTCTATTTGTATTAAACTGAATTAATGTCGAAAGGAGCCAGTCCTTATTTAAATGGATACTCTGAGTATCAAGGCCCGTTCTTTGAAATCTATTTGCTTATTCAAGTTCTTTTTGTATTATTTTTTGGAGATACATGAATGTTTCGTAGCGTATTGTTTTCAAATTCGCATTGTCATTTGTTAATTTATTTTTTACCATTATATTAAAAATATATATATCGTGAGGTTGCCTTAAAGGAGAATATTACGCATCTACTGATTTGCTGAAAGAATTAATTTATCTAGTCAAGGCAGGAAAGCCTCAGTATTTTGGTCATATTGCACGTAAGAGAAATAGACAAGGTTGTCTTACTACTAGAAGATCGTTATCACCAAAGGATCATCATCAGTCAGGAATCAGACATTCAGGGAAGAGATCATGAGGACGAAGTCTAATACGCTGGGTAGACCTAATCCACACCGCTGTTTCACGTTGCTGAGAATGGACCCAATTGAAGCAAAAGTAATAATAAAATTATTTTGTGCCATAACATCTTGGCTTGAGGATAGTTTACTTTCCATGAATATAAGCAAATGTAAATATATTTGCTTCAGCAAGACAAATGCTACTAATCCTGTAAATCTATCAATACGTGCACATTCTTATCCTTAACCGAACGCGACATGAACAAGAAAGTCACTGTGATTGCGCATTAGTGGCCAGAGTTGACTGCACTAAATTTTTGGGCGTTATCATAGACAATAAGCTTAATTGGTTGGAACACATTATTTTACTTACTAGTCGTATTAGAAAACTAATTTATATTTTCAAGCACCTTAGAATTATTAGAAATGAAACACTTATAATCCAGACGTATAAAGCTCTAGCTGAATCCATTTTGAGATATTGTATATGTTCTTGGGGTGGAGCTACCAAAACTAATCTAATAAAGTTAGAATATGCCCAAAGATCACTACTAAAGGTAACGCTAAGTCTACCTTTTCGTTATCCTACCAGTAAACTATACAAAAAAGCTGATGTGCTTTCAATTAGAAAACTCTTTATTTATCCGTGCCTCCGTAGATACCATAAATTGTCTGTTCCACAATTGCCAAAAACCTGCAAAATACGGGATAGCTGTCCACTACCGTAAACAAAGAGCATCTTTGCGCAAAGGCATCTTTCGCACCCCGACTATACAACAAATTAAATAAACAATTTAACCTAAAAAAAATATCCAATCATAATATCAAGGAAGTCTTAATAAATTGGCTGAATACCTTGACTTATAGTCAAATAGAGGAACTATTTTTAACAATTAAGTAATATTTCAAAATTAAGGTATCACTCATTGACACATACACACTAAACACTTTCACACACTCACATACACCTTACACACTTCATCTAGTATGCTTCTTTTTTTTTCGATGATGATTTTGTATCAATTGTTTTTCTTTTCTTTTCTAGATTATTATATATATAAATTCTTATCTTTGTAAATGCCAAATTGTTCTGTTATAGTTGATAAGGGAAGGTACTAGCTCCTGAAACACAGTTTTTCTAGTTCAGGAGCTAGGGCTTCAATGCACTATGTACATTTGGATGATTAATAAATATTATTATTATTATTATTTCTTTCTTTTTTCTTCTCTCGTCAAACGAGGGAGGTTATCAGAAATTTCACGGGCTTTTGACCAAGCGAAAAACTGAGCAGTAATAAGTTATTGATTTAAAGAAAGGAATTTCCGAACAATACGGCATGTATTTAAAATGACTGCTTTTTGTAGTTTAATGTATGTGTTTCTGTGTATGTTGAGTGTTTCGAGACTGTTAAAGAGAGTATGGGGTATGACGCCTGTAGTGGATAGTGTAATTGGGACAGTTCTAACTGTATCTACTTTCCATTGAGTTTTAAGCTCTATCGCTAGATCAGTGTATTTAGTGATTTTATCGCTATATGTAGAAATAAGGTTATGTGTGTTGGGTATAGCAATATCTATGAGGTAAATTATTTTATTCTGTTTATCATGTAGAGTGATGTCGGGTCTATTACAATGTATTGTTTTGTCTGTAATTATAGTTCTGTCCCAATAAAGTTTGTATGTAGCAGAGTCGTGTATTATTTCAGGTGTATATTTGTAATATGTTATTATTATTATTATTATTATTATTTTGCTATAATCCGTGATGTATCGCGGATCATAGCAGAATAATTTTATTATTCTTTTGTATTGTGGATCTCCGCAAAGTAACGCCTAATTCTATAAATTATCCAATTGGAGCAATTTAGTCCCCACTAAAGCAATCTGTCGGGATTCCTAGCATTCAGGAAAATGTCCCAAAGAGAGGATATAAAAAGAATAAACTCATCACTGTCATAAGTTCTTATCATACAAAGTTTTATGAGAGTTGTTAATGTTCTTGTTTTGCGAAGATTAATATATACAAATAAATTCAAATATAAGTATGATTCTCTCACATATTTTTTTGAGGTTTATTTATGATTATTTATACACTATATAAATCTATATTAATAAACATAGTAAATTTAGTTAAAAAAAAACTATGTGGAACTAAAAACAAAAATGTGAAGAACGCACTACACTTATGTACACTTTCTTTTATTAATAATCTTTAATATCATAAATAAAAATCATCATTAATCATTTTCCTGCCCTTATCCCACTCTAAGTGGGGTCGGGTCGGCGCAACATGTTATAAACATGTTACATCATTTGACTAGGTATCTTACGACCGGCCGCTTGCCTGTCATCTTCTTACCTTAGTAGCCTTTTACGACACCTCAGTAATAAATGAGGGTTAACTATTCTACTCAGCCGGATACCACAGGGCAGATCAAATAAATGTAAATATTATTTTGAAAAAAGCGTGGACCGCTTTATACCATCTTTTTCTTATCTATAACAAAGCACATACATTAAATATGTTAAGTTTATATCATTACGATGTTAATTATTCGCTATTTAAGCCCACGAACCTTATTCCCAAAATCTTTCTTTATAAATAGTATTTTCGTTGAATAATAAATGTACCATAAATAAGATTTTTCCAAAGCGGATAATATCACATACCTTAAGAAGCTTATATTTGGAAAGCTACTTGTTATAATAAAACCGACCTGCTTGTGCGACTCTGTAGTCAAACCAAACGAATTTTCATAATAAAGTTATCGGGTACCTATCTAACACGCTTCAGAAGAACAAAGATCGAATTGTCGATGAAATTTGATCCATATTTTTAAGGCTCTAAAGTTTAGTAAGCTTTAAAAATTAAGCGTAGTATTTTGTTAGAGAAAACAAAATCGTAAACTAGTATGAAAATATACATGGGCCGGGCGGCGCCGGTTTACGACGCTTCTGTACAGTAAAAGATTACTTAATTGTGCATTGCTTTATTATTTTTTCAATAAGGATAAATATCTATACATACTATATAATAAAGTCCCAAAAAGCTGTCTGTCTGAATGTGATCGATTTTCTCAAAATTTACTAAATGTATTTTACGGTTTTGCTATGCTTGAAAAAGGTTTAGGTTAGGTTAGGAATGGGCAAACAAATTTTGTTGGGACTTTCAGTGGCCGATAAGAGGTTGTTGAGCAATATATAGGCTACTTTTTATCCTTGATTTCCCTCGGGGTCGGGATTTATGTGGGAAAAAGTGAACACACAAACATATTGATTTCCACTGGACGAAGCCGCGGTCACAGCTAGTTAAAGAAAAATGATTAGAAGTTTCGAAATTCATTGACCTAACAAAATTAATATTAATTAATACAAACAAACTAGTAAGTTTACGATCACTGCATTTATCGGGTTTTTCGCGCAATTATTATATGCTGTCGTTTTTACTGCGTAAAATCTTAAATTACCCGTAATAGTCGAAGTATAATATTAATTTACATTAAAAATATTACCAGCTATAGTTACATTGTAAATATTAGGATATACCGAATATGGCATGTGTCCGGGGGCGATTTAGATCAAAGCAGATGGAGTTCATCATTGAGATACCGGATGGGTTCGAAACAAACAATTCTTACTTGTCAAACAATGTCACATGTTTACACAATATTTTTAAAGTTATGGAAATTAAATTAAGGTGTCAACATCAAGAACAATGGAATGGCCGCGATTTAAAATTCTGTATAGTTTATCTCTTGAGAATTCATATCTCTGAATGTATATTGTTTATTATATAAATGATATCAAATAATAATAGTTTATGATACTGTTGCATAATAAGGGTTCTTGTCACACGAGTGTTATAAGACCAAGTTATGTACAGTATCATACACTACTTTATCTACTCTCATACTATAATACGTAAAACGTACGTTTCCATTCCATGAACTCGTGGTAACATTTAATATAGTTGCTCCTAGATTTCGTCGGCAACAGGTTCACGGTCATGTTTGACGCAGCTTTCAGAATATCTGGTGGTGTACAATTATCACTATCCCCGCTCTCAGACATGTTTTTACACAAAAACTTATTTTTTTTACAAAGAAAACTAAACTTCGTTTAAATATTGAAAGATTTTTTAAATGTCATATATTGGCGCTAAGGCGCAAACATCGATTGCGCGCATACGTGTTGCGTCGCCGCGGACCCATTCATTGAAACCTTTTTGTTTAAGGTAGAGGTTCAACCTCCTTGGTCCAGCTGGAAGTTGTATAGGTGTATCGTTATGACTAAAAAGTTACATTATGATACAGGTGTCCATACAAGACCTGTATCGTAATGAAACTTTTTAATTTTTGTTCTGTACGTAATGTTTGTCATAAGAATTTTGTTTTCAGTTTTATAATCTTTGTATTATAGTATCAGAGTAGATAAAATATTCATTGTTTACATTTGTTCTGCCAATGTGTTTTGCCGTTTACTTCGCACGTACTTTAATAATACCTCTACATAAAATATATGTAGTCAGTCGAGGTATAGTCACAAGACAGACTAAGAAAAGGGAATATGATTCCTGTAGATGAATTTCCACACTTAAATCTTGTGGATAGTAAACAAAATAATGAAATCACTTCAGGGAAGACATTTCATGTCATTCGAAGATATTTCAATAATTTTATGGAATCTACATTTACCTTGGTTGATAGGATGCAGAGACTTTATGTCAAGTCAAATCAGAATTAGTAGGCGATAACTAGTTTCTAAAGTGGTATTACGGAATCTTAATGCAACGGAAATGGAAGGAGCTGAATCACAGATCTTTGCCACGACCTAAGTTCCATTATTGTAGGATGGTCAGAATGGGGTTGAATCCTACAATGGTATTATTACTTTGTGAATATTGATTACTGATTCTTTGGATGTACCAGCAACAACCAAGATTTAAAAAATATTGCATTAACAACTAAGAAATCTTAATTTGTTAAAAGAGCATTGATGTATTCGTATATAAACATACAACAAGGTTTACGTTATTTATTTTTATTTTAAATATTAGAGGCTATTTTAAATATAAAAAACGAAATAAAAAGCAAAGTGAAAGTTTAGCGCATATGAGTTTAATTTCAATATTATTTGGGCCATTCATTCGATCTAGAGAACCATCGAGGCCGAATGAGACTGAAAAAGTTCCAAATATTTGCCATCCAGCTCGATCCATTTCGAGTGTATTGAATATTGTTTTTGTCAATAGAATCCCTATGGAGATATTTGATGTTCCTTAATATTTCGACGGACATTCCTTATCAGATGGGTTTTTTATGTATTGGGTTCCAACAAAAAGATTATGACCTCTTTCAACGCGAAACATTTTGTAATCTCGACAGAGTAGTTTGTCACGTCTTTTAGAACTGATTTCTTCATTTTTGGTTTAATCTCTGTACGCAACGATGCGAATATACTTACCCGATGGTCATACCAATCCAATGGAGTGTTGGTATGACTAAATTATCAGTTCACATATATAAGAGGCTCTTTTAAGACTATGTTGTTCGACGCTTCTACTGTCTACTATCTTTATCATGCCTCTGGGCGTGATTCTTATACTCATTCTAATAGAAATAAGGCAACCCTTACGGTACTAGATTAACAATTGGACAAAAAAAATTATACTATTCAGAAATTAACTAATAGAATCATCATCCTTCTGCCCTTATCCCTCACTAAGTGGGATCGGCACAACATGTTAAAACATGTTGTCACAAGATTTGGCTACGTATTTTACGACCTGCCGCCTGGGTGACATCAACTTACCTTAAACTTATTTTACGACTCCTCGGTAAGAAAGAGGGTGGTCTATTCCTAATATTAATTAAATAACATAAATGATTTGTTTGAAATTTGTTTATTTTATGTTTTAATATTTATCACAAAAACTGTAATTTCTTAATGATCTCTGATTAACTTAATCGTTGTTACGTGGGTAGTGATACTAAAAATAAATACGAAAAAGACAATAAAACTTCTTCCTAAAAATCCTTGGGGTTATCCTGTGCATTATCTGATTAAAACGGTCCGATATCTCTCGGGGATCTTTTAAAACTCTCACTTTTGGTTTTGGCTCAAGGCTGAATTTTCTGCGCCATAACCTTCGCCCCGTGATACTAGGGATACTAAGATTTATATTAATACTTCGAAAAAACTCGAAATGGTGTATGAATTCCGTCTGTACTGCTGCGAGTAGGTTAGTAATTTGTTCGTATATTGTAATTTATATATTTTTTGAATATAAATCATTAATGTCATCATCATCTACCTGCCCGTATCCCACTGTAAGTGGGGTAGGCACGAAATGTTAAAAAGATGTCTCTCGTGATTCGGCTACATATTTTACGGCCGGCCGCCTGCCAGACCTCAACCTCGCCTTTGACGACACCTCGGTAAGAAAGAGAGTGGCTATTTTACTCAGCCCGATACCACAAGGCAGAATACAAATCATTAATGTAATTGACAGATTTAAAAAACAAAATAAAGTTTCAAAAGCTCTTATCGTCTGTGATAAATTGGCAAGAAAATTAGAGGTTCATACTCCATGACTATTAATTAGATTTTGGAAGATATTACATATACGGGGTCTTATTCATTTTGTTCCAGTGAATTAGCCATGTGAAAGTGTGACATACAGACGGACAAAAAGACAGCGAGACTATCACAGTTATAACATTTGTATAGATATAGATAGTATACAAACATTACATTGAATATCCCACTAGTTAATAAATTAGAGCCAGAACTATCTTTGTTGAGGTGCTTGTGGTATTGTATTTCAATTTAAAATAAGTATTCTGAGTTAAACAAGAATTAAAACTTGCCTTATGTATTAATTATTAACAGACTTTACTATAACTTAAAAGTTAATTTTGTGTATAATAATTGTCAAATTTATTAGTTTTCGTATCATATAATCATCATTATCATTATTCTCCTGCCCTTATCCCACTCTAAGTGGGATCGGCACAACATGTTACAAACATGTTGTCACATGATTTGGCAACGTATTTTACGATCGGCCGCCTGCCTGACGTCAACTTACCTTAGTCGCCTTTTACGACATCTCGTTAAGAAATGAGGGTAGTCTATTCTATGCAGCCGGATACCACACGGCACTTACCTTAGTCGCCTCTTACGACACCTCGGTAAGAAAGGAGGGTGGATACCACACGGCGGAGTTTTCGTATCATGTAATATCTCATTCTATACTACATTTTATTACACAGAGTTGTCACCCTACACGCGAAGTGCGTATATCATTTGATTTTCCTGCCAGACTAAACGACGTTCTTGACCTTTAATTACCGAATTCTGCCATCACGGACCGTTTTCAGACTGTAAATCATACCAGCTATAATTTATAGCACCCTCTGAGGCTACCTATCATTATTCAGATTTCAGATGATGTGAATGTATGTATATTGGTCAACGTTTTTGAAGTGAGGCTGCTATTATTTTATTGCTTCCAAAATGAAAGCTTTCGTTTGTTTTCGAAAAAAGATGAAACTTATGGCATTATAATAAGGATTACAATATACCTCACTCAATTGAGCCTAATTTTTAATTAGGTCAGTTTTATACTAAGCGTGCGATATATTAACTTTTATTCTTTTTAGTATTAAGATTACCAACAAGTTACAAATAGTAAAGTGCAGTTGCGAGTTCATTCCTCTTAGAATTACACCAATTTTACTTAAAAACTTTCGATATCGCAAATAGAATCTTAAAATACTGCTCGCACAAACTTTGTTGCCCGAAACTTTCGAATCTATATCGTAAATTACAGAAAAGTTGGTAATAGCATTTATGAAAAATTCCTTTAAACTACTTCTCTTATTTTATATAGGAAAAAATTATGATCGGGGCATATTTATATCATAAAGCTGAACATTTTTTGATATCACAAATATCTTTATTTTTGCACTTTACAAGTTACAAGTTTATGAAGCAGGCAACGTTCACATACCGTGTATTAGTAGCCAGTAGGAACATTCGCTAAAAATTGTTATGCGTTAAGAAATCGATTGGTCGACATACCGGTATTTGATAAAAAGCATGAAGTATTTCTTAGATAGAGATGAACTATAGTAGGGGAGTTTTTATAATAAAAACTATGTTCACAAAACATATTATAAGTTACTTTAGAATAATTACGGTTGTAATAAATTAGATTCATTTTACTCTTCCTTCTTCTTGACGCTATTAACTTTAAACCGCTTACTGTTAGGCATATACTTGTTTCGATACATATTCAATTTAACTTCTTTAATTCAGGGCAGGATCTTATCGTCAGGGTGATCATAGAAATATATTTGGATATCATTAATTTTGCTACAAAGTAATGCACCCAAAGATTAAAGTACTTTCAGTATATTTATCTTGATATTGTAAGCATATTATTTAAAGATGTATAAGTAAGTGAAAGCATAGAACGAGAGTTTGAGTGGGTGTAGGGTGGAATTCTACTTAATTCGCAAGATTCCGCGCGTTCCGGAGATCATCCTCTCATTATCGGTTATTGAGTGAACTAAGACTTTGTCCGTTTAAAAAATAGGTATTTTATTTCTGCACGAGAATTGGAATTACGAGTAAGTTACTAACTTGATAGTAACTGATCATTTATCTTTAAAACATAATGTCTTGTGTAGTTTAAATTTATTTACAAATAATTGCTTACCAAAAGAATATGCCGACACATTGCTTCATTCAGAGTGTAAGAAGGACAAACGAAAAAACAATCACACAGTAAAATTAATAATATTATCATGGCGTCGTGTCCCACTTGGATCCATGTTTTATAATAGAGTGTGGGAGCCTGAAGGGTTTTTGTAGATATCGCGTTTTCTAATACAAGATCGACTAACATTCTACTAAGCAAACTCTCGGTCGCTCAGCCACAATCCTTGGGCTACCAAGGTGTTCCAAATCATATCTTTCGTTCATTTCAACTTCAGTTTCCTATTATGGTATATTATTTACTTAAGAAGTAATAAACATTCTAACATTCATTACATAAGTATATTTCATAGCGAGAAACTACTGGATAACTCATGCCTGCTTGTAACATAGTTGTGACATTTTGTTGGAAATTTGTATAAGCGACAACAACACGAACTCGAATATATCACTTGTAGTTGTCATGAAAGACAAAATACCTTTTCATATATAACGTAATATACTGTTGGAAGGTTATTGCAATTGCAAATTGGAAGTGTAAATAATTTTATATACTAGATATATGTATACTTTATATTAATAGTGTATTCCTGGTTTTAATATGTAATTATTACATGGAGACGTGGTAGCTGAATTGTGAAGGAATTCCAGAGTTCCAACTGCTGGCGTCTGCCAGATTCATACGAGTCTTCCTATGAGTTTTCTTTAAAACACTTTGCGCTTAATTCACTTTTAAAATACGCATTGCGTTTCAGGTACGTTTGGGATATGTGTAACCTGTGTAAGTCCACTTAGAATAGTGTGTGATAGGTCCACACTTCTCTAACTGGACTTAGACTAGTGTGGACCTCTACCTTTCTCCAAGGCAGAGAGGAGAGCTTTGCCAAGGGGTAGAGCAATAGTGGGGAGTTATTATTTTTTTCGGCTTTAAACTAAATTTTTATTTTGTGAAATTCAAATAAATAAATAAATAAATTATATTGATTTATCAATTTCGCAGTAAAACATTTCTTTATTTTTATTATCTTATACATTTCGAAACTTTACATGCATATAATTTTATTTTCTTTGTTTCAGAAAACGGCGACTAAAAAATTACAAAGAAGAACATTTATTGAGATTATTAAAAGTGCGTATAATTTCTCCATAAATAATGTTATAATTCAATGAATTGATTTTTTACATATAATTTACGATATTATCAGAACATATTAGAGCTATTGCTTTTAATTATAATTATATAAAACGCGTATAAAGCTATAACTTTTAAAACAATTAAATTACATAAAATTAAAATAATTATGCGATACATGTTAATAAAATAGTAATTTATAACGATGGAAAATATTCTAGAAAAAGCATTAAGTAATTTGCTTTTACGGAATAGTCGGAACCATAAAAATTGATTAATAATCAAATAAGTTAAAGTTAAATTATTATAATAAGGGACGCATTTATAATATACATAAGAAACAGCATGGAAGAAAAAATATTATGTTTCCGAAAAGTTGTAAGTGATAGTGTTGATACAGACAGTAAACAGTGATAGCCAACATGCAGACCAACGTTCAGATAGACACAAAGGCTTTGCGGCACTCACCAGAGCATGGGAAGGCGAAGGGAAACTACAGACCTACTGCTGAGGTAAGAAATTATAAAATTGATTAATATTCGGGGACATCGATATTCGATCGATTCGTGCTTGTCCAATACTTAGATATTCGTAAACTAAATCATATATAAGATCGTGCGGTGTAGAGATCTCTTAACCTCTTAAGTGGTTTATTTCATTAAACGAGATGCGCTTCTCAGTGGCAAGTTTGTTATCCGCTAGAGTATAATTTATAAGTCTTGGGCATAAAGTAAGAAAAAGTAAAGTTACAGCCAGTTACTATGCCCACTGCTGGGCTAAGGCCTCCTCTATCCGTTTTTTGGAGAGAAGGATTGGAGCTAAGACCTAACCAAGCTGCTCCAATGCGGATTGGTAGGTTACACATATCCCTAGAATTCTCTAGAGATATGCAGGTTTCCTCAACATGTTTTCCTTCACCGAAAAGCGTGTGATAAATTGCAATTATCAATTAGACACATAAGTTTTTAATAGAATTACTCATTGGTGCCTGCCCGGGGTTTGAACCTATGTCGTCTCTAAAGAGTCGCACGGTCTCACCGTTAGGCTACACAGCTTATTTCTTAGTCTTGGGCATAGTGTTATAAAAAATAAAATAGCATATTTTTGGATCGTTTTATTTAGATACTATGTTAAGAAAAGTAATATTTATGATATTTTTATATTCGTCTTAGGCGGTTTATAATGCACATGTTGATGACGTTATATCCATCATAGCCACTTAAGAGGTTAAAGAAACAAATGTCCACAGGATGTATATTGGTTGAATAATAAGAAAGTATCAGAAAAAAGAATTCGACAAGAACGGTTCATCTTAATTGCTTCCCACCACATTCCAGAAGGGGTCAATCAATCTATAAAAAATGGGGTATGCCTCATATATTGTATACCTATTGTAGCCTATGCTAACAATGTACTGAAAGCTTTTGAGTTCTTTGTTATGATACAATATGTGTAAGTATTAAGCACGTAATAATAAATCAGTGTCGTGGATTTTAAAAGCAGGATACCCAGGACATGGTTGTTTCATTACAATGTTAATATTTATGAGGCGTAACGAAAATAAACCTAAAATAAAAGGAAACGAGTAAAAAGTTACACTACAAAACTTTATTTTCTTAAGTACATAAATTCCAATATACGACAAAATTTTCCTATGCCGTGTGGTATCCGGCTGAGTAGAACAGACCACCCTCTTTCTTACCATGGGGACGTTAAATACGACTAAGGTAAGTTGACGTCAGGCAGGTGGCCGGGGCTAAAATACGTAGCCAAATCATGAGACAGATTATTTGTAACATATTGTGCCGACCCCACTTAGAGTGGGATAAGGGTAGGAGGACGATGATGCCAAAAATTCTCCTAATAAAATAAAACCATAATACAATAATAATATGTTAATAATTTTTGCTGTTTTAGATGGATCCATTTATTACCTATTTTTAAATTTAAAAAATGTTATGACTGAGACGGGCATATTACAATTAATATATTAGAATCAGAGGGTAATTACAGCGATGTTATTCTATAAAAAAAAAAAATTAAGCCACCAAGTGTTCACAATAACGGAGGTTCTTAGAACATTTTATAGCTGCCATATAATTTTTTGCTTATAAAAAGCCCGTAAAAAATTATGTCCCTCAAATCCTCTACTAAAAGTTTATTTCTTTAAATAAAAATGTTACTACGAATGTGTGTCGTAATAACGATAAATATATTAACAAAAATATATGGATTTTCAGTATCTTCAGGTAAATTTTCAAAATTTTAATGTATATAAAAAGTTACATCCTCCATATACTCGTATACGCATAGGAAATGTGACTTGGTTCTTTGGATAGGGCAATGTGTATACTTATATTATTTATTACATTTTACTAAGTATATAATTTTAAAAATTAGGCTCTTATTCTTATTGACTGGCCCGTTGGCGCTGTGGGTAGTGACCCTGCCTTCAGATCCGCGGGTCGCGGGTTCGATTCCCGCCGAGGGCCAACATTTTCTGTAAACAAATTGTTGGTTCTTCGAGCCTGGGTGTGTATTTGTATTTAAGTATGTATTTAAACTTATATATGTAGTATATCTACCAGTTGTCCGTCACCCATAACACAGGTATTAGGTTACTTACTTTGGGGACGAACGACCGTGTGTGTAAATGTCCCATATTTATTTATTTATTTATTTATTCTGATTTTTTTAAATTGTCCTTTATGGCTTTTTACTTTTAGAAGGTTTTTAACCCAGGGGTTAGGTGAATTGACTAGCGAAACATCCAAAGCGAAACATCAAAAGAAATTTTTCATTGTACATGAATATAATATAATATTTTTCTTTCTAGTTATAGTCTTTCCGATATTAAAAATATTATTTTAATAACTATTAGTATTTTTTTATGTATAAATTTAAAGTAACGCCATCTCTACTGTTTCCGTAGAACTGTTGCATGTTTCGTTGTTTTAGGTCACAAAAAGTTTACATATTAGCTCACAGATGGCGCAACTCTAAACTCTGACTTTGTAACCAAACATTACAGTGTGCATATAGAATTCTAACGTAAAGTAATGCAATATTCCGACCTAATCCTAGAAAATATTTTCATAATTAAGTAGTTTAGCACAAAATATTACAGATAGAGGTTGATCTGGGTATCATTAACTTTAAATTTTCCTTTGTGGATTGAGTTACATTATTTATATGCAAGCAATTTAATAGATTCGTATCACGTTTAGAAGAAATTTAAGCTATAAACATTATATAAAAAAATCTTCTTTCTTCTTTCGCAATGGGTGATAAAAATCTTTTATCACCCATTGCGAAGAAAACTTATCGGGCTCGATGTCTCTTGAGAAATCGAATCGAAGGAAATTGAATATTTTAGCCTTTATGTCAACTATGTCAAATTTAGAAATAGACAAAATTTTTAACAACAATTGCTTGCAATATTGCATATTTTTTACACTAGCGATTGTTTGAAAATGACCAGAAAGTTACCTTAAAATGTATATAAATATTCTATGTCTTTATCATTGCAACTTTTTTACGCTACCTTGAACGAATATATATGTTATGTACAATTTTTATTCGATACACACAGTCGTCCATCCCTAAAGTAAATAAATACTTGTGTTGTAATAACTAAACACATATATAATTTTAAACAAATACATTAATACACGCAGACTCCAAGAAGCAACAAATTGTTTTAAGACAATATTGGCGTCGGTAGGAATAGAACCCGCGATCCACGATACTGATGGCAGAGTCACTAACACTTGCGTTAAGGGCCCAGCATTAATCAGTGGTAACGGGCTATTATTATGAAAATTGGTGTAACTGTGGTCTTTAATTTTTCTAAATAAGTCGGCAACAAGTTTTTACCTGTGGTACTACAATAATTGAGTCAGATGAAACCTAAAGGACGCCTTGTAGTTGAACACAGTTCACATACGACCTTGTCATGAAGGACGTCCCGGTTTATAAGACTCAGTCACATTGCGAACGAAGAGATGGCTATATTTAAAAATGGCATAAAGACATTAATTCTTCTTGAAAAACATTTAAATTATTGTTTTCAGACTTTTATCATTCAAAACAGCACTGCTGTTAATGAAACATAAATAGTTTTAGTGTTAAAGAAATATACTATATAATAACCTTTTATGTGCGTATTTATAATCAATGTTTATACATGATAGTGATTTCTTTTTGTGTAATGGTAGATCATCAAGTTAAAAAGGGACTGATATAATCATCATATCAGCAGACATAATTTGTAATTTTTTTTTTAAATAAAGTGCCTACGGCATGTATACGCACATACATATTTATTTGTTCCAAGTAAGCGAGTTCATACCAGTAGTAGATAACAGAATATTAAGCACAATACTTTTTATTGTAACTCATACGTGCCCATTAAAGGATAATAAAGCTTTATCCTCGAAGATAAATATAAATCTTTATAATCACAATAACGCTTAGACATATCACTTTTACCCTTTAATTTAAATCCTAAATCATGTACATTTACACTATTTAGAGTTCTAATAGTTTCAATTCGCTTCACATTTCGAACTGGAACTTAATTAAGTGTTCTTACTTGCAACGTTATTAATAAATCTCTGTGCACTCTCAAGGGCCTCTACAATATACATAAAATATATTTTAAAGGCTCTAGAGGTACGCTTCGCAATACCAATTAAAATGTATGGAAATGTCCATATTGCTATATAGTACTAATTGGCTTTTGTAATTTAAATATTTTGTATAGAACGTACATTACTAGAGATGTGATAGTTCAGCAGTGATACCATGCGTCTCTATCGATCGGATCACGAGTTCAAACCCCGGGCAGGCACCATTGAGTTTTTCTATTAAAACTTATGTGTCTAATTGATAATTGCAATTTATCACACGCTTTTCGGCGAAGGAAAACATCGTGAGGAAACCTGCGTATTTCTACAGATTTCTGGAGATATGTGTGACCTACAATCCGCATTGGAACAGCGTGCTAGGTCTTAGCTACCAACCCTTCTCTCCAGAAACGGAGAGAGAGGGCCTATTCCCAGTATTGGGATTGTAATAGGCCGCTACTTTACTATTTTACTTTGTTAATTACTTAAAGAAGAGAAGTAACAAATAACTTTACAGGAAAACTTTCGTACAAAACATATATACGTTATTTTAGAAAAAAATCCAAATCTATCTATATATATTATAAAAAAAGTCCCCAAAAGCTGTCTGTCTATACGTAATCAATTTTCTTAAAATCTCTACTGAACAAATTTTTGTACGGTTTTTACTAAATAATGGGCTATAGGGCTTAGATGTTGGGTGTAGGTCGCTAAATTAAAAAAAAATCTTCGGCAAATATTTGACTCAGTAATTAGAAAATAATAATATTAAGTGTCCCATATATTTATTATTATTATTTATTATATTGTCCTCGAAGCCATATAAGTATTCTGTTACCCGATATTAATTTTCCACAGCCTTCCGAGAAAACTTTTAAACTTAAAAGCATTTGCGAAGTAACATCAAAGAAAGCGCTTTTGCCTCTCAAAGAAACATTAATTAGTTGCTCTTTACTGCCGCTGAATAACCTCAGCAACAGTCAGATAAAATTCAACAAGTCCGAGGGAAGTATTTATATTATTTAAGTCAACCAGTAGATATTAAACTTTCGCTCTTTTTTTATTATTATGTAAACATATGGGTCATATCACGAGAAAGAGACGTTAAGTGGATTGTATGGTTCAAGTCAGGGAAAAAAAATTTCGCCAATCAGTTTCGTAACCCGGGGGAGGCAACCCTGCCGAAAAGTCCAACCTAGGTAGAGATCTTTCATTCTAAAAGTGCACGCCCCTCCATCAAATTACATTATTTCAATGTGTGAGAGAAAATATTGAATGTACTATTTTATATGTGTGCGCGCAGCAATTTCTAAGTTGACTCGACTCATTCGCGCACCTAAAGGTCAACTAATTGCTCGACTCGTATAAGTCAAGCATTTATATGGCGGAGAATGCACGCTTTGTATGAGACAACACGTCTATTCTGTCACACGTTCCTATCATTTGTGCACAGGTTGACCAACCGATCCGGTTACACGGATTACAAGTAACGTTTGCATAAAAATAAAATTAATATTATATAATATTTATTATATTTCGTTGTTTCATTCTTCAGATATAAATTAACCAGGTAGTCCTTTTATCGCACCAGGCAACATCGCTTTTCTTTTAGAGTATTCACAGAGAAGTAAAAAAAAAATAGCTACCCCCACTATAACCGAGGTTACTTTATTTGTGCGCTCAGTTCGAAACTCATTCTTTTGTCAAGCGAGGCAACCATCGCACGCGCTCTGGTAATATTGTTATAAATTTTAAAAATGCCTAAACGTAAAAGTGAAAAAATTAGTGGGAGTGAACAATGTCCCAAGCGGCGGAGAATTATTTTCTCGGAATCATCAGACGATAATTCAGGTAAGCAAAATTTTCTAAATATGGTTAGTCATCTTTAGTGGATGTGTTTATTTCTTTTCCTGAGTTTAACCGAGGGTTAAACAACGGATTACGTACTTGAATGTTGGCCGAGAGTCAAAATCAAGACGTCAGAAATTTATGTTACAGAGGTTGACGAAATTAATACGCCAAAGGAAGGTACCTCCAAAGTTTTGGAACCTTCAGAGTTCGTTTTGGAACAAGATATCGTTCCACCAGAACGTATCCTAGCGCCTGAATATCTTCAAGCACTCGGAGATTCTATTGATGACATTTCACAATATGGTGAAGACATTCACAAAAGCCTAGCAGATAGATGGCTCCCTATACTGCGGAAAGGTCTGTCTAATGACGACAGAGAAAAATTGATGAAAACGTACTTAATACCTAAAAACTGCCAATTACTTAAAGCCCCAATATTGAATGCAGAAATATCAGCTGCCGTCACCGAATCTCTCAAATTAAGAGATAAGAAATTGGAAAATCTGCAACAGCAATTGGGAGCAGGGATAACGGCTGTTAATAGGGCAATAACTCTGTTGCTAACGGATGGCGACAAAATTCAATCAATAAAATTACTGTCAGAAGGAACAAGACTGCTGTCGGACGTACATCATCAGAACACGGAAAACAGAATTCAACTTTTAACACCAAGTTTAGATAAAACTTTGTTAAAAATAATTGATAACGATCGAGACGAGACTCTTTTTGGGATCAATCTCCCAGAGAAAATTAAAGCAGCAAAAACAATAGAGAAACAGGGGCTCTCTATAAAAAAGAACGCTGAACATCCATGGCCGGGACCGTCTAAACCACGGCAGGGAAACTGGACGGCCCCTCCTCGGTTTTTGCCGACCAGGGGGGGGCGTACAACATCTCTGTCAGGACCCACGACAATGACAACGCGTCAATCGCAGACCACCAGCGGGACTGCTCATCGACGTTACAACTACCCACCACCTCGTCGCTGATACAGGTACATGCTGGTTGTTTATAATATTTTTACGAATATTGGTTGAAAATATCAACTATTTAAGTAGTTTTGAAATGGATTCGTGAAGGTATTTTCTTACCATTTTATAAGCAGATTAGACTTGGCCTCCCAGTTCAAGTTTAAATAACTGTGAACGGCAATGTATGCTTTTTTGATATAAAGAAGATTTACAAAGTTATAAATCGTTATGCAGGAATACAATTCCCACATCTAAACTCATTATGGTTAGATTCAGTATGGTGGTTTACATCTTACATAAATACAAAGAAAAATATATAAGCTGATGAGGAATCGCGACTAAAAATCCTGATACAGAATTTTGATTACCTAGTACCGTTTTTAATAAAATGATTGATAAATTTGCCTAACCACATATACATCTTTTCGCTTCTGCCGAATGCAAACGATAACTTTAATTTTCTCATACTGGTCTTCATAAGTCTTAGTTTCAGTTATTAAATCAGTTAAACTAAGCTCTAAAATTCTCACTTTTAATAATAGTTTTTCGTATGATAACAGGTCACAGAAGCAAGATCAGTGCCCACAGCATACCCTGGGGGCCGTGATTCTCTGCGGCTCGCATTATCCAGCCGCGGAGTACCCAGCCAAGCGCTAGATCTTACTTGTGCATCACTTTCGACTAACACATTACGTCAATACAATGTTACATTTAAATTATGGTGGGAGTTTTGCACCAAAAATCATTATAGTCCTTTAGAACCGTCGGTTCAAGTAGTATTATTGTTTATAGCAAATCAATACAAAAAAGGTGATAGCTACGGTTCTTTAAACAGTCACCGTTCAGCACTGTCCTTGCTTCTGGGAAACAATATAGGCTCGGACGAGCGTGTTGTAAGAATATTGAAAGGGGCATATAAACAAAGGCCGACTAGGTCCAAATACAGTAGTACTTGGGATCCGCAAATTGTTCTAGGTTATTTAAGTAATTGGTATCCTAATTGGGAACTTTCCATGGATAAACTTTCTAAGAAGCTAGTGATGCTTTTGGCTCTGTGTACCGCACATAGGTTACAAACTTTTTCATTAATAAAACTTAATAATATCAAATGTTTTCCGAAGGAAATTAGAATCTATATAACAGATATAATTAAAACATCAGTAGCAGGCAAAGCACAACCAGTTCTAATATTACCCTACTTTGAAGGAAATCCGAGCATATGTCCAGCTAAGACCTTAGAAGACTACGTATTTAGGACAATGGATTTAAGGCCCGAGAATGTAAATAAGTTGATAATAACTGTCAGACGACCTCACAAAGGTGCTTCGTCTCAGACTATCGGTCGCTGGATAAAACAAGTAATGAGGGAAAGCGGGGTGGACGTGGCCGCATTCTGCGCACACAGCACCAGACATGCCGCCACGTCCGCCGCCCATGCCTCCGGCCTCTCTGTAGATGTCATTCGGAAGACAGCAGGCTGGTCAGACAATTCGCAAACTTTTGCCAGATTCTACCAGCGACCGATAGAGGATAATGGCACCTTTGCTAGTTCGGTATTTTTAGTACATAATTAATAAATATATATAAATATTATTAGTACATTTTTGCAAAAATTATCAATAATTAAGGTTATCAAATTCTTATGCTACAGAATAAAATTTTGTTTAAAACGAGAGTAATTTTCATTTAAACACCAGCAAAACTTAAAAGCATCTATAAACATCTACCTGGTTAATTTATATCTGAAGAATGAAACAACGAAATATAATATACGATCAAACGAACTTCGTAAGTGAAGTTCGATCATTATTATATGAGTTGTTTCATTCGAAGATATAAATTCCCACCCACCCTAAAAACCCTTAAGTTTTGCATAAATACTATAAAGAATGAGTTTCGAACTGAGCGCACAAATAAAGTAACCTCGGTTATAGTGGGGGTAGCTATTTTTTTTTTACTTCTCTGTGAATACTCTAAAAGAAAAGCGATGTTGCCTGGTGCGATAAAAGGACTACCTGGTTAATTTATATCTTCGAATGAAACAACTCATATAATAATGATCGAACTTCACTTACGAAGTTCGTTTGATCGTATATAATCAAATTTATGTTGAAAATTCTTTAGAATAAAAAGTAAGTTTTTAACGTTTCCCTGGAGTAATAGTAAGCGCTGTGGATTGTAAACTTGAAGTTCCGCATTCGAATCCTAGAAAAAACATATTAGTATATTTCTAAAATTTATCCCTGGTCTTGACTAGATAGATACTTCCGACGTACTCTTCTAACAAAGACGTACCACCAAGCGGTTTAGCATTCAGGTACGATGTCGTGTAAAAAACCTGAATAGTTACACGTTTAATCTCCAAACCCTTTCAAGAAACTTAAACTACATCGGCATCCATCAGGTGAATTTGCAATCAAGAGCTAGCTTGCCAACTTAATTTAATAAAGATCATATCATATATTCATTATGCAACTATTAGAATGATAAATAAAACGTAATGTACAGAAGTCTGTTCATTTATTTTATAAGTAAAAAAAGAAAAAATTAAACCGCAATAAATATTTACTATTTTAACGCTATTCACTCATGTCATGGCTATCTTCAGATTCAGACTCAACATTAATTATAAATTCAAAAATTTTCGTATATTCTATCTCAATATCATTCACATTTCGACACGTTTTCTCCCACATATTTCTATCAATCATGTCAGTTCGTTCCTTAATTAAAGCAATGGCTTTAAGGATGAAATAATGATAGATGTTAAGTTTTGCCCGTTTTTTTTCGCCACATAGTTTTATAAAATTCTCCATATTTTCCTATTAAAGAAAAAAATCATCTAATTATTATTTAAAATAAAAAATATTTATTCTCTTTTTTATGACATGCTAACTGTACTTTTGGCAATAATCGATGCGTGCTCCTACTTTCGTGTCTGTCCGGGAAGTGAGTAAACAATTAGAATAACAAGTTTGCGTGTATTTCGTCTGTACATAAGTTTTTTGTGTGTGAGTAAAGACATTGGAGGGGCGTGCACTTTTAGAATGAAAGATCTCTAATAAATGTAACTCGAATAGTATTTCTTTTGTGTTCATGTTATTAACTTCTGATCTGCTTTATATTTTGATTATATTTGGTCTTTCATCATAATGCATTATGAGTAACGACTTCTAAGGCAAGATGGCGGCATAATTATTGGATTGGAAATCCTTCATTTTATAATTTGAAAATGGCGAGACTTATTTAGGTATATAAGTTGTTCTATTTACCGTAATATGTATGAAATATAAGCTATTGAATATTTATTTATTTATTTTATTTGGGAAAAACACACAGCATATAATTAGTACAAAAAAATTAACACGCATGCCAACAAAGTTACCGCTAATGAAATAGTAAGAAAGGTGAGGGAAAGTATTAGATACATTTTATGATTACACAGCTTCGAAATCGGGTAAAACAGGACAACTCTACTTGCATATCTCTACTAATAATATAAATGCAAAGTAAATCTGATAATGTTTCAATCCGCTTAAGCAATAGAGTTGAAAGTAATAATAAAATAATCCGCGATACAGTAAATAAAAAAATATATAGTGCTAAATGTATAGTGGAGTATCCGTTTTTTTATACCCGTTACATGCAGGATTCGTAAAAACACATGCACGAACCTCCACCACCGCCACCACAATACACAAGCCCGACACACTTTCACTATCACAAACTCAACAATCGTTTCGCCTCGCAACCGAAGCATCATCAGGAGATAGACTCCAAAAGTCTATAAATTATTTAAATTATTAAGCTTCGATGCAGTAAGTTGTCCCATTCTTTTCATTCATGCTCCAAGTTCAAGCTTGAACTTAAAGCTTGTTACACGAGTTCAGAGGTAAAATAAATGGTGGGGTTGACCTAATTACTATATAACCATGCTTGTTTGGATAATGCTTCGCTTTGAGAATTTTTTCGTGGAGTCTATCTCCTGATGATGCTGCGGTTGCGGGGCGAAACGATTGTTGAGTTTGTGATAGTGAAAGTGTGTAGTGCTTGTGTATTTTGGTGGCGGTGGTGGAGGTTTGTGCATGCGTTTATACGAATCCTGCATGTATTGGGTATGAAAAAATGGATAGTCCACCATACATTTAACACTATGTGTATATATTTTCTATTTACTTTATCGCAGATTATAGCAAAATAATTTAATCATTACGTTTGTATTGTGGATCTACGCAAAGTAACGCCTAATTCTATAAATTAAATAAAGATGAATCTTGCTGCATATGAAGCTTATATACCGGGCTAACGTATAGGGTAAAAATTGAGAGTATTTTAAAGTTGCCATAAACCGAAGTTTCGGCTACCACCAGTAATATAAATTTTTACGAGCATATGTTTATATACCTTTCTACTTTACTTCTACGTATAACATATAATTATATTTTATGTGTTGCCTATAGCGGCGTAGCTATCGGGTAGCCAGACAGGGCAGCACCCCGGGGCTCCAAGGCTCAAGGTCCTAAACAAAAACTCTAAACGTTAAACTCTGACTTAAAAACTATAAATTGAATTGTAAAATGTCATGCAAAACTTTTTCCCACTTTTAGAATTTAAAGAAACTAGATTCTAGGACCACGACTTCAATAACTTATTAAAAAAATACAAATATTTAAAAAAAACCCAACGTCCCAAGTACGCCAAATTCGAAACACGACGAATACAAACAATATTAAATAACTTAATTGGGAGCCTATTTTTTACTTTTTACCTAGCTACGCTACTCGTTACCTATTTTTGTGTTTTAATAACTTATTCCATTGTATTATAGGAGCAACCACGTCTTCTAGATTAATAAATCATGTGATTCTGGAAATTAAAATTAAGGATCTAATGAAACGTAAGTATTTATGAAAACATTATAAACAAAGGGCGAGGGTTGTATGGCCTAGTTGCGACAGTGATCACATAATCGCATTGTTTATGCAACGAAACCCAAAACTAAGTGGTAACTAGAATGACAGTCATAATTAGAACATACAAATTCAAAGTCTTTTTTCAAAGTAATATTAAATTTTCAAAATATTCTGAATTTAGGAAGTTGATTATCATGGAATCTTATTAATTGTTATCCATTGGTAACTCTCAAGCTAATGCCTTGAGATGCTAAAACTTTATAGTTAAAATTTATGAGATAAGACGTCAAATGAAGACCTATTGCAGAGTAAGTTAAAGCATTTGCAAAATCAAATAATAATTTCTCTTTATAATTCTAGGAACTTTCATTGTTCTGTAGTGACAGTAGCTAGACGTATTCTACGTTAAATATCTGTGTCTACCTGACAGAGTTTGCTTTTCGTAAAGTCGTCGTAGATATTTTACTTTACGTATTTGGCTTAGACTTTCTCGTTGATAGTATGAATACGCTTCTTAAAGTTATAACAAGTGAAGACTTGGAAACTCGTAAAATTGACTTGGATTGCTACAAAATATATGTCGTTTAAACACATAAATAACACAAAACAAATTCAGTTGTTTCCCATCATTATCTATATATTGCTTGCGACAGCTTCCATGTCCACCTAACAGTCTTTGTATCTCGTAAAGTCAACGTATACCTTTTTCTCTTGACTTAGACTTTTTCGTTTATAGAAATATCGCATTATCGGTATCGCTAGTAGTGTTCGTAAAGTTATAACAAATACCGGAGTTTGAAAGTCATTAAATTGTGACGTGAAATTGCTACAAAATATACGCCATTAAACATTAAAGTAACATCCTGTATTTGTTTAATTCCTTTCCTTTATTCATATACTAGCGGGCTTCGCCCGCGTGAGATTTAGTGTTTAGCAATTTATACTAGCTGGAGTGTCGGCAGGAGACTGGCTCTCTGATACTCTACACCGCTTTTTATACCTATTCCCCCCTCTAAACTACAATCGACACCGGTTTGATTTTTTTACCGGGGGTAGTCCCCGGTAAAAATTGTCGTAAAACGTCCTCTTAAACTCAATTTACATGAAACCGTGGTGTACTAATAATTTAAACCTTTCGGAGGAATTACACTACCTTTTGGTAAAAACCGTACTAAAATCCGTTGAGTAGATTTTGAGAAAATCGATTACATACAGACAGACAGCTTTGGGGACTTTAATTTTATAATAATTATAGATTGCTTACGATAGCTTCTACCATCTGAGTCATCTAAGCAGTTACATGTCTTTTATAGGCTACTTTGGATAGGCTCAATCGGATATCAGCAAGAGCTTTAGGTAAATAACTAACTTTTAATTAAAAGCTTTAACCTAACTTATATTCAAAGATAAATGCAAAGATCAGAAAAATATATACACAACATAATAAACAAAAAAATTTAAATCGTTATTAAAAACCCAGTTTATTTCGGTTCATGAAAATGAGGTTTTAATTTTATTTTTACCAGTGTTGCCTTTTAAGTATTTCCTTTTTTAATAACTTTGAAGTAGCTTACAAACTAGATGTTTTTTTCTAATGCCGGTTTTTCTAATTAATCTCCGAGTTAATAAGGTTGTTCTTTTTAAAGCAAACTGAAAGATTGCTGAACTAAAGGTATAATAACTCTGTTGGTTCATATACATAGGTTTATAAAAGTAATAATAAAATTATTTTGCTATAATCCGCGATACAGTTAATAGATAATATATATAGTGTTAAATGTAAAGTGGACTATCCGTATTTTCATACCCGAAACGTGCAGGATTCGTAAAAACACATATACAAACCTCCACCACTTCCACCATAATACACAAGCACTACACACGTTCACTATCACAAACTCAACAATTTGTGGCATTGTAATTCTTTTAAGTAAATAACCACCAGTGGATTTACTTTTCAGTTTCATAAAAAAATATGTACTAATATTGTTAATGTCATTATTTACTCACTGTGTCTGTTTAGTGCGCTTTCGCACATATCTAAAAGAGTATTTTCAGATCGGAAAAGCTGCAAAAGTCGTAAAAGACGAAAAAAGTTCGTGCGAGAAAATTACGTATAATGTTTCTTTCCCCTCTGAACATAAACTCAATTAATGCTTGTATTTATTGGCTATGTCGTATATTATTTAGTGTCAGGTTAGCACAGATGTTGCGAGGACTACATTATGAGCGTACATGATAGCCTAAATGATTTGAACGCTAGACCTCCGTTACAAGGATGTGATGAAACTAGCTTCATCTTTCCCGACCAACATATCACCGATATCATAGAGATTACGACGGGCCGCCTGCCTGACGTCAAATTACCTTAGTCGTATTTTACGATCCTTCGGTAGGAAAGAGGGTGGTCTATTCTACCGGATACCACACGGCGCGTCAACATACTTTAGTCGCCCTTTACGACACCTTGGTAAGAAATGAGGGTGGTCTATTCTTCTCAGCCGGATACTGCACGGCTTTCCAGACCGACAGCTGTCTATTTCAAGGCATAGGTCTTCTTGAGATTTTCAAGACACATGGTTTTGTGCCGCTTGTATTTAGCTGCCCTCAACCTTTTCGATATCGTCAGACCACCTCTCATAAGATCTAACAACATTGCGTTTTCCGATGCGGGATCGCTATTTCAACACTTTGGGACCACAAAGCCCATCATTTCTTTAAACTATGTCCCACAACCATGTAAATTTCAGCTTTCTAATTACTCGTCAATTCAAGTATCAAGTTTCGTATCAATAGGTCATCACTAGCAAGACGCGCTGATCGGAGTCTTTAGTTATTAGTAACTGAGGTATTTTGAATGAAAAGATTTTGAGTAACGTTCTGAACGGTGGCCATCCGAGGTGGACTAAGCAACTGATCTCTTTCTCAAAATTTACCAAGACCTTATGCCACATAAATAATCTCCTAGAATTTCGAGTGCCGAATTTCTACCGACAACTGAAACTGGTTTCTGGAGAGGAACATGTGAGAGTGAAGAGAGAGATATTCGCCAGATTTTTAAATTATACATATTAATTTTAATATATCGCGGCCGTAACGAAAAGCACAATGATAATTATGAATCTTGGTATTTTTTAGAGTTATATATTTAAAAAAATATATAATATTTATTGATATTGTGAAAATTGGTGTATTTTTCCAAGAATTTAGATATGATGACTTGCTTATATAATCCATCTGAATTTTTTTGCCATAGTTGTTAATATATAATCAGTTTGTTGATATACAAATAAAATTTTTCCATCTCATATTATTTGGTAGTACTTGGCCTTAAGGCTAGATTGAATACCGCTGTTTTGTTAATATAATACAAGCTTAAAGTAAATTTATTAATCCGCCAATATGACACGTTTATTTTACTCGGTAAATAGGAGTAAAATATTTTTTAATTCCGCCATTTTTATGTCATGGAAAATCAAAACGAGTACATTTTCGGTGTCTAGTGAGTGTCGGATCGCGCGTCAGTTGGCGGGCGGCGGGCAGCCATCCGCACGCCCTGTTAGCCGCGACCGCGACATACTATAGTGTTTCCGTATTTTGATAGGATTTATTTTAGATGATTGTTAGGTCTATACAACCCCCGTAGAAGTAGTGTTAATGTTTGGTATTGTGAATTGATTTTGTATCCGTGTTATATTTGTGAGTAAATAACAATAGATCCCTATGACCTGTACTTGATAAGTTTGTTTTACTGTCCATGTAAATATTTATAGAAGAACTCTTATTATTTATATAGTTTAATTAACTTTTTATCATACTTAAGTTACTATTAGAGATATCTTATTTATTTATTTGATTTAATAGACCTTTAAAGACAATACAAATTTTGAGAGATATGTCTCCTAATGATAACTTTCTATTTTAAACAACCATATTTCTTTTTTATTATTTTGAAAACCCATAATTTAGGCTTACTTTGCGAAAGAGAATGTAAATTATTAATGTCAATATAAAATTTTCATGCGTAATTGATTTTAGCCAAAATATGCCTATATTATAGTATTATTCATTGATTATATGTAGTAGTATATATACCTTATCTATATGCTACTACTAAGGTTTTTATTTAATGACAGACACAAAGCATCAAATTATTATTCAAAAAAAAATCTTAATTGGTACTTAATCTGTGATAATGTATATTTTGTAATTTCGTCCGTACTATAAACCTTTCACCTTTTAAATTATATTAAAGTAGAGCGTTACGAACCCAATAACATTTCATTTAAAATTTCCTTTTACGTACGTTTTGCGTTAATTGCTGTAAAATTATTTTGACGAAAAGTTATTGATACATTAACGGGAAAATTATATTCTATTACAATTGTAACAGAACTTTAAATACGTCACATGTTAGTTAGCTGTAAGAAAGTTGTAAACAAATAATAAAAAATTTCGATTATGTTTAATTTACATTAATTTAAATATTCAAATTCAAATGAGTCTTTATTCAAATTGGCCTTTACAAGCACTTTTGAATCGTCAAATTAAAATTAAAATCAAGCTACGACTGGTTTGGAAAGGTGCTCTGAAAACGAGAAGTACCTTTTCAAAAATAATTATAACAATTATACACATATGATACATTATGTTTAGTAAATTAGTATTTTACTTATCATTTTGTAAAATTTGATATAAATTTAATTGATTTTAAGAAAATATCAGTCTCAATATGTTTTCATCATCATCATTCTCCTGCCCTTATCCCACTCTAAGTGGGGTCCGCACAACATGTTACGAACATGTTGTCATATGATTTGGCTACGTATTTTACGGCCAGCCGCCTGCCTGACGTCAACTTACCTTAGTCGTCTTTTACGACACCTCGGTAAGAAATGAGGGTGGTCTATTCTATGCAGCCGGATACCACGGCATTTACCTTAGTCGCCTCTTACGACTCCTCGGTAAGAAAGGAGGGTGGTCTATTCTATTCTGCCGGATACCACACGGCAAAGTCTCAATATTATAACGACAACAATATTTTTCCATTACACTTATTCAATAAATAAGAAGCAATTTTCTAAAAGTCAACTCATTCAATCATTTCCAACAACTAAACACATAATGACAGCGACAATGTTTTTTTTTATTACTGACCAACTATATGAAGGAGGTTGTATTTAAAACACGTCGTAACAATATGCTATATTAATTGAAATTGAAAAGGTATTTTACTGAATAGAGTGTAATTGACAAATACAAGTAAATCTTAGATTCTATTATAGTATATTATTATGTTGTAAAAATTTAAATATCACTATAAATCAGTTATCTGTTCGTATACTCTATCTACACTTTGTTTACTAAAGTGCAAGTTTGGTATCTACCATTAAATGTATATGAACGGCTAAGTTGTGGAATTCTGTTCCTGTGTCCATAAATCCACCATTGATACTAAAAGTAAGCGTGAATAGACATTTTTAAGGCCATTAAATCGTAGATAGTATTAATGCATTGAATATTTTCTTATAAAATAAAAGTCGAATGATTCTTGACAGTAAATATGTATTAATTACATTGTACATATTCTCAATTCCTATTTGTTTCTAGGCCCAATATAAGAAATTGGACTAGATTTCATTATTATTGCGCCAGAGGATTAGCCGTGAAAGCGAAATAGATATATGTATAGACAGAAAAACAAATTGAGAGAGACTTTCTCTACCATAGTATTAATATAAAAGGAATAATAAAATTATTTTGCTGTAATCCGCATTAAGTAAATAGAAAATATATATAGTGTTAAATGTAGAGTGGACTATCCGTTCTCATACCCGATACATGTAGGATTCGTAAAGAGCAATGCACAAACCTCCACCGCCGCCACCACAACACACTTTCACTATCATAAACTCAACATTCGTTTAGCTCCGTAACCAAAGCGTTATAACGATATCAGACACCACGACAAAATCGCAAAGCAAGCAAGCAATTATAGTATCAATATGAAATAAGGCTTGCATGTAATGATCTAACCTGAAGACAATTGGATTAAATACTATATATACATTATGCGGAGTAGATGCAGCATTTCAATATCAGTCGTGTCGGGGTACACGTTGAAAGTAGGACAGTATATAGACGTCGCTTTTTACAATGTTATGATACGGGTCTTTTGTTACACGAATATCTTTGTTTCTATTACATACTTTAAGAATAACAATTTGTTTGGATACATATTTGCTTATCCTATACAATAATAAGTTACAATAAACATAAAAGCTTTTACAATATAACAATAAATACAATATAACAATATAACAATAAACATAAAAGCTTTTATAAATAAAAGCTTTTAACAAAATTTCAAGACCCTGCTGGTTGCGGGTTTTCTCGTCTGGAGCCAATACTGGCAGCAAAAGGTCATGCTTATTATAACATGCATTGTCATCTGGAATTTATGTAAAATTTCAACTCAATCGGACACTGGGAAGTGGTTTAATTTTTTTTTTACTGTAGCATCACAATATATATAAAGTAATATTATATTTGTACGGAAGAATATGAGTACGTATAAAACAAAATTTGATGTATATCATAGACATACGAGAAGTCACAAACAGCTTGTGATACCTGTGTACTCAGCAGAGTTAGCAACTCAATTGTTGGTCTCGCTATTCGCTTCTATAATAAAATTCCTCAATCCATTCTGGACCAGTGTACAGAAAGATTCCAATTAAGTGTAAAAAATATGCTTATACGTAAAGCATATTACAAAATTTAAGAATATTTGGATGATAAGAAAGCCTGGATTTGAAATCCTTTCAGCTTCATAAGACAGCGGTTTAATAATGTATAATTGAAAATATTTAAAAGATTGACCGCCGAGTTCCTTGCTGGTTCTTCTCGATCAGAGCAACTTTCCGAACCAGTTGTAGCTTCATTTATCATATTGATGCTTGAAGATTCAAAAGTGCCTGAAATGGTTTATTTGAATAAAGATTATTTTGATTTGATTTGACTTGCAAGATTCCACCTTCAGATACACTAGACGATGTGTTAAATCAAAGCTTCATAAAAATAAGGTGAATATGCGTAAGTTTATAATGCCGTGTGGTATCCGGCTAAGCAGAATAAACCACCCTCATTTCTTACCGAGATTTCGTAAAAGGCGACTAAGGTAAGTTGACCCATCGTGTGGTATCCGGCTGAGTAGAATAAACCACCCTTTTTCTTACCGAGGGGTCGTAATACGACTAAGGTAAATTGTCGTCATGCAGGAAGCCGGTCGTAAAATACGTAGCCAAATCATGTGACAACATGTTTGTAACATGTTATGCTGACCCCGCTTAGAGTGGGATAAGGGCAGGAGGATGATGTGTTTTATAAATGCCACATTTATTTTTGTTTATTGGCCAAAAATCTAAATTTCTTAATATGTTATGAAATGTGTCGCTCAAAATGAACTTTACATCGTTTTTATTGGTATATTAAAAAGCTTTTTTTTATTCAACTTGCAATGTAAAGCCATACTTGAAATTTCTAAAAAGTTTTTTCTGTTCAGAATAGCAAGCAGAATAAAAAAGCTCAATATTGTTGACTTGACAACCTTTGGGTCCTAAGCAAACTAGGAACCGCGTATCGTTGTTAAAGTAACACGGTGAATGCTTACTCCTAGATAAAAAAAATAGGTTAGTAAAAATATTTTCGTTAACTTTAATATCATTTTAAGATATTTTTATTGCTTTTCACCGAGACTTCCTTTTTGAGACGGAGAATTATTTTTGCTATAGGCTAGAAATCTTCCACAAATATGATTAGTTTGAAAACATTAATAGGCATCTTAACTAAATTCAACTATAAGGTGAACTTACAAACTTTAACTACGATATTAATTAACTCTTTGTAAGTCTTTTCGTCATGTTTTGTATAAATATATCTAATACTAGTTCTACCTGCAACTTCTTTAGCGTCAACTTTTTAAGATAGCACCTATTATGTTTGTTCCTTTTCTTTTTTTTTGTCGTATATAAGGCTCGGTATTTAAACTTCAATTATAGCAAATTTTATTGTTATTGCTCTTTAACCTTAACTGGATTTAACCCTGAAAGCATAACAGATAAACAGACCGATAAGCACACAGACTTTGCATTTATAAATTTAATATGGATATAGAACGAATAAGTTGACTAAATATAGATTTATAGTTAAAAATCAGTATAAATATAATATTTATAATCATCATCTGGTGCCATCTTCGAAATGAAGTTCGGAGGTCAGCAGGAGAAAACTTTCCGGTTTTATACCATCTTTTCTATTTCACATAATCTAAGTTCCAATCCCTTATATTATCGAACCTTTTAAGACGTTACCTTTCAGGTGCTCTGTTACCGTTATCTTTCCTTCAAGGATCAACCTAGGAAATTGATACAGGGATCTTCTTTGTAGATGTCTTAAAAAGGCAACCTTTCTTTGCTCGACGGTTGTCATCAATATTTGCTTACGTTTAGCTCTCTCTAAAACCGTTTGAGACGAAGTGAGTCCAAGAGAGCTTTAGCATTTTGCGAAAACCCCAAAATATTTATAAACCATCCATTCACCAATATTTATAAGCAACAGCGTAAGTGATAGATGTCTTCTTTCTTTTTAACCAATTGAATTTTAATGTTAAGTTGCAGTTTCTCCACTCTATCAATTTTGTAACCAAAAAACCATCCCATTAGGACTCAAAGTCATTATATTAACACAGTAAGCCAATATTTGTTTCCATATCCTCAATTTTTGGCATTTAAAAACGAATAAATTAACGAAAGATGCTGTGAATATTACGCGCAGAATTACCATCGCAGCCGACGTTGAATGAAAAGGCCTTATACATCGGATAGTTAATTAGGGTCCATATATTTAACATGTAGTGAAGACGTGAACAAGGTAGCGACATCTACTACCTATATATTTATCTATATTGAAGATACTATCATTCCTTACACTCATACAAATTATGCTGATATTACATTCTGATTGAAAACGAAACTGACCTTGTTCGCGTATGTGTTAATAACATTTCAAAATGCGTATTAAAAATATTTATAGTTTCGTTTAAAAGGACTTACTCTGTAATTTTATAGTAAGATAAATTAATACATAATAGTACTATTGCGATTTTCAAGGCAATTAAGGATCATGAACACATTGAATATTAGAACAAAATACGTTTCTCCCTATAACTTTATTATACCATTTAATATTATATTCCGTAATATTTAAATCAATTGTAAGATAATGGATAACATATTATTAAAAACTTAATTCCTTTAATAGTATTTACTCTACGGTCTCATGACCGATTAAAATCTGAACAACTCTAGAAGGCTATTAGCAGTCAATGTCCGAAATTGTTTTGTTGATTGGAAAATTTTTCTTTTGACAAAGCTTGGCTCTTGACAAATATTTTAGATTATTTTATTGATAGATTTATGACGCACAAGTACGAGTACTTGTATGTACAAGGAATGATTAGTTTTTTACTTAGACGAAGTTATTCAAATTATGATTATAATAGATTTGTACGTTACAGAAGCTGGTAATTATACGCATCAGTACTTTTTAAGGGTTTTGTTGTCTCTATATTACCAACAGAAATTGAAACAGGAAATTGAATTAATTTATGGTAATGATATATGATGGTTAAATAAATATTTACTTTGAAGAATTCGTTATATAACAATGTGGTACTTGCAATTATTTTATTGAAACGTAGTTTTTCTTATGAAGTGGTTTAACTGTTAAGTTGCCAGATTAACTATGTACATAAATCTGTAGCAAATAATGTTATTCCTAAAAAACATAATAATTATTCAATAATGTTTATTTTAGTAATTTCAATAAAATTTTAATTAAATAAATAGGCATAGCGTTAAAAACAATTTTTTTTAATGAACTCGGAGGCTTATTACTTAAAGATAACCGAAATTCAGTTAGTTATCTTTTAGTACATACATACGACTTATATCTTATACTTTATAATTTGTTTGTTCACAATACCAAACTAGCAGTGAATTCGTATTTAGATAAAAAATAATATCAGTTATGGGCCAAATTATAAATATTAATTTCAAACTATCAAATGAGAAAAAATAATAACATTAAAGATACAGTAAAGACTGACAAGGGAACAACGGGATGAGATTGAAACGAATATAAAAGAAGATTTGGACGTTCAAGACATAAAAGTGTTCGTAGGTATTATAAGGCGTTGGAGAAAATTGAATGTGAACAATAAATCCGTGAACAATCTAATTGTAATTTCTTCAGGATCTTTAACATTACAAGAAATATTTAAAATAAACTACAATTGAGTGAATATAGAAAATTATGCATATCTATGAATTCATTTAGTCAATTTCTTGATGGTATTAAGATCAATTTTTAAAGGACTTGCTTTTATACAAATTTTTGTGTTTAGTTAAATTTATATTCATTTGGAATCCATCTCAACAAGAAACAGTTTTCGAGGATTATTCGCTCAAAGTAACAAAATAACTAACCACTGTAAAGCAAAAAATTGCGTAGAAATTGGACTTTTGGATAATTTCATTATTAGAGCAAAGGTTCTATCTATTGTGTAAAGTGAGGTTACGTTTTTGAAAATGAATGTCCCGGTGAGAGGAGGTCCAGCGCCGACGGTGGCAGTAGTACCAGTTCCTGAGAGTGAGATGGATGCTCTACTGCTCGGCAGGACTGCGGTGAGGACCTTTGATCAGTACGTGCGAAATGTATGTATTGTCTCTTTAATCTTTATGCTACTTTTGACTTTACTTTGAAGGCTTCTAATTTAAATTATTTTGAAAATCGAATATTTAACCGTCCACATCTGAAACCGCGGTAACTGAAATACGTAGATACTACCTACGACTCGTTAATTTTTATATACGTTTATAATTCACCGGTTCAGTCATTTGCAAAATTGCTATTCGACAATCCAAGAATAAGTCGTTATAATAAGTAGTTATAATAACTGAAATGTATTGGTATCATTCTACATTTGTTGTCTGTGATGTTCTCTAATACGAGTAGTTTCATGATTGTGTGTCAAAGAACTAGTCCGTAGTGTAGTGTAACGGCGCTATAACTAAAATAAGAAACAGACGTATAAGAATCAAGTAAAAGTAAAAGAAGTTCTTCTTTTCAAACTTTATTTGCTGTGATTTTTAACAATATCTACTGAGATATATCTAATCATCTTTTGCAAATTAATTCAAGCCAAGATCCGGTGTCACATTAGACATCTTTAGGGCGTCGTCCATATACGATATTTACGCTTTATGTCATGCCATAAATTTAAGCCGGTGCTACATGAAGCAGCACTGGCTGCATTTTCAATAAAAATCTGTGCTAACGTTACAAAAACCACCTCTTTTATCTTACAGCAAATTATGACAATTACTTAGTTGTACTCAATATTTAGCCAAGCATAAATAAATTCAAAAATATCACTTAACAAATTAGTTTTCATTTTGCCGTCATTTCGCAACAAAAGCATTCCATAAGCGCTTCAAAGTTTTGTCAGACAGTAGCTTATGTTTTAAGTTCCTTTTCATTTTAAGCGTTTGTTTCTCTTGCAAATTTATTTATTCTGCCGCTGTATATTGCTTTATTTCCGTAAACGCTTTTCATGTTTAAGTATGAATAAATAGTAAGCTTTGCAATACTATAGACTATGCTTCGTTATCTAAATTTATATATTACTTCATATATTCGTAAATTTTGCAATGCCAATTATGTTTGTTTTAAGTTGCCTCTAATCTAATCTGACTTGTTGCTTCTCTAATAAAATTATTAAAATATTATCAACAATTTCTTGAACGATCAATATTATCTCGCCTAGAGATAAAAAAACCAAATTTAGTTTGTTCACTGTCTTGCGATCAAAGCTAATTTTAACATGACTAGGTTTGTGGAACACTCGCATTTCAACTTGTAAGTTGTATTTTCAGCGTACTTTTAAAAAAGTGGCAGTGGCTCACTCTTTTTAGATTTTATTGAGTTTTTATTCTTGATAGTAAGTAAAGATTCAAAGATAGTTTCAGAAATATAAGTGATTTAAGGTGAAGGCGTCCCTAGAAAGAAGATATTTAAATAGGATCGCCTTTTTGAAATTATCATTCTAGCAGAATAATAATTTTATATGTGTCTAGTTGAGTATTCGGTATGTAACTAGTAAAGTTCGTAATGTTAACTAATAGATTGCATCATGATTCAAAACATTGATTTTATATTTTATAACTTACATGCTTGATTGACAGTTTTTTTTTTCATCATGTCTGCATGATGAATAAAAAACTGTCATTCATAACTATATTCTTGATGACATGACAGACATGTAATAGCTCAAGATACCCTGGTTGGTAGAAAAAATTAGAAATTTACAAGTCACCAATCTTTGCTAGGATATAATTGCTACCGTTAGCTGTGTGTCATGTTATTCTTATTTACAGTCGAGTCGAAAAGACCTTTGCTCGGGAGTGAGGTACTTGTACGTGTATTATAGATACTGTTTGTCTACTGCTAGTACTGAGTCACATACGCCCAAATTCCATATCGATTGACCAGTTAGATATACTTGTACCCTTATATTAAAAATAAAAGAAAAATGAAAGTGAAAGAAATTAAAAAACGACGGATTTTATTAACTTGTTACGTAGCAAATACTAATCCGTCTATCTTTACATCAATATAAGAAACGCAGACATTGACACGCAATACTAAGCCGACCCCTATCATTAGCGAACGAGCATTAAAGTATATTTTGAGACCTTATTAATATCAATTTATAAAGCTCATAATTCCTAAAATTACGATTCAAGCACATATTTAAAATACTCAAAAATCTTCAGGTCTGTTATTGCGTCAGACTCCATCTCTACTTATATATTTATCAATATAATTTAATTTCATGTCATTAAAAAAATAACTTTCATCGTTTTCTACGTTTAAGATATACTTTGATAAACCTTTGTAGGTACCTATCACAGATACCAAAATTTAGAGGAAATATAGTATAAATAACATAATACTGATAGTTTAACATATAAATGTTGCGTTTGCGCAAAACGATTGTTTTTCTATGTAAATTATTGCGGAGAAAAATTAATCATTTTCTATGCGAGGTGTACACATTGTTTTTATAGTATACGACATTCATCATATTTCGATTAAAATAATCTAGATGTATTTATAAAAAGAAATAAATTTTTGTTAAATTCTGTGTGGCATAGTATTGATTGTATCAGATTTGTATACGATGCGTCGGAGTGTTCTCGTGGGATGTATATCGGCATTCTGTAAACGAAAACTGCCTTGTATGTGCAAAACCATTATTCACAGACTAATAAACAGAAAATAAAGTAAAAAGACCACTAAGTAGCATCTTCTGTTTTCTATAATTATATTAGGTCCTTACATATGAAATTGGCGTTTTCTATGGGAGGAACATAAAGTCGTTTTTTTTTAATGAAATATATTTAATTAATCAAAGTACGTACCATTGCTATGTATGCACTTTTGCCATCTCATAGGTAGTTCATTGATCCCCTTACTAAAAAAAACCATTCGGGCGGGAATCAATAAAATCTTTGAAGGCGGATTGGACTGCTCCATCGGAGTTGAATTTTTTTCCTTGCAAGTAGTTATCCAAATTGCGAAAAAAATGGTAATCTGTTGGAGCAAGGTCCGGAGAGTACGGTGGATGTCTAAGACATTCTAATTGAAGCTCCTCTGATTTGGTAGCCGTCTGTTGTGCAGTGTGTGGTCTAGCGTTGTCCTGAAGCAGCAGTGGCCTAGAGCGATTGACTAGCCTCGGTTGTTTAGCAGCTAGCTTTTCCATCATGGTTTGCAGTTGCTGACAATAGATATCTGCCGTAATCGTCTGGCCAGATTTAAGAAAGCTGTAGTGAACGACACCGGCACTAGTCCACCAAACACTTACAAGCAACTTTTTTTAGTCAATTTTCGCTTAGGGCAGGATTTGGCTGGTTCGCCAGGGTTCAGCCATTGCGATGAGCGCTTCCGATTATCGTAAAGGAACCACTTTTCATCACAGGTAATGATTCGATTTAAAATTCCTTCATTATTGTGCCGGTTGAGTAACGTAACGCAGCAGTCGACGCGCGTTTGTCGGTTTGCTTCACTCAATTCATGAGGTACCCACCTTTTAAGCTTTTTCACCTTCCCAATTTGCTTCAAGTGGATTAGAATAGTTTTATCACTAACACCGGAGCCTGCAGCTAACTCGGACGTGGTTTGCGATGGATCCGCTTCCACAATAGCCTTCAATTCTTCATTATCAACTTTGGTCTCCGGCCGTCCACGAGGCTTATTCTGCAGGTCGAAATTTCCAGAACGAAAACGTTGGAACCAAAAACGCACAGTGTTTTCTTTTGCGACACCGTCACCATACACATCATTAATCCTTCGAGCCGTTTCTGCAGCACGGTCTGCTTTCTGGTGCCACGGTGGAACTCATACTCGTAAATAACGCGATATTTCATGTTTTCCATTTTGTAAACAGAGTGACACAAAGAAAAAAACAAAAGAAGAAAAAACAAATGAATTAGGGGGTTTGAAACACAAATGCATGAGTAAATAGCTGTATGAATTTGAATTTGGGATTCCTAAACATAAAGGTAATATTTGAGATCAAAGTGGCCAGTACGACAAAACGCCAATTTCATATGTAAGGACCTATTATATTAATATATTAGTAAGTATCATATGTATCTCCACATACATTGAAACTTTACTATATTCACTTGATTCACTTGATTGATCATGTTTAACTTATCATACTTACTGTCTATTATCTATCAATATTTTTATAAAAATAAAAGACTAAAATGCGCAGAGACGTATCTATTCTACTGATAAGAATCTTGTTTATCCACTAGCGACATCGAATATACGGCAGGGAATATTACTTTATTATAGCGCATTCACTTCACGATTTGACATTTAAGGTTTTTTAACCTATTGACAGTCTCCGATTTTTTTAAGGTTTTTAAAATAATAAAATCGTAGTCGTTTGGTGTAAAGGTCGTATACACGAGTTTGATTTTTAATATCTGTGAAATTAATTCTGGTATAGAATAATAATATAAGAACAAGATCACGTCAAGTAATAATTTCAAAAGTTATTTTAGTTAGAATTCGAGACGTTGCCGAAAATCTTGATTATTATTTGCTTTGACGCTTATTATATTTATTCAGTTACAAGGTCAAATGCGACAATTTGAAAATAAATCATAAAGTTATTTTCTATTAGATAGCCTTCCATTTTTATGATGCAGTATGTCGCGTATTTGGATGCTTTTTTCCAATCTAATTAGGTGATAGAAAATCTAATGTCAAGTAAAGTCAATCATACTTTTCAAAAATATTATTTTCTAAGTCTTTCATGTTTTTTTTAACCCTATTTCTGTATTTATTTGTGTATTATTGTATTACTCATGCATTTTATTTTATTTTATGATATTTTTTTCAACATTTATATAATTACAAATTATTATTTTAAAAGCGCACGGTATGCAGGCTTATTTGCATTCGGGTTAAGCTTTTATGTACATTGTTCTTTGTCTAATGAATATGTGTATGATAAATATTTTTTTGTTTATCTTTCTTTACTACTTTAGGGTAGTTTGTTTCTTTCATTATTTAGTATGTTAATCTAAAATATTTTAAACCTCATATATGTATATTCATAAGAATAAACAATAAATTTTAGGCATTTCAGTAAATATATATATTGGACTGTTAAAAAAACAATTACAAAGAACCTTGAACCTTATCGTATATTGTACATTTTATATACAAATCCACCACATTAATGCAAGCTGTAGCAGGTAATAATTATCTCAACAAAGGCTGATAGACGTAGAGTAATGGTGTTATTGATTGCTATCGATGGGGTCAGAGTACGTTTGATAACAGACCTTGCAATTAATGGGGGATAAAATAATTAGAAGTTCTAATAGATTTACTTTCTATCGCATCCATTTTTGTGAGATTTATGAAATATATAAAAGCTCAGTGCCTAATGTAATTAATTTCTTGATATGATTTATAGAATTAGGCGTTACTTTGCAGAGATCCATAATACAAAAGTAATCGTAAAATTATTTTGCTATAATCGCAAAACTTTGGGATTTTGTCGTGGAGTCCTGATGTTGCTTCGGTTGCGGGGCGAGACGATTGTCGAGTTTGTGATAGTGAATGTGTGTAATGCTTGTGTATTGTGGTGGCGGTGGTGGAGGTTTTTGCATGTGTTTTTACGAGTAATGCATGTATCGAGTGTGAAAATACGGATATTCTATTTACATTATCGCGGATTACCAAAATCATACGGATCATATCATTTCTTCAACAAAGTTTATATTTATCAACGATATTTAATAAATAAATATGTGGGACACATACACGGTTGTTATGTTAGTTAGTAGTTATTAATTATGTTAGTTAATACTCGTGTTATGGGTGACAACCTGGTTTCGACCCACCCAGATTCGAAAAGCCAACAAATTGTTTGTAGAAAATGTTGGCCCTCGACGTGAATCGAACCCACGACCCGCGATCTTTCACTGGCACCTACGGGCCATTCACATTTTAGAACAAATTTGAATTTGTTGTTCTTGACGTACTGTGTATTAAAGATTTGATACAATTTAATAATAATTAATTCATTATATGGCATGAATTTATTAAAACTTATAGCTACTTTCTGTTTTCCTTCCAAAACCTGTAGGGTGTACACAAGTATGGCCTATAGTATTCGTAGTTGACGCAAAAAGACTTACCTGAGAAAAAAATAATAATAGATAGATGGTTGGTTTCCTATTGTGCATTTATTAACAATTCGCGTTGCTGAGAGTAAGTTTAGTGAGTCATTGCTTAAAAAAAAACTTAAAATATATCATTAATTCCATCCTTCTAGTTATTACATCTTCGTCAACAGTTTGATATTAATACGATTATTATCTTTCTTTATGGCCTGTACAGCGCAAATTAGGCGCAAATCACTCTGCCAGTGTCACGTAAAATTGGAAAAGTGGTTTTGGAAAATTGGTAATGGAATTTGGCTCGAAGAAAATGTACCAAATTACCAAACTAGCTAGAACATTAATATGATATTCATTACGAATAAATCAGCAACGCGTCACAAATTAGTTAGCGAGTTACTTAGATAAGATCTACTCAGTTAAGTTATATATGTTACATTTAAGAAGTTAAGACTTCTGAGTTATTAAATTAGGCGTTAATTTGCAAAAGTCCATAGTATAAAAGAAATGATGGAATTCTTTTCTTATAATCCGCGTTTGTTAAAACATCTACGTTAAGCTTGGTGTAGAAAGCAACAGTTCTCATATGTTATACATGCTGGATTAGTTACCGCACGTATCATATACATACGTGTACACTACACGAGCACTACACACATTCACTACGACAATCTAAACTTCGGATCGCCCCGTAAACAAAGCATTATCAGGAGATAGGCTTCACGACATAATCGCAAAGCTAACTTCTGAGTAGTTAAGCGCAAATTAAGGAGATAGGATGATTAAAATGGAATGCAATTTAGGGCAAATAGATATATAATATGTCGCAGATGAAATTTTGTATTCACGGATCTTCTGTGATATTAGGTATTCTGTGCATATGCTAATGCAAGAGTAATTACCAACTCACTGCGTAATAAACGTGCATCGACGCTGTAATCGAGCACTTTGAGAGGCGGAATTTGATTAACATCGCTTCCCGGCTTTGTGTAGATTGTGGAACATTGTATAATCATTATACATATGAATGAGAACGGGACATTATTTACCTATGCGACCTTAAATCTCTACATATTATAAAACAAAGTGCCAAAACGATGTCTGTCTGTATGTGATCAATTTTCTCAAAATCTACTGGAATGGATTTTTGTATAGCTTTTATTAAGATATACAATTCTCAAGGAATATTTGGGTTAGTATATAACTCGTGCATTAGAATTCTCGGGGAATCGGGATTTATGCATGCAAAAGTAAACATTATTTTTTTATTAAGGATTAAGGACTATTCCGATAACCGTGAGGCCGTGTGAGAGGCTCTCGAATGAGGCTGATTGATACTTGCAATTTATCACACGCTTTTCGGTAAAGGAAAACATCGTGAGGAAACCTGCATATCTCTAGAGAATTCGGGAGATATGTGTAATCTACTAATTAGTTGGAGCAGCGAAGTGGGTCTCTTCTCTCTAAACGAAGAGAGAGGAGAGGCGCATGCCTATGTAGATAGTAATTAGTCGTTACTTTAACTTTTTAACGGACTATTCCTCTATTGTGGAGAGAGTTTATAAAGGGAAGTGACAAATGATAATGATTAATCCCTGTAGTGCGTGTCAGGTTATTTCGTCCTCTAAGAAATGGTGACTAATATACCGGTTCATAAATTTTCCTTTAAGAAGGCAAGCCTAGCTCTGATAGTGAGCATTAATTGGTTACCTATGCTGTTAGAAAAATTAACCTATTAACTAGATTGATTATTGATATCACAATTTATTCTTTCCACGTGGTATGGATTCATTCTCATCGACGTTCGACATAAGACGAAACACATGCTAAAGAAATTATGATATGAAAAAATATTTCTATGATAAGTATGATAATATATAAAAAAAGTAAAGTAAAGTAGCAGCCTGTTACAATCCCACTGCTGGGAATAGGCCTCCTCTCTCCAATTCTGAAGAGAAGGGTTGGAGCTAAGACCTACCCCGCTGCTCCAATGCGGATTGGTAGGTTACACATATCTCCAGAATTCTTTAAAGATATGCAGGTTTCCTCACGATGTTTTCCTTCACCGAAAAGCGTGCTATAAATTGCAATTATCAATTAGACACATGAGTTTTAATAGAAAAACTCATTGGTGCCTGCCCGGGTTCGAACTCGTGCTCCCCTCGAAAGAGTCGCACGGTCTCACCGCTGGGCTATCACAGCTCATTATTATATTGATAATATATAGTAAAATATACCTCTATTTTTAATTGCACATACAATAAAACATTAACATTAAAATTACAATTAAAATTACAGGCATGAATGTATATATCCGTTCCAGTTATTAGTAACACGCACTCAATTTATTAGTAACACGCACACACTTTGATACGAAAAGGAGTTTAGGAAAAGACTCACACTGTTAACACTCGTTTATTATTACTTCTCGTAATGAACTGAACACAAATATTCAACGACCAAACTGTTTCAGCCCAATACCCGCCACTTCATACAATATTTTTGACAAGTCATAATACCCTCTGATATTTTGTTTCATGACCTGTCATGATGCCTTCGTATTTATCATTTATATAAATATATAATAAGACATACAATATTTAAATACATGACAATAATACCTTATATTTATAACCATTAAAACCATTACCAATAATATCTTACACAGTGAATAACTTAACAAGTCCAAAATCTATACTTTCCGGGGCAGTTATAAATAGGGTTTACGTTTAGTGTAAATTTAAAAGAGTTACTTAAATACGTTTGTCTGTTCGATACAAAAAAAGTTATTGACTTCACTGAAATATTCACGATATACATTAGGCAACCTAATACCTTTTATAATTAAACATATGTAAGGACGTAAGTCGACTTATCGAGATATTCACGTCTGGTACGGATATAATATATTAGTTTACCATACCAAATATTTCTTTGAGTCGGGTGAAACCTGATCACGTCTATAAAGAAAAGAAAATTTATTTCCAGCGAAGAGTAGCAATAAGGAAATGTATTCCCTTATGGGAAGGTACTTTTAAAATCCGATATCCAGTTCATAGGAACATGGTAAACGGGTATAACATAAAAACTTAAACATTACTGTTAGACGATATGTAAATTTTGTATCGTTTAGTTGGAGTTACATATCGCTGATGGGCAGCAATAATGGCACAGCTCAGAAAACATGTGTTTTGGACTAAGAATAGGTGTAAATGTTAAAGTACAAATTCTTTTTTGCAGCAATACCGGCAGAACTCATAATTCAATAAAAGACCGTTCGTTTAAGCAAACTAAAGCGTTTTTATCCTAAGCAATTAAAACTTTAAACCCATTTATTTCAAAACATGATTTTATGAGTTGTGACACACTTCCAGGCAATGATCGATAAATTTTGTTGATTTTCCAATCGTAGAGAGTTCGCTATCAAATAAAAATTGCTTGCATTCAATCTTCGTGTACCACAAAGTAATTTCAATTGCAAACGCCTTAAAGCATCGCTTCGCTTGTTAGTTTCCGCTATATCCGAACCGATTTCCTCTCAAGACGTCTGTCTGATATTGTATGAGCACGATGTATTGACAAACTTTATATTTAAGTATCTTTCAGCAAAACGAGTTTTAATTATAGTTAGCTATACAATTGAGTTTCGAAGATAGTTAACAAAGAAAAAAATGTATAGATATTGAGGCACTATAGCAGAACTACCTTACTATAATCCGCACGGGTTAAGTGAATGCATACAAAGCTAATGTGTATTAAGCAGGTAAAATTTACGCACCTTACACATGCAGGACAAGTCACCACATGCACTTCGCACACAAGCAGCACACACAACCACCACCAAAATCTCGACGATCGTTTCGCCCTGAAACCCAAGCTCGTGGAGCCTATCAGGAGGATAGGCTCCACGACAAAATCACAATGCAATTATAAATTATATATATTGACTTATAAAATAATAACTGCGGTCCGCGATGTTACTTACGGCGTAGGTAGTTAAGCGTTAAGAGTAATATACGGATCAGCTTATTTTTAATTTTCCATAAAAAATAAAAAAAATGAAAAATCTTTTATTTTATAAGAACCATCTCCTAAGAATAATTAAATCAACAAATAAAGAAATAGCGAAGTTGTTCCACCGTCCAATTGAAAGTCCAAATATGGAATTTCTATTTCAAAAGTATTCTTTTTTCTGATTTCTTATTTCTTCTAACTAAAGAAAGGTTAGCTTTTATCTATCTCTGGTGAAATTATTTCATTCTCCAAACATCCTGTTCATCACCAATATTTCGAAGATACTAGTTGTGTCTTACCGATAAAATACAATAACAAGAAAAATATAGTATAATACCCATGGTACACGTTTCCAATATACTTATTGTACTGATGTGTTAGATAAACAAATATATGTACTCGTAATTTATTCGCATAAACCAAACAGTTCATAGACGTCAATACACTTAGCTATATTATTGTATCTGTAAACAATACCACTGTCTGTGTGTATTGAACTGAGCCGGTCAGTCGTCTAATGCTTTTATACCAACTTGTTGTTAAAATAGTTTATTTGTAAATCACCTGCGATCCGGCCACGAGTTGTGGCTAGACGAGTCTGGTTTAGACTTACCATCGAAACAAAACTGACAGTTTAAAAATAATAGTCCGATCGCACCAGGATTATACGCTGGGTCAATCTAAAGATTTTTTTATTTTTTTTTATTTACTATTTATCTCTAACAATATTGTCGTGTAACCCATTTTTGCAAGATGGTACTAACAGAAAAGTAATAATTTGGCCGTTGAAGTGGGAGAACATCTGACTCTTAACTAAGAATCTTTTGTTAAGGAATATCAGTAATTCTGCAGACTTGTTTGTTTTGCCAACTTTGTAAAACATTATGGATGCTCTGGATTACAGCAATATAGAAGAAAGATTGACCAAAAGTTTATTTAAAATCGGTCCAACTGGCTCGGAGTCTATAGGGAAACACATACTTTCTTTTTTATATTTACAGATATACCAAAACCGCACGCTGCATAAGTCCAAAACGTTATTTCTACGCTTCAATACCGTGCTGTGGACTTAGGATATACCTTAAGAATCGAGCTTAGTCTTATTCTAAGGGAAAACATTTTCTTGTTTTCGTTTTATAATGCATTTGCAGTCTTTTAATTTGATTTGTCAAGCAAATAGGCTATGATACAGAGGAGGCGAATCGCAAAAGCATAATGTATTAGAGTATTAGATAGCAGATAGACACTAATGCTGTTTGAATTTAATAAGACCATAACAATGGTCTGCTTAGTTAATAGGTTAATGCCTGAATTATTTGATAGTGCGTTTGTTAGTGGCGTTGATATTAAGCTAACAACAACGGTAACAATCAACAAATATACCTATATCTCCTTGATGTTTTATATGATCCTACCATAAACCTTGTTCGTATGACTTTAAGAAACTTTTTATTGTTCTTTAAAGAAAATTTCTGATAACGTTTAATATGTTTATTATTATCAAAATATAGAAGGTTTAAAAGTATTGGTCGAACTAACCAAAAGTACAAATTCTTCTTTTTGTAAAATATGGTCTGCTCTCAACTACGAGTAGTTCGTCTTTTAGTTATCTAAATATCAAAATCAAAACGATCCCTTACCTAACGAAGGACCTAAAACCCTTTTACTAAAGATATCATAAACTTTGGTCACTACGGCTTGATACTAGTGTTATATACATAATATATTTGTATTATGTGTGCATTTATGTGTATATTTTCACACAAAAACTACTGGACTGATATAAAAAATTCTTTCACCATTAAAACGCTGTATTTTTCTAAGTAACATAGGCTAATTTACATTAAAAAAATATAGGGATCCCAAAATTCATGAACGTCATGGCGCGCGGCGGTAACTACTAATGATAGAACAAAATTGTATTATAGAACGTATCAATATCTTCAAAGTTCATAGAACATTCTGAAAATCTGTTAACAAAAATAAATCTATTATCCGACTTAGGAGACTTTAAACTACCACGAGATTGGTATTTACGCGGGTGAAACCGCGGGTCATTTATAATTTCCCTGTCAATTGAAACTGATTTCAGAAATTACAGATGAATAAAATAAACTCTGAATCAAAATTCTTTAGCGTCTCATTGTCATCGCTGTCTGGACTAATAAACTTCAGAAACTTCGAATAAATTTTCATTAAAATGAGTTAGAAGAGTAACTTATAAATTCAAATTTGAATGAAATTCTTCGATCTATTTTTTCTTAAAGATGACTAATATCTATTGAGCATAATAAAGTTTTCATATTTGATTTTCGTTATTTTAAATAATTTATTCCTATTATCCTTGAAGAGAGATTAAGATAAATACATAATTTTTATATATGATTCAAAAAAGTTTATTTAAGTAATTTTATCAAGAAATTTACTGGTAATGTGTATGTTTGTTCATTATGATTTCCGCCACTGCTTACCAAATATTGAGTTGTAAATATTTATATAGTGCATAACAAAGGTTCTCAAACTGTTCAGCCATTATAGTTCATCACATACATTAAAGAATTAGAGGTCAGTCAGTTTTGCCTACATATTTATATTATACTAGCTTTGCCAACAACGGCTTCGCCTGCGTGAAATTTAGTGATTTACGAAACTTTTCCCGAATTTTCAAAATTTTGAACATAAAAGTAGTTATTGTGAGGTAACCGTGAGAGATAGAGACATGCTATCCCGGATTTTTTTGTAGTATTTTTATAAATCTACAATTCTTTACTACATTACTTAAGCGTAACTCTGTTGGTTTACGCAGCGCACGCGATTAAACCTCCCAGCAAGCAAGTTTTTTACCAACTGCTCGATCTCTCCGAAACAATTTGTATAATACCGATATGAAGTATTGCACTATTTTTTGGTGAAAACCATACATAAATCCACTCTGTATTCTTCGAGATAATCGACTATATACAGACAGACAGCTTTTTGGGACTTTGTTTTATAGTAAATATAGATAAATACCCTCAATTATCTATATATAATATAACTCTTGTAAATATATATAACTCATGATTCTCCCTGCCCTAATCCCACTTTAAGTAGCGTCATCATAACATGTTTTTCTCTTCCATTTTTTGCTGTCATTCTTCAACTCTGGTACTACTCCTTTTATATGCATGACTTTTATTACAGAATCCAACTATCTCTTTTTCGGACACAAAGTCGCATATCCATTTTTCCACATTCCAATTATGTACTGTGTAAGCAAAGTCATAAAGAATTATTTATCCTTTACGTTGCCCCGGTATATAAGCTTCAATAGTACTAAATTTCATTAATACTGGTCCATCGGATAAGCCGTTAAAGCGTAAAAGATAGAAGAGTTTCTCATTTATTAAATTAGTATCGATATAGATAAAATTGATTAAATATAAAAAATAAATTAACCGTATTTGGTTGTATACTTAATATTTATAAATATATTTTTAACCAGCTATAAAAGATATAGAAACTATATGAATTTATATTTTTTTTTTAATATATGGGATACTTACACACACGGTCGCCCGTCCCCAGCATAAGTAACTTATTACTTGTATTATGGGTAGAAATAATGAATGAAAAATATAAAATTTTAAATGCATTCTCAATACAATACAAATATACACTCAGGCTCGAAGAACCAACAAATTGTTTTATAGAAAATGTTGGCCCACGGCGGGAATCGAACCCCCGACCCGCGGAGCTAAATGCTGGGTCAATACCCACTGCGCCAGTCAATGATTATTAATTAATATATAGAAAAATACAGGATACATTCCCAAAAGTTTATATAGTTGCTACTAAGATAACATACATTTTGGTATGTGAACATTTTGAATACAGATAATCAGCAAGCTAAATTCAGTAAATAGCTGCTTATCGCGGCTTGAATTGTCTCGTAAATTTAAACCTTGATACATAGTACTAAAAGATTTTACGAATCTAGACGAGTAGAGTAGTAAATTTAACTATTCGTTGATCTACAAAGCACAGTAAAGGAAAATATCTTTATGTATAGATATGTAAGTGATTTAAGACACAGGAATTTAAATGATGAAAAATTATAAACAAAACAGTTAGTTTTTTATAAACAACAACGCAAAGTCCTGTCTTTAGAGATTTTATTTTTGAAAGTATGTTTTGTTTGAATAAAATTACCTTTTAAAAGTTTTTCCAAAAATTACCAAATTAAAATAGCTTCTTTCAATGTTTTGTGGTCTAAGGTGCGTTTAAAGTTTAATGTACGAATTGAAAATACAGTTTAACATGGAAGTGCGTAATTTTGAAATAAAAAAAATAAAGCTACTCATTATATCATTTTGTACTACAAAAAAGTTGTAAATTATAGTCGTCTGGAAATATAAGAACTTTCAGAGCGCGATCGGCAAGTCACTATTATTAATTCTTGGACGATAAAGTAAATGAGTTTTATAACCGAAGGTCGTCTGATAGAAATAAAATATCTGGAAACTAGACACAAGAGGTTTATTATTATTAATATTAAGTATTACGAATACTAATGTGTCTATAATGTGCTTAAGCTTAGCGTTGAATGTTATAAATTACATTTAAGTTAGTTATACAAAATAAGTTTTATTTGTTTATAGAATACAAGTTTTTCATCCGCGACTATTTTCACGTGTTAATTATGCACTTTGTGGCATTTTACTATCTTTGTTAGAAAACGGTATGGTTATTATATTTATCCTTTCACCCATAACACACTTTTACACATTAAACTTTCACCCAATATCACCCATAACACAAGTATTAACTTACTTACTTTGGGAAGGGATGACCGTATGTGTAAGTGTCCCATATATTTATTTATTTATTTATAAACAGATTAATGCTCAATTTGTATAGCTATAATCAGAGATACATTTGTTTGTTTGTAGGATTATTGCAAAATATTTTGATCTATACTTTTTAATTTTATTGTGCCGGTAAAAAAAAGAGCTTTTCCACGATTCAGCGCGTTTGCGTCTCTTGTAATATAAAATAATCGAGTTCAGAAAAATCTTTTACTAATGTTTAGGAAATTGATTATTTTTTTACATCCTTAGTACCAATCTAAAACAAGTTGTTAGACGATTCAATGCCCCAACCACAATGGAAATTTTGTAATGCGAATGCGCCATGACAATATTGTTATGTGCCAATTTGAATTTTATGTTTTCTGAAAATAAATGTATGAATAATTTGTATTATTATTGCTGGTTCTTCTCGGTAAGAGCAACATTCTGAACCAGTTGTAGCTTCGTTAAATCTAATTGACCCTTAACGATTCAAAAGTCCTTGTAAAAAGCTTACTTTAATAAAGATTATTTTGATTTGAAAAAATAAATACAAAATTGCAGGCACTATAACCAAACTACCTCGCTATAATCCGCACGGGTTAAGCGAATGCATCCAAAGCTAATGTGTATGAAGCAGGCAAAATCTACAAACTTTATACATGCAGGACAAGCCACCACACGCACCCCAAGGTTCCTCCACCAGCAACAAAGAAGACAAGCAGCACACACACCCACCACCACAACAATCTCCACAAATCGTCCACGACAAAATTGCTTTGCATGCATTCGCTTAACCCGTGCGGATTATAGCGAGGTAGTTTTGTTATAGTGCCTGTAATATGGAATTCCGCAAAGTAACGCCTGCGTCTATTAATCATTTAAATACAAAATTTTGTCTGTATCGATTTAACCGTGAAAACGTAACAAACAGACACACAAAATTTCGCATTTATGATACTAGTATGATAATAGTCTCGTGCTTATTCTTCAATATTAATATTATTGTTATAATAAATTTCTAAAGTAACAAAGCATAGCATTAAGGAAACTGTAATAATTATGATTGATATCATTATATAAGATATGGTTAAAATATTTGACTTTTTTTTATCCAAAATTATATACAATTTAAAGTGAACACTCCCCTATCAATTCTAAATATTTCTTAATATTTATAGAAGGAATTCGACAACGTCTTTCGAAGCCCACTTGTTTTCAATCTCTAAATAGCAATAATTCGAAATAACAACACTTTTAAATCAATTTGTTCTTGAGATTTGTTCTATATACGAGTTACACTAGACGTTATAGCGAGTTGTGCTCGAGATATCAGGCACTTCGGTGTGGCAACGCATTGAATGTAGATAATATATATTCACGCTGTTGGGATTTATCTGCTGGAATGGTTCCAGCCGACGCTCTGTTGTATTGATAAGAACTCATAATAGAACCGCATTTGTACCGAGATAGAGCTATTTAACGTTTAAATAAATAAATATATGGGACACTTACACACACCGCCGTCCGACCCCGAAGTAAGTAACTAAATACTTGTGTTATGGGTGACAGACAACTGGTAGGTATACTACATATATAATTTTAAATACATATTTAATACTAATATACACCCAGGCTCGGAGAACCAACAAATTGTTAATAGAAATTGTTGGCCCTCGGTGGTAATCGAACCCGTGACCCGCGGAGCTGAAGTCAGGGTCACTACCTATTGTCAAATTTCGCATCAGTTTAATTGTAACATAATTAAAAATAACATAGATATTTAATTAAAATAATAGGAAATATTAACAAAAATTAAAAATATTGTAAAATGTACACAACATTGAAAATGTGCATAATGTGGTAAATATAATGTTTAAATTAAGTGGTAAAAAAGTGCTTAGTAAACTGGGCCCCCTAGCTCACGGGGGTCATTGAACTTACCCACCCTTGGAGTATATACAATTCGGTACTCAAAAGATACCATGGTAACAAACGATTTTAAATACTAATTGGGCCCTAATTTATTTTTTACCTGAGGGCCTTTGGTTACCTCGCTACGCCACTGGTTTGAATAATCTTTCAAGGAACAACGTAATATGAAAAGTCTCTTAGAATATACTTATTTCATCTTCTTTTGAAGGATCTTATATAACCGGGAAAATGGCAATGACGGCTACCTGGCAAAAATATGCTTAAACAATATTTTATATTTTAGCGGTGTGTGAGGGGTGACAGAATTTTAAAGAACACCTACTAACCTCCTTACAGTAATGGCGTTACAACTATTTAAAATTTTATTTTTTTGCCTGGCCCGTTGGCGCAGTGGGTAGTGACCCTGCCTTCAGCTCCGCGCGTCGCGGGTTCGATTCTCGCCGAGAGCCAACATTTTCTAAAACAATTTGTTGGTTCTTCGAGCCTAGGTGTGAATTTGTATTTAAGTATGTATTTAAAATTATATATGTAGTATATTTACCAGTTGTCCTCGCCATAATACAAGTATTTAGTTACTTACTTCGGGATCGGACAGCCGTGTGTGTAAGTGTCCCATATATTTATTTATTATTATTATTTTATATATTAAGGTTGGTATATTTACTGGCCCCATGACGCAGTGGGTAGTAACCCTGCCTTCAGCTCCGCGGACCGCGGGTTCGATTCCCGCCAAGGGCCAACAATTTCTATAAAGAATTTGTTGGTTCTTTAAGCCTGGGTGTATTTGTATTTAAGTATGTATTTAAAATTATATATGTAGTATATATCCAGTACAAGTTGTCCGTCACCCATGACACAAGTGTCTGACATAAGTGTCCCATATATTTATTTATTTTATTAATTTATTGTACAAATATCCCTTCACTTTTAAATTAGACCTGATTATCCATATTTAAAATGTAAACTGAACCTTAAAATAAATCAAGAACGAAGTTTAACTGTACAAAATTTGGAGAAAAAAATCAGTTAAAAGTTATAAATCGTGCGAAAACTTCACATACGCAATAGAACTAAAATATAATTTATAGTTAAGCGCATGGATAAGTGATATTCGAATACAGAACCCCGTTTTATAAGTCGATTGCTCACATTTGCCACAGACGTCGTTAAAATCCTTGCTATAAAGGTTTTTTCCATTAGTTTTTATTCCATTATTTTTCAGATACTTATTGGTTACGTCAGTAAGCCCACCCTTATAGATCAAATATCGCAACCACGCCTTGTTATCTGTTACTGTAATTGATTGATGACTATCTGTTACCTATCAATAAACATTCCTGATAAAAACTAAAACCTTTGTAAAAAAAAAGTAATAATGAAAATATTTTGCTATAATTCGCGATAGAGTAAATATAAAATGTAATATATGTTGCTAAATGTAGACTATCAGTTCTCATACCCGATACACACAGTCTCAAACTCCACTACCACCACCACAATACACAAGCATTACACACGTTCACTATCACGAACACAACTGTTAAATCGCAACGTGTGTAGTGCTTGTGTTCTGGTGATGGCGGTAGTGGAGGTTTGTGCGTGATTTTTTAGGAATCCGGCATGTATCGGACATGAGAATGTGGATAGTATATATATGCTAAATGTAGAGTGGACTATCCACATATATATATATATATATATGCTATTTACTTAATCGCGGATTATAACTAAATAATTTCATTATTACTTTTATATTATGGATCTCCGCAAAGTAACGGCGTTAATTTAAAAATATTTGCCATATTATGCTGAAAATGTAGCTTGTCCGTCCAAACGTATAATCAAATTAAGTACGATACCACTTTTATCTTCCTATAATAGGTAGTAGCTATAAACAATAGATTATATAAAGCATAGTAGAAGTATTCTCAGCTTAACCCCTTAAATCCGGCCTACTGAATTCCGTCTGCAGTCTCCTTCCTACCTAACGTAAATTAAAAAGAAATTAAAAAATATTGAAATCTTTTCATCCTAAATAATATTAATGTGAATTTATTTCTTTGATTGAACTAAAAAAATATGAAAAGCTAAGTTCTAATTTTTATTGAGTAGGTTTTTGTGTTCTGAAAAATTAAAAGTCTTTTGAGATTTGAGTGACATGTTCTGGATATGATTGATATTAGACGAGAATAAATGTCCTCCATCATCCTCGCGCCCTTATCCCACTGTAAGTGGAGTCGGCATAACATGTTATACACATGACGTCACATGATTAGGCTACGTATTTTACGACTGGCCGCCTGCCTCAACTTACCTTGGTATTTTACGAGCCCTCGGTAAGAAAGAGGGTGGTCTATTCTACTGATACTGGTCTATTATACCACACAGTGGGTGAATTTATCTTAGTCGCCTCTTACGACACCTCAGTAAGAAATGAGGGTCGTCGATTCTACTCAGCCGGATACCACACGGCTGACGAGAATAAATGCCTCCATTAGTACACTTGTGCATTTATGATTTTTGAAGTATATTTACAATAAACACATTGTGCCGTGTCGTATCCGGCTGCATAGAATAGACCACCCTCATTTCTTACCAAGGTGTCGTAAAAGGCGACTAAGATAAGTCGACGTCAGGCTGGCAGCCGGTCGTAAAATACATAGCCAAATCATGCGACAACATGTTTGTGACATTTTGTGCCGACCCCACTTAGAGTGGGATAAGGGCAGGAGAAGGATGATGATGATATACAATAAACACATTGTTAAATAGCGTAAACTCTATGGTTGTTATTATAGTTATTTTGATCCCAAATCGTAGAGATAGGATTATTCGTACTTATAATAATATTTTAAATCCCAATCGATATTAAAATCATTTACTCTTAAATGATGATTATTATTTTCAGTCCAGAAATGTGCATAGATTGGGGAGAAATCCCGGCGAAGATCTACCATTATATATCGATTAGTGTCATTGGACTCTACGGTCATTAATTTAATAAGGACATGAGGATTTTACCAGTGACACGTTGTTAGCTTGTGATTTACTTTGAACGTAAAAAATATTCTCGATAGACAGATACAAGGTCAACAAAGGCGTTTTTGTAAGGATTCCGTTTTTTCATTGAGGGGAATAGAAACATTAAACATTATTTATGTGATAGTCATCATATATACAAAAGTCGAATCAAAGTCTCCTCTTTATTTTGTATGCTGGCAGAAATATTAGATAGGGAAAGTGGATGTCAAGTATATACATAAATATACATAAAAAGTTTAAAAGTTATCTTATTCAGCACATTGTTATTTATATAAATTCAACTCATTATATGATGCTGTCGCAATTGTTAATTGACTTTGTTAGAGAATATACATGTACTAAATCATAAAATCTAATACTCTACTACTGAGTATACTAAGAAGGCAAAAGAGTATAGAGGATTTAAATAAAGTGATGTAGGCATCACATTTGTTATCACTTTCAATTCAACGTCAAAGCTGTCAAATTAAATAATTAATAATAACGAAATGAAATGGAAAATTTACCAGTATTTAAGCAATTACACATCAGTAGAATTCTATTTAATTAAATTTATTCCATTACTTTATTATTTACAACTGTGAGGAATTATTTAATGATCTGTGACAGAACCTTATCAATTTTTACTCAAACGTTTCAATAAAGTGTGTTTTATGTCCAAAATACGACACAAATGTTTGATAGATACGGCTGGTATTATGATAACATATATATAACTAATTTTAAAATGGAATCATTTTATTAAGAGTTATTTGAGAGTATGAATCCGATGTTCTGCAAACGATGGATGAAGTTTTCTTTGTTACAACGAGGAAGTTGAAAGCATTTGCTCCTACTAAATAGCTACATTTCATCGTATAGATTATACTTTGTCATAACTGCGCTTCGCCCCGTTATTATTACAACCCATTATTAAAGCTTTGTTCCTTCGCTCGTAAAGCTATATTGTAATCTATTTAATTTGTCCAAGATGATTTGATTTCAAATATATTTTTTCTGTTTCAATATATGTAATATATGATTTAATGCCAATAAAATCCGATATCAACTTTCTTCGCGATCAACGTCGTCAATGTTGTTGAGTTTCAACAATGCATTATTTGCTACGGGGGTCACCAGTACTTTGGGCTTTCGATGAATAGTTCTTACAATTATGGACCGCGCATAACGTCAATTCAGCTTTCTAACTACTTACACTATGTGCGTTGAATTTTGTGCAATTTTGCTTCTTATATCTTGATTTCTTATTTATTGTTACATAGACACTATTGAAGACGTAAACTAAATTGTTTTGCTTTTTCATACCATGATGTCTTAAAGACGTAAACTTTAAGTCGTTGACGAATGAGCGTACGGAATGCGTCGTAGAAACATTTGAGTAAAAGAGACAGAGTTATCTATAGTTCATATAACGTTGCCCTTTTCAAATACACTTCATGGCATGAAAAGAAAGCGGTTGGGTTTTGGTATCGACTTTGAATTGAATGGTTCATAAATGTTTATGGGAGGCCTACTGTTCCAGATTTGCACCGGTAATAAGGGCGGGACGCGGGGTAGTTTCATCAAGCAACACGGTGTAACACACGCGAATTTATTTTGGCCCACGTTTGTTATAATTTTACGATAACTCCAAATTTATTAATTGAAATTAAATGGTGATGGTAAAAAAACTAAATAAAATAATACTATCATATGATAGTGTTGGTGTTAAGCATTAAATGCTTTTCGTTACTTAAATATTTTAGACAGTAAGGATTGATACTGTATCCGTCTAAAGAGATTTCCAATTATAACATTGTACATGACCGCTATTTAAGAACTTATCCTTAAAATATGTATAGACATCTCAGACTTTTTTGTAGACGTATGATCGAGGCATAATTCTCGTAATTACATCATGAATTGTTTTATTATATCTCAAAGGATTTAGTCATTTCTGTTAGAATATATTAGCAAATTTCAATAATTTAAAATTAAAACCATTTAAAAATATTAACAAATATTGAGCCTAACTTTCCTTATAAACTAGTCGAACCACTCTATTGACGGAAAATGCATGGAAATCCGTTCAGTTGAATTTATCGTTAACAGAAATATAGTTATAGCTCACGTTCCGTTTCACTTCCATCAACGAAGTTTAGTAGTAATTCATTTTATAATTACAATATAATAATTAAATTTTCATTTAATAATATTCGATTATATTTACATAATGAATATTCAAAATTGTATCCTGAGGCCCAGGTATAAATGATTGTTGTATATTAATTTTATGGATTATTTATGTTCACTGTCTATTTTCGTTTATTCCAGCAATCACTCTGATTGATTGTATTTGGTTGGTTGTGTCATTGGTTGGTTATGTCAATGCTGACCCTCCCAAACCTTTGACACTTTCGTCCGTTACGGCAATGGTATGTAGGTTAGCTAGAATTAATAGTTATAGTTAATTTAATGTTTGTTTGTTGATTAGAAGTATAGATAGATAGATCAAAATTTCATTGCCCATACACATAAAACACATAAGAAATACTTGCGAAATTAGAGTTAAGTGTCGGTAAATGAGGGTGACAACTAAAACTCATATTGAAAAATTCTTTATGTCCCTCACTTAATGTATGTATACAAAATGACTGACGAACAGAATTATTTGTATAAATGCTTGTACGCAGCTGAATTTGTGATTATTTGCTATTTTTTTTGCCTAAATTGTAGTGCAGTGATAAATGATATTCGGCTTACATAGAGTTTTATATTAAGCTTACTAGCTCAGAGGCGCAGCTAGCAGTGATTTCCGTGGGTCGGAGATTTGATTCCCGCCGAGGACTAAATTTATTTTAACCAATTTTTTTGTTCTTTAAGTCTGAGTGTACTACTTTCTTCTACTGTCTTTCTTTAAGTAGGTATTTATTTAAGATGATATATGCAGATATTTACCAGTTTACATAAGACAATCGTTAAGTTATTTACTTTCAAGACGGACGACCATGTATGTGATAATACCATACATTTGTATTGTTACTAATGCTTGTGCATAAGAATATACATAAATATAAAAGGATTGGCGATGTATATAATAGACAAAGTAGGAACCAACATAAGCCTTGGGTTCCTATTTTGCGCCTTGCAAAAGTAAATAAGTCATTTGTGGGTTTGGGTATAGGATTCTATAATCAAATCCCGCAAACGATTCGCATTACAGCAGTATAAAAGCGCTGTTAATGGGAGGATGATATAAAAAGCCTACTATACTATTGAGTATATATTTAAATTTATAATAGATATTGATGATAAAAATGCGTGGATATAGCGACTCCTCTACTCTGTACAAGATAGTAATTACTAAATTTAACTAGTTATAAGAATTTTATTTGAAAAGAGCAACCACCGTGTTTCTTGTTGGCTCTTCTCGGTAGGAACAGCTTTCCGAACCAGCGGTAGATTTTGACGATTCAAAGCACTTGTATACAAGTTTACTTGAATAAAGAATATTTTGAATTTCAATTTGAATATTGTATAAACAGTGTCTTGAAGTATCAATTGATTATAATATATTGAATTAAATTGGTTGGAATTGAATTAATAATGATACAACTTGACCTGGTTCGGTGAAATTTTAGTCGATGTTAAGTCTTAATGGATTAAGGACTATAAAACCGTTACAAAAAGGGAAAATCCATTCTAGAATAGGAATTGAATTACAAATACTAAAAGAAGTCGTCAATGAAAATTTTATAACGGGTGTGCTCAAACTGCTGCGACGCTGTGACGGAGGAATGAAGAAATCTTCGTTGAATGAACGCAATTATCTGCTCCAATCGTTCGTTTATTGAATAAGCGCTTAATATTAGGGCTGCGGGTTTTACAAAAAATGGTACTAAAAAATAGTAAAAGGGTACGGTAACAATATTTATGTGTATCGCTATTTATCTTGAAAAAGCAGAATATACTCATTTACAAGAATATACTTATATTTTTTCCTAAATGTTAATCATCATCCTCTTGCCCTTATCCCACTCTAAGTGGGATCAGCCTAACATGTTTTAAACATGTTGTATTTGACTACGTATTTTACGACCGGGCGCCTGCCTGACGCCAACTTACCTTAGTCGAATTTTACGAAACCTCAGTAAGGAAGAGAGTGGTCTATTCTACTGAACCGGATACCACACGGTGGGTTTATTTCATAAATGATATTAACAGAAATGAAAGTTTGAGACACAAAAGACTACAAAAAAGTCCACGATAGCATGTATCTATTTTGTAAGCATAACTTTACACTTTCTAACTTCTAAGAAAATGGTCGCGAACAATGCTTTAATTGGAATTGAGAAGAATCAACTTAAATACTCTAGTTCTGACAATTACAGGCATTGCATTATGAACTGTATATAAAAAAGAATATGATTTACATGATACAGTTCCTAAAGCGATAACACCGTGTAAAGAACTGATGAATAATTAATTAATTTATTTGAAAGGTTTTCTTACAACTACATACATTGAAACATTTACTTTTCTTAATTACTAGATTACTTTATAAATGTAGTAGTTATTTAAAAGTAAACACAGCATTATATAAAGAAGGTTACATATTAAGCAAAAAAAAACTACAAAAAAATACAATTTAAATCCTATATCTAATTATATTAATTATATAGAAACATACAATAATGATAAAACCCCCGATGGGCTTGAAACTAGTCGAGCTAAACCGATAGAATAAGACGTGAGTATAGCCGGTTTCTATCTAAAAACTATGTAAACTATATACTTTAAATAAACATCTTAGAAGTTACGACAAAATTTACGCGCACAGTAATTTCATTCCTGCCATACCTTTTTACATTTCATACCTGCTAGCTAGGTGATGTGATGAATCCCGCGTCGGGCATCTTGCTGGCCCCAAACTATGCAGCCAAAGCATAAACAAGTCGGGCAGGTAACAATATATGCAAAAACTAAAGAGATTGAAAACTTATAAAACTTCTGATACGGAAAAAATTTGCACTTTATGAAAGATTTGCATTTACGAAAGAAACTTGTATACTATATCTTTTATAATATCTCCATAATTTATTTACATATAAAAGGTTTTTTTAATGCCTAAAATAGATATTATGATTTAAAAAAATAGATTTTTTGTAAACCCTGAATTTTTTACTTCCAATCAAATCCTGAGTATGATTCATTTTTTGTTCCTTTGGCGATTTTTTGTTTGAAACATAGCTATAAGTAATTCTTGTGTTTCCATTACTGTTTTTTTTATGACAAATCGCTTTCAAACATATATGGATTTACAACGCTGTCAAACATTACGTTTCAGTACCTGAAAATGAGATTATTAGATGGTCGATAGTAAGAAAATCTTCAATCAGGTCCATTCTCGATGGCACGGCCCTTTAGCTCAAAACTGTTTAAATGAAAATTATGCTAATACTACCCCGCTGGTAAAATTTAAAGGTTTACGGATCATTTAAAATTTCCGAGTCTACTTATTATTCCGAAAATGTGTTACAGTAATTAATAATTTAAGGAGATAAATATAAGACTATTGTTAAATCCGGCCTTAACATAATACTAAACTTGTTGCTAGGTAGTATAAGACAGTGTTTATATTAAACGTTAAGGAAAGTTTTAATAAAATTAAACAAGTATTGAATACTTAATACACTTCAGAGATCATTCGAAAATTAAAAATATGCTCTTATAATATTCGAATGGTGTCACGTAATATCGTATCGTAAGTAGTTTTATTTTATTGTTGAATAGAAAGAGGCTAATGTCATAGACTGTCGTAGTCGTTAGACTATATATATCTTTCAGCATCTTTCGGCGCTTGTAACACTTTTTAATATTTCGTCCAAAGACCTTTTTTTTTAACGAGGAAATCCTTCATCAGTACTGCAATCCGCGGGGGGGCGGTATTACAGTTTTGCCGGACTCTTAAGGCTAAAACCTCATAGTGTTCCATCTTACTGCCTGTAGACGAAGGCTCAGGAATACTGGACGCATGACGTCTGCACCCTCGTCAGCAGTAGCCGCTCTATGCAGCTTAACCATGTGGGGCCTAATTAGCAAAAACCTGTAACCATCTCAACCGACGCATTAGGAACACTTAACGCATCGGCCATCTCAAGGTACCTTTCTCTCTCTATAGCACCGTCGTGCAAAGACCTACCTTTCTCATTAAAGACCCTTAACAATCTCACCAAAAGCATATAGTGTCAGTTTAACCCATTAAAGTAAGGGATATGGGTCTTAAATTAACCATGGTTATTCCAATGCAAAGTATTTGTATTTCTTAAATTCTTAGACGGTTTCCTAATGGTGTTTTCTAGAAAAAGGCCTAAGCTATATATCACATAAACGTATTGAGTGGGTTTTGCGCCGGAAATTTGAATTGTGCCTTTTGTATTAATTACCTTTTGGCAAGGACTTAGCAGAAAGAAATCATGCCTTTTTTTGTAATCGGTCTCATTATTAGATTGTTGCAAAATTGTTCTTTAATTTCTGGTAATAAGGTATAGAGAAGACGAGAAAATAACTTGATGTTGTTAAAGTAAGTACAGAGATATCGGCGAAAAATCAATTTGCTTTTAATGGATTTAATTTTAATTATATTTTCTGACGACGTATAAAAGTTCAAAGGAAAGATTTTTCTTTGTAACGAAAATAAGTACTGGTATGACGTTTCGGCCATCTCTAAATATGGTCTTATCGCATATAGCTTCATAAGAAACTGACTGAAATGCCTATTTAATGTAATTAATCATACATTAATGTTATATTTGTATTAACGTGTAATTGGCATTGTTATCTGTACGTGTCATCGTTGAAGCGTGTAGTTGACATGTCAATTATTTGATATCAGCAACCATAGAGTTATCAATACTAGAGTAGGCGAGTTATTGATAGCTCTGTACGTGATAGTGACACTATAAATAATGAGAGGGAAGATGAATCACGTATACTTCATCTTTGTCTCATTGCACATAAAAAGAGAGACAGGTAGATTGTGCCTTGCGTGCATTTGAGGCCGGCTTTCCTACTCTGGTATAATAACTCTATGTTAGCAAGACGTTAATTTATGTAACGTTTTTAGAGATTGCATATTGAAACAACAATATGTTTTGTGTTAATTTTTATATTTAAGGTTTTTATTTAAGTTATATTTAATTCCGAAATATTGAGAAATAATCACAATCTTTTGATGTAGACCAAATAGCCATTTTTGAACAAACTGTATGATAATTAATAAAGACAACAATTACTCAATAAATAAAATAGGTTAATGTCTTTTTACTTTGAGTTAGGTATAAACGAAGCTCGAAGCTTTCAAAAACAGAATCTTCTCGTAATTATGTAAAAAAATATTTTAAAACAAGAAGCTCTCTTTGCAACGTTTAGGTAAGGCGAGGCTATAATTATAATGACACGAAGTGGTATCTCAGTAAATTGCGATTACGCAGCGCAAAATACAGTCCGAATTAAATTTGGGTATTCCTTATCTTGAAGACGTCTGCCTTCGGAAGATTTATTTTTATTTTAGGCAGCCTTATCGCTGGGATGGCTTAGCATCCTAAAGGGAATTTGAACGATTTTTTATACGCGGAATGTAGACACTGACGGTTTTATTGAAAATAATACGGCGTGAAAACTTGTAGAAAACATAGCAACATCTTTAAGGTTAAGTTCGAAACTATTTACTAAAGAGCTTTTATGATGATTGTTTTGCTTGATCATTTTAGAATTTCCTATAAATTGTTTGTTGTTGACGACTTCAAAACTAGTAATAAATCACAGAACTGTATAAATATGAATATAGACAGCAATTATGATATAAATTAAAATATTTTAACATTTTGAGCGGTACGTATGAGTTTTCAAATGTTTTTTATATTTTTACTTTTGATACACATGTAAAATGAAACTAACGTGCAGCGGGGCTGTTACTCCAGAAAGCTTAAAGCAATTAATACAATTAAAACATTTGTACACGTTGTTTAATGAAAGAAATATTTTTTGGCCAACGTGAATAAACGTTGTGTCAATTTAGCGTGTATCAAATTTAACGTGTAACGTTGCTCCGCCCAGTGTTAATTAGAAGAATATCACATTAATACAGTTTAAAAATGCTAAAAATGTTACGGAGCTTAAAAGATGCTGTCCTAGAAATCTCAAATCCCATAAAAGGAAGATTTGTGCATGTGTGGTTGTTAGCTTTTTATGTTCGCAAACAAGAACTTATAATAGCCTATTTCCACGTACAAGGGGCTACCGGAAATTCCATAATGCCGGATGTTTGAATCTAGGAAGTGTTCGTAGCGTGTTTGCAAACTCTTCACTACGTCTAAAAGATCTTAAGTTGCAAAAGATTGCAGATTCAGCGTCGGGAAACTATTGAAAAATATTAAATAACATCTACAAAGCAACTAATTGCTCTAATTACGCGTTAGCTATAATCAGTTGGATAGCACATGTTTATCAAATTTTGCGGTAAATGTAAAGCTTGTTTAAAAATATTTTAGACATGCACATTGAAACCAAGAAATTTGTCATATACCAGTGTTAAACTGTCAATTAGCGACTACTAGTATTGATTAGTAAATGTTACTATGCAACAGTGATTGCATATAACCTTATCTCGGAAATTTTTATATAAATAAAATGCTTAAAATTCTTAGCTTCACACAAAATAGCTGGGAGGCAGCTAAACTTTTCTTGAAACTATTGTAAAAAAAATTCACTTGTAGCATTATCAGTATTCTTTTAAATTAACGTTAATATTTTTTAACGTTCATGTTTTTGACGTTAGCTATGTTTCTGTTTTAGCTGGAACCTGTTGTACTCTACATATTTTATGAAACCAGAAATCCTATTCTAAGGTTTATGCACATATTACCATTAACTTCATATTTTTATTTCCATACACAATAAGTTAATTTTAGACAAGTTATTTAGCCTTTCGCCATTTTCAAATCATGTCAATGTCAAAAATCATGAGTAGAATAGAATAGAAGCACGATGATTTTCAAGGTGGTTATCAAAAATCTCCAACTATTTCCTTAGTCTTCTAAAAAAGCTTTTATCAATCTTCAAACCTTCTAAAAATACATTCCCTATCTTGACAGATTTTTAAAAACTATCAACGTAGAATACATTACGATGTTTATATGCGAAAGTTATCTGAAGTAAAGAAATTTATTTGTAGTTTTATGTAATTTATTAAATTAGTTCTTCCCCTGTGCAATATTCGTGCGATAATTTTTTACCAGCGACACCAGACAATATGAGAACATTCGAAAATCCCGCTTCCACTCAAATTATTCATCTCCGTGACGTTAATATGAATTTATTTCATTTTTTCAGGTAAGTGTCGCAGATGGCGTCACCTCGGTGAACTTTAATAATGTTTGTCACATAGCAAAATATTTCACTTACACAATAATATGAATTTGAAATTGATTATTCTTATACATTCATATACAGTAATATTAAAAACTGTACTTAAAGAGTTTCACAATAAATAATGAGAGGTGAGATGCAACTCGTATACTTATCTGTATCTAATCATACTTAAAATAGTGAGCTATATACATTCTCAACTATTAGAACTATAACTATTAGAATACTAAAACCATTTTAATGTCAACAAAAATTATCTTTTAGACATTTCATAGATACATCACACATAGAGTTATTGTACTAGAGTAGAGGAGCCATAGGCCTGTGAGAGTGTCACAATAAAATTGGAGCTGTGATAGCCCAGCGGCGAGACCGTGCGACTCTTTCAAAGGGAAGACGAGTTCAAACCCAGGCAGGCACCAATAAGTTTTTCTTTCAAAATTCATGTGTCTAATTGATAATTGCAATTTATTACACGCTTTTCGGTGAAGGAAAACATCGTGAGCCTGCATATCTCTAGAGAATTCTGGGGATATGTGTAACCTACCAATCCGCATTGGAGCAGCGTGGTAGGTCTTAGCTCCAACCCTTCTCTCCAGAAACGGAGAGAAGAAGCCTATTCCCAGCAGTGAGATTGTAACAGGCCGCTACTTTACTATACTTTTATACATTCTTATTTGCTTTCTCTATATTATAATAGGGCACATCTTAGGCTGGTTTCCCTACTCTAGGATAATAATTCTATATGTAGAGCATATTACGCCCTCATATTTGCCGTTGTTTGCTCCTGCGCGCGATTATTTTCATTTTGCGATTACTCCTCTGATATTCATTTAAAAGTTACAATGGGTATAGTAAACGATATTTATCATATAGACATATGGAACTATGGACATTTATACTAAAACATGTAAAATACGGATATGAATTTGCAATCGCTCATCGGTAATACTCAAATATTTAAAAAGCTATTCTCCAATACACTTTACACCAGCATCGGAATGTAATTTATATCTATATGAATTTAATATGACCTATATATGCAAACAGGTAAAGAACATTCGAGATTTCGTTAGAACTAGGTTATTTTAATGAAAACTCCGTACATATTGGAACAAACTCTAAGTTGTTTAACTGTATGCTTAGTAATTCTTCGATACAATACTGCCTCAATTTAAGTTAAATTTATACTAAAGTTCAATTAAAACTGTATCCCTAAGATAGAGTTTAGTTGTATACATTTACATGTCTGGTAAGTTTTGATATGACCTATATAAGTACATAGGTCATGAAAATCTTAACTTTTATTGAAACTGGGTTATTTTAATTGAGCCTCTGTACGATATGTGAACTAATCTAAAGCGTGATTATAGTTAAACTACATCTGAGAACTTGTTTGTAACAACTACATAACTTTAGTACACAAGTTGAATTATCAACTGGGATAGAATCCCTGAGGTGGATTTGAGATCTACGATTAGTTGCAGTTAAATTAATTATTAACATAATAGATTCATTTGACTGGCCCGTTGGCACTGTGGGTAGTGACCCTACCTTCAGCTCCGCGGGTCGCGGGTTCAATTTCCGCCGAGGGCCAAAATTTTCAATAGACAAATTGTTGGTTCTTCGAGCCTGGATGTGTATTCGTATTTAAGTATTTATTTAAACTTATATATGTAAGTATATCTACCAGTTATCCGTCACATAACACAAGTATTAAATTCGTCCGTCCCCAAAGTAAGTACTTTGGGGACGGACGACCGTGTGTGTAAATATATGGGATATTTATTTTATTATTTATTATGTAAGGTAATAGTAGCATTATGTACCATGGGATTTTAGAAAACATTAAATGCTGTTAAATTATACGATTTTAAAACTTCAAAATTGCAACTTCAAAGTAAAGGGGCTAAGTATTCGTAAATTAAGCTTTACATAGATATTAATTTGATGTTAACTCGATTGAAATGATGTCTATATGTCTGTGTACAATATGTAAAATGTATTTGTAATGTTTATTATATGATGATTAAAATTATACATTATCTAGGTAAAGTAAAAAAAGTAAAGTAGCGGCCTGTTACAATCCCACTGCTGGGAACAGGCTTCTTCTCTCCGTTTCTGGAAAGATAGGTTGGAGCTAAGACCTACCACGCTGCTCCAATGCGGATTGGTAGATTACACATATCCTCAGAATTCTCTAGAGATATGCAGGTTTCCTCACGATGTTTTCCTTCACCGAAAAGCATATGATAAATTGCAATTGTCAATTAAACACATAAGTTTTAATAGAAAAACTCATTGGTGCCTGCCCGGGTTTGAACTCCTGTTCCCCTCGAAAGAATCGCACGGTCTCGCCGCTGGGCTATCACAGGTCATTATCTAGGTAGAATTAGATATTAAGAGTAATTATTTATTTGGCTGAGTAGAATAGACCTCATTTCCCTAATTTCTTACCGAGGCGTCGTAAAATACGATTAAGGTAAGTTGACGTCAGGCAGGCGCCCGGTCGTAAAATGTATCCGAATCATGTTACATGCATTGACATCGAGACTGAACCAGTATATTTCAGCTCAATCGGACACCGGGAAGTATTTCAAATTTAACTTGCAAGATTCTACCTTCACATAAAAACATTGCAAGATAATTGAAAACTTTTAAAAAGGTAGAAGTTATTTAATATAGTTCGTGATAGATCTTAATCCAATAATATAAATCGAAGTTCAGATAATGTACATGTAATATTCGATTTCCAGTACAGCAATCCTTACGTTATCTTTACTAACATGGAATTGTTATACTAAGGAAATGTTTTAAAGAATTTAGCATGACAGGAATTGAAGTGTACGCTTGACCTATTTACGATTGTTCGTGTCATCGAGTATTTTATATGAGGATGAGTGTGTCGTAGACTGTCCTTGCCTGACTGGACCTTCCAGCTTTACGTAAATATTGAATGTATCTCTGAAAATAGGTATGATCATATTCAGTATTCACTGTATTATCACAAGTATATCACTAGCAATATGCTGACACATTCATCAATTTTGGGCTGTGCTACAATTTTTTTTAATGTGTGCTAGAGATATAAAAATCTTAATAAGTAGTGTAACATAACGTACTATTAACACGGTTTACGTAATTTCATAACAGATGGCGCTACTAGAACTTTGCTCCGCGCTATCGAAGTGCTTCGGAATTATATAAGATGTCCCCATACACATTACACCCCCGGCGATGCTTCCACGCTCGCCCACTCTCTCGGTGACGCTGTAAGAGCCATTAGGGCTAACAGCATTAGTTAAATGTCCGAAAAAAAAATGTTAGTTGGAAATACATCACCTACATGTTCGTAAGATTCTAAAGTGCATCCTCCTGGAACACTAAGCTTAAGCGGTTCATCCAATACACCCATTCTAGGAGTGCTTTGAAGGACCCGTCTGCGATACTATTTGTATAAGTGATTGAACTATTATCCTGTCACTTGTCCGTAATCTTACCCGCCTGTATGTCTGGTTCGACATGATACAGTAGTATATATAATTAGGTCATAATAGCTTCATCTTTGTTTCGATACAGCGTTGTACATACAAATGGAGTTGTAAGCGGGTAAGTCCCAATCTGATCAATTAAGATTTTACAAATGAACTAACGAGACCCTGTCATCTAATACTGGCAGTTACCGGTAACATCAAAACGACTCATGTTTTCAACAAATCAATTCAATATAACTTCATTCAATCAAGGAAGGGTTGGAGCTAAGACCTACCACGCTGCTCCAATGCGGATTGGTACGAGTAGGTTACACATATCCCCAGAACTCTCTACATATATGCAGGTTTCCTCAAGATGTTTCCTTCACCGAAAAGCGTGTGATAAATTGCAAAAATCAATAAGACACATAAGTTTTAATAGAAATACTGATTGGTGCCTGTCCAGGGTTTGAACTTGTGACCTCTTCGAAAGAGTTGCACAGTCACACCGCTGGGCTACAGCTTATATATATCTTGTTATCCCAAATACCTAAATATTCGAAATAACGAAAACATTTTACGCTTTTTAACTACTAGTAAATAAACAGGCTTTTTTCCGAACGAACCAAGTTTAAATTCAAAACAAAACGGGTCTGTGTAAATTTTAATTTAATTATTATTTTGTTTTGGTGACGAATTTATCAGAACAGTATATAAATCATTGCTTTGAGCATCTTCCTGTTGAATGACAATACCTGACAAATATTCGCCCCTACGTATTTAAATTAACTATTACGGCAGACGGTATGTTTTCGCTTGTCTTGGGGAAATTCAAAACGTCTACCTACATCAGTAACGGAATTCGCTTATGACTCAGTTGTAAATATATCGGTGTCTTCCTAAATCTGTTTGTCCATTTATTTTAATTTTCGCAAATCACGGTAGCAGCTAATATATACCTTTGTGTGCAATTATGTATACATATATGGAATTGATACAAACTTAGCTCCAATTTACTGTTATATATTATTAATGTATACTTACAGTATATATATCTACTCGGTGTATTTAATTAGGTCAGCTTCCTAAGTAGTGACGAGGCAAGCCATTAAATATAGATATTTCCCTTGACAATGCAACACAGATCTACGTTATCTATACTCTCTATCTACACTCTACAATTTTTACGAGAAATAATATGATATTAAGATTCTTCTTCATATCCTTAGGTCGGGCAAAAGTCCCATTGCAGAGTAACCCAGCGGTAACAAAGTAGACCTTCTCACTTGGAATAAATTTCCAAGTGTAAGTTTGTAACATATATAATATCTTCCAGAGATACAGCTACCGTTCCGTTTGGTTTTTCTAATATATTTCACATTTTCTAATATTTTTCATACCCGATACATGCAGGATTCGTAAAAACACATGCACAGACTTCCACTACCGCCACCACAATACACAAGCACTACACACGTACACTATCACAAACTCAACGTTCGTTTCGCCCCCCAACCAAAGCATCATCGTCATTGATGACGATGTGTAGTGATTTTTCGTTATTCTCTATTTACATTATGGCGGATTATAGCAAAATAATTTTACTATTATGTTTGGTATTTCTTCATATCATTTTTTCAACAGAGTTTATATTTATCAACGATATTTAAGAAATAAATATGTGGGACACACACACGATCTCCGTCTTACTTTACTTTTATTATATCGCGGATTATAGCAAAATGTTATTATTACTTTTGTATTATGGATCTCCACAAAGTAACGCGTAATTCTATAAATTATTTAATATACTTTAATTAATCGCAAAAAAAAGTAATTCCAGGGGCTTTTAACTTGGGTAAGTTAACCCTTTCTGGTTCATCATCCAATCAGCTATCACATAAGTCATAAAAAGATATTTCACGAAAAGTATAGAAATTTCACGACTAGAATAAGCGAAGGGAACAAAGGATGGGCCGGCCCGTTTTGACGAAGGTCGAAACACCTTCACTCTTCAATAGAGCACGCGCGGGTTTACGACAAAATTACAAGTCGTCTGATGGACATGCGTTTATAATCTTCATTATCTTGACGTTGTTGGTTTTGTCTATGAAAATTTCAGTTTTCCGTAATGTAAATATCAACTTTTTTATTTTTATGGATTGTTTATAGGACGGCATGGTAATCCAATACGATTATAGATTCATGGTAGATCGACACTCTATATTTCCTTTCCAAGTAGAAATTCTTCCAACAGTGCCTTATTTTTTTCCTTATCACCATTCTCATCATTCTCGTGCCCTTATCCCACTCTAAGTGGGGTCAGCACAACATGTTGCAAACATGCTGTCATATGATTTGGCTACGTATTCTATGACCGGCCGCCTGCCTGACGTCAACTTACCTTAGTCGCCTTTTACGACACCTCGGTAAGAAATGAGGGCGGTCTATTCTATTCTGCCGGATACCACACGGCATTTACCTTAGTCGCCTCTTACGACACCTCGGTAAGAAAGGAGGGCGGTCTATTCTATTCTGCCGGATACCACACGGCGTTTTTTTCTTATATATTTATTTTATTATTATTCATGTATCACGAAAAACTGAGAACATTATTTATTAAAAGTTTACAAAGGTTTACAAAAGGATTATCAAAATATAAAAAAATCTTATTATTTTGCAAGCTTCTTTACTGGTTTAAGTAAAAACTTGTATATATTGTAGAAGCGCTTGTCACTGAGTAATAATTATCATCACAAATTTAAAGTAAATTTTACTCTATATTTGTGTCGCTCTAAGTTGTACATTAACCTCGATATTTCGAAGAAACGCATATTAAATACTTAAAATAACAAAACTAATAATTATATACAAACCCAAGAAAAGTGATGCCCCAAAAATTTTACGGCCTTTTATATCTATTACTATATTTTTATACTTATTCATTGGTAAATTTGACTTTATAATTGATAAAGGTTTTTATACAGCTTTTGTAACAGAAGATTAACCTTTTGTAAATAATACGGAGATATTTAAAACCGAATTTTCCCATAACAAACCGTTCTCAGGCTTCAAACGATAAAAGCGATATCATATTTCTCGTAAAAGCTCACCTAACTATCTGTTTCCACCATATCAGCGGGAATGAAAACGTCAAATATATAGTGTAAATAGTTTATAACTACTAAACTAACTCAAAAAGTTTTTTATACAATTATAATGAATACTTATAGTTTATTTTTTTATTATCATTACGATTCAGACAATTGTTTAATACTATGTTTAGCACATAATCGGGCTTAGTCAAGTTTGCACTATATATATTATAGATTATTCTTTGCTTATCAATGTTTGCGTAAAAGAAAAACCAGTGCCCTCGAAAGTAGACTTTGAAGGACAAAGCTTCACGCTATGTCATTTCTTTTATTAGTTTATTTACTTTGTAACAAAGTTACGGCCTCCTATTATCTCACAGCTAAGCATAAACTCTCCTCTGTCCATTTTCGGAGAGATGTTGGAGCTAGAACTCATCACCCTGCTCAAATGCAGCTTTCAATTGATCCGGAAGTTCTCTAGAGATATGCAGCTTTTCTGATGTTATTGTTAAGCGAAAAACATGTAATAAGTTGCAAATATCTATTAGACTCTTTAGTTTTAACAAAAAATCCATTGGTGCCTCTCCAGGGCTTGAGCCCATGGCTTACAATTTTAACATTTGTTTTTCATTTTATTAGTTTCGAAAAGCGCCTCTTACTGTTTTTTTCTCCCAACTTAAGAAATGTATTTAGAGTACTTTATTTTTAAATTATCAAATTTATTTTTTAAAAGTTTAGTGATGTCATAATTGAAATATACATATATATCTTTATATATATTACTACCTTTGCTAAAGTAAAACCACAACTGGCACTAAGCATAGAAAATATTTCAGTACAAATCGTTGAGTTATTCAGGTTTGAAAGTTCCAATTAAAAATTCTGTGGCATGTATAAAGAATTTAATCAAGCCGGTACCGAAATGCCTTTAACAAAGCTCAACGCAAGCATTCTATCCATCTTAATATTTAATCTCCGCTTTAGTGAAATTTAAGCAGCGTTTTCTCCCTATTACGGAAAGGTTCTCAGATAATCGCAGCTAAAAGACATCGATCGTCACGTTCGCTGTCTTTGTTCTTGTCAATAAAAATATGTGTTCAATAATAGAGTTTGTAATAAGGAATGTACTAAGTAAGGCAAACTACGCTATTGTGCATAATTTAGTTTCTTAGAAATTTTTTAAATTTTTATTTTCTAAAAATTCTAGAAATTTTCTAGAAATTCTCTAGAAATTCTTGTTTGAAACCTATGAATCTGTGGTTGTTCAAAGAGTCAGAATTCAGGGGTTCAAATATTCTATTCAATGAAAAGGAGGAAAAGCGTGCCCACAAGCTTGTCTTGATCTACGATCGCTTCTCGAACGAAGAACCTCTATGTAGCTCGATAGAGAGTTGTTCACATGAGATTAGCTTTTGTAAAATCCACGTAACATTGTCTTTTCTTAAGATATCGTTTAATTTGTGGAGTTCAATCCTTAACAATTTCCTCTTTAGGATCATATTTTTGTGTAAATGAGAATAATATAGAAGAATTTTCATTCAAATGGAAAAACAAATTTTCAAATCGGTTCGAGACGTTTGGGCGGCAATCTGACTTTTTTTATCAGTATCATACTTTCTAAATGCAAATGCTTAGTTTGTATCGAAAATACCGAAATTTCCATATGTATTCCTATAATATTTAAATTATTCCGTCAATACCTTATTGCTCCAATCATCTGTAAGTATATGCTTTCAAAAACAAAATGATTTTTTTTAATGATTCATAAATTATGAAGAAATTGGATGCAAACATAAAAAACTTACATAAATTCGGAAAGTTCCTCGTCGACAAATTAACATTTTATTGAACAAATTATTCATATAAGTGTGCACACTTAATATTATAATTTATAATGTGATTGTTGCATCGCTACAACTTTACCTAAGAAAATTCGTATTTTTCTTAGATATACATATATACAAGATAAAACTGAACCCAAAAGAATGAACTATTCTTAAATTCTTCATTGCGTTTATCAACGAGGATTAACTGATTTATTTTCTTTTTGCTCAAACCTTGCAAAAAACCTTCATGGTTTTAGTTTTTAAAGTTGGATGATACATAAAAAGCTGAACTACTTTCGCAGTTTGAGCCACGGACGCTAGCTGAAATTTTACCTTACTCAGGGGTTCTACCGGTAATAAAAGTAATAGATGTGTTGACTCTCGCATATTTTCCACGCTTCGCAGCTTTTAGCAAACAGCGCACGATCACAGCACGTTTTTCTTTTTATTGTTAGCTTTATACTTTGCACAATAAAAAATATAGGATATATTATAAAAAACTATGTATTGCAATCTATACTAATAGTTACAATCATCGTTGCCAAAAGATATACTTATATTTGTTTAAGTACATATCGCTCAATCAAATCAAAACGACTCTAATTCAAATAAGCTTTTTCAAGTATTTTGAATCGTCGAGGATCAATATGATTAATGAAGCTACAACTGGTTCGGAATATTGCTCTTACCAGCAAAAAACTCGGCGGTCAATCTTTTAAACATTTTCAAATTTACGTTATTAAGCCCCAGTTTCTCATGGGCTGCAATAGAGGCATGACTAAAAAATCGTGTTTTGACCTTCAATATTAAAGTTTTCATTGCTAAGGCAAATGCATAAAAAATGCTTTGATTTGCTTAAACGAAAGGTTTGATATTGAATTATGAGTTCTGCAGATATTGCTGCTGAAAAGAATGTGTGGTGGTTAACATTATATTACCTATATATTATTATTTCTTCACCTATTAGTCCTAAACACGTGTTTAATTACTACCCATGTGGGACGTATACTAAGTAAATGTTCATTTAATGGCAAAGATCGTAAATAAAAGATAAGCTGTACGCTTTGGTTGCGGAATTGTAGCAATTTATGTAAGAATAAAGAAATAAACTAAAAACATAAATTTGTTGGCCAAGATGTATTATCAAGATATTGCATTTCGAATTTATGACAAGGCAGATTATGTTATTATATTACATTTTTATATAATTAGTGAGTTTACAGTTTATAAAAGACATATGATAAACTACATTCAGAACAATCTAAATTTGAACCAAATTTTTTAAGGTTGAAAAAAAAATTGCCTTCCAGTAAACGTATCACTCCATTCTTAAAAAACATGGCAACTTAGTGAGTGCTTAAAATGATGTAACAAAGAAGACAGACGTTGACAAAGTTGCAGGTAGCAGAACGACCTAAACGGAATCGGAAGCGGATGAAAATTGAATATTCTTTAAGTATTTTGAAAAGCCTATTTCCAGCTGTGGCTGTTCACGAAAAATAAATATAATGCCTCCGTTTTACAAAGATTGTTAACTAGTGGTTTCGCGAATTAGTTCGCTTCAACTTTAGTGTTCAAAAACTCTCAATGATCAATTTTCTTTTCTGTTCCCGTGGGAAAAACAGGATTCTTTGTTCTGTGTGTTATAGTTATATAAGGTTCAATTGTACCAAATTTCATAAACATTCCTCCAGCTGAAAAAGCGAAAATGCCTAACAGTCAATCAAACAAACTTTCACAATATTAGTATGAATGTTTTTAATATCTGATGAACACAAGAACGAAAGTTTGATACCATTTCATTTTATGTTCTTAGTGCTATCCACCACTTTTATGAGTTAAAGTCGCTGATGTAAAGCATAAAATAAAAATAAAAAACTTTACGAGTACAGTTCAAATTATCTGGAAGCGCAGTAAAACCTAATGGTCGAGGGCAATACCAAACTCAACGTAATTAAGTCGTTACAGTATGTGCGGTCACGTTATACGCTTGATTGTATCTATTTTGAACGAAATATACCGAACCCTAAAGAGTATACGATTTTCGAAACAAGTTAAGTCACACAATCGGTCAAACATTCAATCTAGACATATCAAATGATAAAATGGACATGAAAACGGGATTCAAAAATCCTTATTCTAGTTATCAGCCCATATTGTCATACCGCTTAGCTAAAGATAATCATTGATACATACTGATAGAATATCGATGGAGCTTTAAAAGCAAATATAAATTTAATAACAAACGGTTAACGTTAGAAGAAATCGATATTGAGTTATATAGTTGTTAAGTGTTATATAATATTAATATTATGGATATCGCATGCTTTGGAACTACCGCAGTAACCGAAATACCTAATTAGAAAGAATGTGCTTTTTTAAAAGTTAGTAAAGTAAAGTAACATCATTAACTAATTTACACAAACCTTGAAAAGTTATATATACAACTAAAACTTTTACGTGAATTATTCTGTCTTTTGGTACAAATTGCATAAAAATAAGTTTAGTAGTTTTCATAATGAAAAGACAGACAGACACGCGGCGTGGGACTTTGTTTTATAATATGCTTTGATATACTTTATTTTTCACTATCATATTGAAGAACTTTCATGTAATATGTGGTTTATAATGGTGGGCGCTTTTTATAGAAATGACAGAGAAAGATTCTCATAAAAATAATTAAGATTTTTGTATATGAAAAAAAGTTACCAACAATTAATTAAGACTGGCCCGTTGGCGCAGTGGCCTGCCTTCACCTCCGCGGTTCGCGGTTCGATTCCCGCCGAGGGCCAACATTTTCTACAAACAATTTGTCGGTTGTTCAAGTCTTGGTGTATATTTGTATTTAAGTATGTATTTAAAATTATATATATAGTATATTTACTAGTTGTCCGTCACTCATAACACAAGTATTAGGTTATTTACTTTGGGGATGGACGACCGTGTCTGTAAGTGTCCCATATATTTATTTTATTCACGTTAATCAAAATTTGATGTACGCTTCGTTTATTAAACATTATGGTTATGGTTATGGTTATGGTGGTTATGGTGTTGTGGCTGACTTCAATTTAAATACAATCAAATTCAATCTTCATCTCCCTACATATAAAAATACGACATAATATTCCCATTTAACGCTCTAGAATCGGCTTATGCACTTTATACTCGAGCTCAGAAATGAAGTTCACGACATTAGAGAACCCGGCGGCGAGGAAATTCAATTTTCTTAAAATGGTTACCATATGCAATAAGGTCTGCACTTAAACTTTTTATTCGAACAATTTGAAGTTCTAAGTTTGTAATTTGCTTACAAATCTTTTCTCGTTCGATAATTAACATAAAAAAATTAACTTTTATATTATGTATTTAAAATGTATAGAACAGTTTTAAACTTATGTGGGATATATTGTACATTGAAGTAAGCTTTTTTGACTTACATTTGTGATATTTAGCGTTAAAAGCGATTTATTAAATTGTGACTCAATTTATCACTTTACTTTATTTTCTTTCATATTTTTTTCAGAATTTTATCATCGATCATTTTTTTGGTTTAATCGATTGCTATTGGTTTAAATTTTCGTATCGTGTTAAAACACAATATAAGCTATTGCTTGAATTCCAGAAAAATTGCATGTCAGTTTTTTTAAAATTTTACTTATAACTGTCGAAATTAATTTCGGAATATGTTAAAAATATTGCATATCCATAATAATATAAAAAATGCGAAAGTCTTTTAGTCTATCTGTTAGTTTTTCACGGCTGATTTGCTTGACTAATATTTATGAAATATGGTAGATACATTAAATACATATTTATTTCATTAGTTAGGTTACTGGGACGCTTAGTTGGTGGGCACAAAGTCACCGGTAACATTTGTGTTAATAATTGCGAAAATCTGTAAAATTACAAGCCTCTTTATGTAAATAAATAAATATCAGATTTGAATAGACAATGTTAACATTAGACCAGCATGTATTTATTATATAATGATTGATAGATTAGGGACCATTCGCTGAATAAATACAGTCTAAATTATTTTCTGGAACTCGTTGTGTTTAAGTGGGCGTATAAAAAACGAATCTTGCAACTTATGTCACAGAAGATGAGGGCGCGCAGTTACGTCGTTAAATGTGACGTTACGGAGTATCAAGGGTGTCTTTAGTGGTGTTATGTAGGACATTGCACTAATGTAGGGTTGCCACTTTGCAAAGTGGATTAAAATAATAAATCTTTTGTGAATTTAATTTGCAGGACACAACAAGCCGTACCCGTGACTTCTCGCTCAATAATTAATACATTAGCTATCTGACGCGGGTTCTATTCCCGCTGAGGGCCAACATTTGCTTTGTTGGTTCTTCGAGCCTGGGTGTATATTTGTATTTAAGAATGTATTTAAAATTATATATGTAGTATATATACCAGTTGTCCGTCACCCATAACACAAGTATTATTTACTTTGGGGACGGACGACCGTGTGGCTAAGTGTCCCATATATTTATTTATTTATTTATTTATATAAATCATAAATTATATTTAATTTTTTTTTATTGAAAATGTTAGTAAGACAATCAGTTAGCACACTCCAGGCAAAAGAGTAGAATCCGAGATAATAATATTACCGTATATAGCGAAACATTCACTCAAAAAAGCAGCAAAAACCGTGGAATTTCCGTAGGGTGATAATAAATACCTGTCATAATATGGAAATAGGGTTGGCCTACCAATAGTAGCCAAAATATAATAAATTTAGTGAATCGTTAATCAAATAGTTGTTGTAGAATAATTAGTAGATAAATGATTGTCAGCGAAATACCTGCTCTATTGACTTAAGTTATTATTTCCCTCCTTTTTTTATCGTCAGGAAAACTCATTATGGGTCGTCGCCGCCGGAATAGGAACACCGGCTGTTATATTAGACAGAATGTATACATACATTGCTTATATACTTTTCTTATTATACTGTTAACGTTGATATTCTATAGCTATATATCCTGTCTGTCGATGTGTATCTGTCTGTAGATGTAGTAGTTATATTGTCAAGTCTATGTTGAGCGCTTCTTAAGAGTCTCTCGAGTCAAACTTTTCGCGTGGCTGTATTTGTATTTCAGGGTTGTGACTATATAATTTTATTCTTATAATGTCAATTATTTTTTATATTATAGCATTAGGCGTTACTTCAGGACATTTATAAAGTAAAAAACAACTATAAAATTATTGTATTTTTAATCTAAGGTATGATTACCGTAAATAGAATAATTCTTTATTATTTCTGTTTTTTAAGAATTCTTTTTTTCAGATTCCTTATGGATAATACTTTATCTTACCTTTATTGACTCTAACTTTTTTAAGGATTGTAAATTTAAATAAATATTGGAAATTGAAATTATATGGTATGATAATTTGGTATAAATTATAATTTTTTAACAATTAAGTTGACGCGAAAGAAGTTGCAGGAACGCCCTATTAAAAATATATATTTCACGTGTCCAAAGTTATAATTAAGCTGGACGTACCTTAATAGTCGGATAGGATATGAAAATATATTGGATTCGTATATAAACATTTTATTTTCATGATTATTTTTATACGACAGATATGTTTTTGACAATTACAGTGCAGTGCAGTCATCTGTTTTGTACCTTTAATTTATTTAACAACTAGCTGTGCCAGCGGCTTGGCCCGCGTCGAAATCTTTGTGCTATTTTTTTTCTAGAATTCAAGTTTTAAATATAAAAGTAGTTATTGTGAGTTAACCATAAGAAATATAGACATGCTATCACGGACTTTTTTATAGAAGTTTTATAAATCTACAATTCTCTAGTACATTACTTTAGCGTATCACTGCTGGTTTACGCAATGCACGCGACTAAAGCTCCCAGCAAGCAAGTTTTTTAACAACTGTATGATCTCTTCAACACAATATCCATAATACCGATATGTACTACTTACTTAAACCATCGCAAGTTTTGCACAATCTTTTGGTGAATACTGTATAAAGATCCGTTCAGTAGATTTTGAGAAAATCGATTACATACAGACAGCTTTTTGGGACTTTGTTTTATAACAAAGACAAGACTTTTGTTTTTTTGTTGACTGGCCCGTTGGCGCTGTGGGTAGTGACCCTGCCTTCAGCTGCGCGGGTCGCGTGTTCGATTCCCGCCGAGGGCCAACATTTTCTATAAAACAAATTGTTGGTTCTTCGAGCCTGGCTGTGTATTTCTATTTAAGTATGTATTTGAACTTATATATGTAGTATATCTACCAGTTGTCCGTCACCCATAACACAAGTATTAGGTTACTTACTTTGGGGACGGACGACCGTGTGTAAATGTCCCATATATTTATTTATTTATTTATATAGGTATAGATTTACCTATATATATATATAGATATAGATATAGGTATAGATTTTTACTTTTTGCATATTGTTATTGAAGAAATGTACGAATGCGGCCACATTTGGAATTACCTGGATATTCGAAGATTACACTCGGTAAGTGGCATTGCAAAGCTGATGATGCAGTTTTAAAACCTATCGCTACGGGATTGAGTTTAAATTGTCTAGTCACTGTGCACTGAAACGATTTGTATTCGTGAATGCTCAGGAAGCGGTTTAGGACCGATTGTGGGTCGCGCGTCAGGGGACGCATCGACTTATACTTGCGTAGCATACTTATGTATTATTAAATATGTTATCTTGCACCACCTGTCTTCTCTCCTTGAGTTGAGTCTAGAGTCTAGCCCAAAAGCTGCTTTGAAGACATGTTTAGTTAGTGATAAGACCTAATAGTATGACCCAGTTTATTTTGTGATTTTTTTTGTACTATTGTCAATTCCGTGGTGAAATAATAGGGACTGTTGTATCTGTCTATCTATCTAAGTGTATACATGTCTATTCTCTATTATACTCTATTTTCTTATTTAATAAGAAAATAATGAGATTCCCTGAATACTATTGTATTCAAATTAAAACTGACATATCATATAAACTCATAGTGTGTCTATTACATAAAGCATTTTTATGTCATAAGTTTCGAAAATGTCATTCCCATACCAACATTTTGCTAATATTTCAGTGCCTCCTGCCCTTATCCCACTTTAAGTGGGGTTGGCACAACATGTTACAATCATGTTATCACATGATTTGGCTGCGTATTTTACGACCGGCTGCCTGCCTGACGTCAACTTACGTCAGTCGTATTTTACGACCCCTTGGTGAGCAAGAGGGTGGTCTATTCTTCTCAGCTGCATACCACAGGGCGGAAAACAGTGAAATGTCATAAGATTGTATAGATATCCGTAAAGCATATATTTCTCAAAGCATCAGTATCACCATTTTATTATTAACCAAAATTAGTTTATATATAATTTTGTATATAACACTCACGCAAATACTCCATATTTATCGCAGCTAGAGGAAAAAGTGAAGTCAAAGTCAGGTCAAGATCAACAAGCAGTGCAAAATGTATATTATTATATAGGAGCTAGCAAAATTAACATTAAAATTGTGAATGCTTTACGTGTTTAGTTGAAAGTATATATGCACGGGTGTCCACGCAAAAATGCTTGTTAAAATAGTTATTCTTTTGAGCTTTGATTGAACAACAATATTTTTTTATGTGCGCTAAGTGTTTGAGAGAATTTCTTTAAGACAAAATTTCGAAGATATCGTCGAAATCGACCTAGTAGTTTTTTCGTAATGCGCGTATCACAGCAGAAGTCTTTTATTTTATTTATATGGAATTACGTTACCTACATATATCATAGTTAGTATATATGTCCTCAAGTCACGGATCGCATCTTATTGGATTAAGTTTACACGCCAGTGGTCTGTTACTTGATTTCTCTCGTGTGCCTAAATAAAATAAAGTCTAATAGAGCTGATATAAAACACTTCGTAAATAACTAAAGTTTGACTTTAGCTTAATTGCTAGTACATTGACAGCATAGAAATCTTTTGTATCTTTCGATTTTAGCGCCACACTTGGTACCTACTTATTCGACTTCTTTTTTTCTTAATTATATATATTTTTCGCTTAAAACAGGTTTCTCGATTAATTACTGCCAAAAATGCATATTCTAAGAATATTTGTTACAAAAAGCAGTTTGTTATTATTCTACTGCTAGTCTCTTCTGTTTTTTGGATAAACTGGTTGTAGCTTAGAATTAACACGTGCCTCTTATTTCTATAAAACTTTTCTTTCAATTATATTTATATTTCACGCCCTTTAACATTATACACTTATAAGGTAAAAATATCGCGAGCAAACCTCTAATTTCTAAAGAATTCCTGGAATATATGTAAAACTTGTTAAGGATGGCGGAGACCTTTAGCCAGCGATTGGATGGTATTTACTTTCACTTCTAGGTTTCAGGAAACGATAATAATCAACATAGGGTTTTTTGCACACCATCCGCGTGTGGATAATATCAGTGTGGTGTGGTGAAATTTGTGGATTGTGCGGTTGAAGTGAGGGTAGTTGGTGCAAATAATGACTGTAGAACTCGGGAACGAAGATGCCACGGCGCTCTAGTCAGTTTGTAACAACGGCGAATGCAAGTCTACGGAAACGTCGAACCTTACACAAAGGTAACTCGATGTAGTCGTGATGTGACGCGTTATTAATATGTAAAAATACGGGTATTTTTACATATTTCTAATAAATATAAGTGAAAATATACATATTAGCAGCTTGTAGGACCGGGGCGTGTAGCATCTATAGCAGGGGGCACACACATGAGCGCCTCCCTCGTGAATTTTACGGTGAGATTAATTCCGAACAAGTCGGTATACATTAAAATTAAATATTAAAGGGGAGTTGAGATCGGTCTTGCCGGCGTGAAAATTCGAGTCAATAATTTAAAGTAACTTATAAACAAATTATGAACAGCTCATTTATTGAAGAATACGGCTTGAGCTATGCAAATTAAGATAATCTATACTTATCTATATCTATACTTATTATAAAACAAAGTCCCAAAAAGCTTTCTTTCTATATGTAATTGATTTTCTCAAAATCTACTGAACGAATTTTTGTACGGTTTTCATAAAAAGATAGTGCAATTCTTCCGGATGGTTTAAATGAATGGTACATATCGGTATTATGTAAATTGTGATGAAGAGATCATGCAGTTGTTAAAAAACTTGCTTGCTGAGAGCTTTAGTCGCGTGCGCTGCGTAAACCAGCAGAGATACGCTAAAGTAATGTAGTAGAGAATTATAGACATTTAAAAATACTAGAAAAAAATCCGCAATAGCATGTCTTTTAATCTCACGGTTAACTCACAATAACTACTTTTATGTTCAAAATTTCGAAAAGTCGGGAAAAGTTTTGTAAATCACTGATTTTCACGCGGGCAAAGCCGTTGTGTGCACAGCTAGTTATTTATAAAAGATAGGTTTTGCCAGTTTCGTAATAACTTTTTAAGTTTTAATTTTAATATCATGCTATTTTTAATAGCAAAAGGTAAAAGAAAAGTATCGTAACTATCTGCGATAAATAAAGTATATACAATAACGTTTATAAAAATTAGGTGTTTCCATATACTTTCTAAATTTAATATTTTTTTATTTTTATTCTAAAATCTTTCGTGCTAATTGAAGGAATATTTTCAATTAATCACAACTTATATTGAATATTTGTTTATCAATTAAATAACATGATTATTTCACCATTCCCATTTCAATTTCATCCATAAATTTGTTAACCTTGTCAACCTGATTAATACAATTATGTTAGCTTCTTAGATGCTTAAAGTAAATACAACCCAATCTGTAGCAGCTGTATTCGTAAATACGTAACACAAATACGTGGTGGTAAATTTGTGAGTTATTTACTTAGTTTCCTTCGCCTCGATACGATTCAATTCGAGGATATTTAATATATATAAAACTAGTCCAAGCCACTGATTTTGTTTGAAAAGGGATAAAAATAGATTGGTTTGAACATTACTGTAAGCCTATCATGAACTTTTAGAAAACGATTCAATTCAAAGTCAGTACCTAAACTCAACTGCTTTCTTTTCGTACCATGAAGTGTGGAAAAGGAAAACTTTATATGAACTATACATAACTCTGTCTCTCTTACTCAAATGTTTCTAGGACGCATTCCGAACGGTCATTCGGTAACGTTTAAAGTGTGCGTCTTTAAGACGTGATGGTATGAAAAAGAAAACAATTTTGTTTACGTCTTCAATTGAGTCGCAATTAGAGTTCATGGTAGACCTGCTGATTTCGTTTATAAATATGTCGTATGAAGATACGGTAAATGGGTATAATTAATTGATAGCGAGTTTAGATGACCTGGTGCAAGTAATAGTAAGGGCGGTATATTTTATATTGATTGATTGATGCTATATGACAATCATTTATGAGCTTTATCGATAGGTATCCAGATAAACGAAATTAATTTTGGAGTTTTCTATGTACTTCTTTTATTTATCTTGTATTTGTGCATTTTTAAGTTTTTCTTAAGTTATAACTTTAAATTTAGCAAATAACTCCTTAATAATTTATGTATTAAAATATATGTATTTTTTTCGTTTCTTAATTTCTTTATTATTTATATCAGCGCGGTAGATAATCTGGTGCCAAATTTTATCACTATCGATCTAGCGATTAGTTGGACAGCGTAACAGACAGACGGAATTTTGCATTTACGTATCAGGAGTATTTAATAAATAATAATAATAAATATATGGGACACTTACACACACAGTCGTCCATCCCCAAAGTGTTGTAGTATGTGTTATAGGTGACGGACAACTGGTAAATATACTACATTATATAATTTTAAATACATACTTTAATACAAATACATACCTAGGCTCGAAGAACCAACAAATCAAAAGCATACGTATATCAAGAAGAAAAACTATGACTGTCCAGTGGTGAGACTGTGCGACTCTTTCGAGGGGATCACGTGTTCAAACCTATAGCAGACATCAGTGAATTTTTCCCTTTAAAACTTATAATAATAATGATAATAATGTTTTTATTTATAAGCAACTAAGGCTCATTATGTTAGTAACAGACTTATAACTATGTTCGTAACAAATATACACAAAATAAACACAACGAAACACAAACAAAAACACAATCCCGAATAATCTACTGTCGCACTAATATCTTCATGAATCGTGCATATATGTATGGGCGACTCCATTTTACACACTAACATATTCAGGAACTCGAGCGAAGTCCTGCTAGCAAGGAACCGGTCTTTTTCCTTAAGATGGTGTGAAAATCATATGATCGCGCTTCAGCAAACATACTAGAAGCTGAGTAAAACCTTATATGTCTAATCTGCAGTTTATAACACGCTTTTCGGTGAAGGAAAAACATTGAGAAGAAACCTGTTTATATAGAGAATTCTAGGGATATGTGTGACCTATTAATCCGCATTGGAGCAGCGTGGTAGGTCTTAGCTCCAACCTTTTCTCCTAAACAGAAGGTAGGAGGCCTGTGCCCAGCAATCGGATAGTACCAGGCCGTTACTTTACTTTACTATTTTATATAAAAAAGCATCGATATGTTTTGGTATTGAAATGTCTTTTAGGGAAAACTCAAAACTCTCTTAAAAAGTCCGCTATGGTATGGTCCGCAAATTTTTTATGATTTTGTTAGAATTTTTCAGTGCTAATTCATATCTTTGTTAACCAACAGTAGTGTCATGACATGACGAGGCTGTTACTTTATTTTATTTGTATAGCAAAAGAAAACACCGAATGTTACTAGCCAAATAAAAATGGTAAAGTTACTTCAAAGTTTTATGATAGCTTTTACTCTAACTACAATGGACGACAGCTTAAGCCTCACCTAGTGAGGTAATAAATTAGTGAGCTGGAGTAATAAGTTCAGAGGCCGTGAGTTTATCGTGTAGGTGATCGTATTAAGGGGAAATTGCTCATGGTTGGCATTTCAGGGTGGGGTCATCCTAATCGCATTACAACGGTCACCGGTTATTACCTTGGAAATATTTGAATATTTCACGGGGAATAGAGAGTGGTATATAAAAACAAGTATAGCTGTTTTTTAAAATGGTAATGGCATCCTTTTTTAGATTAAGATTCACACAAGTTTTATTTTAAGGAATAATAAAGCTCAAAACAATTGTTGCATAAAAGAGAATCATACGGGCTATCTATAATATAAAACAGTATAAGTGCCTTCGCAAAAAGCTAAAAAAAATAGTTGTATTTAGCTACAAATTCTTCTTCTTCTTCCTTCCCTTTTCCCATTATTTGGGGGGGGGGTCTCTCGGTATTTAATTTCAAATTCAAAATCAAAATATTCCTTTTTAAAGTAAACAAGTACTTTTGAATCGTCAACATCTACTGCTGGTTCGGAAAGCTGTTCCTACCGAGAAGAACCAGCAAGAAACTCAGCAGTTGCTCTTTTCACCAGCGTATACGTATAATATAAAGTAATATTTTTTTCGTGTTGAAAAATATTCATGTGTACTAAACAATTTGATGTACATCATAGATATATGACAGGTCAAAATGAGCTTGTGATTCTTGTGCTTTGCGACTCATTAGAATTAGCAAATTATTCGTAGGTCTACGTATTCGCTTTTATTATCACATTCCACCATACCATATTAGACTTGCCTACAGAAAGGTGTGTATGCGTAAAGCATATTACATAGTGCAGGATAATATAAATAATAATGCTTGGATTTGAAAATCTTTTTAATTTCATAGAGCACAGCAGTTTAATTATGTCAATGGAAAATGTTATAAAGATGGACCGCCAAGTTTCTTGTTGGTTATTCTCGTTAAGAGCAAAATTCCGAAGCAGTGGTAGCTTCATTAAATCTAATTGGTCCTTGACGATTCAAAAGTGCTTGCAAAAGCTTTCATCAAAAGATTATTTTGATTTGTTTTGAATTGCATAGTTGTTTAAGTAGTAACATAATTGGAGTAAAATGTTGTTTTTTTTTATCACGTGTATTTCTTGTCTGCCTTATAAAAGAGCCAAGATAGATAATAAATCGAACATCTTTTATATTAATATTTTTGTCTTGAACATATCTTTTTAAGTTGAGCTAATTTGTTCAATATTAAACAGGGTAATCACGTTAGTAGAAATGGTATAGTTCGGAATACGATATAATTCCTAGATACTGTATGTGATTAATGGTTATGATCATATTATTGAGATGAATTGAGTTCGTAAAGATATTTTAATTGTTTGGGTAAATTGATTCAACAAAAGCATTGTACGTGACTCTTTGCAAAACCGAGGCATTAGCAAGGGAAAGCATAAGTACAAAAAATCGTACGTCATAATCCCAGAATATGTATTTGTTTTGTGTTGCGGTAAATTATGTCAAAGGCAGAATTCAGTGTCTGTAGAGATAAACGAGCATCTTATGTTTGCATCTCCGGTATTGCTATGGCATTTTGATCAACCCAATTCAGACGTGGATTATGCGTCTGATCTATATAATCTATATACACTAGATCTGCTCTAAAAAATGACGATTTATATAATAAACAAAATAGGAACCGACATTAGCTTGCGGCTCCTGCTTTGCGTCTTACAATAGGTAAGTTAGGTAGGTAGGTAAGTACATTAGGGTATATTCAAATTCAAAATATTATTTATTCAAGTAAACTTGTAAACAAGTGCTTTTGAATCGTCAACATCTACTGCTGGTTTGGAAAGCTGTTCCTACCGAGAAGAACCAGCAAGAAACTCGGCGGTTGCTCTTTTCAAACAATATATATATAAGAATTATATTTTGAAAAAAGCAACAGCTGAGTTTCTTGCTCGCGCCTTTGTAGGAGCGGGTTTTCGAGCTAGCAGTCAAGCTAACTTGCCAAGGCTCGTTCTACGATTGACGTGATATTGTGCCATAGACTATCTGTTCCTATCCCGCTGCTGGACATAGACCTCTCCTAAGTTTTTGGAAAAAAAGGTTGGACCAAGCTGGTCCAATGCGGATTGGTTACACATACACCCTGAATTCTCTAGATATATGCAGGTTTTCTTTCTCCGTGTGTGTGTGTGTGTGTGTGTGTGTTATATTGTATTATATATATAAATTAAATAAATAAGTTTTAATAGAAGAAGTAATTTAGTGTCTGCCAGTAATTTGAACTCGTGACTCCCGTGAAAGAATCGCACGGTCTCAAATCTCGGCTATCATAGCTATCCGCTCATATATCAGACAGTATCCTTTAAATACTATATTGGTTATTTGGGCTTTCTATGCACAGAACCCAAATAAATAAGAAATAAACGTACTGGAAATCCTTGACTCATCCGAAAACATACCGGAATCCTCTTTGGTGAATTTATTGGCCTGAACTATTTATCACAACGCGGGCTTCTAACTACTCTACGCGAAAATGTTTCATTGCTAGCCAAACGATTCCTTTGCAAGAACTTACGCTCAATAAAAGGAATTTATAAATGCACTGGTAATTGTTTTTACGTACTTGTATTAACTATATTACAGTTACATTTATTCAGTCAAACATAATAATCAAAGGATCTCAAAAGATTTTGCAAAACACGTCGGAATTAAATTTTTATTAAAGAGAACCAGTAAACTATATTAAGTTTAATTAATCAATTAAAGTTTATTTTTAGAGGTATATACATGAAATCATCAAGCTATAAATAATTATTAATATATATAAATTTCGTAGACTATAATCCATGCAGCATAGTAATTTATGAGAAAAGGATCGATCTGAGATTTTCGTCTTGTTATATATGCGTCAATCAGGCATCTTTCAGTAACCCATTTTAGTAATTCATGTTCAAAGTAAGATCATATTAGCGTGAAATTAATTTTACAGTTCTAAGTTACATTTAGTATCATCAACTTAATATCAAATTAATATTTATAGTATGATAAATTTTAAGTATATATATTTTAAAGTGTAAGGGAGAGGCCCCATTAGTGAGTTGCGTCGCGTCGTCGCAACGGAACAACATTGTACGCCACACCTGCGTTGCGTTGACGCAACTCAAAAGGGTAAACACAGCGTCTTAATCTATCACCCTCTTACCCATTTCGTGTTTTGTCCGTCGATCCATTGAAACGTGTCGCGCTGAAACGATGTAATGAGCCATTTTATAAAAAATATACAGAAAACGACGCAGCGATGACTTAACGCCGCGCAACGCACTAATTGGTCCTCAAACTTATAGAACAAATAAATGATGTCGTTTTATAGTAATTTATCATCATTCTCTTGCCCCACTCTAAGTGAGAACGGCACAACATGTTTTAAACATGTTGTAACATGATTTGGCTAAGTGTTTTACGACCGGCCGCCTGCCTGCCGTCAACTTATCTTAGTCGCCTTTTACGACACCTCGGTAAGTAATGGGGTTGGTCTATTCTACTCAGCCGAATACCACACGGCGGGTCGTTTTATAGTAATTCATTACATATTTTTCCGAGTGATACGAAACATTTGTATGTAAAATTGTATTTTTCATAAAGAAAGAAAGAAAACTAAAAATAGACACGGACGATAAGTAGAACGAAGCTTAAATCCCCTCATTTCGCACGTCTTAAGAAACCTTACAGTTTCAAGAACTTAAGCCATTAAACTGCGCTTTCGCAGCTCAGAACGAACAATTAAATGTTTTGTGTATAAAAAGTAGTACATTCTTTAAAGATATTAAAAGATATCTTGCGTTACAAACGCTATAGATTTAAAAAAAAAATTATCTGAAGATTAAAGTTAAATTAAAGTATTCACATGTTTTTTATAGATTTTTTTCTTTCTACTTTTTAACAAAATTTAATATAATTCTATATATTTGTTATGTGACAAAATTGATAATTTTATTCTTGAACTAAATATTTAAAATGAAAATTCAAAAAAGACTGATAATTTCAACGTTAAAAGTACAATTAAATGTTTAGTCGACATTAGTATCCAGCAAAGTTGGTAAAGCTCATTGGAAAGTTTTAGTGAAAATGGCTAACCGAAACTAAAGCTATAGTTGCTGATGCATTGCTCTAACTTCTACATTTTCCTCTCTACAAATCAGCAGTTTAGGTTGCACTTTACAACACAAATTATTTTGATATAATAACCAAATCTCCAAATCTCCATAACAAATATCTCCTACGGAGAGAAGGGGTATGGTTCAGTCAACGTTGATTCAATATTATTTGACAGGTTACGCATACGTATATATAAGTATATCCCAGCTATTTCACTAAAACAATATTGTATATAAAAATAATATAAAAGTAGTATATTTGAAGTTCATTGAATAAATGATAAAAAAATTGATTTGCCATCGGAAACAGGATAAACACCTAAACATATCTACTATCATACATAAATGACGTTATTTTAACAAATAAGTTGAAGGGAATCAAGTCGCAGGTACAACCTGATTGGGTGTATCCACTTTATTACGTAGGGCAAAAAGCAGTTTTCTTGTACACAAAATTTTATACCAATATGCTAAATTGTAGGAACTTTGAAGCGATAAAAACACAGAGTACACTCACACACACAACCTTTCTCCTGCTCAACCTCAAATCTTTGTAATATAAGTGGAATTCAAACGAGAGGCCCATATGGCAACATGCTATAAGTAATTGAGGCATATAAATATAAAGGTGATGATATTGTCTGGTTCCATATTATATTTTTCATATCAGAAAAAGCCTGCATTTTTCGACATAATAAATTAAACATCACGCCGTATTTGCGTACAACATCATACAGTTAGCTTCTAATTGGTTTAAAACATTCTACGTAAACGTTTCTATTTTTTGATCAGTGAAGAGACAAGGTAATAGGTTATTATCGTAACTACAACTTTGCGTGTATTCGCCATTTATGAAGCAAACCGCTATTTTTCATAATTTACATTTAACCAAATTCTAAAGCATGGTGAAAACCGAATGGAAATTCTTAGCGTTCTATCTTTCCAATTAAAAAAAATATTTAGTGTTTATTAATATTTATTTAGCAAATTTTTTAAAAAATTACTTAAAACTAAAGAGCGCAATATTAAATTTACAAATCAAGTAAATTATTAATATGTCCTTTTTTACATTTCAGGTAAGTACTTTACAATGCACGTAAGTAATGGAGAATAATTTACTGAAATTGGCTAAAAACAATAGAAAATAAAACAAAAATAGATGAGCAGAATTGTCTCTGACACATTTAAGTTTTAGCTACTATATATTTTTCTTCTATGAAATAAATAAATGAAATAGATGAAAAGCTGAATTCTTGCCATTTTTATTTTAATTTTCATTATATTATTTATTTTATAAATTTATTTTTAATTGCTTACTTAATTAGTATAACAGTATTTTTGACAGATTTCGTTATGTTTGTTAATAAAGTTAATAATTCTAGCTAAATTTAATCAATAATGTTCTAGCGAATTAACGGTGCAAGCGTAATAGATTGACAAATCATTATTTTTATTTTTAATATATGTATGGATTATTATAACTAATGTACCCTGGCGATATAAACACAAAAGGTGGACTGACTTATTTACAAATTGAAATTGAAATGAGTTAGCCAGAAACCAGTTAGTCCGGCGTAACTCAAGATTTGAAATAATTATAAAGATTGAACCTTGAGATTAAATTATAGACAAAATAAATATTACCTGCTACGAAACAAGCCCAGTAAAATAAAAATTACTTTGAAAGCAACCTTGACAACCTTGAATTATGAGATCAATTTTAATTATAAATATATTCGGTTGTACTTTATTAGCATTTTAATTGGAGCATTGTATTTTAACACACTTTTGAGAAAAGTACTTTCAAATAAATCTGTACCACCGAGCGTATTTCAGATATTTAATCATTTATTTTGTAACAAATATAGGACAGGCAATCAGTTTATATAAAATACTACAGGCTCACCACTTCCAGGTAAAAATTACACATTTAAAGTAAAATTATACTAAAAACAATTTAATCGATGATTTAATAAACTGTTTCTTGATTAAGTATTATGAGATGCTAGAGAAACCTATTTTCCAAATGTAGAAGTGTCGAGTCAAAGGCACTTGAAAAAGGCTGCTTGAATAAAACATTTCCAATTTGAATACCCTGATCGCTAGAGATCGCTTATTGAAGTCCTGACAACGACGATAAACTTAATAGCCCGTGACCGGTTTATGAATTTGAACTAAGTAATTTATTTTTATAATTTTTTTAATCTAAATACAACCGTAATGTTACTGACATAGTAAATATTATTAATGTTAAGATTTTTTTAGTTTTGTAATATGTTCCTAATTTTTTTATTTACAACAAAAATGTACAAGTTATGTCTTAATTCTAACTTAAATTACACGCTAGTACTATACAAATTATGCCCACGTGGAATGGGCCCAAGAATGCTGGAAGCGTTTCCGCGTTTATTCGCCAAACTGATTCTTTGTGCGAAAAAGGAGCCAGACATCTTGTCATCCGAAGAGGCAATCAACCGAGGTGTTAAAATGGGTAAATTTTTTTTTACTTGCCTCCATGGCCCTAGGGTCTCAACTGCAAACTGCACAAATATATAACTCTCGATGAGAGATGCACACTTTCGCCGCTTGCTCGATGTTAGGATTATTATATAAAGATATGAATAATAAAAGTCACGAATAAAAGTGCAAATTTTTTTTTATAACGGTATTAGAAATCAAGGCGTAACGTGTAGTAGTGTTAAGCTTTAGATTAAAGATACCTTAACGAATTTGTAATCGGGTAGGTTCGTTTTCCATCAAATAATGCAAGGGCAATGAGCCTTTTTAATTGTACGGGGGAGTAGAGGTTATATGAGCAAACTTTATTATTTTCTGGCCGGTCGGATGCTGTGTCAGCCATCTTATGGTTTTTGTGTAAGTTTTGAGCGTACAAGTCTCTATGCTAAAAACTTCTATTATAACATATACGATTGAAATTCATATATGACTCATTTTAATCCATCTTGGAAACTTAGTCTTGTGGAAAAGTTTACACCTAAACCTTCATATATGTGTTGTATAAATATAAGCCCAAATGTATACATATTAAAGACCTTATTTGCATACGTAAATATTCAACGAACAAGTTTGTACTAAGCAAAACGCAATTACGTTGTAACTTTGTTTAGAGTGGTAATTGCTTCCAGTTCGTAAATAAGTTATAAATTTTCATTTTGCGGGTGTTGTATCAATGATTTATGTCAATTTTTAGAAAATTTGAAAGCTATATCATGAGTTTATTCAAATGGTGTATGATACAATAAATAAATAATGCACAAATCGGCAAGATTCTGCTTATTCATTCATTGTCTCTGTCGCACAGACTGACGAACCCGCGTGAAACGTCACATACTAAATGAGTGACAGTGACAGCCCTCTACGAAACCGAACTGGCCGGCTCTTTCGTTCTAAACATCGATATGCATTATTTAATGCCGGTCACTATATATATATTTTTTGTTATATAGGTATTATTATTTATTACTCAAAGGCATAATTCTTAGTAACGAGATCAGCCATACTTCACAGTTATTATTTTACTATGATTATTATTGTTACATTATCATTCATATTTTTTAAACCTTACTTCTTATCGTCGTCCTCCTGCCCTTATCCCACTCTAAGTGGGGTCGTAAATACGTAGCATGTTGTCACATGATTTAGCTACGTATTTTATGACCGGCCGCCTACCTGACGTCAACTTACCTTAATCGTATTTTACGACCCCTCGGTAAGAAATGAGGGCGGTCTATTCTACTCAGCCGGATGCCACACGGCGGTTCTTATCTTTTCAAACAATTCTGATTATAAAAAGCAAAATAATTAAAAAAACATTTTAAAATATAAAAAATTGTTGTCCGCCGGTAGCGGAGCAATATACCGAGCTACCGGTGGTTAGGGCTCCAAGTGAGGAACTTCCTCATAATACGTGACGTTTCAAGCAATACTGCCTTCAGCATCCGACTCTTGATCCAACTATTAAGCTAACTATTATTATTGTTATATTATTGGGTATTTTTTACAAATGTAAAAAACAAGGATGATTTCAGTTAGACGCATTTCAAATTTGTATAAACACGGTTAAGCTAAGCTATAAAATTTGAGTGTTTGTACCTACAACTCGTAGGTACAAACACTATCATCAAATCAAAATCATCAAAATGAAATCCCAATAAAAAAGTTTGAAAAGTAGTTATAATATATTGCATGCTTTTTAAACTATTTAATTTTTATTTCGCCAAATTATTCATTTATCTTCATCTATCAACATTTCAGATTACCTATTCACTAAAGCTAAGCTAGTATTACAGCATAAATAAATATTTGGGACAGGACACTAATAAGTAAGTGTATGCTCTTAGTTTAAAATTTCTTTTAACCAGGTGGCGAAAATCCATCAAGTCCTAAGTGGCATTCCTTTTAAGGAGCTCTACCGACCCGTAGAATATATTTGTATAATATGTTAACATTTAAGAATATCTTTAGTTTACAATAAATACAAATTATATTTTTTCTGTGTACAGTAATAAAATACTGAAGGATGTACAGATTACGTATTACGTAAGATGCGACTTTTTAACTACCCGAAATGTCAATTATAGTTATACTTAGGCAGGCAGTCTATTACGCTTATTTATTTTCGTTTATTTTATTTATTTATTAAATGTCATGTGTCATAACTAATATTTCTAGTACTTTTGTTTAAAAGAAAGTGTTTATTTATGAATAATTCTTGTATTTTTATTGCATCATTTTGCTCTTAAAACTTGATTTTAAAAGAGCTTTAAGTTTTAGTGTAAAAAGTCCTTTAGCGACCAACCGCTTCGTATCGTACGTTTTTCAAATGACCAAAGGACTGGCTCGCTTCTTGCACAAGAGAGCTTAGCGATTTCACCGCAGAAATGTTAGCAGACATATTTCATGTTTTTTGTTCACGATCCATATATGTATTTCTGAACTGAACATAAGCTTAAGATTCAATTATGCAGATATTCAACTATACTTTGTACTGATAGTATTTTAATGCATTATAAAATTGGCAAAAGGGTTTAAGCTCCTAGGAAATCTAAAATTTAAGTGACTTTATATATTCCATCGTTAGTTTATTAAGTGTTATAAAGTAGGAAATTGAAAAAAAACAGAAATGTTTTTTTGATTATTTTTCATGACATACAAATATCTATTACACTTTTTAGTCTATTTGTTACAATCCCACTGCTGGGAATAGGCATAACTTCAACCCTTCTCTCCGTTTCTGGAGAGAAGGGTTGGAGCTAAGACCTACCACGCTGCTCCAATGCGGATTGGTAGGTTACACATATCCCCAGAATTCTCTAGAGATATGCAGGTTTCCTCACGATGTTTTCCTTCAACGAAAAGCGTGTGATAAATTGCAATTATCAATTAGACACATGAGTTTTAAGAGAAAAACTCATTGGTGCTTGCCCGGGTTTGAACTCGTGTTCCCCTCGAAAGAGTCGCACGGTCACACCGCTGAGCTATCACAGCTCAGCCTTTAGCCTATTATCTATCATTTATTAACAACATGCAAATCATACCTCCGTGGCATAGTCCCAAAAATACTGGTAGCCGTTTCCGTTTAAATAAATGTATAAGAATTGGGCATTCTAATACATATCGCTCTGGACACCTTTATCCTTATACGCATGAAGATTGGGGACTTATAATAGCGGTAGGTTAGTTTTGATTTAGTTAAATATTCGTATGTATCGCCCACTTGGTATGAAAGTGACCGAATTCAAAAAAAGGCTTGATTGAGCTAGATTCTTTGTAATCCTTATTTCAATACAATCTATGACGTAACGCTACGCTTTTCTTGCGCTTCCAAGTTACGGGTCTCTTGAACACTCATGGGTTTTTAGGCCATACGCTATGCTTTATTGCAATTTGCCATACACTTTTTTAATAAGGTCACTTTATATTAATCGTGCAATAAATATACTCGTATATAATATACAAGAAATGCTCTTTTATATGTATTATATAGATAGGGAAACATACAATTTACAAATATTAAACAATGTTTGAAAATGATCACTAAATAGCCCTTCTAACTGTGTAATAAAGATACTAGAACAATGGAACTGCGAACAGTTTTCCTGTTTGTGATTTATCATCTTAATAGATCTTGCAACTGTCATCCCCATACTACTTAGTGGTGTCCCGAAACAATGTCCATGATGTTGTGAACAAAAACGATTGATAAATGATACTTTGTTTCACGTTTACTTTGTTTCGTTTTTTAGTATTGATGTTGGCTTACAAAAAGTATACTCACATTTCTTTATGTCGACAATTTAAAATCAATAAGTCTAATACGTTACTTCTATATATATTATAAAATAATGTGCCCAAAAGGTGTGTGTTTGTATGTGATCGATTTTCTCAAATTCTACTAAACGGATTTTTCCGCGGTTTTTACTAAAATATAGTGAAATCTTGATGAAGGTTTTAGTCAATAATACATTACGTTTCTATAATTAAAATGTAAATTAAAATTGAAAAACTTTTTGACACACTGAATTCCACGCGGACGAAGCCAGAAATTAGGTACGTCATCGTGTTAATGTAATTCTAATTTATATTTTGTACTTTTTGAAAGCTTTTATTCAACTTGCCGTGTATGTGAAGGTGGAATCTTTCAATTAAATTTGACCCAAATCCCGGTGTAGTAAACAGTAGTAAAGGGTAGGGACATGAAGTTTTGTTATAACCTTTTTTAAGCTTTTTTAAGTTGACTTGATTAAAAGCTTTTATTCAATTTGCTATAATAATAATAATAATAATAATCTTTATTAAACAAAAAATGCATACAAAATAAAATTAATTGAAATATATATGAACTTATAACTAAAGTAGGTATTTACTGAACAGATTTACCAGTTTTAAAAGTGTTACATTTTTTGTGAAGCATTTTCCTAATTTTGAATTCCAGTGGAACCCACACTAGGAGACCTGTGTCGTGGGTTCCGTGTGACTGAGTTGAACAGTTTGCTTTCATCAGACATTTAAAATGATTACTTGTGATCAGACTTTTTGAGTGAAACTTGATATTATATGATAAAATAAATAAATGATAAAGCTAAAATAATAAAAAGAGATATAAATAAAATATACATAAATATAAATATGAAGCTAAATTAACAATAAAAGTTCTAGTTTGCTTTTAAATGACTGTTCTCAACAGTTTCTCAGTATCCTCATAAGATAATGTGTTGAGCCATGACGTTATTTTCTCTTTAGCTTTCGGCTTTGTTAAGAGTTTTAAGTCACAAAATTTTAAGACTTTATTATAAACAAAACTTAGAACGAAAGGTGGGAAGCGTCTCGCAAATGCTGTAGAGATTGATGGTAACTGCGCTTTGTATACCCTTTTCTGCATAGTTTCTTTGCGGTCAGGAGCAACAAGCTATGTATGTATGTTAAGCTTAATTCTTGCAAGTTAAATTTGACCTTCTTCCCGGGGTCCGATTGAGCTGAAATTTTACATACTAGCCCAGTCTCGATGCATGTTTACGGGCATGACTCGATGCTGCTGCCAGGATTAGCTCCAGACGAGGGAATGGTAACAGTAAGGACATTAAATTTCGTTAAAAGCTTTTTTAAAGCCTTTTTCATTTGACTTTGTTTTAAAGTTCTAATTCTTCATACTTAACATATATCGGCATTGGTGATGTATGTGGTATGTACATACAATAGGCTCAATTTAACTAACGAGTACTCTGCAGTTAATAGCGATGTTACCCGCATCGTTAAGTGTTTCGATCTATCTCCTTGAGTGTTGCTCCTCCGTATAGAACATTGGCGAGACGTTTGCGGGTTGTAGGGAATTTAATTTAAGAAATTTATGTTTGCGACCCGTAAAAATAATTAGTACTGGAAAATTTGAAGTCTTCCCTTGTTTTGATAGATACTACAAAAGGAATAACGAAATTATTTTGCTATAATCCACGATAAATAAGTAAATAGCAAAGCTTTGCGATTATGTCGGGGCATATATCTCCTGATGACGCTTCGGTTACTGGGCGAACAGATTGTTGAGTTTGTTTTAGTGAACGTGTGTAGTGCTTGTGTATTGTAGTGGCGGTGGGGGACGTTTGTGCATGTGTTCTCACGAATTCTGCGTGTAACAGGTTTGAAAACAGATAGTCTACTCTACATTAAATATATATATTTTCTATTTATTTAATCTCAGATTATAGCAAAATAATGTCATTATTAGTTTTATATTACGGATCGTAAGTAACGCATACATCTACAAATGATTCGATAGATACTATTTGAATGAAGACCTATTCAAAGATTCAATTTTATGTTTCAATAAATATCATTTTTTTTACATGTGATTAAATAATCATTGCTCATTGCATCGCATCGCTAGAAAATATCTTTAGCATTTTGTGATGGGTTATATTACATGAGCAAAAGAGACAAGGTGGTTGCTACAAAGATTTTACCACTGCAATAGCATACGACAAGGATGTAGATTAATTACACCATAACAGATATCTAACACACACTACACCATTAAGCATACTGTCATTGTGGTGTCCGCATCACATAATTTTATGTCGTCAATTTGTTTAATAAGTTAAGGCCCTCCAACCACGTCCAACAATCCATCTAAGATTTATTAATTAGAAAAAATGTAACGTACAGTTAGAAATATTCAAAGGCATACGCCAAATAAAATACAGTCAGGAACAAAATCCCGGCCAATCCGATTATCTTTGGAAAATGAAACGTTCAGGAATGTATTTCCCAACGTGTATTATTTACGAACAGTCGGCTGAGTGCAATTTAGTATTTTTTGAGAAATTATTAGATTAGCCCAGAACTTTCGGATTTTATTTTATGTCTCAAATATAATGAAACACATTAAATACAATAGGTTACTAAATTCTTTTTACCTTGTAATTTGTACTGTGTTATGTGGATCACAGATTCAGAGAAAATATTATAATCTATGACATTATCGACCAAAAATTAAACCTATAGAGAAATATATTATGAAATACCCCACACGCTGAGTATTAGAACAATTCAGTTAAAAAAGCGTTTAATTAAATTTCATCTCACTACTGTTTATCGATTCAAATTCAAATTTAAAATATTCTTTATTCAAGTAAACTTGTAAACAAGTGCTTTTGAATCATCAACTTTACTGCTGTTCCTACCGAGAAGAACCAGCAAGAAACTCGGCGTTTGCTCTTTTTAAAACATAAATCTTAAAACTAGTTACATTTATTTATTACTGTCTTGTACAGTGTAGAAGTGAGATTAAATAAATAAATAAATAAATATATGGGACATTTACACACACGGTCGTCCGTCCCCAAAGTAAGGAACTTAATACTTGTGTTATGGGTGACGGACAACTGGTAGATATACTACATATATAAGATTAAATACATACTCAAATACAAATACACACCCAGGCTCGAAGAACCAACAATTTGTTTATAGAAAAAGTTGGCCCTCGGCGGGAATCGAACCCGCGACCCGCGGAGCTGAAGGGAGGGTCACTACCCACAGCGCCAACGGGTCAGTCGCCAACGAGATTGAGGAGTTCCCTCATCTAGAGCCAGTCCTAGCGGTAGCATCAGTTCCTGCTTATCGTAAACATGCATCGTCATCGATACTGGAACAGTATGTAAAATTTCAGCTCAATCGGACACCGGGAAGTGGGTCAAATTTAACTTGCAAGATTCTACTTTCACATAATACACGGCAAGGTTAATAAAAGCTTTTAAAAATACTATTCCTTGATCGATTTTATTTTAAATCAATACTAAATCCCTCCATATCAGAATCTTCAGCCATTTTTAATTCCTTTCTCTGTCTTAGAGGCGGGACTGATGTTGTGGTTGTTGGCGTAGTGGTCTCCATCATGGTAGTAGTAGTCAATTCAGGAACCATGTCGGATAGAATTTTCCCTTTTTTCTTAAGCTTCAATTCCGGAAAGTAAGTGAAGGGGTCTATTGTTGTAGTACGCTTCTTTCCACGATAGTAGCCTGGCATCTAAATGAAAAAAAGAAACTGTAATTTTCTGTTATAATTAAATATTTATAAAAAGTTACAAGTACTAGTGAATACTGGGAAAATATATCCAAATTGTTCTAATGAATTTATGAGACTCAATCCATTACAAAGGATTTCGTCCTATATATTCGCTTTCTTTCGCTATATAAAACTAGCGTCAACCAGTGATTTTTTTGTGCTACTACCTTTAGGTAGTAGCGGAATGAACTTTATCGAAGTTGATATGCTATGGTCTGATTTTCTCTTTCAATAAAAAATAAATGCCTGTAATATTAAGTAGGAAAATGAAATTGATACAACCTAAAAAAAACTTAATAACGTTTACGCATACCAGATCTTTATTTATATTGCTTATAGTTATCTTTGATCCTAAAATAGCGTTATTGGTACGTTACGATACGGACATAACACTCACCGCCTCAATTGAATTAACTTTTTATAAGCTATAGAAATAAATTATTTATGGTCCTGTATAAGAGAGGCTCCCTCCCAAGTTTTATTACAGTGGACACTAAAATATTTTGTTTTCGTTAGACATAAAGACATATATCGTCTTTATTCAATATAATTATGCTATCAGGAGGATAGGCTCCACGACAAAAATCGTACTGTACGATTTTGTCGTGGAGCCTATCCTCCTGATGATGCTTCGGTTCGGTCGTCTGGTCCTGCATGTATAAGGTGCGTAGATTTTGCCTGCTTCATACACATTGGCTTTGCATGCATTCACTTAACCCGTGCGGATTATAGCAAAGTAGTTAGTTCTGTTATATTGCTTGTAATATGGAATTCCGCAAAGTAACGCCTGCTTCTATAAATCATTTAATTTTTGTCTTAAAACCTTTAATAATTAATATACTACTAAATTTTCTGACCAATGTTTGTAGAGTCTTTGAATTTACGTAGTTATATGACTACAAAATTTAGTTTTTAATTAATTAAAAATAACAACAGCTATACTATTAAAGCACTGTATACAAAGAATTAGTAAGAACGTCATACTTCAGTTTTATATGTCCGTCTTAAAAATGTCATAGTTTACAATTTGTATAACATTGACAAAAAAGCTTTCAAATTATTTTGAATACGTTGCTCTTGGCGTTTCTACTCTAAATAGCACAAATGTAGCCTTATTGAGGTCTCTATATTTACGTTTTTTATTCTACGCAATCGTTAACACGGCCGCTCTCGCAAAAATTTATGTGGAGTTGATGTGAGATATACCGACAAGCGTATTCAAGTAGCATTTTAAATTATATAACATACAAACGAACAATAATAATTTGTTCCAAACAATTAAGTAATTTGTTAATTATGACATTTTTGTTATAATACTTTCTGAAATTAATGTTAAACACAAAGTAAATCATATTATAAATATAAGCTAACCACGTGTTGCTACTAATACTGAAAAGCATTGAGTTTCGTGCTAGTTTTTCGAGATAGATAAAATTGTACGGGACTATCAATCTGGCTTAGCCTCATTCTTAACGAACAATAACCCGGTAACCAAATCTCCTGACATCAAAAACATTAATTACCATTAATATTTACCACCAGCCAATTCTTATTTTTAAAAGTTTAGTAGAAACTTAAACGCGCATTCCTTAAATCTTTCAAAGTCTTAAAATCGTTCGAACATTTTACTCCCAGCGTGATTGAAAGTAAAAGTCGATTTAAAAGTTTATCTTGACAGTGACAAAATTCCTTAAAGCTTTTGACTTTAAAAATTAAAAGCTCTCTACGTAATAAAGACAGGGACAAAATCACTAAAATAATTTGAAATGGTTCGTAAAAGCGCGTGAAGTCAAGTACGTAGAGCTCAAATCCGTAATCTTATCTGTAAAATTTTCATATAAAAGTGCATTATAACTAAATGATACATATATACTTCAAACAGAAAGAAATAATATATTTTTTTTTTATAAACGACATATATCAAACATATTTTTTACAGTTTTACCAGACACTGATAAGCAAGATTTATTTTATTGTAAATAATTATATTACGATTTATATTTTTATATTATTGAATAAATCTAACTAAGATGTTATAAATTATATCGAACACTATCTAATAAGTTTAATACTACTTACAGTTTCGTTGACGGTTTCAATCCAATCAGCATATGCACCGACTAAGGTAAACACTGTAGGGGCGTTGGGATACCCACAAATTGACGGCCCAAATGATATTATTCCGACTAGTTTTCCAGCCAACACTGCTGGACCACCGGCATCATGCTGTAAATTATATTTAAAGAAGAAATGTTACTATGACATGAATAGGTATTCATTTATCTTTAATAATAATCATTAATTCAGTAATCGTATATCGATGACTCAAAAGTCAAGAGTATATATATATCACATAGTATAATTTTCAGCAATATAATTAACATCTAGAGCGCCTTCAGTCTTTCTTTGTTTTATATCTGTTTCTTTGTTTTTATACTGGCCCGTTGGCGCTGTGGGTAGTGACCCTGCTTTTAGCTCCGCGGGTCGCGGGTTCGATTCCCGCCGAGGACCAACATTTTCTATAAACAAATTGTTGGTTCTTCGAGCCTGGGTGTGTATTTGTATTAAAGTATGTATTTAAACTTATATATGTAGTATATATACCAGTTGTCCGTCACCCATAACACAAGTATTAAGTTACTTACTTTGGGGACGGACGACCGTGTGTGTAAATGTCCCATATATTTATTTATTTATTTATATCAGTGATATTTTTAATGCCCCTTTATCGTGCACACGTAATTACGTGTACGCGGTTGGCCTGAGCCAAAAGGGGTCTTGGGTTCTTAAACAAAGTCCTTATATACTCCAATAAATAACTATGGACCCTTGTTCTGATTACTTTATAGGCAATCCAAAATGCTTTTACTTTTATCGACATTTGCCTTTAAAGATATTTGGCATAGCTTCTTGGATATTTAAATTATCTATCTGAATGCATACAAAAAAAAACACTTTTACCGCAATATCACTGACTTTTAACAAGGCAACACCTATTATTTTGACGATTAAAAGATATATTATAAAAAAAACGTACATCACATGCACCTTCTCCAGTCGTAAATGTACCCGCACAAAACATTGTGTTTGAGATAAATTTGCTGGAAATAGCAATAAATAATTATGTATTAATAAATTTTCTACCTGGTATATAAATCACTTAACAATCAGTATAAAATATTTACTCTCCATAAACTTCTTTGCAAAACACATTCGGATACACTGGTAGAATTTTTCGATTTAAAAATACCGGTTCGTACGCTAGCTTTTGAGACATCTGAAATATGAAATGTATATATTAAAAAATAATAATATATAAAAAAATTTATATATTCATGCTAAATATAACTAACTAATTGAAGGATAATGTAATAGCAATATTTTTATTTTTAAAGATTTACCTTTGTGACGCCCCATCCAAGGACCAAGACTTCCGAAGTGGGAGCAAGGCCAAAACCATTATGTGATATATCAATGATCTTTGGAATACGATGATAATTAAAATAAAGATGGCGACGAAGTCTAACGACAGCTATGTTATGTCGAAGGGTGCGTGGGTTGTAGCTAGGGTGGAAATAAACCTAAAACAGATTGAATAACTAAAAAATAAGCATCATATTTACTCAATTAGATCTTTGAACTTATTGAATTGTAACATGATTCAATCAAATGATTCTTTATTCACATTGGCCTTTAGAAGCACTTTTGAATCGTCAAATTAAAATGAAGCTACAACTGGAAAGATGCTATAACCGAGAAGAAACGGCAAAAATCTCGGCGATCACTCTTTTCAAAAATAAATATTACCATATTGTATTTGTAATTGTTAATAAACAAAAATTACAATGTTATTTACAAATTTTATTATTAACAAATTATTTAAAAATCACCTGCCTGCTTTTCTGTAGTCTCATATATAAGAACGGTAGAATTTAAACACTTTACAAAATAGAAAATGTGTATAAATTCTATGCGAGATACCTTCAATATCAAACTTTTTCAGAAAATTAGTAAATATGGTACTAGTATTGTTTTTTGTCTTTTTTTTGATAATAGAATAAGTAATATACACTGAGTCTTTGAAAATAATAAGTCGTTCTTAATTAATTTTTTATTTTGTGAATTGCAAGGATTTTGGGTGACAACCACTGAGCGATATTTTCATTTTCCACGTGCAGCCTTAAATTTGGTAAACTCGATCTTAATGATGAGGATAAAAGTTAGTTTGTGTATTTTTTGGATAAGATAAGTGATGTTATAAGCGATAAACAACGATTTTAAAATGAATATTAATTTTATAATAGGTTTATGGCTATAGATTATTCTAACGTTATGATATCTGTTAGAAAATACCTCAAGCGCTTCTACCATTTCTCCTCCGATTCTACTGTGATTGCTGCCAACTCTTACACGCAACACGCTGGGGTTCTCCCGAAAGAATCGATTGTTGTGCATCCTGCAATATAATATAACAACCTATAGAAGATAGTCATTCATTTTATCATCATCATCATCATTTTCCTACTCTTATCCCACTCTGAGTGGGGTTAGGACAACATGTCTTAAACATGTTGTGGTATGATTTGTCTAGGTCAACTTACTTATCTTTAGTCGCCTTTTATGACACCTCGATAAGAAATAATACGTAAAAAGTAATAGTCATTTATTTTAATTTGAATTAAATGTTGATTGTTTGATGCTCTAAAATTTTCGGACAATATGAAAAAAATCAATAGCTATCTATAATATTGAATTCGTAATAAAAAGCATACATACAGTTGTAAACATGCTGCCGAAGTAAGAACCAGGTCATGCCAATAAATAACGCCTCCACACCAAAATCTGCCCATAACGTGTACAGACACCATAAAAGGGTAGTACAGAATCGTTGTTCTTTCTCCTTTGAATATTCTACGTCCGTCATGCCGATGAAATTCCTTTAAGTCTTCAAGTTCTCCTTGAGGATCTGGAAGAATTGCAAAAAAAATATTGCTATATCTTTTATTAATTATTATTATTATTAATTATTATAACTTTGGAAAATTGTATCTGTTAATACAAACAAAAACTGTGCATATCAATCAGCACGCAAAACTAAGTTGACGACATCATAACTGATTGAGCATTCAGACGTATTGTTCGATTTTATTTGCAGCTTCTGTCCGAATTCATATGCTTGAAATTTGATACTGAGAGCAAGGGTGTTTAAGTGTTAATTTAGATTATTCAATAATACTAACTTTCATCCACTTCCGTTGAGTCCTTTCTTACTAAATTTTTACTCTTCACCAGCGACATAATTACGAATAAAAAAAATTAAATTAATGTTCCCTTTTAAACTAAAACATATATAACATATATATTGCGAAACAGTTACCCCAATATTTATTATCTTCTTTCCTAAAATTGAACTTATGGTTATCTTTTGGTACTTCAGCTAATATTTTGTCTAGTACCGTGTCAGCAACTTCATCTACAATGTCTCGATTACTAGAAAAATTCTTCATCATTTTTCTAGCAGACTTTAATAATTTGTTTCGTTTAGCGTTTTTCAGCAAAATCCTCATAACATCGTCCCTGTTCATTTTTTCTTTCATCTTGAGATACAAATTTTTAGCATCAGATTTCAAAAGAAACTGATCAGACTCATTTAAGGCGTTATAAAAATTTGTTTCGTTTAAATCAGATTTAATTGTTTCATTGTGCAAAAACTGGGCAAACCTATCTTTATTAATAACATAGTGTTCTATTGAATTTAATTTATCTTTTAATTGTTTTATTCTATGATTCTCATCTACCGCAAGTACTGTTACTAATGCTGAAGCTATATCTTTCACCCCTACGACATATTCAGAGTTTTCTTTATCTATTCCATTTTCACATTTTACATATAAAAAAAACAAAAACATTGATAGCAACATTGAATATTTTTATCAAACGCTTTTGAGAAAACTGTTACAACGTTTTTTATTGACAATAAAATTTATTGCGCTTGCAAAGTGAAGTATGTTATCATAAATTATTTATAGAAATGAAAATTTACAGCCACTATATATTCTGCTGACTTGAATTATAAATAGTGGTCGTACGGATACAAAATGTTCGCATGATTTTTTAAAAGATCTTTAAATTTTTTAAATTTAAATTTACTAGTTTAAATTTATTGTGATTATAATCTAAGTTGCATCCAAAATAAAAATATCATATGAAATAAAATAAAAAAACTAATTTTGTAATTTTTGAACTTCAGGGTTTTGGCATCAAATCAATTAACTATGGTGTGTCATATAATTAGGTTTTGAGACAAAAGAGCGATGACATCACTTTCGGTTCTCAAACATGTCAAATAGGTCAGCACAAAATTCCAGTTACCACTATCAAGCGGATTTTCACACCCACGTGTAATATATCTATCCACTGTACCTGCCAGTGATTGATGACAATATAAGATACTTATTTGTTCGACTCAGTGTCGCATATCGGATGTACTTCAGTGTTGCCATAATTAAAACGAAGAAATAAAATCCATCGAAATTCTGGCGCATTTGTGAATTTTTCTTCTCTTGGCAACTTTTATAAGTATAATTTAATAACATATCCATTCGTATTTTGATATAACTATATGATAATGCATGACTTCAAAGAGCGTCAAAAAATTATTTTAAAAAAAACAAATTTAAGATATGACCACAAAAAAAAACAAAATATTCATAAATGATTGCATCAGATTGAAATTGCTTGTATCATACACTACAACTAAGCTTTGATTTTTAAACATGGATTAGCTGTATCATGGCGCCCACATAATAATAGGTACATCTACAATATATTCACAATTCTTTTTTTTTGCTGCGTGCCGATAGTCTTCAAAATTCCTTAAGGACTTTTTATCCCTCCATTATTGGCGATCAAACTTAATGAGCGGACTTTTCTAGACTGCTTTCTCCGAAATACTCTATTACAGACAACAAAGGCTTGCATCAGCACTTTATGTACATAGTCCTTGGTTTCTTGGAATACGATTTTACCAATTCGATTTGTAGAACAAGATCTAGATAGCAATTGTCCCAAAGGGCGTTTCGCAAAGGGCATGAAAATAAGTAGCAATAACTGTTGAAAAGTAAGTAGAAAGTGAAATAAAAATAAGTTTATTTTTGCTCTTCTTCCTACAATTTTATTTTACGGATGAAAGCGTGAGCCTTCGACGATTTTTTTAGTAAATGTTTTTGTCAAATTTTTAAAGGATTACACATAAATTTCGGTCCGAGATACCCTATATCTAGGTATTGAATTCTATATGTTTAAATATTTTTTCCTTAAAAAAATCACGCAAATGTAAAGTATAAAACAAATTTCTTCAAGATTTGTACAAGGTATATAGTATAGTTCGAAAAGTTCAAAATAGTAGAGAGCTTTCAATGTCCAATATGTTATTATGAAGGAACTGCACTAAATTTCCGATATTGATAGAAAGTTCGACATAATTATATTGGAGGCTAGAATTACTCTAGATTAAATTAGAGTATATAATTTGTTGATATTTTGGACTTTCTGTAAAATCTGTTCAATTAATTACAATTATTGTTAACTTTATTTTAAAAGAGTTGCATTTCTAACTTAATAGGATTTTTTCTGTAGTAATATAAAGCAATAAAATTTTAAAAGGCGTAGTTATTATTGAATTTTTTCCAAAAACAAAAATAAAATTATTATAAAATGATACATCTCGAAAATACGTAATTAAATTATTATTAAATATTACTAATTATATACTCGGCACTATTCTGAATTTGAGATATTAAATAATAAAAGATTGAAATATGTAATTTCGTTCTTTGGGATATTTGAATTTTGCTTAATTCTCGTAAAGAGTAGTACCCTATCTATTGTGTTATCTATAAGTGCTTTCATGCTGACAATTGACGTTACTCGACCCGACGATAAATTTTTCAGATATTGAAAAGTCTTCTTCCAAATATTCTTGGTTATATTTCACCTTACCTTTCCAAACTTGCCTAAGTTTCGCTGTGGTAACTTATAATTTCACGTTCCTAAGTGGATAAATGGAAAATAGAAAACTATTCAAAGTAGTAAAAACATAAAAAAATGTATTCGTAAAAATATCTTTCTCTTTTTTAAAATTGATTTGGAATACAAAGCCCTTAAACAAATATAAAAGATATTCGAATTTAAAATTTTGTATGTGTTAAAAAAAATTAATACCGTTATTATAATAGCCCCAAACAAGTACTGTACTTAGATAAATTGTAGGAAGAAACAAGTATTATAAAACATTGCATTTATATTTCAATTATTATACGAATATTATACTAACAAGATATGTATTATATTGTTTATCTACTCTGATACTATAATACAAAGATTATAAAACTGAAAACAAAATTCTTATGACAAACATTACGTACAGAACAAAAATAAAAAATTAAAAAGTTTCATTACGATACAGGTCTTGTATGGACACCTGTATCATAATGTTACTTTTTAATCATAACGATACACCTATACAACTTCCAGCTGGACCAAGGAGGTTGAAAAAAAAAAGTTTTCAATGAATGGGTCCGCGGCGACGCAACACGCATGCGCAATCGATGTTTGCGCCTTGGCGCCAATATATGACATTTAAAAAATCTTTTCAATATTTAAACGAAGTTTAGTTTTGTTTGTAAAAAAATAAGTTTTTCTGTAAAAACATGTCTGAGAGCGGAGATAGTGGTGATTGTACACCACCAGATATTCTGAAAGCTGCGTCAAACATGACCGTGAACCTGTTGCCGACGAAATCTAGGAGCAACTATATTAAATGTTACCACGAGTTCATGGGATGGAAAATGAATATTCAGAACATCAATAATTATTACAAGTAAAAATAGTATGAGAGTAGATAAAGTAGTGTATGATACTGTACATAACTTGGTCTTATAACCCTTATTATGCAACAGTATCATAAACTACTATTACACTTACCACAATAAGGAGGAATAGAGTATTCTTTTTTTTAAGTTGATTAGATCAATATTATATATATGCAGAAATTGATAGTGTCTCACACGTGATTGATCTCTGTCTCCATTTTGTCTATATTAATATTATAAATGCAAAATCTGTCTGTCTATGTGTTACGCTTTCATGGCTAATCAGCCATGAAAGCGTAACACATAGACAGACTAAAGCTATTGTTAATGAAATTTTATACAATTAAAGCTTACATAACAGGATAAATTATATGATGCAAAATTGCCATTTTTCTTTCGATAACAAGGAATTACAATAATTTGTGTTGGTGCAAATAAAGTCGCGGGTACCATTAGTTTAAATATGAACACACGCAATAAAGGGATATTATTTAAGTTGACGTACAGAAATCGAGGTGAAACAAAGACTTACTCATTTAAAAAAGTCTAACGCAGTCTAAGTTTTACAAGTCATGAGAATTTTATAATAATCAATTAATTGAGATAAGTTTAATGTAATTAATAGCCGTTTATAATTCATCATTCGAAAATATTAAGTAACGCCATCTACCTTAAAACTAGTAAGATATCTTGCATGGAAACGAACCATGTCAAACACATAGTTTAAAATATTTGTGCTAGATGGCAGAAAACGAAAGCGTGCAGTTTTTAGTTTGATAAAGACCTGTAATAGTTTAAATTATATTCAAATCATCCTTGAAACACAGAATGTTTATTAATTGAAATAACTTTTGCAAATTTTTTTTAAATTCAATCAAAAATTTAACTACGCTTTACAAATTAAATTGGTGTTGATGAGTGTACTTAGTTAAACTTTAGGTAAATTGTATGTGTGTACTTACAATAAATAAAAAATATATTGTACGAGATTTACTGTTCGTCGAGGTTTTCTTAAATGAATTAAACTAAATTCCCAGCACGAATTAGTTTACGACCGCTAGAAATGTACTGGTTAAACTTCTCCAAGGACATTAAATGGAAACTCCGAGCTTTGAGCAAAAAAGTTGATATCGGTCAACCATATTCTATTGGTATTCAGTAAATGCAATTTTTTTCAAGTATTAGTTCTACATAAGCTGTGATGTATTTATGTTGTTCTATAATAATATCATATTCCTTATGAATATTTAACGCGCTTTTCAGTTAAAAAACACATTGAGAAAACCTGCATGTGTCCGAAGAATTCCTGGGATATTTGTTAACTTCCAATAAGTATTACAAATAACATGGTGGGTATAGGCGATAGAATATTAAGAGGCCTATATGAAAATATTCATTTTGTAGTGAAACTGATTGTTTTGGTCAAACTATTAAATAATGTTCTCTTATTTCTTATGTTAATTTGAGTAAGAGCATTAAAAAACGTATTTAGGACAAAATATGAATAATATGAATATGTAGTAGGAAAACTCTTAAATGTAGTTATAACAAATTTCATAATTTATGAAGTTAGTTTTAATAGGATTAGTGGCTTTAAGGTACAATAAATATACCGACTAGGTGATTTGACAGGGTAATTGCCATTTGTGGCCACGAAAAACATTTATAATAAACCCATTTGCATATAAAATTTATGATAATATAGCATGCTCTAGCTGTCTGTATATTGGTTATTTGAAAATTAAGTATGAATTCTTTTATGTTGACATAACAAATTTAATAAAATTAATTAAAAAATCCTATGTGTTTATAATCTGACTACTATCTAGCTACATATGGTTTTTTTTAAACATGACATATATGTATACAGTTATACTGATATCTCTAGTAGAGTTTACAGCGTCACAAGACTGGACGGGCGAGCGCTGAAGCTCTACTAGCATCGGCAATATTCTCCCTTTGTATGCCCCCCTTAAATAATACACTATATAGGGTATATACAGGGTATCCCAAAGAGGCCGGACCATGGATATCGTTTAGTGAAGTTGTTCGTCAAGAGACGTATTTTATTAAATATTTAAAAATAATTAACAAATAATAGAATATCTAAACAATAAATTTTGTTTATTTTCTCCAAGGTCCCATTTTGTTTATATCGCATGGTTCGTGGCTTCAACTCAATTTCATTACGTATAAAATTAAACATTTCGGTCAACGATGAAAGCGATGGGTCTCAGAAATTTAATTATTGAATCTATTTGATGCGGAGAATTTGACTTAATTAACGTCTTCTGATCAGTAAGCCGAGAAAATTAGTCTTTTGGGAAGTATCGAAGAAATTAATTCTCAAAAAAATATTTACTTCCCTGCGTGTAAAAAAATAAAAACAATTTGATTAAATTTTTTAAGCATGAAGATGAAGTTATGATCAAATATCAACGGACTAAGTATGGTAGTAACAAATACAAATATGATGATGTATTTACTATAGTGTAATTATAATACCACCATGCTAAAACAATAGAATAAAATCTGTGATAACCGAACGGTGAGACCATTTGCCTCTCTCTAGGCGATAATGGGTTCAAACCCCAGGCAGGCACACAATTTGTTCTTATGTTAAAACCTATGTATCTAATTGATATTTGCAATTTATGGCACGATTTTCGATGAGGGAAAAAGGTTTAGGAAACCTGCATATTTGTGGGGAATTTATGATATATGTGTTATACATATCTCATGAATTCACCATTTCCAACAATCCGAATTGAAGCTGCGTGGTGGGTCTGAGCTCCAAATCTTCTCTCAAAAAAGAAGAAATGACTCATTTGTCCAGCTGCGAAATACTATTTCTACTTATTTTCTGAAAAATTTAGTCTTTAGTATTACACAAATAATAAAATGTCAATGATGAAAATTTCAATAATAATTTTTTTAATTACTATATCGTGTAAAATTAAAAATAGTATAAAAAATCACGATCTCTAAAAAGAATTTCTCCAATCCCAATAGCACTTTAAAATTAACTCTTAATAGTATGGATCCCAACTAATTATATGATGGTTTAAACTTTATATTTTTCTTTGTTATATATTTATGATATATCGGGTTTTTAAATGGCCTGCCCCTTATAAAAAATATACTTATATTTCATGTTCATAGAGCGTATTAGTAATAGAAAAACCTACCAGTCCATTATTTACGCAGCTATAAGGCTTTGGGTGTGATATTTAACTGGGAGCGGAAAGTCAGCCATTACGCAGTAATGTCTATATCCGACCACAAATTATACGCTATACCGAAATAGGTTTTTATTTCTTTTGATATACATTTCTTCATTTATTATGAAACGTACCTAAGTTTGCCTTTTATATATATTTTTAGGCATATTTATATAAAATAAATATTTTGTTTTCGTATCAGAAAAAACAAGGACCTTAAGAGATCTTTTTTATTTATAATTTATATTACACTAGCAATGCCCCGCGGCGTCACCCGCGTACATGCCGATCTTGTGGTAGTGGAAAGTCTACTGATTCGGCTATGGGTTTATTTTTGTAAATTAGAAGTTTAGCACTGAGTCTTATTAATAGTTAAGGCAAATAAAGTGTTAACTGGAAACTGAATTCTTTTAAGAGGTATAGCTATATCCGTGGGTATCATTGGTATCCTTAGAATATAACTCATAATAACTCATCAGTTACAGGCACTGTTATAATGGTCGCTATAATGAATTGGTTATGGCATTTCCCTTGTCATTTTTAAATTCGTTACATCTTTTGATTGGAATGTCCGATTTTTATAACTTAAAAAGTATTTTACAGGTATTGAAACAGTTTTAATAAAATATCATTTGCTGGGATAAGATTTAATATGGATAAAATGGTTTATTGTCGGCACTTTTATTAACTTTTACAATGTAAAAAAGTTATATTATATTGGCTTAAGTATAATAGTTAGACATATGGTATCGCGGACTTTTTTGTGGATATTGACACGTTCTATAATACTGTAGAACATTTTTTTGTTCTATCATCAATAGTTTCCGCGGCGCATGCGATGAAAATTAAATGACCTAATTTTTCATATCCTATAACAATTTGTTAAGGAACCCTATTTTTTTGAATATGTAGTATAGCCTATGTTGCTCAGTGAAGAAGCAGCTTTTCAATAGTGAAAGAATTTTTGAATTTGGTCCACAGTTTTTACGTGAAAACGTTACAAACATACATACACACAAACAAATCTTTCCTCTTTATAATATTAAGTATAGATTTAAAAAATGGTAGAATTATTTTTAAGCTTTTTAATCAAACCGTACATACACATATGGTTATGGTTATGATTATTTAAAAAAATGTGTTTTTGTATGTCATAGAGGGTTTATTTCATAAAGAATTCAAATATAACAGATGCTAAAATAAATTAGGGTCATCTTTATTGCGCCTTGGATTTTGATATATAATTAGAGATCTAGAAGAGAAACAACTAACCATAACATGTCTATATTTCATTATACATAAGAGTTCAGTAACATAAGCTTTATTTTTATTAATATTTCCGTTCTATAATGAGTGAAGTCAGTTCGTTAACATAGCTATTAGGTTTCTGCATGGTATTTAACTGGAGCGGAAAGGAGGTGGCCATTAGGGCGTAATGACGTATTTCCGTTGAAGATGTAGGCTAGGCATGGTCTATTTTAGGTAACAATTCGTGAAGAAATGTGATCTGTAGATGTTTGCAGGCTTTTGTTGATGAAAATTATTTTTTTAGAATATATACATATGATATACACATACTAAATAAATACAAATTTATAATTATGATATACATATTTCAAAATGTAAATTTCAAATAATAAAATATACTCGAAACTCAAATTAATAGAAAAACAATTTAATATAACTTCTTTTACTAGGAATGTTTAAAATAACGGCTTCATAATGAAATTATTGTAATACTTGCAAATCTTTTACACTAACATAAAATGTCACATAAGAGAGTTTTTAATTTCAAAATGTAATTCCACTTTATCGAAATGAAGACAATGCTCGCTTCCATTTTCATTCATCAGCATATCGCAAACAAAAGAAACTCATAAAGTAAAATTCTAGTGAACTTCTGAGTGATTATTTTGCAAAAAAATTTAGGTCTTAAGTATATTAGCACGAAATTCTAGTTAAAATAAAAGACAAATGAAACAATACAGGAATTTTGCTAATTTTATTATATTGTATTTTTATTCTTATACTGAAAACATTTAATAGATATTTAGAGTAGGAGATAGAAATTTATTTCAGTATTTTTTGAAATAATAATAAACGTAGCTCGGGATATTGCCCCGCTTCCGGCGGACGACATTTTTTTATATTTTTTAATTATTTGTTTTTTATAATTAGAAGTATTTAAAATTTTAAGGAGTTAAAGTAAAGTAACGGCCTGTTAATATCCCACTGCTATGAATAGGCCTCCTCTCTCCGTTTATTGGAGAGAAGGATCGGAGTTAAGGCCTACCACGCTGCTCCAATGCGGATTGGTAGGTTACACATATCACTAGAATTCTCTAGAGATATGCAGGTTTCCTCACGATGTTTTCCTTCACCGAAAAGCGTGTGATAAATTGTAAATATCAATTAGACACATAAGTTTTTGATAGAAAAACTCATTGGTGCCTGCCCGGGTTTGAACCTAGGTTAGTCTCTAGAGAGTCGCACGGTCTCACCATTGGGCTATTACAGAATGGAGTGATTAAGGAGTTAGGTTAAAGAATAATAAATGATAGTAATAATAGATATAGGTTATAGATATTCTTTAACATAAAATAGAAATAAGATAAATAGGTTATAATAATTAATAGATTTAATATTTGATAAGGTCCCCTATATTGAAATAGGACTGATATTACCTTAATAGCAATTAGTATTTTTTTTAATAGAACCACTAATTTATTTGTAAGTACAGATTAGTTGCTAATATCTAAAACCAGAACAAAACTGGGGCATATATGTTAAGAAGATTACATTTAAAACACCGGAAAGCAAAATCAAATCCCCTGGCTTATATAACAAGTAATCACAAATAACCATTAGGCTTCTATGACATGTATAAAACTTTATATAAAAAAATGTTTTGTCAACAACTAATGTTTCTCAAACTTCCATTGTTTACGTAGTGCAATTTCCAACTCTCTACTGTACAAGTTATATCCATCTTAAATTACTTGCACGCTAGTACTATAGTACTAGCGTGCAAGTAATTTAAGATGGCATTTTAGCATGTATACATGCGCACGTGGAATGGTTCCATGAATGCTGGCAGCGTTTCCGCGTTGAATCGCTAAGCTGATTCTTTTTGCGATAAAGGAGCCAGACCTCTTGTAACGCGAAGAGGCAATATACTGAGGTGTTAAAACCGATATTTTTTTGCGCTTTGACTCCATGGCCCTAGGGTCTCAACTGCAAACGGTACTAAAGAAAAAACTAAAACTCTCTACTAAAATGTACTGGTGGAGTTATACGCAGCATAATACAGTTTGCAAACCTTACCGTCTCCTATCTAACTTAAATGTATGCTATTCAGCTACTATGTGTGTAAAAGTGCCACGAGTTTGTTAGCTTAGATTGCATAGTTGAAAAATTTCCGTAGTGTGATGTACGTAGATTTATGATAGCAAAAAGTTAGTTCAATAATATTTTTACGCGAATGTCCAATAAAAGTGTGACATTTTTATGTATCGCTTACTAATTTTTTTTATTTTGTAGTAACGAATATTGTGATGAATAAAATACTAACGACAACGTACGAAACTGCTATAATAACTCTTACTTTCATGAATCTTTTACAATTTATAACTAAAAATAAAACACACAAGACACGGCTAGAACCTGTGTGACGTTGTACTGTAGTGTGTGAAATGAAATGAAATTAAATATTGTTTTCTGTATATTTGTTGCATGTAAAATAATTTTTAAGGGCTCTACATTTGTTTCATTTAAAATAAGCAAACGGGAAGATTAAACGATATTTTTTTTTCATAAAATATGAAACGGTTGTTTAGTATAAGTAAGTTTAGAGTATTCTTTTTTTACATGGGACAGTTACAACCACGATCGTCCGTCTTCAAGCAAGTAATTTTATATTTGTGATATGGGTGACAGAGAACTGGTAAATATTTACTTAAATACATAAATACACCCCTTCTAAAAGAACCAAGAAATTGTTAGATGTTGAAAATATAGGCCTTCGGCGGGAATCGAACCCGTGTCACGTGGAGCTGAATACGCCAACGAGTCAGTCAATTATGGCCAATAAGGGCGATTAGGGTCATTAATTACCTATAACTGGTATTAAATAATGGATTTTATTGATACCGTAAAAATTTTGTCTTTAAAATATTATTTATGAATATTTTAACATAAATAGAGGTTACTAGAGTACATATTGGTTAATAACATCAATTATAAAGTGCAAAAAGGACTTAGTAACTAATTAATAAATTTGAAAATTTTATTTAGAGATACAGAGAACAAAAGATATTTCCTCAGACAATACTCTAATCTACATTGTTTATTAAAAGCCGGAGGCGTTGGTTCAGACGTATTAAGAAAGCTTCCCGGTAAACAATTTGAATAATTTTAGGTTTATTTACGGGACAACCTAATGGGAATTTTTTAACGTTTTCCTTTAAGTTAGCAAACAAACATTAATCATAAAAAATATTTCAATCCAAGAATCTGAGAAAAACATTGCCGTTAGCCAAAAAAATTGTTGACAACAATTAATGAGTTTTTCGCGTACGAAATTCTTGATATACAAGTATTTACACTTCTACATATTTTTTTTATGCAAATAACAATACAATTATGTTAAACAATAAACTATTAATTTTATTTGGTTTAAAAAATACATATATTTTAATGACCTTGTGTTTAAATGTCCCATATATTAATTAAAATGTTTAATATGATATTATCCAATATCTAATACTAATATGAGAATATATATTACTTTGAAATGTATATAATAAATCATCAATATCAATATCATTAATCATTAATTTAACATTATTCGATATGGACGATTAATTTTTACATAATTTATCCTATATCTATGAAATTAATGAAATCAATGTTAATAAACCTAAGTTATATATGCAAGATTTAAATGCAAGAATTATCTTTTTAATTTTATCATTCTCATCTTTTCTTTTTTAATACTCTTTTATAGAAAGAAATAAACAATTTATTCAGCTGTAGTTGTTTGCAGTATAAAAAATCAAGCAATGTTATTTCATATACTGTTTCATTCGCTTTACACAAAAAGAACATGAATATTATTAACAATTATTTTCGATTTAACTACTTATTAATAGAAACAATTTTATAATTTTAAATTATATATGTAATATTAAAACGATACACACTTAAAAGCAAAATCTACGTTGCGTTATATAAAATGAAATAGTTAAATAAAACGAAAAATTTGTAAACAAACACAAGAACAAAACTGCACCATTGACAGAAGACGATATGTTGGTGTTGTATGTGTTGCGTGTTTCTTAAGGCTACTCCTTGTATATTTATTCATGATCATGAAAAGTATTTCAATCTTACTGCACTAAAGATAAAAGTTGTCCAACTTCAACATATTTTAAGAACACTCACAATGCAAAGTCTTTCTAAAGTAGCAATGAGACGATGAAAGCTGCAATTTTGAATATGCATTCATCCATTAAAGAAAGTGGGACACCGTGAAAAATGATCCTAAAAACCTTTTAATACTGCCGCTAGCTGAGCTGAAAGCAATCATACTTGAAGCACCTATGGCGCCATCTTTGGCGCTCAAGAGTTATTTGTATTAGACGTTATCTCCAAAAACAAATAGAGAGTTGATTCAATTACGCCTTTATTCTTTTTGATACCGTGCTAGTAAATAACAGACTTTTTCAGTTTTCTCTAACTTACTTTAGTTATGTCATAAATTCTTATGTTTACACTTATATAAAAGTAAATGTAAAAAAAAACGACCTCTAACTACTTACCACTTAGTTACTTACCACTGCTTTTCATTTTTCCATTTTTGAAAGGAATTAACTAGATATATGCAGGTTTCCTCACGAAATTTTCCTTCACTATAGCGTGTGATAATTTGCAATTATCAATTCGACACATAAGACAGATACATTTAACAGAAAAAAATATTGGTGCCTGTCCAGAGTTTGAAACCGTAACCTCCTCGAAAGAGTCGCACGATCTTCCCGCTTGGGTATCACAGCTTATGCTCATATATCATCATCATCCTCCTGCCCTTATCCCACTCTAAGCGGGGTCGGCACAACATGTTACGAACATGTTGTCAAATGATTTGGCTACGTTTTTTACGACCGACCGCCTGCCTGACGTCGCACCTTAGTCGCGTTTTACGAAACCTCGGTAAGAAATGAGAGTGGTATATTCTACTCATCCGGATATCACACGGCGGATGCTCATATAATAATACAAAATTGAATCTCAATTAACATGCAGTACATATTACAAGTCAGGTGATTGAATTGTTTGACAGTTTTTCGGGTTGCAGACCAAAAGCTAAGCTACTCTGCCAGCTTAGCTAAGCTAAGCTAAGATAATCTAAAAATATGTCCTGTGCACACCAAGAACTAAGCGGGAGCTCAATCAGTGTTGCGACGTTCAATTCGACGGACGAAGGAATGAAAGCAACGAAGGAAGGACGAAGGCTTAGTTCGTGTAGCTGAGCATCGACATACACAACCAACTTAGCTCCGCATATTTTAGTTAGCTCACATAGCTTAGTTTGCAGTCTGCACACAGGTATGAAAGCTGCGTTAGAGCTAAGCTCTTGGTCTGCAACCCTCGTTATATTTAAAATTGCTTACAACGTTTCTACAATCATAGCAATACATAGCATATTTTTAACAATATCATTCTATATTTACTGATCTGGATATTGTCAGCGTGTTTATTTCGACATATATGAGTAGAAGTTATAATAAAATCATGTAATGTACATGTATATGTATTTATGATATATGTATACGCACGCACACATGATATAGGGCCAATATTATTTTAATTTCGAAGCCACAACACGAATTATTTCTACACTAATCCAGCTTTTGATCGGATAAAGTGGCGTACCGCAGTTTGCTTAACGTTGATTAATTGCATGACTGTCGTTCAATTACACGCTACTCCTAGAAACAGTAGCAAATTATATTAGAGAACGATAATATGAAAGTCTCATATTATATTGCGTTTTAATGTTGGAAATAATTTTTATAAGCCAATAAATAAAAACAACATTTTAAATAACATAACAGGTCTAACAATATGTGCTCATTGTTAGAATGCAACTAAAGTATAGATTTTTCATATTTAGAATAAACTGTATTCAGTAATTTAAATGCCAACATTATGTATGACTTCTTGCCAGCGTGATGGCAATTTGTATATCCCACTTTTAAGAAAAGATATAAGATACGAAATATCAAAATATCCACAAAAAATATTTACATAAATAGAAGTTATTATTTGCTATTATTATCTTATTTTATTATGGGGTTACTGAAGTAAGCAGAGCAAACAATGTTTCTTTCATATTATTGCTTTGTCATCAAAGTTGTACGAAAAAGTCAATTATATATTATAAATCTCAATTCACTGTAATGATTTGACTTTCAAATTGATTGCTAATTTCCGATGGTTGTACGAACGAAGCGAGACTTTGAAATTGCTTTTAATAAGTATCTAGATAATAAAAAAGCAATAATAATGATATTTTATTTCGTTACTGGCACACGTCAAAGTAATTATAATCAATTAAATTTTACATCCGTCTCTCATTTTATACGGCCCTTGTGATCATAAACCAATCGTAAACTGAATTAAAATGACTATAGCTTAGAAGTGACAGTAGATGAGAAAAGAAAATACTACTCCTTTTGTATGATGAATTTCCGCAAAGTAACGCCTAATTCTATAAATATAGTATAATACAATAAATAAATTTATACTTTCATTTTCATTTAAATTTTTTGAACACCAACTATGAATAGGGCTTACTGGAAAAGCTGTATCGCATTAGAAAATGTTTTTTCTTCTGTATTTTATCGTGATATTTGATTTGAGATTGAATCCAATTATTTTTGTGCGAGACACCACGGTCGATTGTTAGCGCTAAGTGGGAATTCTTGTTAATATATTACCCCTCCAAAGATTCGTCCATAAATACTCTGATTGGCAAAAATAAGATACTACCTTGTATATCCTAATTTTATATAGCGCATCGAGCGTTCCATTGTTATGGGTTTTTTCCTACAACAATAACCAACATTATTTGTCGTTTTTAGCATTTGCTGCTTTCATACTAATTATTGGCTTAAATCTCAATAAGCATTAATTTCTTGCTACATACTCAAAACTTGTCGCAGTATAATATTAGTTAATATTTTATTGCTTTCTTTAATTTTTCAAATATTTTTGGCAAATGCCTCTCAAAATTGGTTACTTATATAAATATCTAGATAATAGAATGTTTGTGTAAATAGTTTACTCATATAGAAATATTACCCAACAACATATTCGAAGATAAGAGAAAAAAAAATGATGACTTTTGGAGTACTTAATTTAGTTTTTCTTTTTCTATGTATGTTTTGAGTTGCGTTTGTCATTAATTTGTGTTAGCTTCAATTATTAATACTACTTATATCATACTCGTAGCCAGTATAAACGTATCTAGCTTAAAACACAGTATCAGCGTAGCCTACAAACAATGTCACTGCCGTAGCACTTCTGCGCCACCCTTTCCCTGAAACAAGTAAGGTGTGCGTCGCTGTGTAGTAATTTCGATATTTTATTCTTAAATATATCGTATGCAAATGTACATTTATTGTAATATGCATTTCTTAAATGAAATTGTCTTTAATGAATTAAAAACACAACAATTTAGTTCGAAATCTTGAAGGTGATAAATATAGGACAAACTACTAATAATCAGCTGAATGCTGTTTTAAAATATAAAAAGTAGATATATAAAAAAACATTTGTCTTTCTAATAATTTATAGAATTAGGCGTTACTTTGCGGAGACCCATAATACAAAAGTAATAATAAAATTATTTTGCTACAATCCGCGATACAGTAAATAGGAAATATATATAGTGTTTAATGTATAGTGGACTATCAGTATTTTCATACCCGATACGTGCAGGATTCATAAAAACACATGCACAAACCTCCACCACTTCCACCACAATACACAAGCACTACACAGGTTCACTATCACAAACTCAACAATCGTTTCGCCCCGCAACCGAAGCATCATCAGGAGATAGACTCCACGACAAAATCGCAAAGTGAAGCGTTATCCAAACAAGCGTTGTTAAATAGTACTTGGTTCATCCCCACCCTTTATTTACCTCGGAACACGTGCAACAAGCTTGAACTAGAGACATTTATCTGCTCTTTAATGAGGGTGCCATTGTTATGCTTAATGATTTCTAATTGTTCTTAATTATTTTTTTTTAATTAATATTTTGGAACAATTAGAAATCATTAAGCATAACAATGGCACCCTCATTAAAGAGCAGATAAATGTCTCTAGTTCAAGCTTGTTGCACGTGTTCCGAGGTAAATAAAGGGTGGGGATGAACCAAGTACTATTTAACAACGCTTGTTTGGATAACGCTTCACTTTGCGATTTTGTCGTGGAGTCTATCTCCTGATGATGCTTCGGTTGCGGGGCGAAACGATTGTTGAGTTTGTGATAGTGAACCTGTGTAGTGCTTGTGTATTGTGGTGGAAGTGGTGGAGGTTTGTGCATGTGTTTTTATGAATCCTGCACGTATCGGGTATGAAAATACTGATAGTCCACTATACATTAAACACTATATATATTTCCTATTTACTGTATCGCGGATTATAGCAAAATAATTTTATTATTACTTTTGTATTTGTCTTTCTGTTAAACAGATAATATTAAGCTTGTGCTGAAAGTAGTTATGACCATAATACAAAAACTTTCGACTATTGTCCCGTCAATTCATTTTCAATCTTTAACATTGAGAAAGTAAAAGTTATATACTCTCAAAACTGCTGTTATAATGCTGAGTAATGGCCGATACAATTTCAAACATCATCATTATTCTAGGTTTCTCAACAACACATTAATGTGTATTCAGAATACAAATACATACAAAAAAAAAAAATTAAATATTTAAAAGCTATGATCTCCAGGTAAAACTGATATGCAAAATTATTTAAAATTGAGCTGAAACTGTCCGATATATAATAATGTCAGTCGTGGAAAGCGTTATCTATACTTACGTTTATTGTCTGTTTGTTTGATTGATTGATTGATTGATTGATTGATTGATTGATTGATTGATTGATTGATTGATTGATTGATTGATTGATTGATTGATTGATTGATTGATTGATTGATTGATTGATTGATTGATTGATTGATTGATTGATTGATTGATTGATTGATTGATTGCTTGATTGATTGATTGATTGATTGATTGATTGATTGTTTGATTGATTGATTGATTGATTGTTAGATTGATTGATTGATTGATTGATTGTTTAAACGCGCTAATCTCAGGAACTACTAGACTGATTTGAAAAATTATTTGAGTTTAAGATAGTCCATTTATCGACGAAGGCTATAGACTATATAACATCACGCTGTGATGAATAGGAGAGGAGCAGCAATCAAAAAAAATGCGGAAACGGCATAATTTAAAGCTTTCCTTGCGTGCACCAAGTAAACGGTGTAAGTTATTCAAAAATTATGTACTACAAAATTGTTCCCTCCAAAATCTCTAAACTGGACTTTTAGTCCACGACAGCATATGTCTAGCTTTTAAAGTTAACCCACTTTAACCATAATTAATATAAGTAGTACGGTTTACTCCAATAATAAGATTGCAGTCCACGCGAGCAAAGTTGCGTTTAAAACATAGTTACTAATAAGTAAGATCCCAGAATGTGAAGTTTATATTTTAAATTTAGAAATTATATAGGAATACAGGAATAGGAATAGTTATATTACATATAGGAATAGTTTTGATAAAGGCGTTTAAAATTACAGACAATATATAATATAGGTTTCTTCATTGTTATGAAATCATTACAGGATTACAAGAATTTTTAATTTTCTGCAAAATTCCCTTTGCGGAATTATAATTTAACAAACTCTTTTAAGCCGTATAAAAAAGCTACTCATTATCAATCTTTTATGGTTATCAGAATAATTGATATAATCCAATATTTTAGTAATTAATTGAAGTTTTCATAAAAACATTCGACTCACTTTTTAAAAGCTTATGAGAAAGAGTGGAATTTTGCAAGTTAAATTTGGTCCATTTCGCGGTGTCCGATTGAGCTGAAATTTTACATACTGGACCAGTTTCGATAACAATACATGTTTATGAAAAGTATAACCTGATGCTGCTGTCGGGATTGATTCCAGATGAGGGCACTGCTTAACTTAGGGATATGAAATTTTGTTAAAATCTTGTTAAACTTGACTTTTGTAAGTTTAATGTAAATATCAAGGCCCTTATATTTTAAGATGAAATAATTTTTCTAAACTTGCAATTGCATAGTATTGTAGTTTAATATTACTTCTGCGGCTTTAATACTGTTATCTTTTATATTTCAATAAATTTGTTGTGTAAGTAAAGTAAAGTGAAGTAAAAGTAAAAGTCTCACCACTGTGATGGCCCAGCGGTGAGACCGTGCGACTCTTTAGAGGGGAAGTTCAAACCCGGGCAGGTACCAATGAGTTTTTCTATTAAAACTTATGTGTCTAATTGATAACTGCAATTTATCACACGCTTTCGGTGAAGGAAAACATCATGAGGAAACCTGCATATCTCTAGAGAATTCTGGAGAAATGTGTAATCTACCAATCCGCATTGGAGCAGCGTGGTAGGCCTTAGCTCCAACCCTTCTCTTCAGAAATGGAGAAAGGAGGCCTATTCCCAGCAGTGGGATTGTAACAGGCCGCTACTTACTTTACTTTATTACAATACTTGTTTAAACTATATATAAGATATAGTACTTTTAAATATATACAAGGATTCATAAAAAAAATCTTAATCGGAATAGTAATTGAAGAGCATACTTGCAGAACAACTTGACATTTTGTCTTAAAAAATGTAAGTATTTAAAATAATTAGAAGACTTTATAACAGCAAACTAACTTTTTAATGAGTAGGTCGTTGTAAAAAAATTACAAAGACGAGCATTAATTATATAACTTTACGTTAACAATTTAAAGTCACACTGGCACTGAACTTTGCAGTTTAATAAAACATAAATAAGTTTTGGAATATTGTATAAGGAATTTATAAATTAGGCGTTACTTTGTGGGGATCCATAATACGAAAGTAATAATAAAATTATTTTGCTATAATCCGCGATACAGTAAATAGAAAATGTATATAGTGCTAAATGTATAGTGGACTATCACTTTGCGATTTTGTCGTAGAGTCTATCTCCTGATGATACTTCGGTTGCGGGGCAAAACGATTGTTGAGTTTGTGATATTGAACGTGTGTAGTGCTTGTGTATTGTGGTGGCAGTGGTGGAGGTTTGTGCATATGTTTGTACGAATCTTACATGTAACGGGTATGAAAAAACGGTGAGTCCACTATACATTTAGCACTATATATATTTTCTATTTACTGTATCGCGGATAATAGCAAAATAATTTTATTATTACTTTTGTATAAGGAACATATATTTTACAATACTTAAGAACACAATACAAAAGTACTTTTCCGGTATTTGATAAACACAACCAATTAAAATAGTCGTGGTCGTAATTTGTAACCGTGGTAAGGCACTTCACAAGGTAGCACTTATACGCAATATTTTACTTTAATACTAAGTTTTGTTTGCTACGTGTTTCTTGCTTTAATACATTGCCCAATATTTCGTAGCACTCCTACAATAAAATATGCAGTTATGTTTGGAACTCGTAGCAGCATTAATGAGTTCGGCGACTACAAAATGTTATAACTCTAAGAACTAAATTTAAGATGATTTGTTTCCTTTTTCCATGTCTTTATATATTTTAAACCATTGGACGTTATATTTTATTATAACTACACCTCAGCATGTAGAAATCAGGCTTATGGCTTAAAACTAATATTTAAAACAATTTTAATGTTATATTGGAGAGTGGTCAGTTCGAACGAATTGTGTAAAAAAGATTATTAAAAACAAATTCACAAGATTCTAAATAATGCATTTCATACGATGTAACTTATATTTTTATAAATTAATTTATCATTGCAAATTGATAATGCGGTAGAGTTATAAATATAATCTGATAGTAAAGTATATGAAGTTAAAAATCATCTATGTGTGATTATAAAATTTTTATATACGTTTTAGTTCCACCCAAGATATCGAGTGTTCTATTTCAGATATCGGGAAAGTATTAGCGAGGAGCATTTAAGCAAAAAATTGTTCTGACATATCATAGATAAAGGTATCTGTTGTCACAGCTATAAATTTTCTTTGTTCTTTTATCGGAGCGACCGAAACAAAAGGACCAAATGTGAATAAAATTCAAATGGTATTCTGTATGAAGCACGCCGCATTGCTGCCGCGTGAAAAAAACCTCTCCATTTACTAGGTAAAATCAGATAGCAGATGAGCTCATTGGTATTCAAATTCGGCTGTATTTCTTCATCTGGACTTAAATTTCATTTTTACTGTATATTGGATAGCGTATAAATTTACCTAATAACGCTGACGGAAAAATATAAATACATTAAATCAACTTAGAGAGGACAAAATTTAGAAAAGATTTAATATGGTCTTAAAGAAAGTAAAACACTTAATCATAAACAAAAGTTACTATAGAATTATATTGCTATAATCCGCATTTGTTAAGAAAATCTATGTACAGCTAAGTGTATGAAGGAAAACAATTCTCATACCTTATTAAGTAGTAATAAAATTATTTTGCTATAATCCGCGATACAGTAAGTAGAAAATATATATAGTGTTAAATGTATAGAGGACTATCCGTTTTTTCATACCCGATAAATACAGGATTCGTAAAAACACATGCACAAACCTCCACCGCTGCCACCACAATACACAAGCGCTACACACGTTCACTATCACAAACTCAACAATCGTTTCGCCCCGCAACCGAAGCATCATCAGGAGATAGACTGCACGACAAAATCGCAAAGTATTATGGATCTCCGCAAGGTAACGCCTAATTCTATAAATTAAATGCAGGATTAATCGGAGCGTCGTCAGGAGGCTCCATGACAAAATTGCAAAAGTTATGGGGCGAAACAATCTTGGAGATTGTCGAAGTGAATGTGTGTAGTGCTTGTGTAGTGTGCTGCTGGTGGTGGTGTCTTGCAATATGTGCCGTAACCAATCCTGCATTGACGAATATAAGGTACGAGCACGTATGAATATAACAACCACAGCTATTGAAAGAAGTTCGTATGGAATATGGGCAGGAATTAAATTTATGTCTGTCGTATCACTAGTACGGCACTAATGGTGAGACGGCAATACATAAATTCAAATTAAAAATATTCTTTATTCAAGTAAACTTATAAGCAAATTTTTTGAATCAAAGTTAACTCAGCGGTTGCTCTTTTTAATGAATAATTCTTATTACTGGTTACATTTAGTCATTTCTGTCTTGTACATGGTCGAAGAGTATCTATAGCCACGCATTCTTATCGTCTAAGTAATCCTCAATATATAGTAGGCGTTCTGTATCAGCCTTTTTTAAATAGTGTTTTTAAACTGCTGTAACGGTAAAATTAAAGTAAATTGCGGAATTTTATCATAGAATATTATACCCAAAACCACAAAAGACTTATGTACTTTTGCAAGAACCTCAGTAGCAACCGCAAACTTATGTCGGTTCCTACTTTGTTTATTATATACGAATACATCGCCAATCTTTTTATAATTATGTATATTGTTATGCACAAAAATTAATTATTTCTAAAAATATACTGTGAAGCCAATGTAAGAATACCTATTTCCTACAACATTTCTATGTTTGCAGTATGGGTGGCGGAGCGCTAGAAGTTAAGTAGTTGGGGCCTGATGACCAGGGAAAGACTAGCAATAATGGTATCTTTTTTTCGACGACACGAAACAAGCAATGGGGCGCAGAATTTTATAGTTAGTACTTTGAAATAGATTACATTGATATCAGAAAGCAACATGGAATTCGTTAAACAAGGGCAGTTGCTCGATTTCGAACATATAAAAGAAGCACAGCTACACATGCAGCTCGTTCAGGAACGTCGCATACCGCGCTCTGTTTAAACTTAGAAAAGTCCCAAAGGTACCGATGTTGCATTTCACAATGTATCGGAATTACCTTAAAAGATTTCCACCAAGAAATGTTACAAGTGTTATTAGTTTTTTTGTTACAGTGAAAACGTGCCCTCATAAAAGTTTTAAAGAACATTTTATGTTTTTGACAGTAAGAGTCCAGGCTTTACTTTCATCGTCCCTATATATAATTTTCCGATGAAAATGTAGCCGCGTACTGTATATTATTCAATATTCCATGGTCACTTTCGTGTGGATAAAACGTGCATTTCATGCTATTGTCGTTAATAAAAACTACTAAAAATTACTTAAGTACGTACGTATACATTAAGATAGATACATATAAACCAATAGTAAACAAATGTATTTTTTTATAATTATTGCACGCACGTTTGTAACTTACAATATTTTCAGACACGCCACACCCGCAATTAATTGTTTCACATGAAACAATTTTATACGGTGTTCATGCAAATGAAGGGAATAAATCGGTCAAACAGCAGGCAGCTGTCATAAATCAGAATATCATAATTAAATTATAATAATTACATATTTCAAGCAATATAACAGAACTAACTACTTTGCTATAATCCGCACGGGTTAAGTGAATGCATGCAAAGCCAATCGTACTGCACAGTACTGCACAGTACGATTTTTGTCGTGAAGCCTATCCTCCTGATGATGCTTCGTTTTCGGGGCGAAACGATCGTCGAGATTGTGGTGGTGGGTGTGTGTGCTGCTTTTGTGTTCGTTGTTGCTGGTGAATTGCGCCTTGGGGTGCATGTGGTGGCTGGTCCTGCATGTATAAGGTGCGTAGATTTTGCCTGCTTCATACACATTGGCTTTGCATGCATTCACTTAACCCGTGCCGATTATAGCAAAGTAGTTAGTTCTGTTATATTGCTTGTAATATGGAATTCCGCAAAGTAACGCCTGCTTCTATAAATCAATTACATATTTATTTTCGTACAAAAATAATAGAAAACAATAGAATAAATTTATCCGTGATTTTTATAAAGCCTTATTTAACGCATTTCTCGATAAGTTGGCCAACGCGTTGCGAAATAAATTGGGATATCCTTGCGGAATTTCGGTTGCCGGGCGAACGCTCAGTAGCTTTCGGTGCGGCGTAAGAGGTGGTCGCATCAGCCTCCGCCCCTCAATCTAAATTTTCAAAAATCTTTCTTCATCTTAAGCACATCTATACTACTCTGAATGACTTTAACATCTATTCATTTTTAAACAAAAATAAGAACCTTCAATCTTTGAATCTACAGGTGGCCCACGTGCTCCTTTGCTTGACAAATAGTTATTAGGAATGAATTTCAAGATATTAGTTTAAAAAAAAAGAATAAACTGTACAGAAAGTGTAAAATATCACTCAAACTAATTATAAATATTTTCAAATTTTTTATTTATCAATACAACTCTCATAGTATAAATAGTTTAACTCTTTTCCTATTTCTATCTTAATAAGTATACTTTAAAATATTATCAATTAATAAATGTGGCCTAAGTGTGTGTGCTGTGATATTGTTTAGTGTTTGCTAAAGATAATTTAAATCATCGGTATTTTAATAGGTAGGTATTATTAATTTTGATTAGGAAAACGAATATTGAATATAATAAAAAAATTACATTCTGGTTTTTAAACGTTAGTCCAATGTATTATGATATTTTCCTATCCTATATATAGAAGATATACAAAAACAAATACAATAAAAATAGTTATAAAGCTAGATTGACGTAATCTGAAACAATACCGTAAAGTATTGAAATAACATACACTGTCAGGTAGTATTTTTGTATTTTATGACAGATATTCGCTCATGTACCAAATATGTAGACATATTAGAAAAAACAAACAATGACACTTTTGTTCAGATATGTCGTTTATTTTTAGTTTTAAACTAATAATTTTCAAAGTTACGATTGAAGATTTTTCATAAACAGAATTGTGTTGACCACAACTACAATCCAAAATTTACGTGCGTTGCTGAATTTTATTTCTAAATTACTTTGAAGAAGGAAGCAAAAAAAGCATGATAAATGTGACTCCTTGAAAACTTTCAACAATTTCAACATATTCACGCTCATAAAAGACTACGATAAAACTTTTAAAATATGTATATAATATCATAATAAATTTTGTGCTAAATCATCGATGTACTGACTATATTATATATGTATTGTCAATTATCGATTTTTTTTAAATATGTTCCTTTTATTTGTTTAATCATCATTCTCCTGCTCTTATCCCACTCTAAGTGGGGTCGGCACAACATGTTACAAACATGTTGTCACATGATTTGGCTACGTATTTTACGACCGGCCGCCTGTCTGACGTCAACTTACCTTAGTCTCCTTTTACGACACCTCGGTAAGAAATGAGGGTGGTCTATTCTATGCAGCCGGATACCACACGGCACATACCTTAGTCGCCTCTTACGACACCTCGGTAAGAATGGAGGGTGGTCTATTCTATTCTGCCGGATAACACACGGCTAATAAAAAAAAATATTATTTAATATTTGTACGAAAACATATATATAACCGGTTAGGGGAAAATTAACACTGTACAAAAGCGGTCTTAATGCCGTAAGCAATCTCTTAGAGACAGCCTTTGGTGAACAGATTATAACAAAAAAAAAGGGGGAAGGATTGCAGATTACATAAAATTTAATAACTAAATATATAAAAATAAATGGAAAATTTCCATGGAATGAAACTTTATTACTTACGGAAAGTGCAATAAAAGGTGAATATTTATTGATTTTACATAACTGGGGTAGTGTAATTAAAAATTATATTCATTGTATATTTTCTTAACGGTTCAAGTTTTTTTTTTTCTAGTTACTGGTACATTATATACCTTTTTTATGTTAATCATCTCTAATACATAAACATTACTACATTACGTCACGGTAAATTCTATTGCTAGAATTAGATTACCATTTACAATACTTATCTAAAAGTTCTTTTGTGTAGTAAATATATGTCAAGAGCCCTTGCTTTTACCTCACAGAACTCAGATGCCAAGAAAATGCTTTGACACTTTTTTTTTGTTATGTATTATTACAGGTTTTTTTTCAAAGTAATCATAATTAGCATATTTTGAAAGTGTAGACAGATGTGGAAAATATCCTCTGCCAAGAGATAATATTAACTTAATTATTTTAGCGATTGGACACTTAATTTTATTGTTTTAGCAATTTTATAGCATTTAAATCAAACAGCAATTCTATTAAATGATGTACAAATTTTAATGGTTCAAAGATATCAACATAATAGCTGTTGCGTTGCAAATTTCATCAGCAATTGCTTCAACGAGTTAGCCATAACAGCGTAACAAGCAGTCAGAAAGACAGACAGACATTTGGATTTATAATATCAGCACGAACTTGAAAACGCAAATTTTTTCCTACATTTTTCATTATTTTTATCATTACTTATTTTATCGAGTATACAAATAATTTAAAATCAGAATTAATCAAAAAGGTATGAAAACTTTATAAGTATTCTAAAAACACAGGACTTAATAGCCTTAAGAGAATATGCATGAATAAATGGCGGTTGTTTTCTATGTGGTGTAATTTAAGCTTTGATTAATAACGGTTTTACCTTGAGCGTCATATCCTTATACTCTTACTTAGGACATCTGACATTTGATAATCCTTATTAAAGTCCCATAATGTTACGCAAAATCTCTTTATGTAATCAGAGGTTGTGAGAATACAGATTAAGGCGACTTTTGCTTAATAGCACCATACTGGCGACTGGCCCGTTGGCGCTGTGGGTAGTGACCCTGCCTTCAGCTCCGCGGGTCGCGGGTTCGGTTCCCGCCGAAGGCCAATATTTTCTATAAACAATTTGTTGGTTCTTCGAGCCTGGGTGTGTATTTGTATTTAAGTATGTATTTAAACTTATATATGTAGTATATCTACCAGTTGTCTGTCACCCATAACACAAGTATTAAGTTACTTACTTTGGGGATGGACGACCGTGTGTGTTACTCTCCCATATATTTTATTTATATTTAGATTTTGTTTACCAAAAATAATGGTGCTATCCTTAAAAAAGAAAACTAAATATAGTATTTTATGTGTTGTCAGAGTAAAAATTTAGGCACTGAATTGGTTTAATATTATCAAGGAGCTTTTTTAAAACTCCTTAAGTAACGAGGATTATACCTGAAAACACTTTTTATAAAGTAAAAGATTGAGCGTTTTTAGATGAAACCATTTTACTCGCCTTTATTTACTAAAATATATTTTCTCTTCTTCAAAGCCTACTCTAAGTGGAATCATATTAGGATATATTTATTGAAAAAGTATCCATACATATAATAAATACGGAAGTATTTCTGTGCTGCTTGCACGGCAATTCTCATAAAAATTGGGCTTAGGCTTATATTCCGAGCTAACATATGAGATGATAAAAAAATCCATTAGTCATTTGGGAATAAAAAAAACAAGCAATACATGCCGCTGAAAGTATTATTTGTTGCGTAAATAATGCACGTTAGACTTCTCAGTTTAAAGTATTTATAAAGTACAATAAATAAAACATATTTTATAATTTTTAATTTACTTTTTAATTTTGTTGTTGTAAGTATGCTGGAACAAAGTGCTGCGTTGTATTCCGATTGTGATCTAGAATGAGTCATACACAGCATCTACTAGACAAATATATAAAACAAAACAATAAGCACAAACTAAACTCAATTACTTTGCAAGTATGCTCACCGAAATATTTCCTAATGAAAACCAAAGATATCTTTGCAAACTTGTGTCCTAGAGTAGACAACTTCGTCTATTTCTTAATATGAAATATTTTCAGTGCCAACTCCTTTAAGCTAAACTATAAAAACTATAAAATTATTTCGTTATTTTATAATTATGTTTACAATGAAGGCAAAAAAAGCTTGAAAGCAGATATATTTTAATTTTGAGGCGAAATACGGCCTTTGTAGATGTTTACGAATTTTGGAAGTAAGGCGCTTTGAATACACCGAAGGCCTTGTTTTATAAAGATTTATATTTTAACAAGAACTTGTACCATTACCTAATAATATTTGAACGAAAAAGGTTATATAAATGAAAATAATTTAAGCTTGCCGGTACATTAAGATAAGATGGTGCTAATTAGGAGAGGTCACATATACTTTCTAAATAGGGCTATTTTAGGCCTTGGCCCTTGGATACATAATAACTAAGAGTTTAGTAAAAAAGTAATGTTGTAGTATATGGAATCGACTAGAGCTCTCTTTTCACCCAAGCTTGAAGACGGCATGCAACTAAATAATATTTGTATACATTGAAATCATAATTATGCCTCTGATTGTTTTATTTTCTACCGTTTAGAAAGAAATTATAATCCTATGTTGTGGAATAAGGCGATCTTTTTTTTTAAGCTTCAATAGAAGACAGAAGACGTTCATATACATACATCGATTCGCATAGGAGTAGCGTTGTGGGTTTTGTCCCGTACTAAAGTATTAAAAAGCGGCTGTGCCCACTATATTAGGAAGTTGTTACATTTATCGTTATACGAGTATTTTTACAGTTCTCTGACGTTAGCAAAATGTACAACAAGACTATTGCGACTACAACAAAAGATAAAAGACAATAACGGATCCACTCAGAAATTTAATAGTCATCTTCATTAGACGGCATTCATTTAATGTTTGACACGATTGTTTCGTTATAAAAATTATATATAAAGATCGAGACGAGATTGGATGGGTTTTCGTTGTTTTTGCTTTTCGTTGTAGAAAAGAAAGTTTCTGGAACGAGATAAAGCCAATACGCTTCAAAAAACGCAGCCACTTTTGATTATTGAAAGCATTGTGTTATGCCATTAGGGCAAACCGTTACAGTACGTGTAATTTACTTTTAGAGTTTAGCGACTCCCGGGCTTGAATTTCGAACTTTCTTTAAAAATTTTCGTACTCAATTGATATCTATAATTCCCCACTTTATTATAAATGGAAATTGGATTGCAGATATGAGCTAAATAGATAAGACTAAGTTCCAGTCTTTCAATGCTAGAAAAGAGAAGGCCTATCTAATATAGTTGGATACTAACTGGCCTATATTTTTTATAGCTGTGTAGAATCGTAATAGAAAAGTTCGCAGGTACATAGAGGGGTTATTTGTTCAAAATAAAAAGTTTATATTTTTAATGTAATTCAACAATCTTGTTCTGGTAGTTAAAAGTTTTTTTTAGTGGTCATAAGTAGGTTTACCTTCTGGTGCCAGTTTATTGTTTAAATTTAGGGACACTTTGCATAATCATGCCCATCTAAATGATAATCCCTTGGCATTTATATAGCAAAAGTCTATAATGGGGCATTAAAACAGAAGTTCAGAGATCCAGCATCACTATAACAACCAAAGTTAACTACTCTTTTTTGTCTTTCTTTGTAATGACAAAGAAACATTGAAAGTAATGACTTTAAATTGGTTCCTTTTCAAATCAAAGTATTAGTCATTATTTACTTCTCCAGCTGTGACTGTAGTACGCAGTCGTGATGGCATAGCGGTGAGATTGTGTGACCATCGAGTAAAGGTCGCGATTCTAAATCCAGTGAGACACCTAAAAGTTTCATAAAATTAAAAAATAACTATGACAAAAGTTGCATATACACGATATTTTTTTTGATACTTTTATAACTCAAGTTTAAAAAAGTTAAAGTACAGTAACGGCCTATTCCACTACTGGGCATAGGCCTCTTATCTGCGTTATTGGAGAGAAGGATTGGAGCTAAGACCTACCACGTTGCTCCAATGCGTGGATTGATAGGTTACACATATCCCTAAAATTCTCTAGAGCAATGTATGTTTCCTTACAATGTTTTCCTTCACAAAAGCGTGTGATAAATTGCAATTACCAATTAATCACATAAGTTTTAATAGAAAGACTCATTGGTACAGTCTAGGCTATCATAATTATTAATGAAATGAGTAAAGTACAATTATTAATAAATTTAATAAAGTTTGTTTTAATATTAAGTATATAATATATTTACAAAAGTTTATATTAATTTGAAATAATAAATCCACCTAAAGGAAAATGCATTTACGTTAAAGCGGATTCTGACATCTAATAGTGTTTAATGTTCAATAGTGAATGGACTGCGAAATAATGAACTCTAACTTAACATTAGACTTTAATAATTTTTACCTAATACTCTAATTTCCACGATGTTCAAATAAATACCCCCAATTTAAGACGTCTTATATGGGGTTTAGCAATTTACAGTAAGCTCAAGTACCAGGCGAGAATGACTGCGTAGTATTTCTTGCCCAATCCGACAATAGCTCAGATTTATAATGACAGTTATTACTAAATTGGATTTTACTTCAGGATTTCAGTTTTTTAATCGTATTTTCTGTTAGTTACGCTCTACCTGGCTAGGCAAAGTTATTTAGAAGTACTTTTTCGTGAATATAAAACTTTATATTTTACTGTTATAGTGTATATAAGATTCATACAGTATAGCTGAAATCGCTATTTTATATTAAATATCTGATTTTAACCTTAATTACATGTATGTCATACATGTAGTATGTCACTTGCAAGTCTTGCAAATATTTCAATACTCTAAAATCATATCGATATATCTTTACTTTCGTTTATATGCGAAAGAAGGGACAAATATTGTATTAATATAAACAGTTCATGTGTACCAGATACTTACATAGACTTTTGATACAACAATTTAAACCACGTATTTAATATATAAATAAGCGGTGCCTACGGCTTCACCCGCGTGGAATTTTAAATGTAAAAATAGTTGTTGTAAATTAACCGTAAGAGATAGAGACATGCTGTCGCGGATTCTTTTGTAGTATTTTTATAGATCTACAATTCTTTAATACATTACTTTAGCATATCTCTGTTTACGCAGCGCACGCGCCCATCTCCCAGAAAGAAAGTTTTTTAACAACTGGGCGATGTCTTCAACACAATTGACATAATACCGATATGTACTATTTACCAAATACCATCCGGAAGTATTGCACTATCTTTAGGTGAAAACCGTACAAAAATCTGTTCTGTAGATTTTGAGAACATCGATTACATACAGACAGACGGGCTTTTTGGGACTTTGTTTTATAATAAGAATAGATAGATAAGATAATGTTGACAGCTCCGCCGTGTTGTATCCGGCTGAGTAGAATAAACCAACCTCATTTCTTACCGAGCGGTCGTAAAAAGTGACTAAGCTAAGTTGACTCACCGTGTGGTATCCAGTTGAGTAGAATAGACCACCCTCTTTCTTACTGAAGGGTCGTAAATACGACTAAGGTAGGTTGACGTCAAACAGGCGGCCGGTCGTAAAATACGTAGTCAGATCGTGTAACAACATGTTTGTAACATGTTGTCCCGACCTCACTCAAAGTGGGATAAGGGCAGGATGATGATGATGAAGATAATGTTGACAGGTATAGCACAAACATATTACACATCGGAATTGAAAATCCTGTCATATATCCTTTTTGTTCTTGAAGGGGTCTTTGGCCGGTCCTTATTAAATTTCTCAATGCATCATGAAGCATGGCTTAAAGTGGTTATGTGATATTAACAACTTCATAACTTCCATCGGTACCCGTATTAAATTTTATCCTCCAAAAGCTTCCTTTAAGTTTGGTACAAACGATGAGAAAAGAAATGAAACGTTCTTCATTTGATTATTTTTTTAATGATGTTCTATGGCGTTGGATATTTTAGCCGTTTGTCTAATATATCAGCCAGTAGCAGTAGCAGCAAATTAAAGAAAAAACTATGCAACTTTACAAATATTCTCGTTGTTGAGATCTTATAAATAAGGTACAATATGATACAATTATATCTAATAAACCTCCAGATGTTCGTAATTTCAAAATTTGCGAAAAGTTATGTAAATCGGATTACAAGATGTGAGTTATATGAAAAATGTGTGTGCGTGTGTGTGAGTTCGTGTGTGTGTGTACAAACATTTACCTCCTATAAGTCGAAGACCAAGTATAGCAAGTTTTGGGAGTTAGATTTTCGATACTTTCCTACGACTACCTGCTGAACGAAGTGATTATAAACAAGAAAACATTCTAAAAAAACCTACGCCGAGCATTTAAATGTCTTGATTCTCACAACCATGACAACAATATTCAAATTAAACGATATTTAATTGTACTCGTTATACTATACCAATATCTAAACATGGTGTCTTCAAATGAGTTCTGCAATACAAAATTTTTAAATAGAAAATACTATCGCTTTCCCTTATATTTTGTGCCAGTATTAAATCGACAAAGTTTGCTCGATTGGCAAGCGTAAGTATCCAATGAGAAGCCCTTTATATCACACCGAAACCACTTACCATTCTGTTTGACTACAGTTAACTAAGCAAAGAATTTCATTTCGAGCATATTTTGTCATTTCATCTTTGATTCTAATATCTTTCCAACTCGTAAAGGGAAAAGATATTCAAAGATATTTGCAATATAGTAAGTGTAATATTTTTATCTACATATATTAGTAAGAATAAGTTCGATTAAACCTAGTACTTAGTGTGGGCAGGCTTGGACCTACTAAACCAACATTTTAAGATAATAAGATGTTCGATAATGTCTACGTAATGAAGTAATAAGGATCCAATTCGTATAACATATAGTTACTAGAATATCTCAAGCTATTTATTTATCTATTAATTATTGGTCTGAGATTTTTGTAACTTAATTAATAACCTTAGCAAATGATTAGTCACTATTACGTAAGAGTAGCGTATATCACAAAGCCTTGAAAAATATATTACGAAGTATTTTATGAAGGTACATCAGTGTTAGCTACCCACACTAAAATGAATGAAAAATGTTTTGTACTTGGATACTAAAATAAAAAACCAGGCTTGTTTTGCTAACTGTAAGCCTTGCAAAGCTACAAAATATAGCATATATTTTTATTAATACTTGTGTATCTTCCTCAGTCATTCACTGTTCACAGAGTGGTCGTCGTTAACGATGCATTTTATTTGTTAGTATAGCTCTTGGAATGCGTGTGATATACGGCTGAGTAGAATAGACCACCCTCATTTCTTACCGAGAGGTCGTAAATGGCGACTAAGGTAAGTTGACGTTTGGCAGGCGGCCGGTCGTAAAATACGTAGCCAAATCATGTAACAACTTGTTTATAACATGTTGTGCTGACCCCAATTAGAGTCAGCGTCTCTAGTTTACTACTACCGTTTTCTGAGTTACTGATCTTATAAGGCCTGTCCAAAGATTGACCGCGTGACTTCTTGCCTTCAACTTGCTCCTGGACAATTTATATAGGTATATCATACCATAAAATTTATATTTCAAAATTATAAAGTCGAGTCCTTATTCATTCGTTATAAATGGAAGTAGAATATGGAGGTGAACTGACACCTTCTGCTATAGTAATTTTATTGTTTAAACAAAAAACAAAAACAAAAAGGTGGCGTGACCAGTAACGGATTGCTCCGTATAAACCTCGTTACGGATGTCGTCATTTATATTTCATGCTTGTCGTGAAATGTGCCATAAATCCCGTACGTAAGTTCCGATTTCTGTGAATATTTTAGGGTGTTTTTCGAGGTGTGTAAGAAAATAAACCGTAACATGCTTAGGAATGTAAACAAGGCTCATCCTGTATTGGTTAAATCTTGTCTCAAAATCAGAGGTATTCTTTATTCTGTAATACTTTCTCACCAATCGCGAAAAATTTCTTAACAAACCCTAGTTAGAAATTATATATAATATATAGAGATTTAACTTATCTTTGTTTATACATCATAATTAGGCGTGACAATGTGACAAATGTGACAATTAATTGAATATTTGAACTTTATATATATCATTAACATAAATCATGGAATAAATAGCGCACTGACTGACTATTGCTAAACGAACCGGTCTAGCAATATCAAGTCAGCCTGTCAAGAATAACCCGACGCTCGGTTTATGTAGCTTATATAATAGCTGCATTTGTTTATCGTTAATGTTATATTAAAAGTAAAATATTCGATAGTTAATATTTCACTGTTGATTAAAGGTACCTTTTGCCAATGAAAAGAGAAATATGAGGCATTATAAAAGTCCGGACTAACTGATTAGAGATATCGTGTAAATGCTCTCATGTTATTTCGCACTTAATAATGCAGCTTTCGTACTGCACCTGGATTTTGAATGTTAAATATGAATTAAATGTATAAGCTATTAAACGAGAAATTGCGCGTCACGCATTTGCACATCTTCGATATAAATCACGCTGTTTAGGTAGTCTGTTTAGGTAGACTGGTTAGGTAGTCATGACCATTAATTCTAAGTCCCATTTTAATTGAAAAGTTCCCGAACACCACCGTATCTCAACGGATAGTTCGCTCACTAAGCTAGGGTTGACAACGTTGTAGCCTAGTTGGAACAGCAAAAGTTATATAAAATGCATTTCTGAAGTTAAAACAAACTGGTACCCAGATTGACAGAATTCTATGTCACATACGATTCCCCTTATTCTTTTACGTCCTAATTGTGTAGAGAGAATATCAAATCATTTGTCTTTTTTGAAAGAATACGAACTTTGTTATAAAATGTTCACAGAAAACTATTTTATAGTAGTTCATGTAGTTAAATCAAAAGAAATAATTCCGATAATAACTGTTATTTACAAAAGTAATAACCCGCGATACTGTATCGTGGATTATAGCAAAATAATTTTTATTATTACTTTTGTATTATGAATCTCCGCAAAGTAACGCCTAATTCTATAAACTGTTATTTACTTAGCATATAAAGCTTCCGTTTACTTTATACTAATCAAATGCTACTGAAATTAATCATACACGTTTATCTAGAATGGTGCAGTACGATAATTTGCTATAGAATTGAAGTACTCAAAATCATATCACACAATCAGTATAAAAGAATACTTTGGACAACCATATTCACAAGCAAATGAAATTTGAGCTAACATTTGATATTACATTGTTTTCACTAAAGTGTTACCACTATGTCTCTTATAAAAAGCTGTGTTTTCCCATTCTCTTTTACCTTAACCAAAGTCTCAATATAAACAAATTAAAATAATTCGTAGCTCTCAAAAAAGAGAAAAAAGATTTAAACGCTTTGTGTTATATTTAATAATATAAAATATTAATCGAAAGGTATAAGGAACCCTTATGTGATAGTTCAGGGAATTATATGCTTTGTTCTTTATCTTCGAATTATATTTATACTTTGTGTTTTAAATTAAATTTCCTTGGTAAAATTGCCGTCATTTTTTTATATTCGTATAATCGTAATAAATTATAATATGTTTAAAATAATTTATATATTATAAAATATTTATTTCTGATATAGTTCATAAATGTATTAATTTTTTTGAGTGCCAATGTAATTTTTATATTTTATTTAAATTATTAAATTTAAATATTTTAAATGCTGCGTTAACAAGCATATTAAACAAAGTGTGGCGTAAATTTATAAGTTTACAGATAAAATAAACTTCAACTAAGTGTACCCTAACTTAGTGTATGTGTAAGAATCTGTAAACATACACAATTTATATAAATTGAATAGATCTAATATCGGCTTCCCGAGAATGAGAATAAAATAAATTTTGAGCGGCTAGTACCTACTTTGGTGATTCAAATGTAAATGAAAATTTTCTGGTTTTCGTATAAAATATCTGGAAAGAGACACAGGAAAGGTCATGCCTGGCGAATTTATATAATATGTACTTTTATTTGCAAAGTGTTTTTATAAATATTTTAAAGTTTTTTATTGCATATTGAGCTGAGGGTAATTGAAGATACAGATAAATATTTAATTCATCTTAAAATTAAATCCTCGTATTCAGCATAACACGTCAAGACAATCCAACAATTGAATGGCGCAATACTTTTAAAAAATGTAATATCTAACCTCCCCTTTTCTGGCCCCGGGGGTTTGGCCCTCTTCAGTCCAGTCAACACTGTGGCAGCAATGTACAAAAACAACTCAGTACTGTGATACAAATCGCAGAACTACTGAAAGTTTAAAATATATAAGAGATGTGAAAATTTTGATTTGTTGAAAGTTTTCTTAAAAGTGAAATAAAAATAATAATAATAACACCTTACTTTTATGTCAGCTGTGAGTTTATCTAAAATAGAATAAAAATCTATTCATAAGTATTAGGAACTAATACAACGTGCTGTGATTTTCACTCGAGCAGTGCCTATCGTAGTGAAATTGTCCATTTAACGGTAGAAGATATACATCAAATAAAAATTAAACAACAATTAAACTTGATAATTTATAAAGCAACAAAATTTTGTAGTATTTAAAGAACATTGAACAAATTAGTGTTTCTGGCAATGTTTGCTGTGTTTTGACAGATTTTTTTGTGTGTGCGTGATAATGAACACCGTCCAAAGTACGGGCGGCGGACATGGTCCCATCAAGAAGGATCACAAACATGAGGTATGATTAGAATAATTAATATATTTTACTAGTAGCCTTGCCGCCGTGTGGTATCCGGCAGAATAGAATAGACCACCCTCTTTTCTTACCGAGGTGTCGTAAAAGGCGACTAAGGTAAGTTGACGTCAGGCAGGCGGCCGGTCGTAAAATACAATAAAGCCAAATCATGTGACAACATGTTTGTAACATGTTGTGCCGACCCCACTTAGAGTAGGATAAGGGCAGGAGAATGATGATTTTACTAGTAGCCTTGCCCGCGGCTTCGCCCGCGTGGAAATCAGGGTGTCACAATTTTTTTCTAGAATCCAAATTTTAAACTCAAAAGTACTTATGGTGAGTTAACCATAAGAGTAGAGAACTGTCCCGGACTTTTTTGTAGTATTTTTATAGATCTACAATACTCTAGTCCATTTACTTTAGCGTATCTCTGCTGATTAACACAGCGCACGCGACTAAAGCTTTCAGCAAACAAGTTTTTTAACAATTGCGTGATCTCTTTAAAACAATTTACATAATACCGATATATACTATTTACCTAAACCATTCGGAAGTATTGCACTATCTTTTGGTGAAAGCCGTACGAAAATCCGTTCTGTAGATTTTGATAAAATCGATTACATACAGACAGACAGCTTTTTGGGAATTTGTTTTATAATAAATAAATAAATATATGGGACACTTACACACACGGTCATCCATCCCGAAAGTAATTTATTTAATACTATAAATGACGGACAACTGGTAAATATACTACATATATAATTTTAAATACATACTTAAATGCAAATATACACCCAGGCTCGAAGAACCAACATACCATAACAAGTATAGGTATACCATAATACAAAACTAAATGTACTAAATTTGTTTTTATTATTACAATGCTCATTCTAAGTCATCAATATAATTTAGAAGATTTCCAAGATACATCAGAAGGTGTGATGCTTAGTCACTTCATCTCTCATGAACTCCAAATCGCCTTCAATCGTTCAAATCGCCTTGAGAGTGATAGTTCTCGGCTATAGCAAAGTTTCACAATGTTGTTTCAAAGACACAATCGTATATTAATAAGTAGGCTATTCTTTAATATAAATAATGATTACATCAATTTTGTATTACAAATGGATAACTTATATAAATGTTAATGAAGGAAAATTTAGACAATATGTTTATCCATTATTATATCCCATCTGTTGTTTTGTAGTGTATAAAAAAGGTTACTTTTATTTGAGATAAATAATGACAGCGCATCAAATGTGATCTACTATCAAATAAAAAAGTCTTGTAAAGAGAATCGCACGTAGAACAAAAACCGAACGTCTTTGGATTTAACAAAATATTTTGGGACTTCTTAAGTTGTGATAAGTCAGGGATCTTTAATACTTCAAAGTAATACATACATCAAAGTTCGAAAAACATGAGAAAGAAAGAAATATTGTAAATAAAGATAAGGGACTTAGCCCTTAACTTATGAATACATACGAGTCAAATTAGGAAGAGCACATAATTAGTTGACTTACTTTCATTTTTTAGTCATTGTATCTCGAATAATCTTAATAATCTTTTTAATAATCATCGTATCATCGAAGATAATAATCATAAACCTAAATAATAGCATATTTTATCTATAATTGAGATGAAAACCTCAATAGAGTACGTGATTATATTAGAGTGGGTCACCGTTAAAGACACGTTCGGGTGCTCAGATGTTAATCACATTTATTTGGAACGTTACCAATTAAGGAGAGACAGTATCTCTCTTCACGTAGATGGAAAATAATAACGGCGTTACCAAAGTGTCGTTGGCTATATTTAGTTAATTGGAAATATACGCTTTGCTTTACGTAAATCTCAACAATAAATAAATAAATAGATAAATAAATAAATAAATCTCTAATAATTTCTACGTCATACAGACTTGTGTCGTTTGAATCCAGCAAATAAAATTTTAAAAACTGGTCCACAGTTTTGTGTATCTCATTAGAACAATCCTAGAAAAACGAATTCAATTATAGTAAGGGCCTGTTACCATCCCACTGCTATGCTAAGGCCTCCTCTCTCCTTTTTTTGGAGAGAAGGGTTGTTAAGATATACCATACAGCTCCAAAGCGGATTGGTAGCTTACACATATCCTCAGAATTCTCAAGAGATATGTAGGTTTTCCCACGATGTTTTCATTCACCGGAAGCGTGTGATAAATTGCAATTATCAATTAGACACATAACTTTTAATAGAAAAGTTCATTGGTGCCGTCGCTAGAGAGTCGCACGGTCTCACCGTTGGGCTATCACAGCATGAAGCACAGATTTAAGCTAAATTTAGTTAAAATATATTGTAATTTTCTTTCAATAGAGATTTTTATGACTTAATAGAGCTGCTTTTTAAAATTTTATATTAAAACTTGTGGCCATTAATTTAACGAATCAGTCGACCATATTTTTACGTGTATTTGGATATTAAAATCTCTTAAAAAGGCCAAATCTCATAACTCTCAATAAATGTCCTCTAATCTTAATAACTTTTAATGTCGTCTTTTTAGAACTTCATAAATTTGTAAGCGTTAATAAAACCGTCCTGAATCGTAATTTAGTCAGAAACATTATGTTACGGACTATAACGCACAGTTTACAATATACGAGTATATCACAACGTTCACATATTAAATTAACAGTTTATACAAATTACAGTTATTAACGTATTTAAGTATATTAAAAGATATAGTCGCTGGTTTTATACCCACAGCAATATATAATATATACAATTGTTGATAACAAAAACTTTCATTTGTAAAAGATAAAGTGTAGTATTGTTTGTCTGGAATCCAAATAAAACCACTATTACTAAAGAAGAAATGATATATAAGAAAATGTTACCAACATTTATGTTAAGTACTTTGTTTAATGAAATTTTATTGGACAGTATTATTGCTTAATATATTTTTATTTAGTAGTAGATAGATATCTTCTGATTTTTTTTGATAAATGTCTCTAAAAATTATTAAATACTTAATAAATAAATTAAAAAATACCCCTTCAATATGAAATGTAAAAAAAACTTTATTATAAACTTTCATTTAAATGTTACATACATAGTTATGAAATCTCATTATGTTCTGAAATGACCGCACTTTAACATTGTCCATTTCGCCAAAAAGTATCACGCGCACAGGTTAAGCTGAAATAAAAAAATGTTTTGAAAATAAAAAATTATTGACAAGTTTTCTCATTTACTAGAATCGTGAAAATTACACAAGTTTTAGTCACCTCCAATAAAATGTCAGTTAGCTTCTCTCTTTTCTATAATATAGAACGAATAAATAAATTAAAACTCTAGCAATCTATCATGACATTGCGGAATTGTAATGTAATCATGTAAACTACGTGGTAAGTATTCTTGTAATTTTTTTCACTGAGGGTAATTGGTGTTTGCTGCACCTGAGACAAGTTGCAGGTAGGTAACAGAATGTCAAAAGAAATAAATTCTCGGTCGGTCAGGCACACACTACACGGGCTGTGTTATTTTAATATTAGTGTTCGGTGGATTTTGACGTTAATACATAAAGATTAATTATAATTCCATTAGTTAATATACATATTATATAAGAAAACGATATAGTGTGTAATTCCACGAAAATTCATGAACGAGTTATCGTCTGGCCGGAGCTGCCGTCACCGCGGAATCAAAGGTCAATGTTCTATGATTATTCGTGGTGGAGAATTTGCCTATTGTCTACCTATCTTACGCTCATTACCTGCTACCAAAGGCACGCAGTAGGTCCAAGCAGTAAAAATTTTACTATGACGCTTTTCGAATAAGATATATAGTGTTTTTGGAAATCACTTAATTACTACTCGATTAAAATTGTATAAATTTGCATTTTAAATAAAGGAGATATTACGTTAAGATGAAATTTTATATTACTCCTGCACCATATTCAAATAATGTGAAGTACCCGGAATTAAATTATGCACATCGATGTTAAGAACGAAACAGCGGGCTAGTTCGATTTCGTACAGCGCTGTCACTGTCACTCCGTTAGTATGTGACGTTTCACACGGGTTCGTCAGTCTGTGCGACAGAGACATGCTCTATGAAGCAGAATCTAGCCGATATTCTCTCTGTAACCCTCGACGAGCATAATTTATTGCCGGGTACTATAAGTACTTCTATACTTACTGGCACCGGTTACTATATGTTTTCCCAGATTTGGCGCAAACCGGACTGTACACAGCCGGGCAAATGCAGCCTTGGCCTTGGACCATTCCAAGAGCAACGGCAATCAAGGAGAAGATAACTAAATGAAAAGTTTTATTTTTGTAGTTTTTTTAGTTTAGAAAATTAAATCACCTAAGTTAAAATCGTGGGTAATATTTTATATTTAACTTGAAAATTCCACCATGTGTTACTTTATCCAAATCTGTCCCTCATATCTTACGTATCCGCTCTTTTTAATTTAACAATAACTGTGATACCAATGACTAAATTACTAAATAAGTATCTGTCATTCAATAATTTTTAAGAACCGATAGACAGACGGCGAGATCTATGTCTTATATTGATGTTTACAAATACTACTTAAATTATCCCAAATATCAATATACGACTAGATATAAGTATAGCGCTCAGTTCAAATTTAACTTCTAAAATATAAATCCTTTTTAATATGAACAAATCGCCCCATGTTTATAACATAAAACCTGTAACTTTATTCCTCGGATGGGGCGAAATAATTTACGTCTACCGAGGGTTTTTTAGAAGAAATTAATACTATTTTTTTTAAAAGGTAGTCATACTAAGCTAGTCTCAACTTATATTTAAGATCTAGTTCATGTACTATGTTTTGTGAATGATGCATTCTGAAATTTTATGTGGTAATGGGAACACTATCTTTCAAAATTTCAATATTTTATAATGTAATTTCTACTTATACAAAACATAATCAATTCAAATTTTCAATTGAAATTTGAAATTGACGTGTCGTTTACAATGAGCTTAAAATTCATTAAAATTTAGGAAACAACGAAATAATTTAAAATAGTTATTAAAAAAAAACTTTTTAAATGTACTTACAAAAAAGCCACTTCATTGTGAACAAAACTCGCTTATAGGAGACTTCAACAAGGAATGCCAAAGTCTGTGTAAAGTCTTTAATTTATATTTACCTGTTCGGTTTTTTTTTCTTATTAGTAATGGTATAACGTATGCATTACCAACATGACTCTGATATTTTAATACTATTACTATTTGGTGACTTAGCTTACTCATATTTAAGTATCTCCTGCTAAATATTTATATCTAGATTATATCTAGAATATATTAAAGATATAACTTATCATTTTCTTTCTCTTTTTCAGCAGATGGTTAAAAATATTTATGCCCCTTCTAATGTCAGTAACGCTACACGATCTTATGCTACTTGGATATAGTAACTCTCTGCGTTCTATTTTTAGATGGATAGATGTAATATTATATAGTAATAGTAAGTTATATATTATATAGTAATTTATATTGAATAAAACCGAATAAAATATTTATCATTCCAAATAACAAACTAAAGACATCGAAATTTATCGATCTATTCAAAATAAGCTTAATATTATTATCGAAATCAGAGTTTTTAGTAAATGCATACGAATAAAATGGAAGGGTTTAAACTTCTAAATGATTTATAGAATCAGGCGTTACTTTGCGAAATTCCATATTACAGATACTATAACAGAACGATTTTGCTATAATCCGCGTGTGTTTAGATTACGTATCTTACACAGGGTACGTGAAATTTGCCTGCATCATACACTTAGTAGTAGATACATTCGCCTAACACACCTGGATTATTGCAAAGTAGTTCTGTTACAATTTCTGCTTTAAACTTCAATATATTAAATTTTTTTTATCAACAAACAGAAAACTTCGCATTCTATATTATCATTAACGTACAGGAAAAAACTTTGAGGATAAAATAATACAAAAATATACATATAAGTATGTATATAGGAGGAATTTCCTGTCAGACCATCGCTCTGATCATGTCAGTGCAAATAAAAGATATTTGTTCGTTATTAATTTTAATTATTCAGATATAGGTGCTAATGTTTTATTAAGAACTTGTTTTCGAAAGACTGCAAATGTTACGTCACCATTGACTTTAAGTCTTTAAAAATAAATTTATATTTCTAATGTTTATTGATTGTAAAAAGGCATAATCATAATCAAAACACATATTTTTTAACGTATTCTATAATGTGTCAGTTTTAACCTATAGAGCGAATTATTAAAAAGGTAAAGAACTACTTTACTGTTGTCTTTTTATCGGCCTTCCTTAAAAATCTTATAGTTTGATCTAAAAGTCAAGGTAAGTCCTTCTTTCTTCATTGATGAACTAGGATTTTATTTGCAAATTTCGAAATGCATTGCAAAAATTTGTTCCTTGTTTAAGCATTGGTTACATTTTACGAGGAATTGAATATGCGAAATTAGTAGCTTCAAAGTATCCAAGTAATTATTTATGTCTTCTTTGTGCAAGTGATAATAAAATATACACTTACAATAATCCTTATTTAAGTATATTTGAATGCATGTACTTCTTTCTATATTCTATTTATGAATTCTTTTATAAAAACACTATTTTCAATAGTTTTATTCATTCATATTAATGGATCGTGCAGAAGAGGTAAGTCCCTATTTATTCATCAACTCGCTTAGAATTTTTATAATAAGTGTAATTATATCTATATATATAAAAAAAAAGTTTGTGTGTAAGTCCCATATAAACTCCAAAACGGCTGAACTGATTTTGGTGAAATTTTCAGACATTCTTTAGATTGATCAAGCGGATGATCCTGTAAAGTTTGGTGGCAATCGAAGTACGTTTTTAAAACTGGAATTCATATATCTTTGAATTAAGCCCTGCGAAGTACTCTGGACATTTGTTAGTTACACGAGTTTTATTTGTATAAAATTGATGTGTATTATATTTTAATTTCAAAAATGTGTTCCTATTTATTGGAAGTAAAATTACTAAATTACTAAAATCATCTCATCAATCTCGGTAAATGGATCCACTAAAAAGAAATGTAACCTTTACGACTTTTAATATTGTGTCCTTGGGAGTCTCATAAATTTGTAGGCGTTGTTGTTATGATATTAAGTCACAAATTGTGAAACATTATTCTACTTAAAAGATTTCTTATGAATATAACATTATAAGCAAATAGGAGACCGTTCAGAAAATGCAATACAACCGGGCTATATTTGCTATTCCGTGACATTGATATTGCAATAATAAAAACCGCTTATCAACGGATCAACCAATCCTAGCATGTGTGCCTCGCCGCTGAAGATTTATAGCTCAGAACGAACGATAAAGACGAATGGTAAAAAAGATTGGAGTATTTATGATTTAAAATTAATTTAAGGACGCCTGGACTTTGGTCTCTTTAAGAGATTTCCTATGTGTTGCCTTGATCCAACGACCTCAAAAGTATAGAGGGGTAATTTTTTTAAAAGTCATCTGACTAATTTGTAGGAGATCTACGAATGGTATCGCCTCGTTTTCAATTAAGGGGATCGGCTCCGACGCTAGTAGAGCTTCTGCGCTCTACTTTCTGCATTTCGCAACCTCAACGATGCTTCTGCGCTCGCCCGACCCGCCCGGTGACGCTGTAAAAGCCGTTAGGGCTAACAACATACAGTCAATTCGAAAAAAAAGAGGGGATCGTCATCACCTTAGGGCTCGGGTAGCCATAGTTTCTTCGTATTACCTGCCCAAATTGCAAACTCACTATACACCATTTAATTCTTTCCACGAAGGCAGAAACTCAAGTGCTAGAGAAAAGAATAAAAATTTACTTACCTTTTGTTCTAATGAAAAGTATTGTGATACCACCGTGTGATATCTATAGAAAATACCACCCTAATTATTTACCGAAGTGTCGTCAAACGCTACTAAGGTAGGTTGACGTCAGGTAGGCAGTTGGTCGAAAAAAAACTATTCTACTACTCTAATCTAAAACATGTAACAACATGTTAAAAACATGTTGTGCCGACTCCACTTAGAGTGGGATATGAGCAAGAGAATGATGATGAGTTCGTTAATTAATTTATACCTATCAATACTTATATAAAACAATACGTAGGTAAATAAAAAATAAAATTGAATTAAGACACAAAATCAGTTTGAACTAACCTATCAAAGGCGAACCATTCACCTATAATCCACAGCCAAGTATGACTATATCCTTCATCAGTATTCAATTTGCAAAAATGCACAATATAACTCGTTTTCTCGGCAAGAATAAGACTAGGTTTGCGCTTGTGCTATAATCCGTTACGTGATACGAATACCGCGTAATGTAGTGCTTACTCGTATTATAATTTGAACTAGCGTAAGCTCGTTTCCCTCGTATGAAAGTCTTTCCTAGCACCGCGATATTTAACATAACAAAAACTTTTTGTCACATAATAAGTAAATATAACATTAATTAAATATAATCATATATTGCATTATTGAATATTGATCGTCAAAACTACATAACTAATAAAAAAGTACAACTCTTTCAAAAGTTCCACGTTAAATCCAGGCTATTAACGAAGACTTAGGGTCCAAAGCAATATTATTGTTAAATCATTAGTAATCAAGTACTTGTTTAGATGATTAATAACTCCATCTGGAGAGAACGTCACGGGTTCAAATCCTGGGCAGACAAAAACGAGTATTTCTGTTAAACTTATTTGTCTAATTGATAAATTATCACCCGCTTTTCGTTCCAGGAAAACAGCGTTAGAGAACGTGCATATCTGTAGAGAATTCTGGGGTTATGAGTAACCTACCAATCCGCTTTAGAGCAACGTGGTTGGTCTTTGCTCTAACCCTTCTCTCTAAAAAAGGAGAGAAGAGGCCTATGCCCAGCAATGAAATACTAATAGACCGTTATATTATTTGTATAGTTGCTTATATAATTATCAAGTTCACTGATATTTTGATTGCTCGCTGTCAGCTAACATAATCACAAATGTTGAAGTGGTCACATAAATCCAAATATTTTGAGATACTCCAGACGATATTAATAATTAATATAAATTATATATGAATCTACTAAAAACAGTCCATTAGGGAAATTTTAATTTCTTTCAAAACCTTTTATATATGACTTTAATGGGATTAACTTGATTTATCACTCATGGTATCATGCGTACAGCGGATAAAAGGAGGCCTTTGATATCTCGGCTTTAAGCTTATCGTCTGAGATTACTGTCACCTTTGGTATGAATTAATGGTGTCCTGATGAATGAGGGGTTCAAAGAGATATTTTTGTTGTAAAGAGGACGGAAAAGCATTTTATTTGTATGCAATTTTTCCTGATAAATGATCGGTGGATAAATGCTACTGACACTTTAAAAAAAAACATTACGAAATGTGAAATTTTAGAGGGGCTGGTTATTTTGTTTTTAGTTGCCTTCGAATCAATAATAAAAGAATTCTGCTCGTATGTCTTCTTAAAAATATCTAAAGTTCAACTGAGTGACATCATATTATATCTACTACGGTAATACGTTTTGAATGACTAATATATATATATTTTTTTAGGAATAAAATTATATAGCCATGACTAGTAAACAATGACTTCCTTTTTTCTTTTAATTTACTTTAAATTACTTGAAAAACGAATATAGTGTTGATATCGTGCATGACCTTTTAATTTTAAATTAAATAGATAATTTAATGTTTACATAGTTAACTTTTTAAATAGGTAATTTTAAAATAATGAAATAATAACCTAGTTAGCATCATGCTAAAATCTGCAACAGATAGGTCATAACTTTTTAAGAGGTCATCATTTAAATTTCTGCTTAAAGTAACCTAAACTTTGGATAAGATAGTATGTTATGGTACATATGCACTAAATTCATCTTCCTGTAATGTACTCGTACACCCCAGCTAATACAATTTGCATTCAAATTATACTATAATAGCGGACAGTATACACATATTAATTTCTCTTATGACGCAATGCGGATAGTAACTCAGTATCTTATAATTAAAAAAATAACAATTTGTGTGACCATATTTTAATTTTATACTTGAGCTTCGTGTAACAAAAAATAAATAAAAACGGAATACCGTATCAATCTTCTAATCCCTTTTGTAAAATGAAGCTTAATTTAGCGAGTGCAAATTTTTATAAGATATCTCGTATGTCTTCCTATTCTCATGTCGTAAAACTTTTGGATATTCTAGACTAGTTTCGACTCTATATTAGATCACTGTATTATTGATAAGTTAGACAAATAGAAAAAATAAATGATAAAATTAATAATACTAATAAAATATAACTTCACTTAATTTAATACTTTAATTATTAAATTTATTACACATAGTCCAATATTAAATCCTCAACATTCCCCATCTTTTTTGTATGTATCGTGCGCGCATGTCAATCTGAAAAGAAAAATGTTATTTGTTAATAATAAATTTATACAAATATTAATTTGCATCATTAGAATTCGTTTATAATTGTGTATATAACAAAAATATATAAGCTTAGAACTTTTTTATTGATAGCATTTTTATTATATCTCAATGAATGATCTAATCAGAAAATAAAATAACTTTTTTTGATTCAAAATTCAAAATTCAATTCAAAATATTCTTTATTCAAGTAAACTTGTAAACAAGTGCTTTTGAATCGTCAACTTTACTGCTGGTTCGGAAAGCCGTCCTACCGAGAAGAGCCAGCAAGAAACTCGGTGGAGCTCTTTTAAAAAAGAAGATTCTTAATACTAATTACATTTTGTCATAGCTATCCTGCACAAGGTCAAAGAGCAGCTATATCCACGCATTCTTATCATCAATGTAAGCCTCCACGGTATAATAGGCTTTCTGTATCAGCCTCTTTTTAACAGTATTTTTAAATTGCTGTAATGGCAAAGTTAAAATTGATTGTGGAATTTTGTTATAGAATCTTATACCCAAACCCACAAACGACTTACGTACTCTTTACAAGGCGCAAAGCAGGAGCCGCAAGCTTATGTCGGTTCCTACTTTGTCTATTATATACATCGCCAATCTTTTTATAATTATGTACATTTTTATGCACAAAAATCAAATTGCTAAAAATATACTGTGAAGCTAACGTAAGAATACCTGTTTCCTTAAACTTCTCTCGCATTGTCGCGTGATTTACCTATGTCTGATTATCTGATTAATTTTAATTAAAAAAAAATTTCAAACTAAGCTATAGGAGTGCTTAAATATCGTAAGAAGCTTTAATATCATATAAATTGTGTAATAATAATAAATAAATATATGGGACACTTACACACACTATCGTCCGACCCGAGTAAGTAACTTAATACTTGTGTTATGGGTGACGGACAACTGGTACTACATATATAATTTTAAATACGTACTTAAATACAAATATACATCCAGGCCCGAAGAACCAACAAATTGTTAAGATCAACAAAATATTGTAATGACGTTATAAGTTGTTAATAAAAATTTTAAAGGAGAAGATTACTTAAATTTACATCGTGCAGCACTGAGGCTAAAATCTTATTATTTAATTAATTTTAAATCTTATTATTTATAATAACATTCTGTACAGTAATTGAAAAATAAATAAGTAAAATGTAATTACACCTTATTTTTATCTTTTTAGGTCGTACATAAAGGTTTTTAAAAGTTTTTATATCAATTTATAATAACTTTTATTAGTGACTTATTTCGTTTCATTAAATATTAAGAGAGAAGAGAATAAGATCTGCACTTACTTGCACCGGTTACCGTAAGTTTTTCCTGATGTGGCACAAACTGGAAGAAATACTTCAGGACAAAAACAACCCTCTTCCGGAACCATTCCAGAGGTCCAGAAAACAAGTGCAAGAAGGGTGAAAATGACTATAACACAAAAAATTCTGCATAAAGCATTTTGTTTTTTTTTTTATTCTACTATGTTTAAGTAAAATAGCATTAAGGTATATCATATTGGTAATAATGTATCAAAATGTATGTCTATGTATAAATGAAACAGGATAAAAGTACGTGTTCTACGTCGGCTTAAAATAACTTGCAATATATATAGCATATTATATTATAGTTAATATTACACATTTCTTTGATTCTTTGAAACAAAAAAATAGGTATGGAAAGTATGAAATGGAAGAGAAAACTATAACATTTTCTTTAAAATAATTATACAGAATTTTTTTGAGTGAATTTCATATTTGTTTTCCTTTAATTGGCAATTATATCGACTACTCTAATAACACCAAAAATCGAAATGTAATATTTATACTGTATTTTTTTTGTGGTCACATCAATTTGTCTCACTGCAATTGTTGTTTGCCACATAATTAAGTAAAATATTAAACTAAAGATTGTTCTTTTTCTATAATCTATCGTCATATAGATTTATAAATGTCTCTAGGTTAAAAAAAGAAGAAAGAAAAAAAATGTTTCGACTACTTCATGGGTGATGGTTCACGTAAATTCCTACGTTACATATGTTCTTTTCTTTATAAAATACATAATTTACGTATTTAAATCAAAGATATATCAAAGTGAAGTTGAGAAGAAAAAAGGGCCCTTAGCTCGTTTTTTTCTCGAACTGTTCAAAAATCTTAACAGACTTTTAGCGCACGCCCAGCGAGCTGCTGTACGCAATTCCCGCCGCGGTAACGCCTTATAAAGAGTTCGTGAGTAACGGCCCAGGATAGGCTCAAAATATTCAGAAACAAACACACTACAATAAAATAATAATAAAGTGTCAATGATTACAGCCAGGTGGAATATTGACTTAAGATTGATTGTTCCTATTGTTGTATCGATACACTAGCGTAGAGCCTCGACCAACATCTCAAGAGGCTCTCGCTTAGTTGTTGGATTAACGGAAACAAAAGGCAGTGTTGCTTGAGATGGCATGTATTTTGAGGAGGTTCCTCATTCTGTAGACCTAACCACCGGGAGCTTGGGTCCTTTCTCCGCTCTCCACAGATTTCATTTTTTTTATATTTTAAATGTTTTTTTCTTTTTGTCCTAGAAAATATTTAAAAATCTAATTTCATTTGTAAATAAATGAATGAGTGTAAAAAGTTTCGAATAAATAAAATAAATTACATATATCGAAGTTGTCCCTTGTCACACTGGAAAAACAATTCTAAGGGGTAAAAATTGTGACTATTCGGCCTAACTTGATATAATGAGACGTGTGTATACCCGGTTTGTATACATAAACTACCATAACATACTACTAAACTTAACGATTTTACCTTAATAACCTTATTTTATATTTAAATATACTTACAAAAAACCCACTTCATGATTATTATTAACTTGTTTATACCAGTAGACGATGAATACGACTGACAAAGTCTGTGTATTATCACGATTTTATATTTACCTGTTTCCTTTTTTGCTATTAGTATGTATGCATCGCTGTTGCTTATAATAATGCTAATTGAGGACCGACCGTGTTTCGCTCGATATCCTTAAAGTTTTTTCTTCGAATAAACTAAATATTTCATATCTTACCTTAATCGTATTTTACAACACTTCGGTAAGAAATAAGGATGGTATATTCTACTCAGCTCGATACTATACGGCAAAGCACAAAATCTATCTTATATCTTAAATCTTATCTTATGTCTTTGAAGGAGTTAATCTTGTATATATTATATGAAAGTAAAAAAAGTAAATAACGGCCTGTTAATAGTAACAATAGCTTCCTTCAACGAAAAGCGTGTGATAAATTGCAAGTATCAATTAGACACAAAGTTTTTAATAGAACCCATGTCGTCTTTAGAGAGTCACACGGTCTCGTTTTTTCATACCCGACACATGCAGGATAAAAACACATACACAAACCACTACCACTGCCACTACAATACACAAGCACTACACACGTTCACTATCACAAACTTAACAATCGTATCGCAACGCAATCGAATCATCATCAGGAGATAGACTCCACGACAAAATCGCTCTTTGCGATTTTGTCATGGATGGATTTTGTCGAGTTTGTGTGTAGTGCTTGTGTATTGTGGTGGCAGTGGTGGAGGTTTGTGCATGTGTTTTTACGAATCCTGCATGTATCGGGTATGAAAAAACGGATAGTCCACTATACTTTTAGCATTATATATTTTTTCTATTTACTGTATCGCGGATTATAGCAAAATAATTTTATTATTACTTTTCTAACAATGTATCAGAATTTTTGAAATCGTGTATGTATTTTAATTTTTGCTTGTCCTATTTTGTGTATATAATTTATAGTCTACCTATATATAATAATATTGTCTTTGTATAACGTTCAAGATAATACAATTTGCATTCATATCATACCGTATGTTAGTAGCAGACTGTTACACTATCATGTAGTGGCGCAATGCGGAAATTATCACAAATTTTAATTAAAATTCAAAAGATTCTTAGTCCAATATCTCTACTAGATGTGCCAGCGGCTCCGCTCTCAATTACGTTACAATTTTTATTTTTGCATTGAAATTATAAACATCAAAGTAGTGATTGTGTTAACCTTAAGAGATCAGATACTATGTTAGCGTGAACTTCTATACTTATTAGTATTTTAGTAGATCTATAATATTCTTACACATAACTTTAGTGTATCTCTGCTGGTTTATGTGCCGAGTAAAGCTCCCAGCCCCAGGCGGGTTTTTTTATAACCACACGACCTTTGAACACCATTTACATAAGACGGATAATTCAGCAAAAATCGCACTACCTTTTAGTGAAAACCGTACAAAAATCCGTTCAGACTTTGAAAAAATCGATCACATACAAACAGACGGCTTTTGGGGACTTTGTTTTAAAAAAGTATAGATAATATAAATTATTGAAAATAGATGCATACACAGTGCTATTTTATTCGAATATTCATGTGTATTGATTTTAAGGATTTAAATATTGCTATGAAAGAAAGCACTATGGTTTAGTTTCTTTTATGTACCGTAAATATGGAAGTTTTTATTTTACTTTTACTTGACATGCTCACGCTATTTTTAAAAGACTAGCGAGGTTGGTATTCAATGTTTAAACTTGATAAAATGGGTGCAAAATGGTTTTCACACAAAACTATCAACTTCTGTTCCCAGTGAACACGGCATAACCTTTGTACAAAGTTACAAAGGCAATGCTGACGTCAGATATTCGATTCAAGTCCTTTGCAAGACCTCTTAACTCCAGTCTTGAGTCCACTTAAGCCCTGACGGAGCTTAATTGCAAGAAGACCTTATAAGAATTTTGATTCGATGATATAACTTTAATAAAACTGACTATTACGGTACAAAATTCTAGCATATTTTGAATAAAGAAAGTAGAAAGTTTTAGAAATTTACACTTTTTAAATATCGTGGTGGTATTGCTATTTTTGATTAATATTCTTTTTTTATATATATAGAGATGTAATTAAAATGTTATATATAGATATGTAATAACTTTAGGTTTTAGGAAAAAATAATCTTAGTAGGAAAGAAGCATTTGTGTCACCATTGATAGGCAGATATTTAGCTTCTCTCCTGAAAACCTATCAATAAACCTACTGCAACAAGCAAACTTCTTTCAAAGTTGACAGGAATCATTTAAAAGATGTTTGACATTCATTGAAAAGTATAGACTCTGAATCTGAAATTAAGCCAGTGTCAGTATCCAGTCCCCAAATATCCTATTAATATATTTCTCCTGTAAATGTGCAAAAGGAACCGCACACATTAACATTTTTAATATTAGAATGGATTTGCAGATCCGTAGTATACGTTACGTATAAGACGTACGTATACGTAAGTTTTATTTTGAAATAAATTTATTTCTCAACTATCAACGCGATTGGAATTTCTCAACACCTGGTTTCTATAAATTCACTAGTAAATAAAACGTAGTCATCAATTCTTGTCAATCTACAACTGAACGCACGAGCTCAGTTCAGCTTATCGTTCAGGGTTGGCTTCGAATGTTCAAATTTGTGCGTTACATATCGATTTCTGTAATCAAATTAAAGACCCGTGAGCTTATTGCGAGTTTTTTTTGCCGACTCGATCGCGTTAGCGTAACGCCAATTTGTATGACGCTACAACAGCTACGTCAAGTGAGATTGGTGTTACGCTAACGCAATCGAGTAAGTTAAAAAAACTCGCACTAACCACACTGACCGTACTAGAGACTGATAAAAACGCTTGCTGTGATCAACTCTTCTTTTTTACTTCAATGTATATATGTAAACAAATCTTTGTGACGCATCGCCATGATTACTTGCCTCATAAACTAAAAGTTACTAGGTTTAGGCTGCGGAATATTAATACGACCGCCTAATAGTCTCCGTCAGGCAATTTAGCAATTTAGAGCTATCTATGGGAACGTTTAAATATATGGTTAAATACAATAACACTTTCAGCTTAGAGCGTTCTTAACGTATAAAGAAATATAGATATATTCCAATGGTTTTAAAGAACAATTTCGAATTTACTGCTCACTTTACTCAGCTTAAAACAGGCAGATCATAAACAGCGTATGGGAGATCGTATAATCCAATTATATGTGCAGCCTTTTTTTTTTTTTTTTTCGAACTGACTGTATGCTGTTAGCCCTAATGGCTTTTACAGCGTCACCGGGCGGGACGGGCGAGCGCAGAAGCATCGCCGAAGTTGCGAAATGCAGGGAGTAGAGCGCAGAAGCTCTACTTAAGTCGGGGAACGTCGTCCTAAGGGTGCCTCCTGTGAGGCCGGACCACGGCTTAGGGCGACGCGTAGTGGAGGGTTCATGGTATGACTTAGATTAGTCATTGCGGCGTCGGAAGTGTGGCGAGAAGCCACGACCGACCGACGTCAGAAAACTGGGACCTCGTCTTCGCCGGCGAAGACAATGTGTGAGTGTATTACGTGTTTCTGTGTTGGTGATCGTTATTTGATCGTCGGGGTCATACAGGACGCTTTTTGGACGCCTGTATTTTCGATGGTCGGACCTAACTGGGATGTAGGTAGAAGCAACTGAAATCAGGGGGTTCGGGTGTACCTCAGATTTCTCGAAGTAAGATTTCGAAAAACGTTTAAAGAGGTGAGTAATGGTAGGGAGATCGAGGTCTCTATGGAGGTCAACGTTCCGCATGAACCACGGACACCCAGTGGCTGTCCGCATAAATCGGTTCTGTAGTCTTTGGAGCCTGAGCAATCTGACTTTTGAAACGTGTGCAAACGCAACGCTCGCATAGGACATTATTGGTCTTATGCAAGTTTTGTAGAGTGTCACTTTGTTGCGGAGCGACATCTTACTTTTCTTGCATAACATCGGATAAAGTCGTCCCATGACATACGCAGCCTTATTGCAGACTATGTGTATGTGCTCGTGGAAGGTCATGGAAGGTTGAAAGGTGACACCTAGGTACTTGACTTTCTGTTGCCAGTGAATCGGTGTATTGTAAAGGGAAATTTCCGTAGGTGTGTCTATGTGAGATCGAAAGCGATTACCGATAAAGTGCATGGCTGCACTTTTATCCGGGTTTATTTCGATTCTCCATTGGCGGAACCAGCGTCCGAGGCTGTCTACCGCTTTCTGGAGACGTCTAGTTATTACATGAGGCCGGCGGGATGTGGTAAATACAGCGGTGTCATCCGCGAAAAGGGCAAGATGTGTACGCTCTTTGATAGGCGCCCGTGGAATGTCACTCGTGTAGAGCGAGTACAATAAGGGTGCCAGGACAGATCCTTGAGGGACACCAGCACGAATTGTGCGGCGAGACGATAAAGTGCCGTCTATGCGATACCGAAAGGTGCGATTACTCAGGTACTCTCGTAAGATGAGTACGAGTCGATCTGGTATATTTAGTTGGAGCAGTTTGTAAATTAAGCCTGCGTGCCAGACCTTATCGAAGGCTTTGGCGACATCGAAGAATATGACACCTGTAAACTGCTTGGTTTGTAAACCTTGCAAAATGTGCTCCGTGAGGCGGTGCACTTGTTGAACACAGGTGTGTTTTGGACAAGTGTGCAGCCTTGAACTTTCTTTTAACAAGGATTTCAGTGCTTTCTTATTAAAGTTCAAGGTAGCTGCGGGTTACTTTGGGGACGGACGACCGTGTGTGTAAATGTCCCATATATTTATTTATTATTTATTACATTTTTCTTTCTTTACGATATTTTAAGGAACCATAGTTTTTTCACAGCGATGTTCAATACGATCAAGTTTAGAAAGAAGTACATACATAATCATTCCGAAATGTATTTTTGTATTTATTTAAATTTCGTTGCATATATACATAACATCATAAAGTATTCTTTTATATATTATTAATATAAATTCTATAAATATCAAGATATATTCTGTGATAATATGTAAATACTATCAACTCCCTCCTATATCCTAACTCGCTTCACAGTAAGATGCCGTTTCTAAAGAAGCCATAAAATATTTTACGAATTCAAACTACATAATATAGTGACCCTAATATCTTCAGAAAATTATAAACGAGATTAGAAAACAGCTTTTATTCCTTTTAGTATTAAATGCTGTTTTCATTAACGCAGGTCTAGAGCAACATTTAGTGCATCGTTTAATTTCCAGTTGTTTATATTGAGTAAGTAATTCATTTGATGGCTACACTACGTTTAATCCAACCCGTAGACATTAACAAGATTAACGTTCTGCAGTTCTAGAACTCACGCGTACCTATTACTGACTGTCTGCGTAGGTAAATGGCTGATTTTCCTTAACTCACGTTTAATAACTGAACTCTTTGCAATCAACTTACATATCTTCATTGAATATACAAATTATATACTTAAAGAGCAGAAGATTGTTATAATCCTTATTATCCCAAACAGAAGTAATGTTTTTAAAAATATATTTTAATTTCTGAATCGTATATTAGGTTTCAATTCAGACATTATCTTATCTTATTTCTTACTTAATATTATAAATGCGAAAGTTTGTGAGTATGGATGGATGTTTGTTACTCTTTCACGAAAAAACTATTGGATGGATTTGGATTAAACTTTACAGTTATGTAGGTAATACATCGAAATAACATACAGGGCTACAATTTGTAATGATTTTATGTAATTTAACGATACATTTCAATAAAGTCTATCTCGGCGTACGCTGCCTAAACCATTGGAGTTACACAAAGATGATATACCGTAGTATTGTTTGTCTTGAATAGTTCTAAATAAAAGTCCGCGACAGCATATATCTATCTTTTTATGTGCAAGTCACTATGACCAAAATTGTGAATCATAAATTTAATTAAATTAATTACTGTGACAAATTAAATTCCATGCGGGCGACGCCGCTTGCAAAAACTAGTTCTCTATAAATTCTACTTTTCTTCGTATGTAAATCGAAACTAAAGTATGATATATAAAATATCAAATACAATTTCAATTCCATGAATATGAAGAAGAAAAAAACGAAGAAGATCACCTTTAACGTAGACGCCAATCCTCATGTCTAGTGCTAGAATAACATTATATATTTACCATTGTTGCTCTCAATGTCATTTTTTTATTATCATCCTTCAAAAGTTATTTTATAGTTCATTAATAAAAAATATAGCATATATGACGAACAATCATATGAAAAGCAATCAGTGATAAAGAGTTTTCAAAGTATAAAATTTTACTTTTACTTTACATAACGGTCCGATGCCCAAGCATGATAAGGAGATTAACGAAGATCGTACAGCTTTAGGTATAACAGCTGAGTTATCCCATTGTTATAAATGTTTGTATTATACCAAAGTACAACAGATTTCCTATAACATTGTAATTCAAATATGGAATGCGAATTCCTTACTTTTGAAAGGGACGTAATTTTTAATAAAATAAAATAATAAATGAAATAAATAAGATGATAAAATATTTAACTTATTTGACTTTTATATTCTACCGCGTAATGATTAATCGGACTATACAGAATCGCGTGATATGCATTTCATACTTATTAATTAATCTGATCGCTATAATTTATTATCATTTATTCGATACTTAAGTTTGGTTCAGTTGTTAACAGCAATGGAAAACTTTTAAAATTAAAAAAGATAACTATAAAATATGGTGGGAGTCTGTGTGGTATACATTGTGTAGATACTGTGGAAAACTGTCCAACTGTTCAGAACTACTGTCAACGTTTTGAATTTCGATAAGACAGGATGCGCCTGTATACGATCTTATTGAAGAACGCACACGCGTAATGACGCGTTTTAACCAGTGAAGGGTGTGGTGTTAGATAGTACCACGACTGTATTGACTTTTGATATTGATATAAGTATTTAGTGACGCGGTCAATTAGTGAAGCGTTTCGATTACTATAAGATTAATGTTCGTCGATATCGTGTGACCTTACCAAGGTTGTGTGCACACCGGGTGTTATTTGTGTTATTTAACCGCGTTAGTGGAGTGTATACGCCGGGAGAAATAGACAGTACGTGTTCCTGGAAGATTGCTGAGGCGAGCCAACAAGTTCGGGAATCGGCCAAGTACATACAAGCGCACACACACACGTACACATATACACGCAGTGATTCATGAGGCCGGACCGCATATAGCTGACGGCCGCATAAGGTAGGTTGAGGCGCCGGAACGGCGGGCCCAGGTTTCGGAGGTTGCCTCATCCGCCCGCACGTTTGTGCGGAACAATTCAGTCATGATACTTTATTGTTCAACGGTACTTTGCGAATGTTGTTAAGATTTTCATAGTCAGTGTATCTATTAGCCTTATGAATTAATTATATTATCTATGGCCGATAGTTTGCATAAAGAGAAACAATATATATTCCTTATCTTTAAAACAATACGTATATTTTTCAAAAAATATATGCACAAGTGGTACTCTTGATGACTAATCATAGTCATACCATTAAATCTTCATCAGACTTCGGGATCCGGCCTAAGGTAAAGGGTAGTAAGTACCATTAGGACAACGATCTCCGACGGTAGTTGAGCTTCTGCGCTCTACTCTCTGCATTTCGCAACCTTGACGATACAAGCTTGAGAAGGATAGGCTCCACATCAAAATCGTAGTGCCTATTGTCGTGGAGCCTATCCTCCTGATGATGCTTCGGTTTCGGGGCGAAACGATCGTCGAGATTTTGGTGATAGTTGTGTGTATTGCGTTTTTGAATTGTTGCTGGTGGAGGCGTCTTAGAATGCATGCGGTGACTTGTCCTGCATGTGTAAGGTACGTAAATTTTGCCTGATTCATATAGGTAAATTAGCTTTGCATACAATCGCCTAACCCGCGCGGATTATAGCAAGGTAGTCGTTATAGTATCTTTACCTCGGTAAGAAATGAGAGTGGTTTGTTCTACCAAGCCGGATACCACACGTCGGTATAGAAACAGAATAATAAGAACAGCTTATATTTTCATCCAATTATCTTTTGAACCGTAAAACGCTGTTACAATAGAATCTATCGAAACCCTTACATTGAAATATTACGCCACTTAAGTTCGAGATAAACGTGAAGCTGTGTTGAGAATTTCAGACGGACCATTTGTAAGCAGCGAATCTCTTTCCCGACAACCACATTTTGTGTTATGTAACAATAACCCAGCTGACTCGTAAATTATAAACCTTTCTAGTTGTAGTCATCCTTGACCAAAAGATAAAGTTAAACCCTTTCACATATAGTACTTACTATACTCTAATCCTAATGGACTAAAAGTTTATAATGATACTAGCTGACCGGACAAACGCTGTTTTGCCATGTAGATAATTTCTAGGGAATTAAAATGTACACTATAAAAAATTTAAATACGTGGCCAAAAATAAATTTAAATGTTAGGGGTGGACAACCCTTATCACTTAGGGTATAAAATAAATAGTAGCCGTTTCTAAGACCTACTGAATATGCTTATAAAATCTCATAAAAATCGGTCAAGCCAATGCATCCACCGTGGATGCAACTCTGCCGAAACGAACCTTGTATAAAGGTAATTCGGTTTTGTCGCAATGGGACCCGTTTATTTATAAAATCATTGTTTCGACTTACCCTCGAAACAAAACTGTCATTGAAAATTCGAATAAAATGTTTCTGTCGCCACAAACTTTATAAGATTATCCGCTGGGTCAATCTAAAGAGTGTTTGAATATTTCGTTAAAATCGGTCCAGTGTTTTTTGGAGTCTGTAAGGAACTTACTTACATAATTTGTATTTTATTTAGACTGCCTGCTACTTACTCTCTACTACTACATAATAAGCTGTGATAGCTGAGTTGTGAGACCGTGCGACTCTTTAGAGACGAACAAGGGTTCAAACCCGGGCAGGCACCAATGAGTTTTTCTATTAAAACTTATGTTTCTAATTAATATTTGCAATTTATCACACGCTTTTCAGTGAAGGAAAACATCGTGAGGAAACCTGAATATCTCTAGAGAATCCTAGGGATATATGTAACCTACCAATCCGCAATGGAGCAGCGTGGTAGGTCTTAGCTCCAATCCTTCTCTCCGACAAATGAAGAGAGGAGGCCTATTCCCAGCTGTGGGATATTAACAGGCCGTTACTTTTTTTTACTTTTACTACATAATAAGAATGTCAACGCACAATGGACCGATATGATTATTATATTTAGTTCTATTTGTATCCTTATCACTATTGTCACTATTTTTTGCAGTAATTTGTTATTCCGTTTAACCGTAATTACGCTAAAGCGGTTTTACATGGTTATCCAGGTAAGGTACATATTGCAATATGTTACAGTTTTAGGAGTGATCAATGTTAAGCTGTAGAAACTTTCTTCCGATCATAGACTATATTTACAAGTTTTACCAAATTATTTTATATATAAGGGCGTAAAAGTGTTCCTGAGTTTTTGTAGCAAACATAAAATCTCTAAACACAAGTTTCAAAATCTTCCATTGCGTCTTACATAAAAAAAAGAATAATACATCAAAAAGCTTCCTGCCAACAAAACGCAGCATCTGTAACTTTGCGATGTATATTACTGCGTTTTGTAATCAGCCTCTTAAAAATCGCCAAGCCACTACTTTTAAATTTTTTTGCTTGCTTTTCTGTTTTTCATGCTTTCTCTTTATTGTAATATATCGCATTTCAGGCTGGCTTCCCTTCTCTAAATATAATAACTCTATGATCGCACTACCACCAAAATAATTGACCGATATTTTATGACAGAAATTCTATGCGCCAATTTCAAACTGGACGTATCATAGAAATAATAAATGGTAATAAAGGCTCGAATATGTTCAAAAAAATATTTATCTCATGCGGAAACTATTGGCCACTATTGCAATAAAGAATATTACTTTTTTTATGTCTTCAGTTTGAGATAAAAATACGTGACTGGTAATAAAGTGACATTGTTGTTATGTTATAAACTCACGGAAACACTAGGAGTAAAACAACAATGTTAGCTTGTTATGGAAGGTAAACACGTTCTGGCTTCAGGCATAACGTTCATTTAGAACGTGAATTAACTGTGAACGTACTGCATCACATAAATCGAATATCAAAGTTGCTAAAAATAACAGTATACAATAAAATTTTAGGAATGACTTGAGAGTACTTTAGATATATTCAGAAAAAAATTCAAAACATTTACCTGTTATTACATTACCTGCGTTTTCCTTAAGTGCAGCGTAGTTTTTTTTTATTTTGATAGTCACTCGTTGGACTCTAGATTCATCAATATTTGAATGATAGGCACTAATTTAAATTGTGTATTTGTATAAAAGATGGACTCTATAATTATTATTTACATAAATTTTATTCGATTGATAGTTTTTGTGAAACTGCGGCATGCGAGAATCATACGAATTCTTGCCAATTTGCAGTTGATTATAGTGAAGTTAGTATACACCCACTTGTTTTTAACAATTAAGAGACACTGATAGGCTATTTTCTTTGTCTCTTATGCTTATAAGATGCACATAAAATTTATTATATTCAAATAGGGGAGCTATATGCTGACCTGGAAGTGAGAGTGTCATAATAATGAGAGGGAAAATGAAACTAGTATACTTATCTCTGTCTAATCACACATAAAAAATAGAGATAGAAAACAGATCGAGACAGACTGTCTTATTTTCTTATTCTTTATTTTTATTTATTATTATATATAGTGCACATTTTAGGCTGACTTTCTAGACTAATATTCTATGGAGATACGTCATCGCGCGTCACGTCGTCACATCGTTGTTGCAGCTTTCTTACGTTCTTTATCAATTCTGTTAAGCAAAATTTATATTCAGTATGTTAAATAATATAATCAGTTTGGCCTTATTAATAAACTAAGTTTTTTATTTCTAGATTAAGATTTTTAAGAGATTTTTAGTTCTAGATTAAGCAACATTCGATTAAATACAAATAAATTCGTGTCCTATTAAACGCAGTTTATTATTCTCTGCGAACACGTATCTGTTCGAACATTATGAGTTATTCACACAATTTCACCGTATATGATACGACGCTATTTCCTATTTTCAGTCCATTCCGTTTATCCATTTTACGCCGATATGTGAATAACTAGGTTATTTGAATATAGAGTACCAACGTTGTTTGAACTGTGTTATCTTTAATAATAGCGAGGATTTGTTAGGATTTTCTTTTAGAAATTTGTGTATGTAGTCTAAATGATTGTGTAATATCTTTACTTTTATATTTTAGGCATTTTTGGTTGTCTAACTTCCGGAGCCGGATGTTATTAAATTAACATTAATATATTTCACATAATTAGCTGTATATAATTAAAAATACTAATAATTCTCTATTTTAAATTTTTATATACTCACGAGCTCGGGGGTGTTGACGTTTTTCAGTTATGACCTTTCACTAGTAACTGACGATTTTCTATGTACTAGACTAAATTTCAGGTTATGTTATCCCGATCCGGTCCCATATTTAAGAAAACCCCCTATTTATTTTTATAATGAAAATCTGCTATTATCATCATAATGGCTTTTACAGCTATATCGGGCGTAATGAGCTAGTATTAGTAGATTCATCTCGGGAACAATGTTTCATACATCGTTCATACGCGACGACGACTACGCTTAATGCTGACCAACCAACACAACCCAATACAAATCTAAAAAGAAGTACTTACTACGTACTTACTTTATTATTTAATAATAAACAAACAATATTCCAGAAAAAGTTAATAAATTGTTTAATAAGCAAGGTTTTATGTGATTAGTTACTGATATTAATTAACATGATGTAGTTAATACGACAGACTAGAAAATAGTCAAATGACAATCATCTATATCGGAAGGGTAATTAAAATGCAAGTGGGGAATTATTTTTACGCAAAGTATATGTAATGGAGATTTGTGTTTGGAAGTCAATTTAGTTTTAAGTTGGACTAAATACAAATACAAGATGTAGACGTAAATCTGGTTCTGGTTCCGACGATGCTCTAGATCGAGATAGATTTTGGCTTATCCAAATTCAAAATATTCTTTATTCAAGTAAACTTGTAAACAAGTGCTTTTGAATCGTCAGCATCTACTGCTGGTTCGGAAAGCTGTTCTGTCCTACCTAGAAGAACCATCAAGAAACTCAGCGGTTGCCCCTTTCAAAGAATAATTCTTATCATTAGTTACATATAATTCTTATGACTAGTTACATTAAAAAAATAAATATAACCGTATATAGGTAGGCTTGAAATGTCAATGTTATTCCTTTATATCATTACTTTGGAAAGCTGAATTTCTTCGACAGAACTAAAAGGAATAAAATCTAACGTTCTGTCATGAACAGAATTGTAAATACTCGTGTGGAATTTTGCATATTAAGGCGAGAGAATGTAAGAGCACACTTTAAACGTAAAATAAATATCACGTATTTTAGTTTAGATTTTGTTACTTTATCTCTCAACTCCACATACATAGGAATCTGCAAGGAAAACATAATTAACATTTGCACCTGACCTCATTTCAGACATACATTCAATTCAATTTTGACTCGACTTATACCAAAATAAAATAAATATACTCATTTATCTACTAACTATCATCATTCTCCCGCCCTTATCTAACATGTTTTGGCTAGTTATTTTACGACCGGTCGCTTACCTGACGTCAACTTAACTTAGTCGCCTTTTACGACACCTCGGTAAGAAAAGAGGATAGTCGATTCTACTCGGCCGGATAACCCACGGTGGTTCAACTTACCTTAGTCGTCTTTTACGACACCTCGGTAAGGAATGAGGATGGTCTATTCTACTCAGCCGAATACCACATGACTTACAGGAAAAAAGAAGTAAATGTATAATTCAATAACCCTACCGCCGCGTTTAGAAATACTGCTTGTATTAGAAAGAATCGATAAGAAATTCAGAGCGACTTATTTGAAGTTTTTTTTTAAATATTTCTTTTACATTTTCATAATGCTTTTCTTAGATAAACGCTTTTAAGTTATCCTCAGTCTAACGAAAACTGCATGTGTTGATTTCATATCTTCTGGAAAATTTTCTATAATTGTACTCCACATTTTACTATATCCACAAGGAAAGCATTATTTAGTGCATTGGAAATAAGTTATAGTGTCAATGACTTTTATTATTAGTCCCTCACAATGCTTTAGTTTACGTTATTAAGAAAATTAGGATTCCCATTATTACTAATTTGACATTATAATGCTACTCAGAGCACATATACCTCCATTACGATTCCCCTTTCTATCTAATTAGCGAAGCTATGTCTCCCGTCCTCTTACACATTTACGATATTGGAACTACTTCAACTATAGATTTTCTTAAGTAACTTTTTAATATATTTTTATTATTCTAAAATTCATCACTTTAACGCGTAAAAGTTTTGGAATTCAATAAAATTTGTTACATTTGTATATTCTACGAAACCGGACTTTAGTAAACAGTTGATAGGCGTTTGTTTATTGAGTAAGATAAATACTTTGATTATTTGTCATTTAGTATTGTAATGTAAAAATATTCCATACGTAAACAAATTTCATATGTTGTACAAATTCTGCTCAACTGATTAAAGGACATCAATTGTTAGTTGGAACACCAAATTTACTGATTGTGTTTTTAAAACCGTATGGCTTGTCGTGAGTTCCCAAACCTCGGAAGCTTAGAATGCAAGGACCACTTTAATGCACCGTTCACTAACTAGAACTCAGCATCTAGAATTAATCAATCACATGATATAAGTTTTTTTTTATTTATTTGTTCAAATTACATCTTACATTCTCCTGCCCTTATCTTACTCTAAGTGGGGTCGGCACAACATGTTACAAACATGTTGTCACATGATTTGTCTACGTATTTTACGACCGGCCGCCTGCCTGACGTCAACTTACCTTAGTCGCCTCTTACGATACCTCGGTAAGATATGAGGGTGGTCTATTCTATGCAGCCGGATACTACACAGCACTTACCTTAGTCGCCTGTACGACATCTCGGTAAGAAATGTAGGTGGTCTATTCTATGCAGCCGGATACCACATGGTACTTTCCTTAGTCGCCTCTTACGACACCTCGGTAAGAAATAAGGGTGGTCTATTCTATGCAGCCGGATACCAAACGGCACTTACCTTAGTTGCCTCTTACGACACGTCGGTAAGAAATGAGGGTGGTCTATTCTATGCAGCCGGATATCACATGGCACTTACCTTAGTCGCCTCTTACGACACGTCGGTTAGAAATGAGGGTGGTCTATTCTATGCAGCCGGATACCACACGGCATAAATTACATCTAACATCTTACATCTTACAATTTATTTTCTTCATATCCATAAGCCTTGCCGACTTGTTACAATTTGGCAATACAAAACCTAGCTAATAAGAATCACAAGTGTTTCTAGCATCAAGATTTATAAAGTGATAATTTCAAAATGGGCTTAGCATAGTTCTGTTACTTTCCTCTATTCATATTTATAATTGTTCTTACTAACAAATTTTATTTGTACTCCCTGGAGACTACCAGAGTAATTAGATGCTATGACGTTTTTGCTAAATAATTACAAAGCGTAGTCGTGTTGGCGGCAAGCCAGTCTCGACCACAACTCTTCTTGTAATTAGTATTTTATTGTGTTCCTTGTTATACGATAATGGCTTTTCATATATTATTTTAACATTATTTTAAGTAACTGCTTCTTATTTACTTATGAGAACATAAGCAGAATCCAGTGCTTCAATATCGTTCATTACGTTCTGATTCTTTCTTTTCCCAGAAAGAAAATCCGAAATTTCTTTATATACATAATTTATAGGATTAGGCGTTGCTTTGCGCTTGCTTAGGTAAAGCGTTGCTTTGCGATATTGTCGTGGAGTCTAGCTCCTGACGAAGCTTCGATTGCGGGTCGAAACTATTGTTGACATTGTAGTTGTGAATGTGTGCAGTGCTTGTGTATTCTGTGTTAGTGTTGATGTGTAGTGCATAAGTTTTTTAGGAATTCTGCATGTATTAGGTATGAGAACGGGTGGTACATTTAGCATTACATATATTTTCTTTTATTCCGGATTATAGCAAAATAATACTTTCATTACTTTTTCTTTACACAATACTATACTATATGTGAGCCCGGCATAGCAACGCCTGTTTGCATCCCTCAGCTCGGTATAGACCTCCTCGCAGAGCAGCGATGTGATCTAAGCTTTAGCGCTTCTCTCCAAAAAAGGAAAAACGAAGCCTAAGCCCAGATAATAGGATGGTTACAGGCCGGTACTTCATGGAAAACGCATCATCATTAGGTGTAGATTTTTCCATAATCAGGAATATTATGACATATCCTACTTGTGTATTCATTTTGCGTTTAAGAAAAATTCGTATACACTTGTACCATAAGTATCACAATGTCCGTAGATATCGTATGTTATGTAAATTTAGTGGAGATCAAATATTCAACATTAGATATTATGAATAAAAGATGTTGGTACAGCAATTGTCATCCCCGGGTATCAGTATACAAAACGATCGGGGGAGTTACAATTATATTGATATATGTAATTTTTAAATATTTCGAGGCTTAGCTTAGCGAGGCTTAGCGAGAGTCATACAATAAATATTAGTGAGAAGTTTATTTGAAACGATTGTTTAAAAGCAAAGCAATTGCCGTGTTTCTTGTCAGTTAGGACTAAAATTATGAATAACTGGTAGATAACACGATAATTCCAAAGAGCTTGTAGAAGTCCTTTTAAATACAGCACATTTTGAATTGAGTTTAAATGACAGAGTAAAAGTGCCACGCACTTTCGACGGCAAAATTCTGTCAGTTCCAATAGCTTTTAACGTAAGCAGCTTTTAACGTACAATGTAGTGTAGGCGCATACACTGTAATATTAACAATTATTAATTTAGTTTAGGGAATCAACGTTAACACTATACAGATCTCAGAGGAATCCTGTACAGCATGATTCAATCTAAACTTAATCTTTTTTGTAACATTAATCTTAAAATGTTTGAACAAATGGTTACATGTAATAATGTTTTATATGAAATCACGATACCCAATGTAATCTCATATTAAAAAATTATAGCCAGAGATGCTGGTCAAGTGAAGAGGTTTTACAATTTTTTAAGGTTTTCGTTAGAATTTTTAGGTGCAAAGGATATTGTAGCAGTAATGTTATAAAGTCAACTACATTTAATGTTCAAATAGCAAAATCATTGCTATAAGAATTGTTATTTAACCCCCGGAACGATCTGGTTTTTGTGATAGAGATATTTGCATGGTTAGAGAGTGACAGAATCTACTGTTTATTCCATTACTACGGTCGACGCGGATGAAGTCGCAGGCAAAAGCTATTCAGATTAATAATTGTCAATTTAGCTTAAGATGAAAGAGACACTTTCTGAAATTAGTATTAAGTAGGCATTACAAACTATTTTATATTTTTATTTTTAACAAATATAGTTTGTTCCTCTCCAATAAAAATCAAAAGTTAATTAATGATTAGGAAGGTAAACTGTGCTGAAGCCTCAGGTCGTTTGAGATAAGTGTATCTTTAATATAATTTAAAAACTTTTATATAATGATGTAATTGTAAAAAAAGTATTCCTCACTATTTTTTTATCTATAACATAATTCCTGAGACGTATATTAAAAGCGAAGTATCGTTATAAAAATGTCTTTATATTAAAATATGATTTTATTTAACCTGAACAAAAGATTTCTTAGGATACAATATATTTCGAAAGAAAATAATCATGATACAAAATATTGCATCAAACTATGAGGTATTGTACATTTATCACAATCAAAGGTCGCTTGAGCGTTATAACGATAACAAATTGACGTAAGATATAATTTGTTATAACGAATTTAGTTTCTTATAATAAGTTTTATCTAAATATATCAAGAGCAACGAAACAGCCCAACAGTCGCTTAATTGTCTTATTGAATTTGTGGTATGCATAGTGTTATTATACTGGATTAGGGGAGCCAGTGCATCGCAATCGCATGTTGCAAAATAAAGAGAAAGCAACTGATATTTATTATGCGTGTCTTTTTTTGATGTGTAATAAAACTAAGATAAGTATACGAGTTTCGACTTCCTTCTCTTATAATTTGTTGCGATACTCTCACTTACAGGCCTGTCTATTCTCCTCTACATTAGTATAAAACCTCTATGGCTGTATGTGATTGCTATAACAAAGGCCCTTTATTAATCTGTGGCAAAATTCTGATGACCACAGATCTAAGAACCGTAACTGTATTTCCTAAAGACATTGAACTTTCTTGAATCTTTTTAAAATTAGAATCACGTAGAATAAAATAAAATGATGAAAGTAAATGAATGGTTTGATGTAAATGACTAGGGCGCTAGATTGACCAGCATGTTTTTATTTAAGATATTTTTACAAGCAATATAAAAGAACTAACTACTTTGCTATAATCCGCAAGGGTTAAGCGAATGCATGCAAAGCCAATGTGTATGAAGCAGGCAAAATCTACGCACCTTATACATGCAGGAACAGCCACCACATGCACCCCCCAAGGCGCATCCACCAGCAACAACGCGCACAAAAGCAGCACACACACCCACCACCACAATCTCGACGATCGTTTCGCCCCGAAACCGAAGCTTCATCAGGAGGATAGGCTCCACGACAAAAATCGTAATGCATTACGATCGAGTTACGATCGAGATTGTGGTGGTGGGTGTGTGTGCTGCTTTTGTGCGCGTTGTTGCTGGTGGATGCGCCTTGGGGGGTGCATGCGGTGGCTTGTCCTGCATGTGTAAGGTGCGTAGATTTTGCCTGCTTCATACACATTGGCTTTGCATGCATTCGATTAACCCTTGCGGATTATAGCAAAGTAGTTAGTTCTGTTATAATGCTTGTAATATGGAATTCCGCAAAGTAACGCCTGCTTCTATAAATCATTTAAGATATTTTTATTGATATTTAAATACAGCAATGTCACTGGAAATTGTATGGCAAAAATGCATTGTGCAGATATTAAATTATTTTTCTAGGTAAATAAAACTAGTGTACACGATTTGGTACTCTATGTTTCAAATACCAGTGAATATTAAACATATTTACAGTAACCGTTTATTTTGATCAACCTGAAAATCTATTTTGAATTTCAGCTCAGTACAATGTTTCAGCATTGTAAACACGTCTTGTTTGATATTTGCAGTGAACAAAATGCATTTGTGAAAAGTCTCAAAATTCACATGTGCTTACAAAATACTTCAGCCGAATATGTAAAACACACTCAAACGGGAAAAATATATTTGCTCCATGTAGCTACAAAATTTATTGGAGGAAACAATATTTCATGAAAAAATGTTGTTTACTTAGTGTTTTTACGAGCGCTTCTTAATTTTTTGTATGTAATGTCGTAACCGGCCGAGTAGAATAGACCACTCTCATTTCTTGCCTAGGTGTCGTTAGAGGCGACTAAGGTAAGTTGACCCGCCATGTGGTACCCGGTTGAGTAACAAGTAAAATAAATCACCTTCATTTCTTACCGAAGTGTCGTAAAAAGCGACTAAGGTAAGTTTTAACATGAATTTTATTTAATAATTATAACACACAATTTACAGGTTACCTTTCGAGTATATAATACTAATCTTAATCAGTGACAATAATGAGTTAATCTTATTATAGTATTATATAACTTTTTTAAAGTAATTTACTGGCGTCCTAACTAGGTCTGTACTAAGTAGCAGTTGACATCAAACAGGCAGCCGGTCGTAAAATACCTAGCCAAAACATGTAACAACATGTTTAAAACATGTAACGAACGTACTTATAGTGGGATAAGGGCAGGAGAATGAAGATTTGTATGTAAAAAAAAGTTGAGCAGTCACGTCATAGTAAAAAAATAAATAATTATTAGTGAATTTTTATGTCTACAAAAACCGTATTAAAGTAATTGTTTGAACAAAAACTCAAATCAGTGGCTCAGTATTGTCATTAACTTTAGCTGAATTTTTTTTTATTTAAAACGTTGAAGGGATAATAGATTTTCGTTTTGTTTCTAATCAGTCATATAAATATTGTAAAATTAACAACCCGTTTTAATCATTTTCAGGTAAGTGCTTGAAAAAAGAAGAACAAATTTGAACTACTTAAAACGAATGAAATGAATACATGAAACAAAATTTGACCAAGTACGTTTGCAAACGCAAAACTATTTACATAAGTTTCCTTTTGTTCCTTTGGCTTTGGCGATGAGTATTGACTAACAAGAGAAAGCTTTATGATAAGATACTATACTACTATAACTTTCTAATACATAAGTAGAATATGCAGTGTTCTAAAATATTTATCTCGTCTAGCTCAGTATCGTTTTAGCAACGTCGACAGTCAGTCGCATACATGCCAAAACTTCTTCCGAGAAATTAAACTATCATGCATTTTTTTACCGCCCTAATCCAACTGTTCCATTTAACATATTTGGCATTCTAAGAATTCATTATTATAACACATTAGGGACTCAACGGGAATCAGTGATCTCTCATAATTTATACTTCGCAACTTATTGTGACTTTAGTTCTCTTACAAGTCTTCTCACATTGATATGAATTTAAACTTCTATGCGGTTTTATACCGCCTGAATCCAACTGTTCCATTTAATATTTTTATCAGTGTAAAACATAATTATTCTAACATATTAGGGACACAACGACCATCAGCAAGCTCTCATAACTTACACTTCCCAACTTATGGTAAGATTTTTGGTTTCTTATGAATCTTCTTACAATTATATGACATAAAAGTACCACGAGCTAAACTCTTACCATGGCATGATAAGTGATCTTGAAGTTAAATCCCGTCAAAAATGGTCTAAATAGTAAAAGAAATTGATTATGAAGCATAGATTATACCCTTAATACTAAAGAAACTGAGTATGAAGAAAAAATGTACAATGTCACCGTGACGTACAATACCTTAGGGTCGCTACGTAATGAACTCTCAAGATTGAGCCTTACGCTACTCCTTATCTCAATTTAATTTACGCATCTTAAAATTTTGCTTTTGTTCTCCACTTTACATAGTTATTCATAATTGTTATTATATTGAAGGGAAGTATTTCGCTTGTAACACTCACTGAAGCCTTTGAATGCTTTTGTTTGTGTTTGCCGTAATAACACCAAAAGTTGCTATAGTCATATCCAACTGAACGAGAATACAAAGAAGTTAACCAAAAATTCGTAAAGAGCCTTTGTTAATATTTCTTACCAAACACAGACTAGGTACATAATACAGAAATAGATTTACAGGGAAAACATCAATTGAATTTTTTTTTGTACTTATAAGATAAATAAAATTATTGTGTGAGTTCCCATAAATTCATTAACACTCTTGTAATCTCTTTCTCTTTTAAACATAGATCACTCTTATTTTAACATCTATTCATAATAATTATCTAATTCACCGTGCCCTTTTCTATGAATGTTTGCCATTCATGATTATTTATGCTCTTAGCCGGAAAGATGTTGCTAGCAGCGCTGATACTGGGCACTGATAACTCTGTCCATTGTCAGACAGTATCTAGCTGGTTAAAGTTACATCACTATTTGTTTGAGCACCACGGAAAAGTCACAAGAATGAAGATTGCAATTAGCGAGACAGACTAGAATGAAGTTTTTCCATATCATACCGGGAGATATCTAAATTAAAAAAGGCTAAAATCGTTAGCATCAATTAGTCGCATCTTCCTTTTTACCGTAAAGTGCGATGACGTTGCTCTTTTTGGATTTTCCAAGTAATTACATAGATGGAAAGGAATTGAGCTGAAAGAATGATAAATTTAAGCTTCGGTATTAGTAGTAATGGTGATTGATTTATATTGATTGAATTCTCCGTGGCACTTAGTGAGAAGCACTAAAATACTTGTACAAGTTTTAAAAGAAAAAAAACGTGCAATGGATGTCGTACAATTTCCAGTGAACTCCAGTAGATAATGTTGTCACCCTTTTATATGCCAGCATATCGCATCAATCTTATTTAGCATTTGATCCGATGAACGTCCTTTGTCGGACTTAGGCGTTATCGAAATTTTGGATTTATTAGTACCGCTTAAATCTTGCTACTTATCTTTTCAAAGTCCTCTGTCTTCCTAGAGGAGGCGAGATGCTGTCATCTTATAGGCTATCTTCCAGCACATACGCGGCATTCAACATTTTAAGTTTATTGGTTCTTCGAGATTGGTTTAAATTCACCACAAAAAAGTGGTCATCATCAACAATAATTAGTGTTTAAAGGCTTGAAAATTGTTGAACAAAACGATCAGTAGTGGTTTCCAAACATTGCTGAGCTGTTTCTGATTACAGATACTGGTAGACGATACATTGTTCCATACGATTGTATTTAGTTGTTACGGCACATCATTTATTTAGAAAAGTTTAAACTCAAAATTATGGTAAAAGTAAGTCAGCTCAACTGCTTTGCCTTGAGCCAATTTAAAATAAAACTAAGTGTCATGTTATCCAAGGTATATCTGTTTTCGTTATTTTTATTATTTATTATTTATTTTAAAACTGCTATCACTCAAACACAGAACTTACCTAATTCTTATTCTTATTTTTACTTGATAAGTACTTTTAGCTTTCGGAAATGTTGCAGTTGTATTAGTTATTGTCCTTTACCGCTTGTGGACTCATGTTTTCCTTTCCTTTGTTATAAAGAGCAAAATTTATAAAAATAGGAGGTTGATTTAAGTTTTTAAAACACTTATTTGAAATTAAGCTAGACATTGAATTCTTCATCTTCATCATACATACAATTATAGATATTTTATAGAATTAGGCATTAATTTTCGGAGGTCCATAACACTAAAGTAATGGTAATCATTACTTTTACATCTACGAGTAGACGTTATGGTAAAACAAAATAGGCATACTAGCCTTTCTGCTTCATGATTAGAATTATATATGATAAAGATTTTCGGTTGTATACATAAATGAAAATAAAGTGTACGTTAATTAACTGTGTGGACTGGTTGTGAGAGCGAATATGAGTTTTATCGTTGCGTCGTTACGACAAAACAAAGTTAGATCTACTAAATATATTTGAATGTTTCTTTCTTGCATTCCCTGAAGACTTAATTAAGCTATATATATATATATATCGGTCTTTATTATTATCACCAACATTTTATATTAATCGTTAATATAAAAATAATTTATTGTATAACCGTGTCTCATAAAAACTTATCATTGGGCTATATTTGGTAAAAAAATATACAGGGCCCTAGGTAAATATTGGGAATAGTAGTAAATATGATGCATACGGGAAAAATAATTGAATATCATTTAATAATCAAATTATCAAAAATAAAAAAAGACTTATAGACTAAATAACTTTTTTCTATATATTTTTTTATAAATTATAATCAAGGATTACTCTATTCGAGTTCACTTTTATTCTATTAAAGAAAAAGTGATTAATATTGCACTCATTAGAGATGTAAAATTATTCCGATCTCGGAAATAATTTCAAAGACTTTAAATCTTTTAATTGAAAACTGTAGCTAGTCAACTAGTTTGTTATTTTGAACAAAATAGTGGCATAAATAGAATAATGGTAAAGGCACTTATCATAATAAATTGTACTGTCCTGTTTGTCGCATGATGACGATTTCTCAATGTCAAGAACTAGAGCCCATGAAATCTGTAAAGCTAGAAATGTAACTTTAAAATGTTGGCCGTCTTTGTGGAAAACATTTTGGGAATAGTGAGCATTTTTAGTCTGGTTTTTGATATTCCTTTGTTATTGCGACGCTTTAAGGTATTTGCATCCTCATGAAATTCACATTTCCGTAATGCGTACGAAGTGTTTGCTTATTCAATTATTATGCTAAAAGTCAAATTACTCGCTTCCTACATCCATGTGAGGACAATGTTGTGAGTTACAAGTATTACTTAAAATATTATATTGGTATGCAATTACTATTACGATGATATTTGTTTATCAAATCGCATAATAGGATTATTCAATTATTTTGTCCTTAATACAAATGGATTAAACTTTTAATTGCTAAGCATATAACAGAACTAACTACTTTGCTATAATCCGCACGACAAAAATCGTACTGCTTACGATTGATCGTTGCTGCTTTGCAGTACGATTTTTGTCGTGAAGCCTATCCTCCTGATGATGCTTCGGTTTCGGGGCGAAACGATCGTCGAGATTGTGGTGGTGGGTGTGTGTGCTGCTTTTGTGTGCGTTGTTTCTGGTGAATTGCGCCTTGGGGTGCATGTGGTGGCTTGTCCTGCATGTATAAGGTACGTAGATTTTGCCTGCTTCATACACATTGGCTTTGCATGCATTCACCTAACCCGTGTGGATTATAGCAAAGTAGTTAGTTCTGTTATATGCTTGTAATATGGAATTCCGCAAAGTAACGCCTGCTTCTATAAATCTTTTTAATTGCTAACTTTTCTTGTTAAACTAAGAAACTAACCAAAGGTCATCGATATTGGCTCAGCGGATTTGCCGTGAAAACGTAACAGGCACACAGACTGGCTTTAGCATTTATAATGTCAGTAAGGATTATATGAATATAGAGAACAAAAAAAATTCAAGTGCTATTAAAATCCGACTTAATTAAAGAATGATTTGAATTAAAATATACATAAATATTTTTATACCATTTATATCCATATATTCATATCGTTTCTTATCGTAACTGGATACTGTTTGTTACAGTAACGTCTTTATGAAGTGATATGGGATATCTTTATGATAGACGCAACTTCGTATACTCGGTCTACAGAAATAAGCCTTTGAAATCATACAATTAACTGGACCAAAATCAGTTGGTTGTTTTAAATTATTTTTAAATGTTATTGCGTGTCAGATTTCCGGATAATACTTCAATCTAAAAACGGGTTTTACATATTTATTGAGGGAGACAAAACATTTATATGTTCTACATTTTCATACAAGAGCTCATGTGTTTGTTATCTATGAATATATTGTTTGATATATAGCAGCTGTGACAACGTTAAAAGAATCAAACATTACCACAATTTTCAATTAAATTATAAAATCAATTAAATTGCATCCATCATTTTATGTTTATTTACAATTTTGTTTTACAAGTCAGAATCAAAAGTGAAGCAAGTATTTGCTGTACGCCAAAGAGGTCAACAAAATTATACGAACACAATGCAAATTACCCAGACAGACATTCCCTATAATTGAGGATGAAATTTATGTAAATGTATTCCATCGAATGTTCATTTCATCAATATTCAAAGAACATTATTGATATTTATGTCTGTCTATCAAATATAAACTTTGAAGTCAAACTAAAGAATATTATTAAAACTTCGTAGGAACCCCACAATCTAATATTCGTATTTCTCGTTACAGTCATTACTGTCACATCACATTTGTAATGATCTCCAGGAATAATCCACATCATTAGTATGTCTACTAAACAATGCGTCCAGGTTCCATTTTAACCAACTGTATCTTAATAAAACACTATCGCAATAATGTATTTGGTATCCTTTTTTCCATCCCGAGAAAATACGACTTCTTCCTTAATAAAGTTAATCTAGAAGGGAGGTTAAGACTAGTCACATCAAAATCATTTAGTACGAAGTTTCTGCAGTATTTACCAAAGTTATATTCATGTGTCATCCATCAACTCCAAGCTTAAGTATCAGAAGATAGAAACTTTAATTGGAATTAAGTAAGTTCGGAGAAAGTTTATGTAGTTTTTTGGTTTGTTAATCTTATGTTCTATCTGAAAGTTTGTTTTATTTCTGAACCAATTATTCACATAAACTTAACTATCCTATTCATATAAAAAAACGAATAAATTGGTATATGTCAATATCATTTTTCGTAAGTATTATAAATTGTAAACGTTAACTTCTTGGTTTACGGAAAATATAAATATATATCCAACGCCATATCCAAGAACACCATTAATTAACCTTCTATATTTTCCCCATCGTTCTACTGTTTTGGGTAGCGCAGCCATATGTTCCCTGCGTTTAGGAATAATAAACCACAAAATTCTAATTTTGCAAAACATTTGCTGGAAAGCGGTCATAAAGTGCCTAATGACCATTCATTTCATATTCTCCACACTTGTGATAAGGGACTCCGACTCAATACGTAAGAGCAACTTGAGATAATAAAAAATAACAATGGTCTCTTAATTAACGAGCAAGTAAATGTATCTAATTCCGTTTTGCTACATGTGTTCGGAGGGGAGGGTATTGGTGGGAGTTGAACTATTTAAGACTGCTTGTATGGGTAGCGCGGCGCAGTACGATTTTTGTCGTGGAGCCTATCCTCCTGATGATGCTTCGGTTTCGGGGCGAAATGATCGTCGAGATTGTGGTGGTGGGTGTGTGTGCTGCCTTTGTGTGCGTTGTTGCTGGTGAATTGCGCCTTGGGGTGCATGTGGTGGCTTGTCCTGCATGTATAAGGTGCGTAGATTTTGCCTGCTTCATACACATTGGCTTCGCATGCATTCACTTAACCCGTGCGGATTATAGCACCTCCGGATATATTCAATGTTTCCCTACATCTTTTTAGAAAGCAAATCCAGCAAAATCTTAGCTAAACAGAACATTTAATTGTTTTAAATAACAGTGTTACACTAACTTATTTATTAATTATTTGGTAGTTTATTCAATTGTAAATTTCATTTAAGTAGTTTTAGGTTACTTTTGCATGTGGCGTTTGCCTTTAATTAGTTTTACATTTAGACTTAGTTTTGTTTTACAATAGAATATAGATTTGAATGATATAAATGTTAAAGCTGTTGGTGAACCTAAAAATTAAAAAAAAAATCTATAAGCTACTATCTGTCACTTGATCTAAATAATATCTCATTAAATACTAGAATACCCCTTCACGTATTGTATTCCCCCTCCATATTGTATCGTTCTAAGTGGTTACGATAAGCTCAAAAACTAAACAATAAATTTAGATGCGGTTCTTATTTGATTTATGAGATCAGTTTAAGTGTTAATATGTAATTGAAATATGACTATCATTATTGAAAATGTCGGTGAATATCAAATAAATCAATCAAAATAATCTTTATTCAAATAAACCATTTCAGGCACTTTTGAATCGTCAAGCATCAATATGATTAATGAAGCTACATCTGGTTCGGAATGTTGCTCTTACCGAGAAGAACCAGCAAGAAACTCGGCGGTCAATCTTTTAAATATTTTCAATTATGCATTGTTAAACCGCTGTCTTGTATGAAGCTGAAAGGATTTTCAAATCCAGGCTTTCTTATCATCCAAATAATCTTCAATTTTGTAATATGTTTTACGCACAAGCATATTTCAAGCTGCCTAAGAATTTTTTTAATCCTGCTGTAATCACTTAAAAATATTTCAAAATAATGTATAGAGAAATTATCTGTCTTTTATAGGATTACACAAAAGTCAACGATGGCTTAATCGGATTCGTAAATTTCGAAATTCTAAATAACGATGCCTCAAGTACATTTATTAATACATTATTTATTTGCAATATTAAATGATTTATAGATCGATTACGGCATGCAGTACGGTTTTGTCGTAGAGCCTATCATCTTGATGATTCTTCGGTTTCGGGGCAAAACAATCGTAGAGATTTTAGTGGTGGTTGTGTGTGTTGCTTGTGTATTGTTGCTATTGGAGGCATCTTGGGATACGTGGTGACTTATCCTGCATGTATGTATGTTAATTTTGCCTGCTTCATACACTTAGCATTACATACATTCTGTTAACACACGTGGATTATAGCCAATTAGTTCTGTTATAGTTTCTACAATATTAAACTTTGTTACGATTTAGTAGGCTATGAAGGTATAGCTTCGCATTTACAAAGAAACTTTTGTGTCAAGCCCGAATAACGAGATCAGACCCTACACTAACCCGCAAAACGAACCATATAAGTAACCTGGATACCGATAACATACAAATGTAGATTAACTTTGCTCTTTGCTTTATATGGACCAAAATTCGTAGGTGGATTTTAAATTTGCAAATGTTGAAATTGTATATAATATTTTGACAGCTGAAATATTAATATAATAATATTTTAAATTACAAATGTGATTATCCATACTTATTTTATATATTGCGATAATCTGTCTGTCTGTAACAATTTCATCACTAATTCATTGGATCTACGAGTATATTGATGAAATTTCGCGCAATTAAAGATGATTCACCGGGGGTAAAATTCATATAACAAAAAGATAAAATAACAGATAAAATAAATAGTTTTTCTCATAAACTTAGAGTCAAACACATATTACGTTATTGAGGGGTACTTACTTAAACATCAACGATAATTTCATTCCCCGCAATCAAAGCCTTTATAAATGCTAATGATATTAATTGAAAAAAAATACTAATCAATGCTAAACAATTTACTATTATTAAACACGTAAAAGACATATAGAACACGAAAGTTTGTTAATATATTAACATAAAATTCAATTTCATTAGCGTGGAACTCAAATTATGTTAACACTCAATTAATTATTATTCAAAATAATATTAAATTAACACCCATTGACATTAAAAAAAACACGCAATGACATCGATAAGTGAACATTTTTCTGATATGAAACTCATTTCATCATGTCAATTACTAAGGCTCTGACATCTGGCAAGACAGACATGCACGAAACGTTGTAAGTAAATACAAGTCAGCAGGTATGCAAATGTTCAAGTTATGCAAAAATTGTCGTGATGTGAATATAAAACAGTCTCTTCTTTCTTTTTATGTGGAATTTTACACTTGTTCCACAATCTGGTGAAGCTTTCAAACTGAATAACTTAAAACAAATCTTAATATCTTTTCGAACTTACATCGTTCTCTCGAATATATGCTCATATTAATTAATTGAATTTTAGATTCATGTAGTATTGTTAATCTGTAATATATTTGTAAAACAAATCAAAATCTAGAATATATGGGGCACTTACACTTACACACATGGTCGTCCGTCGATAAAGTAAGTAACTTAATACTTGTGTTATGGGTGACGGACAACTGGCAAATATACTTCTTATATATTTTTAAATACATACTTAAATACAAATATACATCCAGTCTCGAAGAACCAATAAATTATTTTTAGAAAATGTTAGCCCTCGGCGGGAATCGAACCCACGACCCGCGGAGCTGAAGGCGCACTGCCAACTGCGCCAACGAGAATGATGCTTTTGATAATTTTCATCCAACCAGCAAAACAATAAATGATTTTTAATTAGTGACCGTCATTTATTGAAATTTATAGATACAGATGAACCATAAGCACATCTTCAAAATGATGTTAAAAAATGTTCTGCACGACAACCAAACCTTTGTGTACTTGTGACGAAACGTCCATTTTAATTTTTGTGAAAATGTAAAACTGTAAACTGTTATATATTTTTGTTAAGATTAACTTTGATTTCCTCTTTCAAAGCAATACTCAGACCATCACACTACGACATCCAATAGTGCAGAATGAGATTTATTTGATATATTATATATATAATTAAAGTTTGGGAACTTAAATTACTAATAATGATGTCTTTCTTGACAGTTTGGTGAATGACATTATCCTGTTTACTGTCCTCCGGGGTGAACATTGATTTTTATACTGTATTTTTTCATTTCACCAATGGTTCTTGTTTACTTTGGAATTTTAACTTCTCTCATGTCGCAAAGAAAAATGTCAAATCTAATTTTGAAAGCAATCTCCAAAAGTTTTGTATATTCATTCAGTGTTACTTATTTCTTATTTCCCAAACACACACCTGAGTTTTATCATCGTTATATATAAATTAGTTATTACTCATACATCAATGTTAACGTTTAGCACAAAAGTGCAAAAGTGTTTATCTGTATTAGTGCATGATGGGACGGCCGAAATTATAAAAAAATCTAAAAAGCCAAAACTAAATAAACTTAAACAAAAATCATGATAAGCTTTATACAAAACACTACAAATCCAAATGAAATAATATAATAATTCTAACATGAATAATCGTAGAGCTTTTAATAATAATGTCAATTATTATGGATAATGTTTAATCAACATTTCAGGGTTGGACTTTGGATTGTGCTTTTAAGGAATTTAATCTTTAATCATCGGACCCAATTTATAATCGCTACACAAATAAAGCGATATGAAACAAACTAACTTTTTTTATATAACAAGTTAGAGTAACAATTAACAAACAATACAATAATAGCAAACTAATAAAAGAAAAGTAACATTTCAAATTATTCTTTTTTCAAGTTGGCATTTATAAGCACTTTTGAATCGTTAAATTGTATTGAAGCTACCACTGGTTCGGAAAGGTGCTTTTACAGAGAAGAACCAGCAAGAAACTCGGTTGCCACTTTTCAAAAATAATATAATAATTTCGTAATGTATTAAATATATAGAACAATTAAACACACTTTCATCGGTCCGCAAAGTGAGTAAGGTATCACCAATTAAACTGCCACATATGGCAACGGTAAATTGATAATTTTGATAAGTTAATTTGAAATTGAATTGAAATTCAAATAATATAGTCAAATATATGTAAACAAGTGACTTGAATTTGAATTTTGAATAAAGAACAGCAATAAATATTAAACAGCAGTTTTGAAAATCCATATATCAAAGCTAAAAATTGTACACAGGAAATTCAACATCACCGGAGCTATTTTATCTCATGTGGCAAGGTAACATTTTGACACCTATGGACCTTTTATGCTAGAATATTGTTCATAAATATTTTGACGCAGAAATTCATAAAGGCTCCTAGAATCCAACTGTATTAAATAATTTAGAAGTGATACAGGTAGCATTTTCCTATAGAAAGTTTTAGAGTTAATAACTTAGCTATTTTCACAATACTTTTCTTGCCCGATATAAAAGGTTTCATATCTGTGTACATAAATCTATATTTATATTGTTATTAATTTTAATAGCGATTATGATTGCGAGTTTAATATACAATTATTTTGTTATACACCCTGTATTGCTGATTAAACGTTAAGAAAAGCGTAAATTACAGTTGGCGTAGTTCTAAACTGCTAACTTTAACTTTGGCCTGCAGCCAGAGAACCAAAGAAAAATATTGTACCAGTTTCCAACATTAATTTTTAAAATATCAGAGCTTAGAATATGGGTTAAAATTTACTCAGGAAATTTAAACTTAGTTCTCCGCACTGGTACAGGAATGAATAAATTATTCTCTGTTCTCTTTTAATTATTCTTCATAGAAATATTTCAGAGGCAGTAGCAAGTGGTAGATATTAATTGTTCTGCTATTTGTACAGTTCATTATAGTCGACAACCACCGTACTTGTATCATCTAAATCCTAGTTTGTAACAACAATAAGAAGGAGATTTGATTTCATTTATCTCGTTATTAAAATACCGGTAGCCTTAAAGTAAAACCATATGATGTGTTGTAAAACTAGGCAATGGAGCTTTCGAACGTATCGAATGGAATGTGTTTAGAAAACCATATGTTCATTGAAAACCTTTTAATTGAAAAATTATTATATTTGTGTAATTAATCCATAATCATTAATAATTGACTGAGTAACAACAAACAAAAACGCCTACACCAAAAAACATAAAGATGAAAAGAAGAAAAATAATCAAATTTTATATTATTAAACATTTCGCTAATTATTTCATGGTGAATCATATGAACTGTATGTCTAAATTGAAACAAACAACGTGCGCATGAATTAATAATTCGAGTATGTCCTTCTAGTTTGAGTTCCTAAACACCGTATTTCGTGTTTCGAATGCAAAGGTGACACTCTCCTTCGGCAATGTTCCTAACATAGTCTTTTTTTTACCATCTAAATTTAAGTTAACATATTTTAAATGTTAATAGTGCTCTTTAATTTTATATTTAATGACCTCTTAAATTGATGGTGTAAAAATGTTTATTTTAAATTCGAACATCAATATAATTTACATATCAGTTCACAGAGCATTTAATTGCAACAAAAGTCGTATAACATTGTAATTAATAATGAGTAATAATTTTATTATTTACACCATCGAATACAAAGGCGTTTTCAATTAAAATAAGTAGTAAATAAAATTAACTGTTACGAGCTTCTGTAGTCGTGTTTACTTGTATATTTTATCATCAAAAGTAATTAATAGAGATGCATAACTCAACAATTTTGTTCATTAAAAACTATATAGCGGAATTCCTATGTTCTTCATTTCATTCATGTTTTTTTCTTCCATTCTCTCCTATCATTTATCAACTCTGACGCTACTCCTTTTATACACATGTCATACTTCACACAATCCAACCATCAATTTTTAGGCTTCCCTCTAGCCACATATCCATCCACATTTATATTTAACACTCGTTTGGTCCCATGATTTTCATCCCTCCTCATTACATTTCCATACCATTTCAATCTTGCACCTCTCGTTTTTTCTATAATATATCTTCGTCTCAAATATTCATTAAGATGTTGTTCATTTACGGAATTCCTAATAATTTGATTAGCTAAATTATGAGTTACCTGTTAATTAACCGACAAACAGATCGGCATCTCATTTAATGCCAGATGAGTTAATGGAATAGCTAATATCTCTGTTCAAAAACAATAATAATATCAATATTTTCTAAAACCTACGAGTATAGCTAAAGCGTTCGTTACGCAAACGATTCCTTTGGGACTCACTTATTAAATTCAGTCATCTTGGACCTAGCTACTGGGTATAATTCCCGTATACAAACGAGGGCTGTTATTCTGTCTTTTATCTTTCGTGCTACGAGTTTTAATTAATCTATTTATTTTTGTTGGTAAAAACGGCAACCGATTTAACTTCAGAATAATTCGAAAAATAATAAAAACTTTTGTGTTGATATCTAGTCGAATCTAACGTGATCGCAACGTCACCATAAGTATAGACAAAATTAAAAAAGTTTTCTCAGACTGCCTTATCTGTCTTGATCGTATCTGTGAAATTTTTCGCTTGTTTTTACAAGGCTTTGATTTATTTAAGACACATCAGTTTTGGTAGCGTACGATAAAAAGTTTTTGTTTGTTTTTTAGGCGACAGATTTTGTGTTATTGCTTCTTACTTATTGTGTTTATTTATATCGATTTATATTCATTTCAAAACAACATGTTTAATTTTAAAAATATCTAAATTGAATATATAAAAATAAAATTTTCGTTAAGTATTATGAGTGAGCTCACTTCAAAAAGCTGATATTATAAATAAATAAAATTATGAAAATTGAGAAAATTGTATTTCATTACCAAATTTATTATCAGACAACTTTTGGTTTTAAATTTGTTTATACTATTATATATTAAATAAGTAAATACAAAACAACTTTAACGAAGGAAATAAAAATATATATATTTTGAATGTAAATACCTATTTTACCACAAAATAAGTTACAGAGTAAACAATATTTTAGTGTTTTTGAAATGTACTGATAGTACAATAGATTCGTATTCTCCGAGAATGTTTAAGCATTTCTTTCCAAGTTTATTTGATCGTATACTTCTTTATAAAAAGTAACCCGACGTTGGCTCATATCAAATAAGACTAATATAACACGACCTGAATATACTTCAAGAAAATTCTTTCAGTAGTAGTAAATTTTTTTATTAAAACCCGCATTGCGTATCAATTAGATTTTTAGAGATCTACCCTTGCGTTGAGTCATCGTTTAATATATATTGCTTTTCATTTATATGCTAATTTTGATATTGGAATTTTATTGAATTTCTTTTTTTTCACGTCCACTTACTGATATTAATACTACTTCTTAATATATACCGGTCAATATACAAAATGTATTTTGATATATCTAAAAAGACAAAAAAATATAGAGATGCTTCCAATTTAAGTATTAAGTAAGGAAATTCTTACGTTAAACTTGGAATTCTTACGTTTGCACATGTCTGCACATATGTACATATATTACGGTATTCGACATATACCGCCAAAAACTCTTCTGGTATTTGTTAGATTTTTCTTATACTATAACACATTCATATTACTTATGATTTGAATACATACACCTAAGGTTATGATACAATAAAAGCATTTTCTTTGTAATTATAGGGCGATATTCACAATACGTTTTGCTTCCATCCACAAACCAAAATTTCGTTTAAATTGATGAATTCCTTACTGCAATTATTATCCTTATCAGAAATGTCACTTGTAATGTTTTGTAAGGTGTCATAACTTGTAACACAGGCATTCCCTAGCACAAGTGTAGACAACCATATTCCGAATAACTCTGGTATTATTGATTAATAATAAATAATTTATAACGCCGTGTGGTATCCGGCAGAATAGAATAGACCACCCTCCTTTCTTACCGAGGTGTCGTAAGAGGTGACTAAGGTAAGTGCCGTGTGGTATCCGGCTGCATAGAATAGACCACCCTCTTTTCTTACCGAGGTCGTAAAAGGCGACTAAGGTAAGTTGACGTCAGGCAGGCGGCCGGTCGTAAAATACGTAGCCAAATCATGTGATAACATGTTTGTAACATGTTGTGCCGACCCCACTTAGCGGGATAAGGGCAGGAGAATGTATGTAATAAATAATTTATAAGTAGTATTAGGAAATTGCATTTATACGAGTACCTAACATATAAACAAATAAATATCATAAAAAATTATATCATACATTAATTATCATGTTCTAGAGAGTTCTCAGCTAGCCGAATTAGAATTTGTCTAAAATTAACCATCATTTATTACTTTCTTAGTTATACTTTTGTTTTTTTTGCGCGCAAAATTTATAATTTTGGCTTTAATAAATATACGGAAGCTCTTTGGATTTACCTCGTCTTTGGCGTAAGATATTATTAAGGCAAAAGCTCATAGAAACTAGCATTATTAAATTGTACCAAAGTGGGATTTCCTTTGGGAATCAGTCGGAAACATCGTTCATATTACGGGTCTCAAGAAAGTTAGTGTTTACATATAAACAACTTTATTACAAATATTGGCGTAGAGATTTGTCAAGGAATTTCAAGGAGTTTTGTATATAAAACATTGGCATATTTTAAGAATATAAATCGAATTTATGTGAAGTTCAAATCAAATTATGCTAAAAATAAAGTTATGAAGGTCTATTCTTAGAAGAGGCAGGAATTCCCGTTTATGATTTTAGCGTTGTTGTATAGAAAATGTTTTACCAAACAATACATCAAAAAGAGGTAGTGGTTGCTCTTATCACTAAACCTATTTGAGGGTGGATTCTAATGACATGAAATAATAAAGGTAGAGATCTTTCATTCTAAAAGTGCACGCCCCTCCAATGTCTTTACTCACTTATACCAGTCGAGCCATTAGTTGACCTTTAAGTGCGCGAATGAGTCGAGTCAACTTTGAAATTGCTGCGCGCACACATGCGCAATAGTACAGTCAATATTTTCTCTCACACATTAAAATAATGTAATTGTGTAATTGTTATGGTAGAGGGGCGTACACTTTTAGAATGAAAGATCTCTAGACGCGGATCTACTCGAACATTATTAAAACGACACCAATAACTCTAATTAAACCTCCTTGTTTAACCAAGACAGGTTGTAACACTATATAAACACTATGTAAACAAGTGGGTGTTTAGATTGTGTATCGTCAAACTTTACAGCAAGACTCCAAGTGATAAAACAATCGACCCGCATAAGCGTCTAATAACCGTATGAGTCGAGGTATACAACAACATTCCTCTGATGTGACGAGCTAAGCCTTTTATGAACAATTCTAACTCCAAAACAAGCCCCCTACTTTGCTATCGGTCACGTGATTACAGAGTTGCCAATATACAAAAACTAAAGAAACGAAGTTGACTATTCCTAACACTATGTATTAGACTTATGGAAAACAAAACGTCGCAGAATTCTAAATGTATAATATGCAATACCCCACCCATCCGACGTCGCAATGACTAATTAAAGTCATTCATCAGCCCTCCACTACGCGTCGCCCTAAGCCTTGGTCCGGCCACACAGGAGGCACCCTTAGGACGACGTTCTCCGACGCAAGTAGAGCTTCTGCGCTCGACTCTCTGCATTTCACAACCTCAACGATGCTTCTGCGCTCGCCCGTCCCACCCGATGACGCTGTAAAAGCCGTTAGGGCTAACAGCATACAGTCAGTTTGAAAAAAAATGCAATATATACTGTTATATATTATATTTCACATTTCACAGTTGTAACTTTGACGTCCTTCGCTTTAACTACGTTAAATTTAGTGTTAAAGCGGATTTACATAAGTATTATATTAATAATTTTAGAAATCTTTAACGAAATATAATTTTTAATATCAACTTTGATCGCTAATGGTATATATATTTCTATATATATCATTAGCGATCAGCCTATTTTTGCACAACAAGCACAAACATTATAAACATTGTCGTTCACTTGACTTGCATTGTATATATAACTCAGCATTGTATCTAGTTCACGGTTAATTTCTGTTAAGTTTAAGCAAGAAAAATATTCCAGTAGCCACGGTTTACTAAAATACTTTTAAAAATAACATGTTACCGCGTGTCTGCTTGTATACCATAATGAGTTTCCTTCACTCGTCCCCGCAGGGCGTTTTCAGATAAAACATGTTTCTGTATTTCTTCACCAAGGGAATATATTTTTCTTTACCAACGATGTCGTATTTATTTCATTTTTATATATTTTCCTGTAAACTTTGTCAAGTGTACATAAAATTCGAGACATTTTATAAATAACCTGTTCTCGTTCATCTATTTTTACGAAAACCCACCGTGTTAGCTAAAGCCTAATACAAAATTCATAATTCATAATTAATAACAACAATTATTGCTTTGAAAATAATCGTCTTTGCTTTAAACGGTGTTCAGTAACCAAAACTTTCTAGAACTAGTTAAAAGAATAATGTTGCTATGGCTTTAAAGTTTTAGAACTGTAATATTGGGTACTTTACTTTACCTTACATATGAAATTGGCGTTTTGTCGTACTGGCCACTTTGATCTCAAATATTACCTTTATGGTTAGGAATTCCAAATTCAAATTCATACAGCTATTTACTCATGCATTTGTGTTTCAAACCCCCTAATTCATTTGTTTTTTCTTCTTTTGTTTTTTTCTTTGTGTCACTCTGATTACAAAATGGAAAACATGAAATATCGCGTTATTTACGAGTATGAGTTCCACCGTGGCACCAGTGCTGCAGAAACGGCTTGAAGGATTAATGATGTGTATGGTGACGGTGTCGCAAAAGAAAACACAGTGCGTTTTTGGTTCCAACATTTTCGTTCTGGAAATTTCGACCTGCAGAACAAGCCTCGTGGACGGCCGGAGACCAAAGTTGATAATGAAGAATTGAAGGCTATTGTGGAAGCGGATCCATCGCAAACCGTGTCCGAGTTAGTTTCAGGCTCCGGTGTTAGTGATAAAACTATTCTAATCCACTTGAAGCAAACTGGGAAGGTGAAAAAGCTTGAAAGGTGGGTACCTCATGAATTGAGTGAAGCAAACCGACAAACGCGCGTCGACTGCTGCGTTACGTTACTCAACCGGCACAATAATGAAGGAATTTTAAATCGAATCATTACGTGTGATGAAAAGTGGATCCTTTACGATAATCGGAAGCGCTCATCTCAATGGCTGAACCCTGGCGAACCAGCCAAATCCTGCCCTAAGCGAAAATTGACTAAAAAAAAGTAGCTTGTAAGTGTTTGGTGGACTAGTGCCGGTGTCGTTCACTACAGCTATCTTAAATCTGGCCAGACGATTACGGCAGATATCTATTGTCAGCAACTGCAAACCATGATGGAAAAGCTAGCTGCTAAACAACCGAGGCTGGTCAATCGCTCTAGGCCACTGCTGCTTCAGGACAACGCTAGACCACACACTGCACAACAGACGGCTACCAAATCAGAGGAGCTTCAATTAGAATGTCTTAGACATCCACCGTACTCTCCGGACCTTGATTCTCCAACAGATTACCATTTTTTTCGCAATTTGGATAACTACTTGCAAGGAAAAAAATTCAACTCCGATGGGGCAGTCCAAACCGCCTTCAAAGATTTTATTGATTCCCGCCCGAATGGTTTTTTTAGTAAGGGGATCAATGAACTACCTATGAGATGGCAAGAGTGCATACATAGCAATGGTACATACTTTGATTAATTAAATATATTTCATTAAAAAAAAAACGACTTTATGTTCCTCCCATAGAAAACGCCAATTTTATATGTAAGGACCTAATATTATGTTTTAAATCTAATTAAGTAAAACGTCGTACTTTAGGAAATTAAAACTTTCAGTAATTTTACGAATACCTCTATCTATTTAATCCAATCAATTAAAAAGACAATAAATCAAATTCGCTTATTAATTAATATACATCGACAAAAAGAAAACTCGGAAATTACTAAGGCACGTATAGGGCCCCCTAAAATTTTCCGAATCAAAGTCAAATTAATATTAATCACGCTGTATAACACAGGGTAAGATTGAACCTTTTTTTAAACTTAATTGATACGCACCGCAATGCGGGTTCAGTAGAAATGTACTGGGTGGATTTCCCAGAAATAAATTTTAAATTTATCTGTTTTTCACGCTCCGATCGCTTATAGTGTAGGTATATGATATCATATGTAATTGATTTTTCTAAACTGAAGCTATAAATTTCAAGAAATTTCTAATTCGAAAAGAATACCAACGATCATAATTGGTTCTAATCTTTTATATAACATATGTTCCTTACAATACATACTTAAATTCGTTTATATTAAAAATACTTCACTGTATTCATATCAATGTCAAGTGATTAACATATAATTTTATTTTGTATATAGAAGCAGCGTTTACTTTGCGGAATTCCATATTACAGAAAATTACATTATCGCAAAGTAAATTTGTTTTTGTTTCTTTACTTTTTATTGTTGGTATAAAATATATTCATATACATCCAAAATTTTTTTGTTTCTGTTTTTGTTTTCGGTTTTTTAAGTACATATTAGGTCCTTACATATGAAATTGGCGTTTTCTATGGGAGGAACATAAAGTCGTTTTTTTTTAATGAAATATATTTAATTAATCAAAGTATGTACCATTGCTATGTATGCACTTTTGCCATCTCATAGGTAGTTCATTGATCCCCTTACTAAAAAAACCATTCGGGCGGGAATCAATAAAATCTTTGAAGGCGGTTTGGACTGCCCCATCGGAGTTGAATTTTTTTCCTTGCAAGTAGTTATCCAAATTGCGAAAAAAATGGTCACCTGTTGAAGCAAGGTCCGGAGAGTACGGTGGATGTCTAAGACATTCTAATAGAAGCTCCTCTGATTTGGTAGCCGTCTGTTGTGCAGTGTGTGGTCTAGCGTTGTCCTGAAGCAGCAGTGGCCTAGAGCGATTGACCAGCCTCGGTTGTTTAGCAGCTAGCTTTTCCATCATGGTTTGCAGTTGCTGACAATAGATATCTGCCGTAATCGTCTGGCCAGATTTAAGAAAGCTGTAGTGAACGACACCGGCACTAGTCCACCAAACACTTGCAAGCAACTTTTTTTAAGTCAATTTTCGCTTAGGGCAGGATTTGGCTGGTTCGCCAGGGTTCAGCCATTGCGATGAGCGCTTCCGATTATCGTAGAGGATCCACTTTTCATCACAGGTAATGATTCGATTTAAAATTCCTTCATTATTGTGCCGGTTGAGTAACGTAACGCAGCAGTCGACGCGCGTTTGTCGGTTTGCTTCACTCAATTCATGAGGTACCCACCTTTCAAGCATTTTCACCTTCCCAATTTGCTTCAAGTGGATTAGAATAATTTTATCACAAACACCGGAGCCTGCAGCTAACTCGGACGTGGTTTGCGATGGATCCGCTTCCACAATAGCCTTCAATTCTTCATTATCAACTTTGGTCTCCGGCCGTACACGAGGCATGTTCTGCAGGTCGAAATTTCCAGAACGAAAACGTTGGAACCAAAAACGCACTGTGTTTTCTTTTGCGACACCGTCACCATACACATCATTAATCCTTCGAGCCGTTTCTGCAGCACTGGTGCCACGGTGGAACTCATACTCGTAAATAACGCGATATTTCATGTTTTCCATTTTGTAAACAGAGTGACACAAAGAAAAAAACAAAAGAAGAAAAAACAAATGAATTAGGGGGTTTGAAACACAAATGCATGAGTAAATAGCTGTATGAATTTGAATTTGGAATTCCTAACCATAAAGGTAATATTTGAGATCAAAGTGGCCAGTACGACAAAACGCTAATTTCATATGTAAGGACCTAATATATTTAAAATAAGCTGTTACAAAAAGTATCTTATAGAGCTTCAGTGTACGATTTATCGATAGGTTCGCACAAGAATAAATTTTCGTGACTAAATATTACATATACGATTGTCCACATGATTGAAAATGTAAGTATTATATTGCTACCTAGAACCGTTGTACGTCTCAAGTATATATATTGAAAAGTTTAAGTCACTCACAGTAAGACTGTGAAGCGATAAGAAAAAAAACTATCTCTTCTCGTAAAATAGGCGTTACGTAGCTAAGCACAAAAAACGCAGGTGTAGGATACAGAAATTCATAGTTAATACTAGCTCCAAGAGGCCTTTTTTTTCACAATAGTCACTTAGGGAAATGAAAATGCTGTATGTATATCACCATTACCGGTATATGTACTTACATTCCTTTTAGTTTTACTATCAGGATACTTTTTGAGAAAGTCTCAACTGCAAAAAAGGTTTTCAGACTAATAATATTTTGAGAGAGAATTCTATGTAACACAAATCAAACGGCATTAATAAATATAAAAAAACTCTTTTAAAAATTTCATGACCCTACTGTTAATCGTTGAGGAGTTCTCTTGTCTGGATTCTGCATCATCAGGTCATGCTTATCATAAACATGCATTGTCATCGGTATATAAATTTTCAGCTCATTCAGGGGAAGTCGGCCAAATTTAAATTGCAAGTTTCCACCTTCACATATACCTAAATATTCATACAAGTAAAGTCAAATAAAAGCTTTTAAAAAGAACAGCTTAGTAATATACGCCTGATAGGAAAATTTGTGGTTACTGATTAAATATAAAGCCTGAAGCCATATAATAAGTTTTATGACCTTTGTTATAAATACACATTATTTTTTAAAATACACAAAAGGATACACGTTTTACCTTCATTAACGAGAAAAATACACTTCATCTATTATAATCAGTTCTAAGTACCTTTGAACATTTCTCTGAAAAGGATAGTCTTTAATAATTAGTATATACGGTCCTTTTTTTTCGCTATGATTAATTGACTCTACCCCGAGTATTTTTCATAGCATCTCTCAGTAAGGGTTGTCAGGTAGAGGGTACTAACTAGATAAGGCGGCCTTTTTATACACTTTTGTTACTGTACTATTTATTTTTACATATCATCAATGTATGTAATTTTAAATATTAAATTTTGTTGACAATAAAGTTTTTATTTATATTTCTTCTATTTAGTAAGTATATGTTTGTATTTGGAAGTTTTTTACATAAAGCAACTGCCGTTAGATATTTATAGCTTGGTATGAGAATAAAATAAATTAAACTTAAATTAACAAATTAAAATTCGAAAATATAAATATGACTATGAAATGAAATATGATTTACTAAACAGCGCAATCATCCTATATTTGCTGACTTATTTAAGCCACAGGACTCTGCTTCTTTGTATACTAAAACGAATAAGTAAGTCACGGCCTTTTACTATCCTACTTCAGGAAAAAGGCATCCATCCATCTCTCTCATTTTATGGGGATAGGGTTTTGAGTTTAGACCCAACACGCTGTTCTAATGCAGAATAACAGGAATAAAGAATTTAAACAAAATGCTTGAAGGTTTGAGTTTAACGTGATAGAAATTTAGTATTAGACTGGCCAGTTGGCGCAGTGAATAGTGACCCTGCCTTCAGCTCCGCGGGTCTCGGGTTCGATTCCCGCCGAAGGCCAGCATTTTCAATAAACAATTTGGTTGGTTCTTCGAGACTGGGTGTATATTTGTATTTAAGTATGTATTTAAAATTATATATGTAGTATATCCACCAGTTGTTCGTCACCCATAACACAAGTATTAAGTTATTTACTTTGGGGATGTACGACCGTGTGTGTAAGTGTATTTATTTTTTTATTTATTAGTATTAATGAAATATACCGACATAGACATTACCTAAAGTAACCTCCTGTACGCGTTATTTTCCCCTATCGTCTTATCTTTCGTGACATACAACTTGTATTCCAACAAATAGACTATAGATGAATGATAGAATGTAGATGACTGATTGAACAGAAATCTATTTTCCCTACATACGTTAAAACCCCTTTGCTGTATAACATATGTCACATTTTATTCGTTTAAATCTAGAAGTATTTTCTGGGATTTATCCAGTACAATAAAACGTGCAGACTGCAATAAAGCGTTTTAGAGCGCTATCCACTTTAACGCAGTTGCATCGATCTGTGGCGTATGTATGTTACTTATTTCTAAAGATTTTCATATTCTGTTTTTTTTTTAAATAACAAATAAAATTAAAATTCATCACTATTTATAGAATTACGCATTACTTTGCGGAGATCCATAATACAAAAGTAATAATAAAATTATTTTGCTATATAATTGAGTTTGTGATAATGAACGTTTATAATGCTTGTGTATTGTGGTGGCGGTCGTGGAGGTTTGTGCATGTGTTTTTACGAATCCGCATGTATCAGGTATGAAAAACGGATAGTTTACTATACATTTAGCATTATTTCTTTTCTTATTATTTTCTATTTCCTTTATCGCGGATTATAGCAAAATGAAAATATAATAAAAATATGTAATATGTAATACTATAATAAATTATATAATAACCGTGATCTCAGCTGTAAGAGAGCGTGACCTTTAACACGCAATCACAGACTCAAACTCGAGACGGGCTACTATGAGTTTAGAAACCTCATGAAGTTCATGACGTTTAAATTCATAATGCGATTAGCATAGTACATTATCCCCATAATATTTCTATAAATAAATGTAATCTGCCAATCATTACAGCGTCTCTAGTAAAGGGAAAACCAGGAATTTCCCAATCCGTACCGTGCTGGTACTTAGTGTACCCTTTTCACTTATCCTTAGCTTTCATGCTTTACCTTAAGTTGTTAATCTTCAGGATATAGAATAGAATACACTTCTTACTTATCTAAGTAAAAAAGTATTACGCCGATTCATATAACCGCTTCTTATACAAAAAGTAAATTTATCTTCACTACACAGTTCGCAAATTTACTTCGATCTCCATCTAAAATTTTAAAAGTTGCATGATCAATTTTAAATATAAAAATGGAATATTTTTTATATGTTACCTTATGTTGTACCATACAAATATCTAGCCGACTTTATTGCTTTCACATAAACTATAAACCCAAAAGACATTCAAAGCAAATGGTATTGAGATAGAAAATTCGGTTCGAACTCAATTTAAGTTTTTCCATTACTTCCAATGTACGAAACGTTAATCTCCAAAATGTGTCAGACTTCGAGTCCAGACATAGATAGTTAGGTAAATTTTATTAAAGTATAAAATTTTAAAGTATATTTTTTTATATCTACGCCTCATATTTCTACGTCCAGAAATCATTTTTGATATTCTACTTAGGTTTTATACATTAACCTTCATGGAATAATTTGAATGTAGGCCTAGATTAGACTTATGCTCCTATTACTTAAGGAAGATCTGTGTAATATTTAATTTATAAATATAAAATTATATTTCGATATGTATTTTTACTTTACTTTTTAAATTATCAAGAGATTATAACGCTTCGACATAACAATAATCTCTACTTATTATAAAACAAAGTCCCAAAAAGCTGTCTGTCTGTATGTAATCAATTTTCTCAAAATCTACTGAACGGATTTTTCTACGGTTTTTACCAAGAGATAATGCAATACTTCCGGATGGTTTAAGTAAATAGTATATTTATAAATAGCATGTTGGTATTATGAAAATTGTGTTTAAGAGATCGCGCAGTTTTTAAAAACCTTGTTTGTTGGGAGCTTTAGTCGCATGCGATGCGTAAACCAGCAGAGATACGTTGAAGTAATGTGGTAGAGAATTGTAGATATATACAAATACTGCAAAAAAGTCCGCAAAAGCATGTCTCTATCTCTCACGGTTAACTCACAATGACTTCTGTTATGTTCAAAATTTCGAAAATTAGGGAAAAGTTACGTAAATCACTAAATTCCGCGCGGGCGAAGCCGTTGCTGGCACAACTAGTTTGAAATATAATGTAATGTATAAGTAATTTGATCCTTGACGAGGCTATAACAATCATTACATTAAACGATATATACGTTACGTGTATGTAATCGTATTATAACTCATTTTACTCCGAATGACGCAGTAAAAACTACTGCATTTCAAACTATTGTTATAGTATTGTACTGTTGCACTTAAATTGAAGGTTATTGACACATCGGTCTTTGAAATCCACCTCATTCCGAAACTTGCTATAGGTGGCATTTTGTTACAGCTGAGATCCAAGCCTTTAGTTAACACCGGATCCGGTAGTCCGCTTCACTCCGCCTTAATTATAAACTACCAGAGTAACTTTGAGTTTCTTAAATCGGTATACTTATTGTATGGGAATTAGGTTTCAGGCTTCTAATAATTTCGAAAATTGCAATTAATTTATGTTTATCTTGCAATGTCATCGCGCAAATGGTCAAAATATTGATGTTGAGAAGTGATGAATCGAACACTAGTTTCATATAAATATATCAAACGGCGTAGTTTGTTCTTAAAAAAAAATCTACATTTGTAAATGGTCTATCATACGTGGACTTTAGTAGAAACTAAATATTAAGGATACATGTAATAAGTTAATTTGAGTCAAACATATTTTGCATTATAAATTGTACTATATAGATTAGCTAACTATGTAGCGCTTATATGCGCATTTTCCCTAAAGGATTGCTGATATCAAACGGTACTGGTTCCTTTTGATAACTGATAGCATTCCTGTACCGACGATTATATGTGTATATATAAACTTAATATACCTATAACCACATTTAAAAGTAAGTTACTCTAAACTACCTTGTAATTTTTAATTTTCATATTAATATTATATACATATGTAAAAGGTTTACATGTGAAAGTCTGCTTGGCAGTCTGTTTATCTGTCTGGTACGCTTACACCAATAATCCGCAGGAGCAATGCTCATAAAATTTAATATGATTGAAGCTTATATATTATAAAAGAAAAAAACTGTTTTTTTTCGGGAATAGATAAAAGATAGTACAGTGCAAAATTTATGGTATTTTAAAACTAAAATTTGACAGGGAATTTCAATTTTTTTTCTGATGGGATTATTATTATTTCTAAAAAAACTCTCTTTAAAACACAAACATACATTGTACTTACTTGCAGTTTAATGAGAGTGACGTCCTTTGCTCAGTTATAGTGCATGGGGCATGATGTGGTAAATGCACACCAGGTTTGAATACGTCTATTGTGTATTTGTGTGAGTGCAAACATTTACACGCTTCACAGTACGTATATTCTAGATTCATGTATTATAATAAATTTTAAATTTAAATTATAAAAAATATAAACTATTATTATTGTTATTGTCTATCACGAAATCTGTGATAGATAATAACCACAATAACACAACTTAAAAATTCATAATCATTTTGACATCTAACATAAATCACTAAGACATATGACCCGCCACTTTGTTACGAAATATCATTTTCATTCAAAATTTTGTATTATAGATCTCCGTAAAGTAACTCCTAGTTTTACAAATTAAATGTGAATATCAATTAAATAAAGGTTACAAAAATATGGTCCTGCCAAAGAGTAATATTGTTGAAATCTTAGTAATGATCAAACCTATTACAGGTTGTAAAAGAGATAATAATAAAAAATGATATGCATGGTATTCTTCGCTGGTATCGTAGTGACGGAACATCGTAACACCATCAGGAAACTTTCATCATGATCCTCCTCCTGCCCTTATCCCACTCTAAGTGGGGTCGGCACAACATGTTTAAACATGTTGTCACATGATATGGCTACATATTTTACGATCGGCCCCCTGTCTGAAGTCAACTTACCTTAGTCGCCTTTTACGACACCTCGATAAGAAATGAGGGTGGTCTGTTCTATGCCGCCGGAAACCACACGGCACATACCTTAGTCGCCTCTTACGACACCTCGGTAAGAAAGGAGGGTGGTCTATTCTATTCTGCCGGATGTCACACGGCATAACTGTACAACATCAAGGATCTTAAATATATATTAAAATTTAAAATAGACCTAAAAGTATAAAATGTATAATCTTTTGTAAAATAATACATTTTATAAGTCAGTTAGTCGTATAATTGGTAAGTGGGATCATATCATTAATATTTATGATAAATAGTATTTCAAATATACTGACTAGCTGGAAAACATTCCTTCATTTTTCTTTGTAAACTATATGTCACGCTCGTAAAAGCTAATAGATCTTCTCTACCCTAAAATGTGCAGTTTCTCCTTTGTACTTCAAGATGCTCTTGAATTTTAGAATCAACAATAAAATTTAGGTATCCGTTATTTAAAACCAAAAGTCCAAATCATTTCCATCATTTTTATGTAGAATACTTACTTAATTTTAATTATAAAATATATTAAATAATAATTAAATTATATGATATGAAATCGGAATTCTCAAATACATTTTGAGATAATTTTATTTTGATTTCTTAATATTCGGTTGGTAGCATTGTCAGAGAATAAAACATGAAAGATCACTGATTCGCAAAGATGATTTTTTATTTTAACATTCAAATATAAACCTTTGAAGAAATATACAAGTTAGTGTATAAAAAAATAGTAGGGCTTCAAATTATTTTTGTAGGGTAACAATTACTAATCTTAGTTAAAATTACGATTATAAAATTTTTATTCGAAATTTTATAAAGCATTACATTGTATTAGATAATGCTTATAACTTCCATCTTATTACTATTACCAATAGAGTTTAAAGTACTACAAGAGTGGAGCCATTCTCAGTAGGCCTACCATGAACTTTTAGATAACGATTCAATTCAAAGTCAGTACCTAAACCGAACCGCTTTCTTTTCATACCATGAAGTGTGAATTGCATTGGGGCCGTAATGTTTGAAACGGATAACGTTATATGAACTATAGATAACTCTGTCTCTTTTACTCACATGTTCTTACGACGAATTCCAAACAATCATTCGGCAACGACTTAAAGTATACTTCTTTAAGACGTCATGGTATGAAAAAGCAAAACAATATAGTTTACGTCTTCAATTGAGTCGCAATAAGAGTTCAAGGTAGGCCTGCAGGCCTGTAAATAAATAATGAAAGGGAAGGTGATACTTTATTTATATTATAAAGATGAAACATCTTTGTCTAACGACACATAGAAAAGAGAGATAGTTTGTCTTCATTTGCTTTCTCTTAATTTATCTTTATTGTAATATGGCACTTTTTAGGGTTACTTCATCTCTGCAGTATAATAACTCTATGCTATTTATTACCTGTGTAAAAAGACTAGACGTTGTTATTTGAAAAATACTAAATGGAATTTAATTTACTTAGTAGACTTTTGTTTTCATGAATTTGATGAAACTACATAATTAGTTCTTATGCAAACTGCCAGAAATTTATAGTCGAACAACAATAATCATTCATACGCCTGGAGCACTAATGAATCGTCATTATATATTAATTAACGGTTATGAATAAACCAATACATGATAAACAGTTGCGAATTTTTGTATTGGAATAGTTTATGAATTTGTATGCTAATTTATAATTAATAAACATTACCGGTTATGTATTTAAGTGAGAGCATTGAATTATTCAATTTAATTAACCTATTTAACAATATACGATTAGCTGAAATGCGGTCGCAATATACATTGTTGTGTCATCATTGGTTACATACATATAATCATATCTATAATATGCTCGTATAATAGCTATCTATGATTCTTTATGGGCATAAATATCGAAATAAAAAAAAATCTATGTTCCCACACCTCAAAGTCTTTGCATGTCAAAATCAGTTTACATCCATAAGTTGCTACATTGATTTGATTGTCATATAGAACGCTTTAGAAAAGGCCTATTTAATGTCTTGATTGTGTGTGCAAACTGAAAGATTTTAGTATCACAAAGTGTTTCGAGAACCAAAAAAACGGCGTCAAAAACATGTGATTATAAATCCCTTTAGATAGTCAGAAAACTTTATTTGTCATTATAAATGTAAGGAAATCGTTCGATTGTTGAGCAATGAGCTTCCATTGAATATTATGTTAATACATTCATCGTTTATATTATTAATTCACGTTATGATAGTCTTTTTCATCGTTGTACTAAATAGAATGTATGTTCATAACATGAAACGTACTTTACATCCACCTTAATTAACGAACCGTTAACTAATAATACAACCTTGTGTATATTGAGTTCGATTAATCATACAGGAAAGGTTATAATTAGCGATATTTAAGGTGTTCAGATACGTTATGTGTACAGGTAATTAATTATTTCGATGTCCAAAATATCTTCTTGAACATTACATATCCTATATATCGTATTATATTTTGCAATGGTCTTTTTTATATATTTCTCCGTGAAACCATATATACACTATTTTGATATGTTCAATTTATTATGTACTTTACGGAGAAGTAAAAATATCTCCGCTTATAGTACTAGTTTATATTATTTTAACTACTACACACTACTAACTGGACATTAACGTAGGACTCTTAAGAAAATATATTGCATTGTTATTTGTTTTTATTTCACTTTACGATATGCTATTCTAATCTCTGGCTATAAAATTCATCTCAATCCAAAGTGTTGTTGATAATAATTAAATTATCAACCGCCATAAGAATTAAGCTGTGATAGCCTAGCGGTGAGACCGTGCGACTCTCTAGAGACGACATAGGTTCAAACCCCGGGCAGGCACCAATGGGTTTTTCTATTAAAACTTATGTGTCTAATTGATAATTGCAATTTATCACACGCTTTTCGGTGAAGGAAAACATCGTGAGGAAACCTGCATATCTCTAGAGATTTCTAGGGATATGTGTAACCTACCAATCCGCATTGGAGCAGCGTGGTAGGTCTTAGCTCCAATCCTTCTCTCCAAAAACGGAGAGAGGAGGCCTTAGCCCAGCAGTGGGCATAGTAACAGGCTGTTACTTTACTTTTTTACATAAGAATTATTAATCGAATTCGCGAATGCCTCTACAGTGATTTTTCTTAAAGAAAAATCATAATCAGATTCTGATGGAATATAGCAAAATATTTCGATCCTTACTTTTGTACTATGTATTATTATTCCGCAAAGTAACTAAAACTTCTATAAATAAACTTCAAAATAAATTATTATGTAGAAATACGCTCTGCTTTGCGTACACACGTAATCATCATTATTTTTTACGATTTTCTTAATGTATTCAACCTAGTCGTCGTTATTAATTCTAGTTAAGAAATAAAAAATACATAAATGTGTAGGCAAAGTTCTCTAAACATATCAATAAAGTTTGTACCATTCTTATTTCCCTAATGAAAATCTTATCAGTGTGTTTTAGTAACAGTTACAATTGTTATCGGAGTTATTTAAGCATAGGTACCCATTATACTAAAAGAAACTTTTAAAAAATCCGAAAAAAACTCTCGTAAGTTGTATTATAATTGCTATTTTTTCAGTGTTTTGTCCAGTCTCACCATCTTCACTACTATCGCGTTCATATTTTATTGTCCAGAACGTAAAATATCGTACCATCTAAAATATAGTGCCATCTATAATCACTAGTATATTTCAACGGACTACAAATATTTGCGCCATCTTTCAGTGGATATCGAAACTTGATTCAGTATCGTTGTTCGTGTTTCTACACGAAGCGTATGTTGTGAAACTTTCAGGAACCAAATATTTCACAAACAACAAAAGCTGAAAACTACTTCTCTGGTTCTCTAATAGATGGCGCTTTACACGGATTTTATGATAAAGCCTATTTAAATAAATGAACGTTTACTGTCTCCGTTAGTCGTTAACCAATATAGTTATGAAGAACACTGTGAACGGAGATTTAATGAATTAATTAAACGCAAAATGTAATTTTATAACATAAACGTTGTTGAATATTTTTTACGAAAAAAATGGGTCTTCTAAGCTTTGCCTTAAAATATATGCCATCGTGAATTTTGTATAGTCCTATATTATATTGTATAGATAAGTCTCGTACCGTAAATATTTTGTTATACATTAAAGAGACAAGGCAGCGTTCTTGATGATAGCTCCTGAGTGGATTATTTTAACCATTTTAAATAAAACCTTAATTAATTGTTAGCGACGCAAAAATAATTATTATTAATTATTATTAATAAAATATTTGTAATTAATAATATTTTAAATAAAAATGGGAAAAGGAACGTGCGTCGTGTGACAGTTAGGTACAAACGTTATTTAAAATTAGACGTATACGTCAACTCATACGCGCGCCAACGTTTTTCTAAGCTCTTAAAATCAAATTTTTTTCAAGCCAGTTCAATAATCAGCACGACGTACATTCCAATACCGATATAAAATCCCTCGCTTGTTTTATTTATATAAAAGTCGGTTTCATTAATTATAAACTTAAATTATCTCTTGAATCACTGATTATTGGTGAAATTGGTGAAAATCTTTTCGGTACATTGAGAGTTCTTTGCGAAAAGTCAAGGAACATGTGTAGTGTAATTTAAATTTAATATTATAACTCATTAATCATAATTAAAGTTATAATAAGTATCAAATCCAAAATATTTGAAATAATCTTTTATTTTCGAATTTATTTTTTCAAAAGCCATTTGTTTCTAGCTCGCTAACGATAAAATTAACATTTGATAAATATATATTTAAGCGTGACATTATTGTTTTTAACAAAAAAAATTACAAATTATAATAAATGTCATCTTGAGAAAGTTGCATTATCAAATTTAAGCGAGCGAAAACTTTAAGCAAACATAAATCACACAAGGGAAAATGCACCTTATAATAGTCATGCAATTCATTAAAGCTGCAAAGTTAAATTGCCACTGTCAGTTGCAGTCGCAAACTAATCTGTCTCTGTAATTAAAATTGCAAATTTTTTGCTGTCGAAATGTTTTCACGTTTCTGAGGTTGTTTTGAAGCCCGGCCTTTTAATTACTATTGTTAATGTTGCAAAATTGGAAATTCTAGTGTTTTGAGTAAGTTCAGCTAAATTATAGGACTACGTACATCCATACAAATTATTAAAAAAGAGAAAATTTGTCTATTACGCTTTCGTGACTGACCAGCTGGACCAATTTTGATGAAATTTGTCAGAATTCAACTAACTCCTCGACTAATCGACTCGAAAACGACTAACCTCCTCCAGCAAGTCTATGTCAATATGGTAAACTTATAAATGACAAGAGATAGAGATATATTTAAATCTGATGGAACAAATCTTTAATGAAGTCAAAGGAAATTTGACCAAGAGTAGCAGAATTTAGCAATGAAGAAATAGATAATAATAGAAAGTATGCGCGGGTTAAATAAATGGTGATTCCACAAAAAATTCAAGTTTTTTACACTTAAATTTTTATAGAATACTTACAAGTGCCTGGCCGGGAATTGCTAAAGTGCAAGAAGAGAGTAAGAAACCCTAAGAGATCATATCTATTATAGTGCCTTGATATACTGATGATCATTTCTAATAATTTAAACCATAGTTTTGTACCATTTTCAAAATTTTATGTCAAGTAATTGACACGTTTTAACCTTTCGTTCGTCTACGAATTATGGTTGATTATTGCAACGTCAACACTATCGACTAGTCTGTTAATGACGTGGCAAATTCTGAAGCGTGACAAACCGTCAGGAGTGCTGAATCTATTTTGATTTCGTATCCTAACGAACACGTAGTTTCCATTGCCATAAACCTGTAGTATTGTTTTATATAGTTGTTTTTAAACTTAAGCACGAACATAATTATTATTAACCATCCTTGTTATTTTTTTTTTTTACTACCTAGTTCTTGTGTCCACCATTCCTTATTAATTCAGTGAAAAAATAATCGAATTAGTGTCACATTTAATGAAAAATTCAAATATATTTTATTCAATTTCGTCATGTAAATGTGACACATAAATAGGGCACTAGGATTCTTAAAATTTTAACATGCCTACGCGACACGCTATGTTTTTTTTTAGAATTTTATATTTTAACACCTACATCGAGCAATTTTACTTTACATATTAGAGTATTTCCTATTCTGAACACGCTTACCGCTTTCCTCTTTAATATTAATATAATATAATATTGTAATATAATAAAATAATGCATTCATGTTTATTATTGATAGATAATCATTCGATTATTTACCTGAATATTTTTTGAATGCTGTAAAAAAACTTTTAAATTTCAGTAGAAACAGATTTTAGTAGTTAGTCTAGTTATGTCTATAAAATCGTTTCAGTCTTATTTCTATAAAAACAAAGCGATAGGTATTTTTTCAACAAATATGAAAACCACGCAAATATGATAAATTTTTCCCTCGAATTCGAATCGAGCAGACGGACATTGGGAAAAATGAATACGTCATCAGCTTACCAATACGCTCACGCTATGTAAAGCACTACAAAAGATCTACAATAATATGTCACATCCGATTCTGAACTGTTTATTTATTAAAAAGTATGTTTAAGCTTTACGTGATAATATTTTTATTTCTCATTTGTGTTGCAACTGATTCTGGCTAAAATAACTTTTATATGAGTCTCAAATGTTCCAAATTTACGACTCACTTAAATTGAACTTCAACTTATTTTTTAAATATTTTTTGTAGCCCTAATGTGATAAAGACAGTATATTGTAGTGTAAATATTTTTATGGAAACGTAACAAAGGAGTAATTTAAAGATATGCATCGATCATTGTCTATGTACGTAGCCAATAAGCAGCTATGCCGGTAACTGGCACAGAACGAAGCTTCTCATAAATTTTTTCGAACTAACAATGGCTTATGCTAACTCTGAAAACTTAAATAGTTTTTATATTATAGAACCGGCTATACTCACGTCTTATTTTTTCTTGTGAGTCCGACTAGTTTGCAGTCCATACCGAGTCCTTATTCATGAGCTCTTTACTTTATACAGGGTCGCCAAAGAAAACTGGTGATTGTTAAAGCATCTCCGAAATATTACAAAATGAATCATCTTGAGGATTGTGTAAGAACTGTTTATAATTCTTTTATAAGGACGATGTCAAAGGAACAAATGAAAACTGTGGCTTGTGGTTGTACCTTTATACTACTGGTCTATAAAAAAACCGAAATGAACAGCAGCTGATGGAACACAGGGATGTAGTTTTTGACTAACCTACGCTACAAAATTTTCGAACTAAATATTACCGGTATGCGGGACAAGTACAGAACACATAAGATACATTTATATTACAAAACAATCGACTTAAATTACCGGATCCTTAATAGATCTTTATTACTAGAGTATTATAGATATTCATACGATACAACGAACCATTTCAATAAATTGCTCTTTACAAAGTATCCAATTTCGCCATCCAAACGACAATAAAAATCGTCCCTTCACTTTGGAAAATCCATTCACGATATCTTTGGCTATTCAAATATATTGAAAAGGCACGATCTCATATTCCTGGCCTTTTCAATAGTTTTGCCAATAGCTCACTACTAATAAGAAAAAATTGTTCTTGATTATGCGAAGTAACTGAAAGGAACCATGTTCAGTATGAATATGACAAAACTATAGGGTCACTGCCACCTGGGACAACTGGTTAGCAAATAGATTTACAATAACTAGTCCAAGAAAGAAACTTATTGAAATGTCCTTTTTTATTTACGTATACGGAGAAATAATCTAAGTAGAACTTTTTCTTAGGCCTCTAAGTAATCCTGAGTTTTCTTGATGATTTTCTTGATTTATGATTAAATTTCAGATCCATAGTTCATGACTAGTAACAAACACAATGTATTCAATTGTGTTCAATCTAAATTGATTTCTGAGTTGCATTTTTAGTATCATTGTCATAATCTAGTATCATTATAAATCTATATATTACATATATAATTGCGATCTGCATTGTTGTTATTAATGTATTTCAATAAATTTCATGTATTTCATAAGTCATAAAAGATATATATTCAGAAAAATGATCTTTATTAACTGTTGATAATATAATCGAGTAGACGCTGTGTGGTATCTGGCAGAATAGAATAAACCACCTTCCTTTCTTACGGAGGTGTCGTAAAAGACGACTAAGGTGTGTGCCGTGTGGTATGTGGCTGCATAGAATAGACCACCCTCATTTCTTACCGAGGTGTCGTAAAAGGCGACTAAGGTAAGTTGACGTTAGGCAGTCAGCCGGTCGTAAAATACGAAGCCAAATCATGTGACAAGATGTTTGTAACATGTTGTGCCGACCCCACATAGAGTGGGATAAGGGCAGGAGAATGATGAGTATAGATCGAGCTTAAAAAAAACTTGCAATAAGCACAGAGATCATACATCATAACGAATAACTGTAATCTCTTACAAATTGATACATTTTTTACCGAATTTGAACTTTATAGCTATGCAATTTTAACAACAACAAAAGTCATATTTGTTACAATTTTCAATACCGGACACAGTTCAAGTATTTAAAAGTAACATACTCAATACATAATACATTTTGCAAAACCATGCCACGAGATATCAAGTTCTAACTTAGTTGACAAAACTGCCATGAGAATTAAAGAATAAAAATTCATAATTTATTTTTTATCAATTAAACTAGTGACTTGTAAAGAAAAAACTTTATAAAATAAAATTTTCGTGACTTTCTTTTATATATGGAATATAAGGAATAACGCTCTTCAAGGTCACGCTCGTTAAACTGCTAGGACAAAGTAATCATCTGAAAGAGCAAATGGACTACAGATGAAATATAATAGAATTCAAAACAATCATTTTCAGCTTATCTGTTATCAGTATGTCCAGGGCCGGGTATTTTACCCTATTTTGAATGAAAAAGTAATTTCTGCTCAACAGTCTCAAGTTAATGAAGACTGACTCGCAGTAAGACGAATTTCAGACTTTATTGTCTCTATTTGCATATCGAGACGTTTATTAGCTCAGCAGAGTATCATGAAAAAAATAATTCTAGGAAAAATATCGCAATTGGGTCCAATTTCAGTTTAAGTGTTACATTTTATTTATATTCAAAATTTCAATCAAATAAATTAAAAAATATTGCACGAAATTACGGAGATTTCATTCCATGACAGTTGTGTTCTAGCATTTTCGAATTATTTCATTTTATCTTTTAGAAACGGATCTTATAATAATAGTTCTACAAATTGCTTCACTACGTAGTAATTTTATTTAAGACTATTTTATTCAAGGTTAATCAATCTTGTAGTCGTTATACAGTTATAGCGAGAGAAGAATAGGTTAAATGCTTGTGTAAATGGTCTATTTGCAGAATTTATTTAGGTTTAAATGATTTAATACTTTAAAAATTTATATAAAGAATTCAATACCTTTAAATTTTTTAATCTCTTTTTTTACTGAATTAACTACGTATTTTTGTAGAGCATTAACAAAAGGCTTAACATAAAATCATCAATTTGAATCACGGGATTTTCCACTTCAATGTACGTAAGAGTTAAGTAGTTATATTGTTATTATCGTATTGGAAAAGTGGCTAGATCTGTACCCGGGCTAGCCCCATGAATTGGAAATAGTTTTATAAAGTATGAAGTTTCAACCCCTATAGCTTTAGTAAAGTACACAGGCTCTCAACTTTACCACGGCTATATTTGAACAAATACTTTGTGTAAATAATACTTGTGAATATCTGATATATATTGGTCGTGATTTTTGTGTGTAATAACAGAAACTATAACAGAACTAACTACTTTGCTATAATCCGCGCGTGTTAAGCGCAGTGTAATGTATTACGATTTAGTCGTGGAGCCTATTCTCCTGATAATGCTTCGGTTTCGGGCGAAAAGATCGTAGAAATTTTGGTGGTGGTTGTGTGTATTGCTTATTTGTTGTTGGTAGAGGCGTCTTGGGATACGCGTGGTGAGTTTTCCTGCATGTATAAGATACGTGAATAATGCATGCTTCATACATTTAGCATTACATAAATTCGCAACACACGCGGATTATATATAGCAAAGGAGTTCTGTTATAGTTTTTGTAATATGGAATTCCGCAAAGTAACGCCTGCGTCTATAAATCATTTGAGAAATATTTTGTTTTTCAAATGCGTATAAAATTCATGACTGGTTGAAAATTAAAATAAAAAAAATATCTAGAGAACGGTTGAACATATTTAAATGTAAAAGATAAGAGAGGTGCACTTCCTAAAACCACCAACAAAATCCAACGCAACGAATAAAAAAAATGCTTGTGCCTATCCTCTAAGATAGTAATATAATTCAGGATTTGCAACCACTGTAGGGCGTCTCCCGGGGGTGTTGATGCCGTCAGTCTGACGCCGACCGCCACGCGAAGTTGGCCTGTTCTGGCTTCGCTAAAAATTTACGAGACATCGTATACAAGCCATATAGACGAATATATATTTAAAACAATGACGTTTGTGTAATATATGGAAATGTATGGAAACCTTATATTGAACAAAGTGGAATAAAGTCGCTTGTGTAAATTTTGTGAAGGATTTTAAAAGTGTCACTAGAGCCTTAAATAGAAGAGGGGAACGTCTGTTGGTCGTCAGTCTATTGTTGTTTTGAGTTCGAGAACATTAATATCATTCAGACATTCTATTGGTTCAGCCTTTTATTAACGAAACCTTTGCTTTGTATAACCAATGTTAAAGCATAATAATCTCATATAAATAGTATTGTGGGTATTTAGTAATTAATTACTTTAAATAGAAAAATTAATGTTGTTAACAAAACACATTAAAAAAGAGGAATTCCGTACATTATTATCAAAATTAAACGTCCTATCGCTTTTCTAGCAACCTTATAGATACATTCACGGTAGTCTTTTAAAACAATATAATAAAATCCACGTTCTTGTTAATTAAATGATACAACTTACTTTTTTTATCAATCATTAAATTAATTATTGAGAGATGTAATAGGGAATAAACCTTAACAATAGATTAATAAAGTGAAAAGAAAAAGACATCCTCGGTAATAATACGTAGTTTATATGATAAATGTGTAGTAATCCTATAAAGAAAATATAAATGTTTATTGATTTCAACGCCAATTTCGATTCTATAAACAGTTGTAAACAGTTTTGTAAACGCATTGTTTCTAATGGAATTCCTAAATTTTGTAAAATTGTTTATCATGAACAAGCAGGTATGTGTTGAATTTTTCCCCACTGATTCATCATATTAATAATTTACATAGAAGTCTGTATAAATTGTTTACATTCTTCAGGCAGTCAATCAATACCTGTCAATTTTTGTTCATAGTGTAAACTAAATTAAAAATAACATGTAATTCACACTTTTAGGGAGCTAATTTTAAAATTGGGATAAAACATTAACCTTTATACCCAGAATTGTTTCAATTATACAAAATAACTCAAAAATTGGGATAGATTGTTGTGAATAAATGTTAACTGTAGGTTTGATATTATAATATTGCATTAATCACTTAATATTTTCCTTTTCATAAAATATTTAATATTTTACAAATCTCCTGTATTTAGATATTGAATTTTAAAATTGCGTACAGTTAGACGAGCTTTTTAGTTTGATCTAGTTATAAAATTACGTTTTCATGACCACTTTATACTCAAATATATATTAAAAGTTACGCTGCTATTATGCAATTCTGGATTAAAATTGAGGAGTTAACCATTATTGTAGACTGACATAAAGAAAGTTAGTAAGGCTAAAAATCACATTAAAATCACTATTAACAATAAATTAGATGACAAATTTCCAGAAGGATGTACTTGAGTTTCGTTTATATGAAGTATAAAGTGAGAATCAATATGGGACCCTGGAAAAACATAAATCAACAGTGAAAAATTTCATATGGCGTCGACAAACGGCGAAGAAAGTAGCAAGATGACAACCTCCATTGACAGTTTGAAGTTATCCAGCAAAAATACATCAAAACATGCTTCGTCTGAGTCAGTGTTATCGAAGAAAGATAAAGAATGCTTGCAAATGCAAGAGTGCAAGAAAAAACTATTGGCTATGGAGCCACAAATTATTATACGTGATGAGAATGTGGTTTTGAGATCTCCACCACAAAAGAAGATTATTATGCCGCCAACTATAAACCCTGAGGTACGTTTTTGGCGTTAAAATCTGGTCTTTTAGTGAGTTTTATTATTTTAATTAATATATATTAAAGTGGTTATATATTGCGATAAATTAACCAAAGGTAAATTATAAATAGATTTCGAGTATACTAAATCAATTAAAATAATGTGAAAACTACAGAATTACTTAGATGATTTATCTTAAAACAATATCTTAACTCATATTTTTGGGTATTATCTTTATTTTTACTTAAGGAACAAGTCAAGTAAAAATGGACTCTGTACTATTTGAACATCGTTGCTCTGTTGTTTAACAAAATTATGTTGAGTGTAATAGCAAATTTCATCACTTTATAGTAATATATTATTATACTCATATATATTATTATAACATATATGTAAAATTGTAGTAATGTCGGCGTCGGTTTTACTAATATTTACATTACTTTAACACCCTATCACTATACATTGAGTTACACGAGTGACACGATTATACTTGCAAGCTGAAATAGCCTAGCGGTGAAACCGTGTGACTCACTAGAGACGATAATGGGTTCAAACCCTGAAGAGGCACCAATGAATTTTTCTATTAAAACTTATGCGTCTAATTGATAGTTGCAATTAATCACACGCTTTTCGGTGAAGGAAAATATCGTGAGGAAACCTGCATATCTCTAGAGAATACTAAGGATTTCTCTAACCTGCCAATCCGCATTTGGAACAGCATGGTAGGTCCTACCCAATCCTTCTCTCCAAAAAACAGGGAGAAGAGACCTATGCCAGCAGTGGGATAGTAGCAGGCCGTTTTTTTTACTTTACGTCTTATTGAATAGTCTTATCTCATTAATAAGCAGTTTCAACAGATCTGATGGTAAGGTGCGACACGCTCCCGTATAGTTCATCTTACTGCTTAAAAAAGAGCCTCTGCCTTTATGCTTCTTCTTTGACGGCTACAGTTCGTAAAAATTAGATATCTTCATTGACTATGTAGCTGATAAATGTATTAGATCAAGAGTAGCACTTGCAAAATTACTATGCCTTGTTAAATCGTTCACAACTCTCCTAATAGTATAAATATATTAAACTAGCAAAGCCCCGCGGTTTCACCCGCGTCCATACAGATCTCGTGGTAGTGGATAGTCTACGAAGTAGACTTATTTTGTAGATTAATTTATTATAAAAAATTGGGTATCATTAGTATTCTTGGAATAAGAGCTAACTCACCAAATGCAGGCCCTGCTGTAACGGTCACTACAATTAATTTGTTATGACATTATTTGCTTTCGATATACATTCTTAAATTCGTAATATCTTTTGATTGGGATGGCGGATTTTAATAATTTAAATAGTATTTTACAGGTATTGAAACAGTTATTAATAAAATATCATTTAATGGGATAAGGATTAATACATAGATATGAATAAAATGGTTTGATTATTGTCGGCACTTTTACCAACTTTTACAATGTAAAAAAGTAGTTATATTGGCGTAACTATAATAGTTAGACTTATGGTATCGCGGACTTTTTTATGGATATTGATACGTTCTATAATAGTGTAGAACATTTTTTTGTTCTATCATCAATAGTTTCCGCAGCGCACGCGATGAAAGATGTTTACGACAAAAATTTTCTTAACTTATTACAATTTTATTACGGATCCCTATTATTTTTGAAAATGACATATAACCTATGTTGCTCAGTGAAGAAGCAGCTTTCCAATGGTGAAAGAATTTTTGAAATCGGTCCAGTAGTTTTTGCGTGAAAACGTAACAAACATACATACAAACATACAAACAAACATACAAATCTTTCCTGTTTATAATATTAGTATAGATATTCAAGTCACTCACTGTCAATTTTTTGTTGTAGATATTGAGAAAATGTCGACCTCCATAAAAATAAACTAGATAAAACTAAACGATGAGAATAATATCGTAATGCCTCAATATCTAATATGCCCACGTTCAGGTTACTTTTTATTTATTTTTATTTTCACGATATTTTGCTTCAGCAGCGTAAATATAAATATGTATAGTTTAAAAAAAAACCTCATTGGTGCCTGATACCTGAACTCGCGAATTCTTGCTTACTTAATTATCACACGCACTAACTGTTAGACCGTTATGTGCTTGAAATGGGTTGAAATATACTTAGACTGAAACACCACTATAATAGAAACAAGAAAATGTAATTTCATAAAACTAGGGAGCAAAGTCGTAGCAAATAAAGGCTTTCATTAGTTTAATCTTATTAAGTGAATCTCGTTTACATAACTTAGTGAAACACTGCTGTAAGACTAGGTATACACGTTCGACAGCATACATAATAATATAATAAAACGAAGTGAAATTGCCTGAGAATTAATGTCCTACATTTAGAACAATACCTAGATGTGAGCTAGACCGTATATGAGACGATTGAGTTGCTTTAGGTATGGCGACAAAGTCGATAACTAAGTTTTGAAGGTAGAATTTGAAGTTCGTCAAGTAATGTTGAGGTTATAAAATGACATGACATGACATTAAGTAATACCACTATTTAGTTAAGTTATTATTGAAGATTGAACGCAAACGTTTCAAATTGTACTAATGTGAATATATTACGAGTATGTAAGTTTTTCGTTCATATTCTAATTATTTATACAGTCAAAATCATAAACTGAAATATTCCCTTTTGTATTTGTGTTGATTTCAATATGTGACGTAACCAGAGATAAGGCTTTTTCCCAACACTTAGCAGGCTAAAACTTTATTTTGTCACAACCCACTTATTAAACTTAGGTTGAATTTGTTTGAAATTTGTGCTCTGAATCTATCATAAGTCTATGAATACAAATATAATGAACATATTATTGAAAACATATTAAACCGAAACACTCTTATAGTTAGAGTCTAAGGAACACTTCTTAGCTGAAAAAGATCATTTGACTCTATTGGCTGTATTTTACATTAATTACAAACATTTATACATATTCAAAGGCTGTTCAAGTTCAGTATTAAAATAATTTAATTAGATGTAATCGTAATATGTAAATTATCGGCTCAACCCGACCAAACACTTTTGAGCTTTCAATATTGACTTATATGCTTAATTTATGTTTAGAATTCAATACGAACAAAACATGGTGATGTAACCTATTTCTCTTGTAATTCCTGAGATGTAAGATTCTCGCCAATCCGTACTGGAGAATGTTTCTTTGTAAAGGAGAGAGCTAGCCTTAGCCCAGTGGAGAGTATTAAGTAACAGTGCACTATATATTTGAATTATGCATATTTTGATATTTTCTTAAATTTTATGTGATGTTTAGTTACATAAAGAAAACACTATAAAATGAACAATGTGAGACACTTTAAGTTGTAGAAATACATACTATTCCCGGTAAAGTTTTCTTCCTATGCTTTTCAGATAACAAATGCAATACGGCATCGATTAGTCCAACTCTAACAAAGATTCAAGCGCTATTCAAACGTCTTTGTGCGTAACGTCTATTGTAAGACGTATTGTATTATCTACTTAATTCAATTTAACGGCTTGGTGACGCACAAAAGATGTCTTAATAGAATGTTGAGATTCAAATAATTTAGATATTTACATGTAGTATTACGTATAATGGAGCTGTGATAGCGAGGAGAACACGAGTTCAAACCTGGGCAGGCACCAATGAGTTTTTCTATTAAAACTCATATGTCTTATTGATAATTGCAATTTATCATACGCTTTTCGGTGAAGGAAAACATCGTGAGGAAACCTGCATGTCTCTAGAGAATTCTGGGGATATGTGTAATCTACCAATCCGCATTGGAGCAGCGTGGTAGGTCTTAGCTCCAACCCTTCTCTCCAGAAACAGAGAGAGGAGGCCTATTCCCAGCAGTGGGATTTTAAGAGGCCGCCTCTTACTTTACGTATAATGTAATAACGTGAATAGAAAGTTTATGACTGCATGCTGTTAGCCCTGATGGCTTTGACAGCGTCACCGAGCGGGACGGGCATGTACAGAAGCATCACACTCCTGGAAAAGCCAGACCAAAGCTTAAGGTGACATTATAGGGGAGGGCTGGTGGTATGACGACTATAATTGCTCATGGCACCGTCGGGAAAAGCTGGTGTTTTGAACAGACTAGCCATCACGCTTAAAAGCTTTGCGAAAACAAAATAATATATTCTCTTTTCTATAACTGAATTATTTAAGTAAATAAGTGCTTTGAATCGTCAATCCTACTGTTGGTCCGGAAAACCGAGACGAGCCAGCAAGAAACTCGGCGGAGCTCTTTTAAAACATTGTTCTTATAACAAAGTACATTTTTTCATTGCTATCTTGTATAAGATCGAAGAGTAGCTATATCCGCACATTTTATCATCTATCTATGTTTTAATAAAAAATAGTTGTTTAATGTAAATTATTAAGAGCTTAAAATTTAAAAATAATAATAAAATTATTTTGCTATAATCCGCGATACAGTAAATAGAAAGAAATATATAAAGTGTTAATTGTATAGTGGACTATCCGTTTTTTCATACCCGATACATGCAGGATTCGTAAAAACACATGCACAAACCTCCACCACTTCCACCACAATACACCAGCACTACACACGTTCACTATCAAAAAACTTTACAATCGTTTCGCCCCGCAACCGAAGCATCATCAGGAGATAGACTCCACGATAAAATCGCAAAGCTATAGCTTAAAATTTACTCGTATTTATGAAATTGTTAGAAAAATATTATAGTGACGAAATATCTCAATAAATTATACTGTTACTTTGATATCTTTATTCAAGGAACATTAACAAAATGCGAATTTGATGTTTCTACACGATTGACGTCATCGAATATAAATAAGTCTAACTATATATTATTTATCCAACCTTCATATCACCACTTGTCTGTTTGCCAACGAAACAAGATTTGCTTTTCCTCTCCCTTATAAGGCTTCTATTATATAAAATCTACATATATATAATATAACAATGATACGTCTTAACATATACCTAATATACAAAAGAAGTAAAATTTGACGAATTCAAAAGCTTTTTAATAAGAATCAACTTTTAAGTAGCTTTTAAGTGAAGTAAAATCCATGGTATATTAAATAACAATAAAATAGAAAATGAATAAGAAGCATAACAGATCTGAGCTTCGACGGAACTAGAAGTTAATAAAATTTTAAAATTCTCCACAAATATGACACATATGAAATATTCAACTTGCGTAGCACGACCAATTGTGACCTGACATACATTATGGATTTTGTAGAACTTTGAGCGACATATCGATAAAGAAAAGTCTTAAGCCTTGACAGGGCTCATATCGCAATGGTCTTGTAAGAAATATTTACTAGGCATAATTTGGTATGCTCTCTTAAGTAGTCCAAAAATATCATCACTTTGATTTTACTGGCCCGTTGGCGCTGTGGGAAGTGACCCTACCTTCAGCTCCGCGGGTCGCGGGTTCGATTCCCGCTGAGGGCCAACATTTTCTATAAACAAATTGTTGGTTCTTCGAGTACCTTAGTCGTATTTTACCACCCCTCGGTAAGAAAGGTGGTCTATTCTACTAAACTGGATACCACACGTTGGTTCCACTTACCTTAGTCGCTTTTACGTTCTACGTTCTACGTTGATATTTTATTATTTAGAAATCGAGCTCCTTACTTTTAATACAATGCCACTGAAACTTGAAACAGATATGCGAGTTTAAAGTTCGCCTTTGTGCAATAGGGGAAACCGCTATTTGCCGCTTAATAGCAGCACTACAAAATTTCCATGCTAGTAGTAATACTTTGTGTATATATAATACTGAAATACTAACCTTATATATAAACTTATAAGCGCCTTAAGAACCAGTGGCATTGTCTATCTATCCATGATGATGATGATGATAAGACCATCATCATCGTCATTCTCCTGCTCTATCCCACTCTAAGTGGGATCGGCACAACATGTTACAAATATGTTGTCACATGATTTGGCTACGTATTTTACGACCGGCCGCCTGCCTGACGTCAACTTACCTTAGTTGCCTTTTACGACACCTCGGTAAGAAATGAGGGTGGTCTATTCTATGCAGCCGGGTACCACGCGGCATTATCTATATAAGACCATACATTAAAATTAATGTACACCCATAAATACCAATAAGTTCAAGATCCTTAAGTCAAAACTTGAAGTCACTTATTCCGAAATGAATAAAAATATAAGAGTAATTTAATATAAGGAACTCATAATTTCTCGTTAAATTTGATCCTATTGTATTAAGTCATCCTTCTTTAATTTTCGACAAATTTTTTTTGGGTCTCGCTTCGTTTAGCCCCCACCATGTACTAATTTATTATCACATATAATCTGTATATACATGATAAATAATAATTCGTTCTGTATTCGTATATATCTATAAATAATGTGTTCTGTAAATTTTGTTAATTCAACAATAAGTTTGCCCAAAATTAATGGTCACAATCCTAAACGTTAGATATTTTAAGAGTGAGTTCCCATAACTTACTCATAATTATCCTTAACTATGAACTAACTATCAAGATAGCGTGCCTTAAGTTTACTAAAGTGTAAAGATAATCTAGGTCTATGGAATTTCGTACATAAAAACATATAATATATATAGCGTGTTCTAACGATTCATTTGTAGTATTTAACTATACGATAAAAAGTAGTTTTAATTCTCAATTCAATATGGCACTAACAAAATTGAATATCTTAAATTTAAAATATTCGCATTAAAAAATCAAGAATGGGTTCCTTGATTTAATTGATCAATTTTATATAAAGTTGTTTGAGAAGTATGATATTATATTTGTTTTGTTTTTTAGTGTTTTTTGTGTGTTTTTAGTTACTTATGTAGTGTTCTTATCGATGGACGGGGATCCACCCAACCCAGGAGGGTTTGGGATAGAATTAAGGCCATGGCAAACCCCAAAATCTCATAGGGATACTCAAACCCGATAGTTTTAGACGTATGTCCGCATAAATAGTTCAATTAATTTTCTCTGTCTATGTCTTCTTTGATTACTTCCTGAGAATATTTGCCGTATGGTCCTTAGGGTTACATAATTTCATCTTTATCGTCTTTAATTTTACTTTTAAAGTTGAAATGAATATAGAAACTTTTTCATTTCGGTTTTAATCCATCCCACCGAGAACTTTTGTACCCTATTATCTCATTTCGACATAAGCAACTTTATTTTACTAAAAGTTATCCGACATAATTAGCAAAATTTCAGTAAAGGTAAATTTCCATTGGCGTTCGTTGAACCTTCGAAATGGTACTTAAATAAAATAACCTATATTACTTTGTCTTTCAGCAAAGCCTGCCTAATTGTAGTTTATGTTTACTGTCTACTAAAGTTGTGTAGTGTAATTGAGCCTTTAACGTTACCAGACTGAAACGTGAGGTGCAAACGCTATCCTTTCTTGCTTATATTTCCTACTCAGTTATAAAGCCATATTTTTCTGGGATATTCTCAAGACGTGCGTGGGAATTGAAGCAGCCGAATAGATATACCTTTATATTTGTGAATCCTACGTAACTTTAACTTTGCATTTTCATAAGCAAGGCTTAGGTAGGTGTAATCTTTTAATATTATTTGATACTAGCTGTGTCTGCGGCTTCGCCCAGCGTTAAAGTCACTGATCTCTAAATCCTAAAGACCCGACCCCCCAAGATTTTTAATGTTACGTACTATTTACTTAAACCTTTCTCAAAAAAACTTTTAGTAAAAATTATAAAAAAATCTATTCGGTAGAGTTTGAGAAAATCGTTCACATGCAGACAGACAGCTTTTAGGGGCTTTGTTTTATAACATGAATAGATAATAACATTATCAATGCGAAAGCACTGTCTTTTAATATATATAAGCAGATAATTGCAAGTTAAGGAGGTTTTTGTGTACGTTAAGGAGATAACAATTGATGGCAGTATAAAATATTATAGTGAAACAAATTAAAACATTTGACAAAAAACAATGCCTTTTGAACATTGTTACAAAGTAGCAAAATTGAAACCTCGAAATTCAGCATTACACGGAAAACTTTTAATTGGAGATCTTAAAATCTAATTTAAATTGTTTTGCTGCCTAAGTTCAACAATCAGTTCCTTTAGAAGTCGGTTGATTGCTGCCAACATTCAACCGACACTGGATGGCAAATGAAGCATTACGAGTTGCTTTCTCAATGAACTAATCAAAGTTTAGTATTTTCAAGCCATAATGGCGTACCTACTGATGGAAGCCTGAATCACAGACTTGAATTCGAAGCTCCGATAAGTTGTCTGAAGAAACTTATGCGGTGATGAATTGAATAGTCAAACGATCGTGCCGCTAGATATCTTCCTAGCCATCTAACGTAGATTCAACTCCAATTTAGGGAATCGTTTTCTTATATTACAAATGTGGCCATACCGTTAGAGCACCACATTATACGAGTACGAGGAAAGCTTTCATGGGTAATACAAACTACGCAGAGCGGTATTCCTCTTACCAGCTCAAACCTCATGACCTTGCTGTCTGGTAACGAGACCGAAGGAATACTGAACGCATCACGTATCTTAAAAAAATACATACAAGCGTATGATACTGTATTATATATTATGCTGACAATATAAACGACATTAATACCTGGCACAAAGCTCTGTGGTTTTACAGTGTAGGTCGGGGTCATCTCATTACCCCGAGAGGTACCGGGGTACGGGTTTCGAGGCTGGTCCTCGCAAGCCTGCGGGCCTGCTCCATGATCGGGCCCATTGGTCCAGGTCACCTAGGTGACCTGAGTTTTACAGTGTTAAGTAACGTTTGTTAATTTATAGAATAACCATGCGTAGTTTTTAATTTCTTTCTTTAAATCGGGTAAAATAATTCCGAATTAATTGTAGAATGGTTCAATTAATTAAGTTCAAAATTAATGAAAGCCCAAGTACTTGTCTGTATTTTAGCATTCCTTAGATAAAACCTTACTTTTCTCATTCGATATAAATTTTCCGTTGCCCGGTGTCCATTGTTCTATATAAGTCTCGAAGCATTTTTACGCAGCTTTTATCGATATATAAATGTTATCGGATTAATGTGATACGGGACATTAATCACGGGTTATGTGTTACGAGCGCAACGACAGTGACAAACGAATTAACGTTTATCAAAATAGCGAAATATATTTTTCATAGTCTTATGTGACAACTGATGCATTTTAGTTTTGATTAATTGATTTAGCAAGAGTATCTTTTGATACACTATCATAAAAAAATATTTATTGACTGGCCCGTTGGCGCAGTGGGTACTGACCCCGCCTTCAGCTCACGGGTTCGATTCCCGCCGAGGGCCAACCTTTTCTATAGACAATTTGTTGCTTCTTCGAGCCTGGGTGTATATTTTGTATTTATGTATGTATTTAAAATTGTATATGTAGTATATATACCAGTTGTCTGTCACTCATAACACAAGTGTTAAGTTACTTACTTTGGGGACGGTCGACCGTGTGTGTAAGTGTGCCATATATTTATTTATTTATTTATCACTCTATATAATATATTTTCGATTGCAATGATCATGCTATAAATTATTTGTATTAAACTTTATTATAGTTTTAACACGGTTTGCCGCCTTCCTCAAGTTTACTGCCGTTGCGGTTATTAGTATATAATAATTGATTAGCACAAAGCTGAATTCCATTTGGATTGCGAGCCACGTCCAGAATATTTCAAATTTCTTCGAGTCTGTCTGTATATTTGTATTTAAGTATGTATTTAAAATTATATGTATGAAGTATATTTACCAGTTGAACATCACCCATAACACGAATATTAAGTTACTTTAAACGAAATTGAAATGTATGGAAATATAATAATAATGTTATAATTAAAACTAACATATTCTTTTGTGGTAGTAATTAAAATTTTTCAATATTTTTAATTACTAAATGACTTAATTATCGTGTGTTTAATAAAGTAATAAATAATATCAGTTAGCGAACTTCGTACTCCTAACTTCAAGGTATTATTAACTTCGAAGTTTGCAAACCGGCTTTATTTAATCTGTTGTATTATATAATATTGCTTTTACCCTCCTTTCAAACGCGTTTCTTACTATTTGACTAAGATTAAATGAAAAAGATCGAGTATAATTGACTCTGAAAAATTCAATAAGAAGCTTTATTAATTAAGCAATTCACCAAATTTTCAATTTATTAATTAAATATTATTTTTGTTATAAATCGTTAGTTTCTGCGACTTCGTTCGTCTCCGTTGACTTTGTACCAAGAAAAGTAAAATAGCATATGTAACCATATGCTATTTTGCTCTCCACTGGCCCGTTGGCGCACTGGGTAGTGACCCTGCCTTTAGCTCCGTGGTTCGCGGGTTCGATTCCAACCGAGGGCCAGCATTTTCTATAAACAATTTGTTGGTTCTTCGTGCCTGGGTGTACATTTGAATTTTAGTATATATTTAAAATTATGTATATAGTGTATCTCAGTTATCCGTCACCCGTAACACAAGTATTGAGTTACTTACTTTGGTGTTGGACGACAGTGTGTGTAAGTGTCCCATATATTTATTTATTTATAATAGGAACTAGTGACACGATTATGCTTGCGAGATGAGATAGCCCAGCGGTAAAACTTTGTAACTCTCTATTGACGATAACCTCTTTGAACCTTCAAACCCCGGACAGGCACCAATGAGTTTTTCTATTAAAACTTATGTGTCTAATTACTATTTGCAATTAATCACACGCTTTTCGGTGAAGGAAAACATCGTGAGGAAAGTAATAATAAAATTATTTTGCTATAAACCGCGATACATATTATACATTACGATTATCGATATAATACAAATTACAATTTGTATCGCGGATTATAGCAAAATAATTTTATTATTACTTTTGTATTATGGATCTCCGCAAAGTAACGCCTAATTCTATAAATTATCGTGTTACCTACCAATCCGCATTGAAACAGCGTGGTAGGTCTCAGCTCCAACCCTTCTCTCCAGAAACGGAGAGAGGAGGCCTATTCCCAGCAGTGGGATAGTAACAGGACGCTACTTTACTCTTTTTTTATGTTTACCCACCTTTTGTAAGGTTCTGCGGCACATTCTGTCAATTCGAAAAATAACTTCATCGTTTTTGCTATTGCGACTAGTTTGTGATTTTTTTTGTTAATATACTTATTTTAGATTTTTTAGTGTTCTTTATCTACACAGCGGACAAACCATTATTGTTACTTCAAATAACAGTTGCATTGTTTGGCGCTTTACGACATGTCGTAAAGCATTTCCCTGAAACCTCTTTATTGTTCTGTTTGCTCATTGAAGATACAATGTTTTGCTGTATAATTAAATAGATATTAATACGAAATTCGCTTCAAAAATGGTACTAACTATATAATTTAAAATTAGACACATGAGTTTTAATAGAAAAACTCATTGGTGGCTGCCCGGGTCTGAACTCGTGTTCCCCTCGTAAGAGTCGCACGGTCTCACCGCTGGGCTATCACAGCTCGCTGGGCTATCACAGTTCGTATAGAATGTATAAACATTGATAAAACTACAACTAACGGAAATAGGGAAAAAAATAGTGTAATTTAAAAAAATGCGCAATTATAGAGAATGGTTTGACAACAGCTGAAAAATCAATCCTAGCTGTCAAAATATTTTTTTTGTTAGATATACATACGGATTTTACAGATACATAGAATCATATCATTACATCTGGCATTTAAGTAAATTGGGAGTGTAGTAGAGAGCCATTTTGCCCTACTAAGGTTTCTTTCATATCAAAGGACATGTAAAAAATAGGATAAGGGAATAATAGGGAACATATACTAGGTCATAATGTTTTGGTAAAAACATGAAATTTGTTCTTTATTGAGATTAAATATCACGAAGTTTGACGTTTATAATATAAATTAGTACTATATTTTTATAATCCTCTTATTTCTGACTGTTATAATACGTATATTACTGTCTACTTTACAAATTTCGTGATGATTTTCTTACCGGTTCTTCTAAGTTAATGATAGCCTTCGGAACTGATAGAATTATTCTAGCTTTTCCATATTAATTTTAACTCAACATAGTCGCCAGAAAATTCAATTCAATATCATGTTAAACGTAGGAACCATCCTTCGTTTTTCTTCTTATATATTCCAGCAACAATAACTTCGAAAGAAAAGTTACACGCAAAAGCCCCATTTATATTTACGACGGCGGTTGATATATTCTATAAGAATGGCTAGGTGGGCGTGTGTCAACAGCTCGTTTCTACAACAAAGTCTGATGAAACGCAATCTACGCATTACATTTGATTTATAAAGTTAAGAATAATATTGTCCTATACACATACCTACCCGAAGTGGCGGAGTATATTTGGCCATCTTGTGTTTTGAGGTGATCGATGATCACCATACATTAGTATATAAAAGACGTTAAATAGGAATCTCATAGTCCTATTCTGCCCACGGTATAAACAATATTCAAAAGAGTATAAAATTTAGCTGCATAACGATTTTTTAGTGAAAATAATTATGTAAATTTAATACGCCTTATTCGTACGTTTGTAAGATCTATATAAAAGGCTATTATACAGATGGAATAAAAGTATCTTCTTTCATTATCATTTTTATTCATAGACATAAATTGGAAGCATTCGGATTATTCCATCGATTTTTTTACATAAAATCAATTGAATTATTAAATTGATTCTTATTACAGAAATTGTAAATGATCGAAAACAATTATTATCGTATAAAAACTATTTGTGTTAATGAAATAAATGGTGAAAAATCGTTTCTCTTATAATCAAAACATTTGCATATACGTACTACATATTATGATTATTCCATATTGCAACGAATATACATCACGGCCGCAATGCATATTTCAACATTGCAATAAAATTTAGAGAATACCAATGTTGTTTTAGTGCATACATGTTTGAGTACAGTACTTATTTGAAGCTTTAAGTGTATATGCTTCTCGATATAAAGTATGTAAGTCACGAAATAATAATTAGCGATAATATATTTTTTATATATAAATCTACAGTATACGAATGCCATAATGTGATCCCTTTTCATTGAGTTATTATAATCTTACATCATCAATATAGTATTTATATTACTTATTATATTGTGCTCGGGTAGAAGTTTCGACCAATACAGAGATTAATTTAGTAAACTAACATAATATAGCATGACAATAAGACATATTCTTTTCTACACGACAATATTATTATGACATATGCGTAGAGTTCAAGGAATGACAATACCCTCGGCGTCACGAACAATATACTGGTAGCTATTTCGTAGACTCCGAAAACAGTATGAGTATCACCCTCTTTTTATCATATTAGATTTTGTGTATGTATGATATTCAATATCTAATCTGTTTAAGGTATAGATTAAGTGTTTGTATGGTTAAATACAATAAATAAAACACCGTTTCGACATACCATACATTATGATACTGGATTAAATTATGATGTTGTCTCTGGAACACGGGTAGCGGGGTTAACAATTGAGTGAGACGGATACGGTTACGGTTGCAGTTACGTTTACGTGCCTAGTTTTTCGACTTAGAGCACATTATAATACGACAAATTAGTGGTACTATAATTAAACTTAAAAAACAAGAAACAAATAAAAAACAAGATTAAATAAAAAAAATAAGATTTGTTTTGACAATTATACTTCATGTTTTACTAGCTGTGCCAGCGGCTTCGCCCGCGTGGAAATCAGCGTAACACAATTTATTTCTGGAATTCAAACTTCAAACATAAAAGTTGTTATTGTGAATTAACCATAAGAGATACAGACATGCTATCGCGGACTTTTTTGTAGTATTTTTATAGATCTACAATTCTCTAATACATTACTTTAGCTTATCTGTACTGGTTTAAGCAGCGCACACGACTAAAGCAAGAAACTTTTTTAACAACTGCGCGATCTCTCCAACACAATACATAATACCGATATGTACTATTTACTTAAACCACCCGGAAGTATTGCACTATCTTGTGGTGTAAACCGTACAAAAATCCGTTCAGTAGATTTTGAGAAAATCGATTACATACAGACAGACAGCTTTTTGGGACTTAGTTTTATAATAAGTATAGAAGATAGATTACATGAACTTTTGATACTTATTTCCTGAACGTTATATCATGGATATACTACTTGCACCGTGAGTAACATTCCGCCATCCTCATTCCTCTTTCCTTCGTCGTCCGAATTTTTTTGCCCGTCACCTGTCATTATCTCCTTTAAGTAACTTCATCAATTTCTTCCTAAAAATGTAAAGATATTGCTATGCATCTTTTCTAGTTTATCTTCATAATCAATTACTGCCTCTAAACATACCAATATTCAAAACTAAGATATTACTTTTATATATTAGGTCCTTACATATTAAATTGGCGTTTTGTCGTACTGGCCACTTTGATCTCAAATATTACCTTTATGGTTAGGAATTCCAAATTCAAATTCATACAGCTATTTACTCATGCATTTGTGTTTCAAACCCTTTAATTCATTTGTTTTTTCTTCTTTTGTTTTTTTCTTTGTGTCACTCTGTTTACAAAATGGAAAACATGAAATATCGCGTTATTTACGAGTATGAGTTCCACCGTGGCACCAGTGCTGCAGAAACGGCTCGAAAGATTAATGATGTGTATGGTGACGGTGTCGCAAAAGAAAACACAGTGCGTTTTTGGTTCCAACGTTTTCGTTCTGGAAATTTCGACCTGCAGAACAAGCCTCGTGGACGGCCGGAGACCAAAGTTGATAATGAAGAATTGAAGGCTATTGTGGAAGCGGATCCATCGCAAACCACGTCCGAGTTAGCTGCAGGCTCCGGTGTTAGTGATAAAACTATTCTAATCCACTTGAAGCAAATTGGGAAGGTGAAAAAGCTTGAAAGGTGGGTACCTCATGAATTGAGTGAAGCAAACCGACAAACGCGCGTCGACTGCTGCGTTACGTTACTCAACCGGCACAATAATGAAGTAATTTTAAATCGAATCATTACCTGTGATGAAAAGTGGATCATCTACGATTATCGGAAGCGCTCATCGCCATGGCTGTACCCTGGCGAACCAGCCAAATCCTGCCCTAAGCGAAAATTGACTAAAAAAAAGTTGCTTATAAGTGTTTGGTGGACTAGTGTCGGTGTCGTTCACTACAGCTTTCTTAAATCTGGCCAGACGATTACGGCAGATATCTATTGTCAGCAACTGCAAACCATGATGGAAAAGCTAGCTGCTAAACAACCGAGGCTGGTCAATCGCTCTAGGCCACTGCTGCTTCAGGACAACGCTAGACCACACACTGCACAAAAGACGGCTACCAAATCAGAGGAGCTTCAATTAGAATGTCTTAGACATCCACCGTACTCTCCGGACCTTGCTTCAACAGATTACAATTTTTTTCGCAATTTTGATAACTACTTGCAAGGAAAAAAATTCAACTCCGATGGGGCAGTCCGAACCGCCTTCAAAGATTTTATTGATTCCCGCCCGAATGGTTTTTTAGGAAGGGGATCAATGTACTACCTATGAGATGGCAAAAGTGCATACATAGCAATGGTACATACTTTTAATAATTAAATATATTTCATTAAAAAAAAACGACTTTATGTTCCTCCCATAGAAAACGCCAATTTCATATGTAAGGACCTAATAATCCACATCTAGAAACAATGTGTGCAACCACACTTATACACGCAATAAGCTCTGACGAGTTATGTAAAACAGTACAAATCGTATATGTGGGTCGGCCTCAAAGTAGGCACCCTTAGGACACGTTTTTTAACGTAGCATGTAATTTCTCATGTAGTACATTTGAAATAAGTCCTCAAAAAACAATCCTCCTGGTGACGTTGTAAGAGCCGTAAATTCAAATTCAAATTCAAAATATTATTTATTCAAGTAAAATTATAAACAAGTGCTTTTGAATCATCAACTCTACCTCTGGTTGGGAAAGCTGTTCCTACCGAGAAGAGCCAGCAAGAAACTACGCGGTTGCTCTTTTTAAAAATATTAATCTTATTACTAGTTACATTAAGTCATTACTGTCTTGTACAGGGTAGAAGCGCAGCTATATCCACACATTCTGATCATCTATGTAACCCTCAACACATGTTGTCAGTGCAAAATATAAACACCTTCCTCTCAAAAACACTACAATCCACCACCTATCCTCACTTAGTGGGCCGAGTAAATAATATGAAACTTAATCAAGAAACTCATGAGAAACAACAGTGTCAATATTTGTTTCGGCTTTATTCAAATTATATTACAATGGTTTTACAAACAATTACTGGAATTCTAATCTTGTCATCCACATTTCTGGGAAAATCGAATAATATGGTACCATATTAAGGAGTAGAATGTAACCTATTCTACCCAATTGTTTGGCATTTTGAATTAAGTATTCTATTCAATTCCGCCGTGTGGTTTCCGGCTGAATATAATAGACCACCCTCATTTCTTACCGAGGTGTCATAAAAGGTGACTAAGGTGAGTTGACCCACCGTGCGGTATCCGGTTGAGTAGAATAGACCATTCTCTTTCTTACCGAAGTGTCATAAAATACGACTAAGGTAAGTTGACGTCAGGCAGGCGGCCGGTCGTAAAATACGTAGCCGAATCATGTTACAATATGTTTAGAGCGTGTTGTGCCGACCCCATTTCGAGTGGGATAAGGGCAAGAGGATAATGATTAGAATCATGAAATTGGCAGCAGAACTGTTGAATCCGAACGGGACCCGAACGTAATCTAACGTGAACAATCCGAACGATAAACGTATAAACAGAGTATAAAAACAGCCGTATTTATTTATTCGAGACCCCTGGTTCGATTCCCGGCTGTAAAACGGCAATCAATGTATCGAGACGCACCTGTACGTTTATCGGTTCATAAAACGGCCGACAAAGAAGCAACTGAAATAAACTAGAGTATATGTGTTGACTTAACACGTTCACGGAAAGGTGTCATGACCTAACTGAATTGCTAAACACATTTTTCGGTAGTTGAAGATATTTTTTATTACAATGTAGAAACCGAGATAAGTTTTTATTATTCGTGCGTAGGGTCTTATAGCACTCGGTGAATCGTAAGGATTTACAAAAAGTTTTCTTGGCATGTCTAAATTCGTTCGCAACGCATACTTATATTAAGCACTTCCTTCCCAACCACGTTGCGTTCACTACTTCACATGAGATTTCTTACTGTAGTATGTAAGAAATGCTCATAATGTATTCTTAGGACGATGGTGCCTGAAAATGGATAAGTACTGCCCGTATTTCGCAATCTCGCTAATGTTTCTTCAATTCCTTCCTTCCGAAGAGGAAAAAAGTCATTTGAGCTGAAATACTTTTTTTATAAGAACAAACACTTTAAAAAAACAAGGTTTCGTATCAGAAAATGTTGAAGGTTTAAAACTTACTTAACGTTACCATCCCACGGTGGGTTGAATTGTAAGCGCGAGTATAGTAAAAAAGTAAAAGTAACAGCCTGTTACTATGCCCACTGCTGGCTAAGGCCTCCTCTCTCCGTTTTTGGAGAGAAGGCTTGGAGCTAAGACCTACCACGCTGCTCCAATGCGGTTTAGGAGATTACACATATCCCTAGAATTCTCTAGAGATATGCAGGTTTCCTCACGATGTTTCGCTTCACCGAAAAGCGTGTGTTAAATTGCAATTATCAATTAGACACATATATTTAATGTTTTAATAGAAAAACTCATTGGTGCCTGCCCGATGTTTGAACCTATGTCGTCTTTAGAGAGTCGCACGGTCTCACCGCTAGGCTATCACAGCTTAAACACGAGTATACATCGAATTTTATATTTTTTAGTTCAAATGTAAGATTAGAATTAGAAGAGCCTAGATAACGCTCTCCGAAGTTTAATTTGTATTTAAAGGTCATTATTATTTTTTAATTACTTGAGTGAGTATTTAGTAGTCATTCAGTAGGTTAACAAGCTTGACTCGCTTCCCTTTGATAGGTATTGGTAACTGTGTATTTCACGTAGTAGGTAATGAATATGTATGTATTATATAATAACCATATATATTCATACCCGTTCTACGTGCCTAACACATGTACATATTTTATCTTCGCCATAAATCTGTCGTAGGATCGCATTAAATGATTTACTTTGGAACTCGCTCAAGCAATAGCTATCTTATACGTCTATGAATATTCTGATGCGATAAATATTTAAATTGTTGTAATGTTTATGCATGGAAATCAATTTTCTCAAAATATTAAATCATGCCACATTGATGAGCATAACAAGTCTAATGTTTTCATAAAAATCCCTGAAGTACTTTGTTAAAATCGCAACCTAAAATTTCTGCGTGAAAAATATATTAATATCTCATATGTTAGTATGACTCCATAATACCATTGTGGTAATCATAACGAAATTTCATTTTTTTATGATTTCTTCATATTAACTGATAGACAAAAAAATGGTTTTGAACCATTTTTTTTCTTACATTTTTTAGTACCAAGTATTACAAATTTGTTAGCAAAGCGGCTGTGGGTTTATTGCAAATTTTTGTCAGGAAAAAAGAGCTAAAAATCCTCTTTGTAAATTGAATCCGCGTGAGAAATTTAATGAAATAGATTTTCTGCTTTGGATACACAATATTTTCACATTGTTATAACGTTAACAATGTATTTTTCCTACTCATCAGTAGCTTATTTCTATGTACGTATATAACATACGTATATTATATGTATATAACAAGTTGTGTTATGGAAGAGCGAGATCTTCTAACACAAGTATTATCATACTTACAAGAAGATCTCAAAACCGTGTTTCATAGTTATAAGATTTAATGGAAATAAACAATTTTTATTATTTTATTATTATTATTATGTACGTATCAAGCATACCATTAAAATACCAGCTTGGTTTATCGGTATATACACGAATATTTTGAATATTACTACACAGTAAAAGCCTCATACAATATAAATAAAGAATAACATTATTTACTGACTGAATTTTGCTTGTGAGTTCGTCTATGAAAACTTTCTGTACTGGGTAAAAAAATATTAGATGTCACATTCCTATTGTTAAGCAAAACACATGTAATACTGTGCGCCACTCAGTTCCAAAATTAAAAAGGACAAATAAACAAAACCAGTAGTGAGTAGACTGAATCGACCGCCATCGATAATCTTTAACTTATTATTTTATTATTATTATTACTTATTACTTGCTGTAAGTGCAAGGTAGTCTAAATCAATGTGCGATCCAAATAAAATGTAAGCCCTTTTGAAATTGGTCATAACCTCTTGGTCTTCCACCTCATGCAATTTGGAACGATGCCTGTCATGTCACCAAAAGAGTTTCAAATATAAATGTGGATGTGGATATGACAGGAAGACAAACATCATATATAAATTTGTCAATCAGTAATAACCCAAAGGCATCCGTATAGCAAGAGATTCTCCATCCAGTTTATTGAAGATGTTTTTATAATATCATGCCAAATAAGTAATGAATTTTGTAAAAATGGTTAAAAAAATTACACAAAATGTTATTTCCAATAAAATTTATTGGTAAATTTTATTTTAAAAATTGATCCCAATTCTGAATTACGTCTTAAAAGAGGAATGTTACGTAACGATAGATTAACTACACAAGGAAATATGTTTTAGATTGAAATATTTTGATTGTAAGGCCGTCTGATATCTGTATAAATTTTAACATATTTCATCATGACGATAAAAATAATAAGTAATTAATTAGTAAGTAATTTAAGATAGACATAACTTGTAAAAAATAATAATCACATATATCCATCAAGTACGAAATATCAAATTACACCAAAAGATACAATCTGTATCTTTGCCACGTTTATATAAACTTGAATTTTAAAATAATTTTAATTTTGTCCTCCATTTCGTGTTGCCAAAGCATCGATAAGAATTTCTTATATTCTTTAAGTTAACCCGGTATATTAGTCTCGTTATACGTAATCTAATCAATATTGCTCCATCAGATTGACCATGACAGCGTAACAGACAAGCAGAGACACAGATAAACCGACAGACGGTTAGACTTTCACATTTATAATATTAATATAGATATAGAACTTATCATTTTTAATTCCAACGCTTAAAGCTACATCGTATATCTCGAACTCAGTACATTATCCGACACTGATTTCCCCTAGGGCACGACCACACATTATTGATTTTATATGCCGTACTATGAACGATCTGTGACCCGCTACGTCACTTTTACGTTATAAGTAAACTGCGATGAGTAAGTATTTGGTATACATTTTAGTAATATATATTGCTTTTGTTCGAAAAAATTATCGATCTTAAAATTAATTTTGTCACATTTTTCAAAAAAGGATTAATGATATTTCATTATAAACTTAAGCAAAAATCAGTTCCATAATGTTTTTTCACGATTATGATAATTCATAAACATTTATTTGTCTGGGCCGTTGACGTTGGTGGCAGAGACCCTGCCTTTAGCTCCGCAGATCGCGTGAGCAATTCCTACCGAGGGCAATCATTTTCTAAATATATTTCGTTGGTTCTTCGATTCTTGTATTTATGTATGTACTTAAAACCATATATGTATATATTAACCAGTTATCTCTCACTATAACAGAAGTATGGTACTTACTTTAAAGACGGACGACCGTGTGAGTCATCGTCCCATATATCTATTATTATTGTGTAATAGAGATCGGAATAAAATTAAATTATATTAAGGAGAATTACTTTTAAAATGCTAAATCTATTATATAATGAATACAGTAATTTCATGTCATGTTGATAGCAATATCTAACATATAAAATTCTCGTGTAACAATGTTAGATACCATCATCATCCTCCTGCCCTTATCCCACTCTAAGTGGGGTCGGCACAACATTTTACAAAAATGTTGTCACATGATTTGGCTGCGTATTTTACGACCGACCGCCAGCCTGACGTCAACGTGCCTGAGTCGTATTTTACGACCCCTCGATAAGAAAGAGGGTGGTCTTTTCTACTCAACCGGATACCACACGGCGGGTTGACTTACCTTAGTCGCCTTTTACGACACCTCGGTAAGAAATGAGGGTGGTCTATTCTACTCTGCCGGATACCACACGGCGGGTCGACTTACCTTAGTCGCCTTTTACGACACCTCGTAAAGAAATGAGGGTGGTCTATTCTAATCAGCCGGGGACCACACGGCGGGTCGACTTACCTTAGTCGCTTTTTACGACACCCCGGTAAGAAATGAGGGTGGTCTATTCTACTCTGCCGGATACCACACAGCATAACAATGTTAGATACCATACTCCTCCGAAACAGCTCGACCGTATTTTTTATGAAATTTTATATGCATATTCAGTAGGTCACAGAATCGGCTACTATCTATTTTTCAAACCCCTAAATGATAAGAGTTGTATCGTGGACAAATATTTTTTTTTAACGTACACTAGAAACTCCTTAGATATTTATTGGGAGATTATTTGGCAAAACAACGTTTGCCATGTCAGCTGGTATACAAATATAATGCACCATTCACCGGAATTATATTTCCTTGGTATGGAGGCGTGTCACGATTTAATTCAGTAAACTACCACCGAACAATAGCACTACGTGCCATCATCACCGCGTAATAATGTTATCTCGCAGTTCGATTACGCAATACATTCGTAATCAGAATAGCTTTTGAATTTGTAAACATTTCCATCTAGACACACTTTCAATATTAGCTCTAACTACAAATTAATTTTGATTCGTACTAAGTATGTGTAACATAAGCTTAATGTCATAGTTAATTAAATTATTTGTTTACCCTACGTATTCAAATCTATGTACCTACTCCGAATAGTCTAAGCCTTTGTCAAATCGAACCCATCTATATCTATATATATTATAAAACAAAGCACACAGAAGCTGTGTGTATGTGATTGATTTTTTCAAAACCTAGGAAACGGATTTTGTACGTTTTTTCCTAAAAGATAATGAAATTGTTTTGGGAAGGTTTAAGTTAATAGTACATTATGTTTTTATGTAAATTGAAATATAAAAACTTTATGACACAATGATGTCCACGAGGGCGAAGCCGATGGCACAGTTAGTTTTTTAATATATAATAAATGTTAGCAGTATATTTTACCTTTTTTAAATAATACAAAAATTTTGATAAAACAAATCCTTAATGTCTATTGATTGAATTTTGATTTGTTGTCTATTACATTGAACATCAAATTTTCGATTCTAATAATATCTAAACATAGACCACCCTCCTTTCTTACCGAGGTGTCGTAAAAGGCGACTAAGGTAAGTTGAGGTCAGGCAGGCGGCCGGTCGTAAAAGCCAAATTATGTGACAACATATTTGTAACATGTTGTGCCGACCCTACTTAGAGTGGGATAAAGGCAGGAGAATAATGATGAATGATGAATAATATCTAAACACTTGCTGTTGTATACTAATATAAAATAATTGAGAAATTATGTATTAAGATTAAGAACTGTTTGTAAGGATGACAGAAATTAAGTAGCTTCGTAATGAACGTATAACCATAAATTACAACTGATATATTTTGAGTTCCCTCAAATTTCTTTTATCTTGTATAAACTTATTTGTAGGTATCATATTCTTATGGGTAAATAAATATATATAAAGAGAAAAAAAACTTGTCCCAAATTCCATTTACCTAATTCTTTTATTAAGTTCACGTAACGTAAGCTTGTATTATAAAGGTAAAATACCAAAACACATATCATTAACAAGGCTCGATAAAATAGTGAACAAATGGGTTAAACCTTCGCAAATAAAGGCACTATTAGCTTTTTCCCTACAAACCTATAAGTAGAAAGCATTTATGACTATAACAATAATAAAAAAACATTGTCTTCCAAATTTTGTTCATACTTCGAACCTTTTATACGATCTTCTAAGTTATTTTTTTATATCTTGCGAAGACTAGTATGCTGCCATTTTATCATTGACAACTCGATCCGGAGAAAATTTGACCGAATAGCAAGGCGAATCCTGTCAACAATTTTCATCTTAAACTGTTTGAATCTAATAAAGTATTTTAATAAATAACTTGCCAATACACGGGTGTATTAGTTATTTAATAAATTTCATTTGCAAGCAATATAACAGAACTAACTACTTTGCTATAATCCGCACGGGTTAAGTGAATGCATGCAAAGCCAATGTGTATGAAGCAGGCAAAATCTACGTACCTTATACATGCAGGACAAGCCACCACATGCACCCCAAGGCGCAATTCACCAGCAACAACGCACACAAAAGCAGCACACACACCCACCACCACAATCTCGACGATCGTTTCGCCCCGGAACCGAAGCATCATCAGGAGGATAGGCTCCACGACAAAAATCGTAATGCGCCGCGCTACCCATACAAGCACCACCAACCTACATATGTATGTACCGTTGTACCGTTGTACCAACGGTACATATGTAGGTCAGACTGGCCGAAGTTTTGCGGTTCGATTCCGGGAACATATGGCTGCGTTTAGGAATAATAAACCACAAAATTCTAATTTTGCAAAACATTTGCTGGAAAGCGGTCATAAAGTGCCTAATGACCATTCATTTCATATTCTCCACACTTGTGATAAGGGACTCCGACTCAATACGTTAGAGCAACTTGAGATGATAAAAAATAACAATGGTCACTTAATTAACGAGCAAGTAAATGTATCTAATTCCGTTTTGCTACATGTGTTCGGAGGGGAGGGTATTGGTGGGGGTTGAACTATTTAAGACTGCTTGTAAATCAAGGATAACAATATATAATGTATAATATTTATTATGTATATTTAATATTGTTACACAAAAAAATATATATATTAAAAATACTTTATAAAATTTTTATGATTTTTTCAGATTCGTTAGTGTAAAACGGCATATATTTCAGCTTAATTCGGCGTATCAAGCATTCTGACCGCAACATGACGTCGTATATAACGTAAATTCCCTAAATAAGGTAAACCCAATACGCTTCACTCGTAAATAAACGTAAATTACGACGCGATGTCAGGCAAAATAAGCAAAATATTGGCAACCGACGATATCAAGTAATAAATATATCAGATTTTCTATAATGGAATGAAAGCCAGATGTGGAACGTAAATTTTTTACTTGTTATTCATATATGATTAAGTCTTTTTAGTTGTACATTAAAACATACAGATTTAGAATAAATATATGATAGCATTATTTAGTCGACGTAAGTTGGCACTTACGACTTAAAAGTTACCATAGTATCTGACCACCGAAAATATAGGCGTCCAAAAAGCGTCCTATACGACCCTGACGATCAAATAACGATCGCAAACACAGAAACACGTAATTCGCCGGCGAAGACGAGGTCCCAGTTTTCTAACGTCGGTCGGTCGTGGCTTTTCGCCACCCTTTCGACGTCACAATGACTAATCAAAGTCATACCATCAGCACTCAACTACGCGTCGCCCTAAGCCGTGGTCCGGCCTCACAGTAGGCACCCTTAGTACGAAGTTCCCCGACGCTAGAAGAGCTTCTGTGCTCTACTCTCTGCATTTCGCAACCTTGACGATGCTTCTGCGCTCGCCCGTCCCGCCCGGTGACGCTGTTAACAGCATACAGTCAGTTCGAAAAAAAATTACCAAAGTATGATTTCTAGCCATTCCTTACATTGATAAAAATATAAATAATATACCGCAAAAAATTGTCATTATGTAAAAAAATATGTGTAATATAGATATAGATATATCTACCTATATTACTTGATAGATCAACCGTTAAGTTACTATTTCTTTAATAACGTGTAAAGTAGATTCAAAGACCTTGCCTTGCCCCTATGACGATATGTAAGATTTATTGCTCTAAACACGACTTATTCTGGAGCTTCGAAGCCATCTGCTCTAATAAATTATTATTCCTACCTACCTGTATATTTTCTCTCGTATCTCTGAGCACTAGTTTTCTAAATGTAACATAAATTTGTCATTCCTAAGTGTCCTTCAAGTCGCGGCAATACATTCTGCAGACCTTTTGTTATGAAGTAACTAAATATGTATCAAACTATTTTATAATTTTTCGTATAAATCTTTATCATTAGCACTGATTCAGTCAATAAAGGCCCGATACGAAGTCGAGTGTTTATCATAATATTTTTTTTTAATATACAAGTTCTAAGTATTTTGCCAAATAAATTAGACAAAAATATTTGAAATCCGCAATGCAAGTCGGCATACGGCACTTTAAAACTATCTTCGTTCTGAATTCAGTCGAATTATTTAGGGTAGGTACTACACACACTTATTCGTATTATTCATATGACGACGTGAAATTAAATCTACTACGATTTCTAAGAAATTGTTTTTAAATTAAATTATCCACGATTATTTTACAGTTTTACTTCATTTGTCTATTAACATTATTAAAACAATATTATATTGGGCTTAGCAACTGTACATTAATTCTATGAGAAGAGTACATTTTAAAAACAATTTAAGAAAGCTTGATCTTTTAAAATACTTATACACCAAATCATAAACAACTATTTTTTTTAATAAACTGATAAGTCATGGAATGAACTTAAAAGCGAAGTTTAAATTAACTCTTGACTAAAGTTTAGAGGACAGGAATTTTTTGCATCGTTAGTCATAATTTATTTTTCTATATTCAACATAAAAACTTGTTACTTTCGCATTTTTGATCATCTATGTAGCTACATAGGCAGCTGTAGCTGATGCAGCTAAAATCTAATAATAATAAAAGCTTTCATTTAATATTACTAAATGTAGCAAGACTCGTGATAAGACAAAGCTATGTGAACAAAGACAGTTTATTCTCGCTGCAAATACTGCGAACTCACCGAACAGCCACAGCGAATATATCTCTCTACTTTCCACTGACTTCAATTGACTAAGCTTATTTTAAATTTATCTATAAAATCTTGAAAATAGAATCTCAGAAAATAGAATTACGTGAAGAGTAAAAGTTTGTTAGTTATTAAAAAAAATATTTTATCAAATTGCAAAATCGGCTGTTATATAGCATTAACCTAAATCTGATTGTTAAAAATTATGCTTCATGTTATCTACTGATGCTCACTAGTCCGCAAAAATGGCATGATAGGATAAAATTTGGAAGCGTACTCAGATTTCTTAAAAAAAATGATTTAAGAGGCTTATGTTTCAGGAAAAAGTACGAGTAAGCGCAGGATAAAACAAAACGTACTTAACAGGGCGATCGTTACGTTAAATTGCTAAATTGGATGTGGGATTTAGATATTAATCCCCTCGTTTCACTGGGGATTTTCTTTTTACTTTCGGAGGCAGTTGAATATTTTTCCAAATTTACGCTATTTCGATGAGACCTTTTCCTAAAGTAAGCCTTAGACCAGTTGCCACAATGTAGGCAGTAACAAATTGTTTTGGCTTTTTACTTCTCTTTGAGATATTGTTTCTAAACAATATATACACATACATAAACATTATGCAAATTTGAGCCGTTGGATAACGCTTAGAGCGCGTAATCCTAATCAAAGATTCTTGCTGTCGACCCTTTAACAGGTACATATAATATGTACGAGAGGTTTCTCTCATTCTGTGAAATTTTATGCGTTCAATTGTTATTAATAAATTGTGATACGGTTTAAGGCAAAGAACTAGTATAACATTGTATAATGAACAATGCTTTCTGGATAGAATTCCTAACGTAACAATTGAATAACAGCAATGATTTAAATATGAAAAAATGTGAAAGTTATATTAAATATTTTCTTGACACTTCATTTATTATTAACCAAAATATTTAATACTAATGGTGGTTACATAGCTAAAAATATGTAAAAGTGTCGTTAAGTGTGTATCTAATAAATACATTAAATAACACACGTTAATATAAATTTTTATTAGTAAATTTAATTCTCTACCTTTTTACCAAAATTTCTTATATTTTTGTACGCTTTTTTTGGCATTATATCTTTTAAAATAACTTACAAATTTCTCATTGATGAGAAAAATTATAGATTTAAAAATATAAAGAAACAAATTTATCTATGTAAATAAGTAAAGATAACATATTCTTTTTTTACTTTCTGATAAGTACACCTTATGCCTCATTTGTCTGAGGGCTTTATTTTCCCCACATTCTGTAAAACAATTCATTTTAACGTTCGCTTTCCTGCGCCATTTGTTTTATATTCTTAACGATAAGAGTTTCCTCGGCAAACTTGATGTTTTATGAAACACCTAAATACGCTTTAGAAATTTTCAAGTAATGACACTCAAAATATTCATAATTTTCATAAGTAAAAGAAATGTTTTATTACCAAATGTACATAACTAAAAAATACAGACTTGTAGCTTTTGAGATATCGCATTAAGAAAAAAAATTGCTAGGTTATTGCAGCCAACATCTCTTCTTATGTTCTTTTGTTTAATTATTATAAAGTTCAATAACAGAAACATTTTTTTCTATAGTGTTCTATCGATAAAAGATTTGCAAATAACTTCTCTCTTGAATAAAGTTAAGCAAAGGCTTGTATATGTAATTGTGCAAACAGCAGAATTATTTGAATTTGAATTGAATGAATAGAAAAGCAGAATCATGTGATGTCAAAAAGTCTTTAAAAGCAATGCATCTGCATCTGCAGTGTCCAGGAGTATGTGTCCATCGGTACAGAAAGAAGAAAAAAAGAGATTTGCAACTTTATTAAAGAACCTTGTTCTTTAAGAAAGTTGAAAATCTCTTTTTTAGAATTTATTAGAAAGAAAGATTATATGATTTTATTTATTAGAAAGAAAGTTATTATATGCGCAACAATATCTATCATTCTACACAACATCTGAGGCTCTATACGCTTGCTAGAAAAGTATTGTATGATATTTATACTCGAATATGAACCTTAAAAACATATGCAATAAAAAACATTACGATGATCTTGGTTAATAAGCAAGCATTAACCAGGATCAACTGAGATGAGGTCCCGCAATAAACGCCAGATGAGTTAGTACAGCTATTACAGGAACCCCTATTAATTTACAATACTACCTTTATTTCTTGGCTAGTTAATTTCTGTCATACTTATACCAAACGCTTTGTTTTTATCCTTAAATCGTATAGGATACATTTGTCTCTGATTTATGCTAACTATTTTACTGCCTTAAAATATATTGCTTTCGAAAATTAAGACGCGATAATATATATTATACAAGTTGGAGTAAAGTTCAAATAACGCATTGATTTTATTTAAATATAAATCTTAAATAGTTAAAAGGTATTGTTGTTCAACAGGATAAATGTGAGCCGCGCTTAATTGAAATAGAAGCTAGTCGTAATCGGATTCAGTTTCTTGCCCGTTCTTCGTCGTGGATAATACCATTCTGAACTCGTGGTTGGATTGACGTGGCCGATTCTTACATCAAAGTAAATTTAAATGATTGATAAACCGTAACCCCTCGTTCACACGGGCGTAAAAAATACGTCGCGTTAAAATTCCGCAATAGGTGTTATAAGAAGTTTCGTATGGTATATTCGGCTTAATGCCCTACGCCCTTACGCCTAAAATAGAACACGGCGTAATAAAAATACGTCGCGTTTTAAGAGCGCTATCGTGTGAACAGATACCTGGATACCCATTTGTTTCATTTCGACGTATTTTTAACGCACGTTAACACCTCTCGTGCGTACGAGGTGTTAAACCAAAACTTGTGTATGTTGCCCTCTTTGATATATACGTATTTTTTTCTTCGATATATTTAATTGATCATCACTATCCTCCTGCGCTTATCCCTCTCTAAGTGGAGTCGGTACAACATGTTGTAACATGATTTGGCTCAGTACGACCGGCCACCTTACCTTACGACAACTCACCTTAGTCGCCTTTTACGACACCTCCGTAAGAAATGAGGGTGGTCTCTATTCTACTCAGCTGGATGCCACACTGCGGGATAATTGATATATAAATTAACAATAAATAACCATTAGCAATACCCCCAATTGGTTTCTATGCCGAATGTTTTCTAAACTGGAAATTTTTGTAATTTCGATTGAAAAAAGTGATGATTTTTTATGTAATGGAAGCTTTTTTCATAAACATTCACAAAACTTGCACCAATGTTGTACAAGATGCTTTTTCTTTGCTTTTTGATAGGCACAATCTATTGTGGGTTAAACTTTTACTATGAAAAAGGGGAAGACAAAGTTTTATAAGCGAAACTTTTGAACTATAACAAAGTCTCGAAAAGCAAAAGTTCACATTGTTTTAATATTTTCGTTTTTTTTTTCACAAATGATATTACAGGGCATCAAAGAACTAATAAGTTATATAAATATGTACACTAATAATAAAATTATTAGGGCGGTATACAGCTGATTGAGTTTTTTTACTTGCGTAACACAATCAGCAGTTTACTGAAAATGTTATGCGATGTGAATAGGATATACTTATGTCACAAAGGGTCAAATAAGAGGAAACGGAAGGTGCTGTGGTAACATATTGCGAACTGCAGGCCTACCATGAACTCTTATTTCGACTCAATTGAAGACGTAAACTACGACCGTGAACCGCTTTCTTTTTGTACCATGCAGTGTGAATTGCATTCGGGTCGTACGTTTGAAAAGGATAACGTTATATGAACTATAGATAACTCTGTCTCTTTTACTCACATGTCCTTAGGACGAATTCCGAAAGCTCATTCGGCAACGACTAAAAGTGTATCTTTAACCCCTCGTTCGCACGGGCGTAAAAATTACGTCGCGTTAAAATTCGCGTTAAATTTGTTGATTCGTCGAGCCTGGGTGTATTTAAGTATGTATTTAAAATTACATATTAGTATATTTACCAGTTTTATTCACCCATAACACAAGTATTAAGTTACTTATTTTGAGGATGTACGACTGTGTGTGTAAGTGTTCTTTATATTTATTTATATTATCATATATTTATTTATGTTTAATTTTTTTTACCAATAAGGTTATTTTCTTTTTTTTCAATTTACAGTTTAACCACTGTTTGTCATTTTTAACTCATGCTGAGTTAGCCTATAAGTAAGATATACGGGTTAGTAATACTAAGATAATTGTGTCTATACATTATATTGTAAGCTATATATTGCGTTGACTTCCTATTTAAAAAAATAAATGTAAAAGATAAATAAAATAGAATAAGATTATTTGATAATTTTATGGAAATATTGGTCCCAGGATAACACATTTCAAGCCACTAATATGCGTTTAGCAAAAATAAAATGTACGACTGACTTTAGCCATTTAACCTTTAAGTAAAGACAATAATAACGAAATTACTAAATGATCGTACTTTGCTCTACTGGGACCGATCCATTATTACTGACAGGTATATTGTTGCCAATAAACCTGATATAGTTTTAGTGGATCGGTCAGCGCGTCGGGCAATTATTGTTGATATCACTGTCCCGCATGGCGATAATCTCATATGAGCAGAAAAAGAAAAATTAAAAAAAAAACAAAAATTTAGCTCATGAGATGACCGCCATGTGGGATATTGATTCAACAATAATTGTTCCAATTGTTGTATCGGTTAATGGTCTTATCGCGAAGAGCCTCGACCAACATCTCAAGAGGCTCACGGTTAGTTGCTGGATCAAGCGCAGGATACAGAAGGCAGTGTTGCTTGAGACGGCACGCATAGTGAGGAGGTTCCTCACTCTGGAACCCTAACCACCGGGAGCTTGGGTCCTCTCTCCGCTCTCCGTGGATGGTAATTTTTTTATATTTTTAAATGTTTTTTGTTGTAGAAATTATTTACAAATGTAAATCAACGAGTGAAATACGAAATTACAAAGCAATTTTTACTTTTCATAATTTTATTTCAGTATTCTGGAAAATGTTTCACATATAGATGCGCACGAGAATCCACTTCTATAATAATAACTTCTGGATCGATAAACGACATCGTACTATGCACTCTCAGGCAAAAACTAAATAACACGTCAGACCGTCGAGGGAGCTCGCGATTTTTTCGCGTTCGTACGAATAGGAATAAGAAGTTTCATATGTCCTATTCGAGTAACGCCCATTTCTACCGCCTTAAAATGGAACACTGCGCTATAAAAATACGTCGCGTTTTAAATGCGCTGTCGTGTGAACAGATACCTGGATATCCATTTGTTTCATTTTTACGATCGTCCGAACGAGTCGTAAAAAATAATTTGCGTTAAAATTCCACAATAGGCGTTATAAGAAGTTTCGTATGGTATATTCAGCTTAACGCCCTGGCCCTAAGGACTAATATGGAACACTGCACGATAAAATACGTCGCGATTTAAATACGCTGTCGTGTGAACAGATACCTGGATACCCATTTGTTTCAATTCGGCGTAATTTTTACGCGCGATAAAATCCATCTCGTGCGAACGAGGGGTAAGACGTCATGGTATGGGTAAATGCGCGGACATTGAAAAAATTTTTGTGTTACAAAAAAGAGCCATACGTGGCATTTACAATTTAAATTCGCGCGATTCCCTGCGAGAGAAGTTCAAGGAAACAGGTATTCTTACATTAGCTTCACAGTATATTTTTAGTAATTTAATTTTTGTACATATGAATATACATAATTATAAAAGGATTGGCGACGTATATAATAGACAAAGTAGGAACCGACATAAGCTTGCGGTTCCTGCTTTGCGCCTTGCAAAAGTTCGTAATTCGTTTGTGGGTTTGGGTATAAGATTCTATAATAAAATTCCACAATCTACATTAACTTTACCTTTACAGCAGTTTAAAAATACTATTAAAATAAGGCTAATTCAGAAAGCCTATTATACTATTGAGGATTACCTGGAAGATACGAATGCATGGATATAGCTTCTCTTCAACCTGTACAAGACATTTATAACTATATGTAACTAGTGATAAGAATTATTGTTGGAAAAGAGCAACCGCCGAGTTTCTTGCTGGTTCTTCTCGGTAGGAACAGCTTTCCGAACCAGCAGTAGATGTTGACGATTCAAAAGCACTTGTTTACAAGTTTACTTGAATAAAGAATATTTTGAATTTGAATTTATGAAAAAGCAATTTCGTTTACGTCTTCAATTGAGTCGCCATAAGAGTTCATGGTGGGCCTGCGTCGCACGTATGTTAACGGACTTAATAGAATTTTGACCGTGTCGTAATTTTGTAAAGCTAAAAAATATACCGTGTAATAAAAGTATAATAATAGTAAATTATGTACGCTATACATAAATTTTAATATAAAAAAATGTTTAATATACATGGGAGGTTATACAGGGGGCCAAAATAATTTTTAAGGTAATTTTTAACGGATATGGCACAAATAAGGTTGGAAACACTGTCTTAAAAAAACATGCGTGTACGTCAGTTCCACGTTATAATTATGACGATGAAATTCCAAAATTAAATCCTTATTTCAGAATTAATACTGTGTGTCTGCGCTTGCTTATTTGCATATTCACTACAGAAATGTTTCAATCTTAAATATTGCATTGTAATTGAAATAATTTAAAAGTATTTTCTATGGAACATAATTATAAATATTTTGTCGTGGAGTCTATCTCCTAATGATGCTTCGGTTGCGGGGCGAACCGATTGTTGAGTTTGTGATAGTGAGCGTGTGTAGTGATTGTGTATTGTGGTGAAAGTGGTGGAGGTTTGTGCATGTGTTTTTACGAATCCTGCATGTAACGGGTCTGGAAAAAACGGATAGTCCACTATACATTTAGCACTATATTTATTTACTATTTACTGTATCGCGGATTATAGCAAAATAATTTTATTATTATTTTTGTATTATGGATCTCCGCAAAGTAACGCCTAATTCTATAAATTATTCAAAAGAACTTGTTTACAAGTTTACTTGAATAAAGAATATTTTGAAATTGAATTTGAATTTGATCGATAAGACACATACACGTGTACATATGAATGTTAAATATTTTAGTAAGAGCCTCCTCAGCTTACAACAAGTTGAATAGTCCCGAGTGAGAAATAATAGCTGTTAATTGTAACTCGTGCTTCAAGTGCCGTTATTAACCTCACGAGGCAAGTTAAAGTGTCTTGTGTTGTTTGAGCTTAAGAATATAATTTTACAGACATACGCCCTATGCATAGCACTTTACAAAGGTGTAAACATAAACGGTTATATACTCGACTTAAATTTTGTTGGATATTAGATTTAAGAATGCTGTGATTTTTCTAGATTAATATTGATCTATGGTTTAAGAACCATAGATTTTATTATTACTTTTGTAATATCTATGTCATAAGTGACATAGATATTACAAAAGTAATAATAAAATTATTTTGCTTTAATCCGCGATACAGTAAATAGAAAATATTTATAGTGTTAAATTTATAGTGGACTAACCGTCTTTTCATACCCGTTACATGCAGGATTCGTAAAAACACATGCACAAACCTCCACCACTGCCACCACAGTACACAAGCACTACATTCGTTCACTATCACAAACTCAACAATCGCCCCACAACCGAAGCATCATTAGTAGATAGACTCCACGAAAAAATCGCAAAGCTTTGCGGTGTAGGTTTGTGCATGTGTTTTTACGAATCCTGTATGTAACGGGTATGACAAAACTGATAGTCCACTATACATTTAGCACTATATAATATATATTTTCTATTTACTGTATCGCGGATTATAGCAAAATAATTTTATTATTACTTTTGTATTATGGATCTCCGCAAAGTAACACCTAATTCTATAAATTATTTACATAGATATTAATTCAAGACTCCAAGGTAATTCGGTCCAAAACAAGTGTCGAGTTATTAGCATAGAGTAAGTAGTACATCAGATGTGCGAGTATAAAATTCTTTCATTTTATCGTATATGTTAAAAACTTTTTGTTAAACTTAGCTTCTTATTTACTTTTGGTACCAACTTCGTAAATTAAAAATTCCATTTTTGTTGAGAAGAGTAGCGAATAAGCTTACGGTTGGAAAACTTGCTGTTTTGTTAAATAATAAAGTAGCGAAGCGAATCATAAAGAAAATTACGGCTAGAAAAGAAAGCCACGTTGAGGCCGGGTGTACACGTTCACGTATGACTTGAGAACCAGCACGTGTTAGTAAACAATTCATAGTTGAGAAGAATTGGAGGTTACATACGAGTATATATTATCATATATACTCTATATGAGAGCTGTGATAGCCCAGCGGTGAGACCGTGCGACTCTTTCGAGAGGAACACGATTTCAAACCAGAGCAGACACCAATGAGTTTCTCTTTTAAAACTCATATGTCTAATTGATAGTTGATCACATTAATCACACGCTTTTCGGTGAAGGAAAACATCGTGAGGAAACCTGCATATCTCTAGAGAATTCTGGAGATATGTGTACCCTACCAATCCGCATTGGAGCAGCGTGGTAGGTCTTAGCTCCAACCCTCCTCTCCAGAAACGGAGAGAGGAGGCCTATTCTCAGCTGTGGGATTGTAACAGGCTGCTGCTATACATATATGTAGAAGTCTAACATGTTTTATTTCAGGAGTCATTAGTATTTTACAAAAGCATTTTATGCTATAATCGAGACCTGAATCATGAGTATAAATTATTTTATTTCAGGAACACACATCTTATCAGTCGATATTACGACCCAATTTTACCTGAATCGTGCTAGATGAGACTGCAATTGGACGCTACTTCGAGTTGAGATGTTAGGGACAGTATAAACGGGCTATATGAAATGAAACAATTTATAATTTGGTATTTCATTTGTTTTCCCAGTGATTGCATTAAAAAGTTTTGGTAAATGAAATAGATATTATTTGTCGTAAGCCATATTGTACATATGTACCATCATCATTCTAATTATTCTCCTACCCACTTATCCCACTCTAAGTGGGGTCGGCACAACATGATACAAACATGTTGTCACATGATTTGGCTACGTATTTTACGACCAGCCACCTGCCTGACGTCAACTTACCTTAGTCGCCTTTTACGACACCTCGGTAAGAAATGAGGGTGGTCTATTCTATGCAGGCGGATACCACACGGAAAAATTATACATATGTACCATTCTACATAATTATACATCATACAATTCTACCATTATTATACATCATACCATTATATAAATGTAAGACAAAATGACATGAAATTAAATTAAATTTATAGCATAATATATACAACAATGGCAAACAAGGCACTGCAAAATCTGCACTGAAGATGTCAAGCCTCCTTTAATTAAATTGACCATATTTTATCATTTTTTTCGTCTCTAACACAGTGGAGCGATAACTAGCTACTACTCACTACTACCACTCAATCACGCTTACTCACTCACACTCACTCACTATCATTCACTATAACAAACAACCTCAATTCCATTGGTCGAAAAAATAATCAATGTTTTCATGTGTTATGATTTACGCCCTATTTAATTGATACCGTTTAAGCGAAGTTCTTGATAAATATAAATTCTTAATTGATTAAAAATATGCATCCCAGTCATGTTATCATGTTAATCCTATACCCACCTCAGAACTTTGCGAAATCCTCCAAACTTGTATAACTGATAACCCTGGTGAAAGGGGCGTAGAAACTAAACAAGTTTCATCAATTCGGCGTACAGGAGTGCTTTGAGAGTTTTACCATCAATTTTCATTCTGTGCGGGATCGATTACAGAACTTCCGAAAAGACTTTCAAATTGCACAGTTGCTAACTTGAATATAGGTCATGAAAATTCCTCACACCAATTCCCTTGTTAATCTCTATATATCACTCGAAGGTTATCCTTTCGATTTGCCTTTGTCTTATTACATTATTTTAGCGAATGTTTTACGCTCAAACAACCTTTTCCTCGCCAAAATTTACCATTTGAGAAAAACGTGGATATTGGTGTGTGGTTTATTTTTTTAAGCTCATTTAAGTATGTAGCATAAAAAATTAATAAATAAATTGCTAACAAATAAACAAGAATTTTAATTTTAAAAATTGAAGAAGATAAAGTTGGTACATTGCCGATTTAACATTTTGTTTGAATATATTTTTTAATTTAGTGACATGCGTAAGGTACGTAATGCGTACATTCTAAGAAAGATTATTAAAATTAAAATAATATGGAAATAATTTGTGATAGAACCAAAATGTTTCGAATTCGATAATCGACTTTGAGGATGCGTGATTTGTTGCAGACTATGGTATGGTATGGTAAATACAAGAATGCCAGCTGATGTAAAGATTTTTTTAGATTAAAGATTTTAAGATAAAGAACTAATTCACCTACATCGTGAATACATTATTTGTTACCCATACAAAAAACCTTTTATTGCTCTCTTGAATAAGTTTTAAAGATTAAATTTCGATGAAACATCGGTACCGTAATAAGTTTTAATGATGAAATTGTGATGAAACATTGGTACCGTGCATCGTGTATAGAATTTAATCCATATCACGCTATTAACATTACGAAACACGAAAATAGTAAAACAACCCTTCCTTACAGCTATGATACATATATATGTATATTACGTATAAAAAAGCTTAATAAATGTCGCAATGTCTACAATATTTTTGAAAAGAAAGGTTAATTACGTTGTTACTTACGAAGTCAGTACAGCTTGTTGGGAACGGGTGAACTCCATGTATCATCTATATAATTATTTATTTATTATTTATTATTTATCATCTATATAATTATTTATTTATTATCAACCTAATAATTATATTGCTTTTTTCCAAATTTCACCTTTTTTGCTTTTTCATACCGAGCAAAATTCGGTCGTCCAGGTAGTTTAAATGGGTCACTATAAGAATGCAGTACAGCGTCAGCTAGTGGACTATTACGGTAACGTTGCAATGACACCTTTGCGACAGAAGTCGAAACAGTTATCTCGCATTACTCGACGAAAATAAAGGACTTTTTCATCTATATCCGTATATAGATGAAAATCTCCCGTATTACCTATAATATTACATAGTCATCGATACGAAAAAGTCTAAAATAACTGGACTTAGCTTTATTAATGTAGATACTAAAAAAATATGTATTAATTTAGTGGATTTATAAACCATAAATAAAGTAAATATATAAATATATGGGACACTTAAACACACGACACAAATTATGATACAAAAATGTTTTAAAATTAAATATTTTATGTTCACAGCAGAAAAATTCATAACTAAACAAATAATAATAAGTAAAATAGCCAAAGTTCTTGTGTAAGGCATACTCTTGAATCCGTTATGTCCTTACATTATTAAACTTTCTTTGGCGAAGAATGAAAGAAAATTGCTACAAAGAAAAAGATATTCGAGCAACGTGTACATTTTCCCAGATAAAGTCTGCAGCACAATGTGTATTAATAAAAATTGTCTACGAATAATTCAAACATTGAATTTACATCTTTATATCTTTGTTTTAGTTAATATATACTGTCTCACTTTATCCGGAAGTAAAACTAGTAGATGTAAGTAAAGTGAAATGCAAGAAGTGCGTGTACAATTACATAACGTAATGCATCGTAAGAGATGTTTCAATAATAGAGGGCAATAAGTCTCATATCCAAAAATAACCTTGATATTTACCAAAACATTAGTAAGATGTTCATAATGCGAAATATTTTCAAGAAACTATTAAACACCAAACTTGAAGAGTGTATATTCGATATTTTAATAATTGAATGAAAATAAAAAAAGGTTAAAGTAAATTGTTAATGAAAAGTAAATTCGTATTATATTTATTCGTCGATTTAGATGTACTTCCTGTTAACAGGATTGTTATAAAGACAGTGACACATAAAATATTACATACCTGTAACAAATATTGCTTGTTTTACGATTACGTCAAACATTATTGAAGTTTTTAATTGCTGGACCAGAAAATTTATTTACGTACACGTTTATCTAGAGTTTATGATGATTACAAAATTTTACAGTTGACTATTATGCACAGTACGGATAAAAAATATGTTATTATAAAAATATGAAATTTTGAAGATATATTTTTTCTATAACCCGCCGTCTGTTATCCGGCGGAGTAGAATAGACTACCTTCATTTCTTACCGAGGTATCGCAAAAGATAACTAAGGTAAGTTGACGTCAGGCAGGCGATAATAATGCGAAGTAGATAACAACTTACTGTAACTGTTGAAACACTGTTTGTTTGACGATATCTCTTTATATATTCCGGGAAGTAGTTTATATTTACCCATTTATTAATCAGTATAATATTAATTTTCAGTAGCTAAAGTTAAGCTTAAAATAACACTACTATCTTAATAGTATGTTCTTTATACAGTTTATTTCAGTGATTGCAACTGAAAAATAAATGAATTTAAACGTGGTTGGAATTTCATTGATTCATTCAACACATCGTTATTATTGTTATTCAAGAATTAATGATCATAATCAGTTTGATAAGAAAGAACATTTCCTCAAATTCTAGATTTCAAACATTTCAGAACTGTGTCTAAGAAATAAATAAAATGATACCTTTCCGAGACTAGTCTCCCATTCCGCCTACTCTGTGTATTAAACATGAAGTCTTGAACATCGTTTTAATATACTTTTAGCTAGTTTTAGTTCGAATATTCTTCTAATAGTTTCCAACTTCGTTTAATTACATTAATATAAAGCAATATTCATTTGGTCACAAGTTTTTAAAAGGGTTGTGTGGGCGCAAACATAATCTAATATTTTATTAAAATCCTTTCGAAGGACATCGCGACCAAGACCGCTTAGTGGATTAAAGCCTTGATGATAAAATGTCGCCGAGTTACTGTCCTCACTCCTAAAGTATTTATTGTTAATGTTGCACTTCAAAAAAATTAAAAAGGAATAATTGGTGATATTGGTAATAGAATAAATAAAACATCGATGCGACAAGCTTTGCGATTTTGTCGTGGAGTCTATCTCCTGATGATGCTTCGGTTGCGGGGCGAATGGATTGTTGAGTTTGTGATAGTAAACGTGTGTAGTGCTTGTGTATTGTGGTGGAAGTGGTGGAGGTGTGTGCATGTGTTTTTACGATCCTGCATGTATCGCGTATGAAAATACGGATAGTCCACTATACATTTAACACTATATATATTTTCTATTTACTGTATCGCGGATTATAGCAAAATAATTTTATTTTTACTTTTGTATTATGGATCTCCGCAAAGTAACGCCTAATTATATAAATAAAATAATGAATCCCTATGGAAAGTTGGTGCCGCGTTCACCGTACGTCTTCATAAAGCGTTTGTGAAACTCCTACCTAATGAACACTTAAAACATTGGGTTGAACGTGGTTGTAGCATGGAATTATATCAAAGTTTGTGCAGCAATGGTAATTTAAATCAGCATCTTGGTGGACGTACGAATTTTGGCTTTATTTCATTATATAAGTATAAAGTAACGGCCTGTTACTATCCCATTGCTGGGCACAGGCCTCCTGTTTCGGTTTTTCGAGAGAAGGGTTAGAACTAAGACCAACCACCCACGCTGCTCCAATGCGGATAGGTACACATATCCCCAGAATTGTCTAGAGATATGCAGATTTCCTAACGATATTTTCCTTCGCCGAAAAGCGTGTGATAAATTGCAATTAATTGGACACATAAGTTTTAATAGAAAAACTTATTATTAGTGTGGGAGTGTTTTATTATTTTTGTCTTATGGTTTCGTTCATTGTTTTTTGTTAAAAAATCCTTATCTCCCGACCTAACTCTGCATAATATTTATACTAGCAGTACCTAAATCAATAGAAATTTGTTTGAGTTTTTTTTAAGGAAAAGCATTGACTACGTATCTAAGATACATTCAACAAATTTTGCGGTAAAATTGCGGCACTTCCGCAATCCAGAAAGAAACTTCGACTTAGCCGGTGTTCCATCATGACTGCCATCGGAAGTGACGTGTGATGGCCCACGATTAATGGCCCCGATTTTCCTTGATAGCGAATCAAAATTTCTTAAAACGTACGGAAATTTTCATATTTTGTTAATATTTCATACTGTTCATATATAAGTAATAAAATTTTAAAAAAGATGAGTATACAACGTTACTAGTCGTTATGGGTCGATATTTGGATTAGTTGATACAGTCGTTTATCAAAGCCTCCTCAGTGATTTAACACCGCGTTTAGAAACTATGCTATAACTATAGTAAACACTGGGACTTTCTCAGGACAAAACCGCGGTTTATGTCGTTCCTACTGGACAACAGACTTTTAAACAAAACATGTATGCATCACATGAACACCTAATAGTACCTAAATGAAAACGTTACCTACCGAAAATCAACATTAAACACCATTCACCTTTACATATATAGAAATGTCTATATGTTTATTTAAAACCGGGCTATTGATCGAGTAAGGGGCGGCTAATAATAGGGGTCGCCCTTGTTATCGGGAGTAAGGACCTGAATTGCGAATCGCTCTCGACCTTTTTTAACGATGATATAATCTGAAATAAAAATCTCCATACGTATAGTAAGAAAGTTAAAGAGATTTTTATGTAATATATTCTCAACACAAAATAAAATATTAAAAAACTTTATTTTGTGCGATATTCAGTAACCAGAAAGAAACTTAAGGCAACGACCTACCTACGTCATGCATTTAGGGTGACTATTTCGAACAAATTCCAGCACAAGAACATGATAGATCCCTTACTGGATGGTCAGACAACTTTCAAAGAAACACAATAAAAATGCCTTAATACGGTATTGCGTGAAATTTCCTTTAAAAAACCATGGCAGTCGAAGAAGATTATTTCTTATCTGTAAAAAAAAATATTTCTTATCTATATATATAATATATTCTACGTTATATAATATGCATATCTCCATATATATTTCATTATGTCTTTTACGAGTACATCTACTTATCAATTTATGATATTTGAATGCAGAAAGAAAAAGTCCATAAGTACAAATTAACTTGACTAGTATACTATAGGTTAAATAATAGCATATCACGAGTTATAAAGGATAAAAACATCTAATTTTTTCACAGGAAGGGAATAAAATATATCCCATATGATCGACATTTTTTTATTGTATCGACTACTTACGTCATACTAATTTCGATTAAATTGTACTCCTAAAAAAAGAAAACAATAGCAACATTTCCCTGTGGAATGTGAAAAGTCAAAATAATAATGAAGTTATAGTTTGTTCAAAGCAGACGAGAGCAATGTAGTCAGCAAGTAATCTTGGACTAGATACAGTTAATTTAACAATAGCCAATGTTCTATTAAAGTTGATTTTATTACACTATAAAGATATACAAATACCAATGAGTTGTAAATAATTTATAGAATTAGGCGTTGCCTTGCGGAGGTCAATGAAGCTTTTATTTTGTTATCTTTAATAAACGAAAATATATAAAATCGCACGAAAAATCGCTTGCGATTTTGTCGTAGAGTCTATCATCTGAAAATGCTGAAAAAAGATTTTTGAGATTGCCATAGTTAAAGTGTGCAATGCTTACGTATTGTGTTATTGTGTTATTGTGATATATATATATATATATATATATATATATATATATATAATATATCACAATAACACAATCAACTTCGTAAAATCATGATATATATATATATATATATATATATATATATATATATATCATGATTTTACGAATTCTGCATGTATCTGTTATCAAAACGAATAGTACACTTTACATTTAACATTACATATATTTTCTTTTATCACGGATCATCATGCTCCTGCCCTTATCCCACTCTAAGCACAACATGTTGTCAAATGATTTGGCTACGTATTTTACGGCCGCCTGCCTGACGTCAACTTACCTTTCTCGTATTTTACGACCCCTCGGTAAGATAGAAGATGGCCTATTCTACTCAACCGGATACCGCACGGTAGATCAATTATCCTTACAAACCTTAGTCGCCCTCTACGACGCCTCGGTAAGAAATGAGGGTAGTCTATTCTACACAGCCGGATGCCACACGGCGGGTCGACTTACGTTCGTTGCCTTTTACGACACCGCGGTAAGAAATAAGGATGGTCTATTCTCCTCAGCGGATACCACACGGCATCTTTTATAACGGATAATAGCAAAATAATATTTTCATCGCATAATTTCCTTACAAATTCAGTTAACAAAAGCTTTACCTCTATACATCATAAAAGTACTGCTCTTCTACACTGAATAGGTACAAGTTCAACATACATAAAAAATTTACACGAGACTGCACACGAAATCCATTGAGTACAATAACTACCCATGAGCTTCAATGTTGTGTACATATAGCGTGCCATGGAACTGTTAGTATCATAGCACGCTATTGTAATATGTATAATATATACCCAAAGTACCATAAAATGATGCATAGGAATTTTATCAAACTAGAATTATATAAAATTCAATGGCTGAGTTTTATTATCCTAGTTTGAAACCCCGTATTATTTTGCGCCATTCTTGCTGTTCGTGGTAGATATTTTTATGCTTATGGACACTAAAAATAACGGCTTCTTATCCCATTACTGAGCGTACGCCTCCTCTCTACGATTTTAGAGAGAAGGGTTGGAGTTAAGACCAACCACGCTAAAGATATGTTCGTTTCCTCACGACGTTTACCTTCAACATAAACGTGTGATAAACTTTTAATATTTGGCCGTTGGCCCGTTGGCGCAGTGGGTAGTGACCCTGCCTCCGCGGGTCGCGGGTTCATTTCCCGGCAAGGGCCAACATTTTCTATAAACAAACCATTCCGAAATTCATAGTGTTAGAAGTTACCTTTGCGTAAAATAAACAAGGCTTTCATAAACTTTCACCTTTATAATATTAGTAGAAAGTAAGATTAACGTATTCGAAAGATATCTGCTGTAAATTAATTATATCCGTAACAGATATGCCACAGATCATCGAGCGGTCATTAGTTACGTTTTTCATCATAAATATTTAAATTCCCCAATTATAAAGATAAAAAAATAAAATATAGATAATAATTTGGTTCACATTTTTTATATAATAAGTTCTAACCTATCTGCTATTCAAATGAACTACCTAAAATTTCAACATCTAGCCTTACCGTAACTAAAAAAATTTTTTATACGCAATATTTAGCGCCAGTGGGCTTTCTTACCTACTCATCACGGATTTCAAAGACTGGATGAGCCTTTTATATCTTCAAAAAATGGATCTCAATAATTCATAGCATTAGTATGTCGTGAATAACTTCAAAATATACGCAACGTTTTTTGAAAACCCCCTCATTATAAATGTTGGGAACGTCGTAGATAAATAAAACGTGTAATTTTTAAGGTCTATTCAAATTTCTCATACACCATTAAAATGTTTGAGTAAAAGTAATCTCTCAATATTTTAAAATCTTTTATATGTATGATTACCTATGCTAGAATGCTTCGGACTTTTAAATATTGAAGATGCATATTATATATTATGTAAATAAATATAACAAATGAAGATACTATTTTCGCCTATAAAATGTGTGTACTTGGTGATTGACCATAATCACTTATGATCAGAAAAAAATATTATATTTTGGATTATTACTAGTTAAATGAAACAATACTAGGTCGGAAGTCACAAATTTTGTAGAGAATTTAGGTTTTTTAATATAATAAAGTAAATTTTTAGTTGAACATATAAGGAATCCGAAGGTGTAAGCATCTGCTTACAATGTTAGTTATATTACATTTAGACTTATGGAGATAAACGATAATATTAGCCCGAGTTTGCAAGTTTTGCATTCGCTCTCCTGAAAACTCATAAAAACAAACATCAGAACTTATACTTCTCACCTTGAAAATTATATGGTAAGCTATTATGTATATGGTAAGCAATATAATACTGATAGAAATATACAACATATGAATCCAAATATTGAATTTGGAAACGAACTTATTTTGACATGGGTTCTAAAACTCCAAAACGTCTTCAATAAATCTTGACACCAGTCAATGTGCTAAGTCTTAACAGCTGACGCGCAATATTGAAAAGTTTCTCTGTGGGTGTCAAAATTCTTATATAAGAAACGAATTTTGCCCTTTGAATGTTATAAGTCGCCTTAAATTTATAAAAAAATTCAGTCTTATTACGTAATTTTTCTATAAATTAAAAAATAATTAAAAACGGTATTAAAATAAAACACAACACAAGTTAGATTAAAATTAATGATTATTAATAATATAAAATTAAAATTAATAAAATCAAAACGGAATGGAAAGGTCTGAAATTACCGTCTATAAAATGGCTGATGATCTTCAAGGGACTGATCAAATTGTCAGAATGAACACTCTCTATTGGCTCGCCGAACAGTTTTTAGGTATATTTACCATTTGAAATTATATTGAAATTCATTTAAAACCATATACAAATTATAAATATCAATATGATGCAGAGGATAGATACACGGGTAGACACTTGAAACTTGTGCCTCTTGCAGGCTTTGAATATAATACCTACCTACTGTAATTAACTGTGATAATTGAAACAATGTCGTTCTTATGTGGTTTGAATGCTTCGGGAAAACTAAAGCATATATATTTATAAACAACACCACAGTGATTTTCTTAGAGAAGCAATAACATTTTGCTTTTCTTCTTCGCCTACTAAAGAAGAATTAACTCAATAGTGCCTAAAATTGTTTAAAAACATCTTTCTTTTCTGTTAGTATAATTTTTCTATATTATACCAAAAAAACGTTTCATTATTAGACAGCCTACCATTTACGAGAAGGCTGTCCTATTATTTGGATTTATAGAGATCTTACTGCGTGGTATATAATTAAGTTACAATTCCACAAGGACCCGAAGGAGCAATTGAGTCAGCTACCAATTTAGAAGATAAAGCTATATAACCAAATTGTTTTCCTAATAACTACATGTTTTAGCAGGACCCTTTAGAAATTTCTGATTTATGTAAAATGTTTCCAGTAATATAGTCAGTATTAATTGTTTTAAAAATATTCGTACATTAAAAAATATTTAGTCTTGTATTATTTAGTCTTCGTCGAACCGGACGGAAAGAACGTAAATGACAGTTATTATCACTTTTACAGAGAGTATCGCGGACGGGTCCTGATATTTCAGCAGGATGCATTTAGAACCTAAGGAACTAATGAATATTTTGATTGGGACTTCTTATATAACTACAAAAGCACTACTAAAAACCGCGAAGTTAAATACTGGTGGCGCCATCTGTTATCGCATTGAGAAAAATACATGCGTGAACCGTGTTATGTTGTGTTACAGTCTTCAAAGTGTTTCTTCAGTGTTTATTATTGCCTTTTTTATCTTGACTTCCGTAATTTTAATTTTTTAATCAATTCAGATAAAACATATTACGAAAACGTTGATGACGTAAAACGAAAATGGTTTTCGGGCCACATTCCACGTGGAAATTACTCGTAGGGTATAATAAACTTGTAAATTAAGTTTAGCTTATATAAACTATACTTCTGCAATAACATTTTAATTACCATAATGTCTCAAAGATGTATACCTTTAAAAAACATGAACAAAACACTGATTAAAGTTATTATTTAAATAAATTCACATAAAAATGTAATAAACCCAACGTTTTAGGTGCTGTCGCGTCCAGCTGACGCTACTGCGCGCAAAAATGTATACATTGCAGAAAATATAGCTATGTGTAACAAAATTTCGCTTGCCTAACAATTTGTAACTTTAGCGGATATGTCATCCAGTGATAAATGCAAAAGAAAACTTTCATGTAAATTCAATTAAAATAGCCGTTTAATGATCGCGAAATCTACTTTTTCATGATCTCGGTCAATTCATACGTAAGTATAATTTCGTAGCTTGTCCCTTTAAATCTGTATAATATCTAAATAATATCTTCTTATATAATTAATGTTTAAGCACATTCTTACAACATCCCAATATAAAAAATCCAAATGAAAGTATGTAATTAAATTTTACTTTTAATTTCATTAATAATGTATTCTATACAATATTATCCTTAATTAAAATTTTTTTTAGACCTCAACTTATTTAATATTATCACGTAATAGAAATCAATTAAAATACTAGTTGACACGGCAAACGTTATTTTGTCATATAAAATACTAGCTGTGCCAGCGGCTTCGCCCACGTGGAAATCAGAGTACAACAATTTTTTTCTGGAATTCAAATTTTAATGAAAAGTAGTTTTTGTAAGTTAACCATAAGAGATAAAGACATGCTATTGCGGACTTTTTTGTAGTAGTTTTATAGATCTACAATTCTCTAGTACATTAAATTAGCGTATCTCTGCTGGTTTACGCAGCACACGCGACTAAAACACCCAGCAAGCAAGGTTTTGAACATATGCGCGATCTCTTCAACACAATTTACATAATACCGATATGTACTATTTACTTAAACCATCCGGAAGTATTGCACTATCTTTTGATGAAAACCGTACAAAAATCCGTTGGGAAAATTTTGAGAAAATCGATTACATACAGACAGACAGCTTTTTGGGACTTTGTTTTATAATAAGTATAGATTTTAATAATTTCTCGTGTACTTAAAAAAATGCCCAAAAAATAAAAATAAAATGCTCTAGCATTTTATTATTAGAGATTAGAGAGATAAATGACAACAATTATCACTTGGGCTATGGAAAATAGATAGTAGACGATTCTCAGACCTACTAAATATGCATATAAAATTTTATAAAAATCGGTCAAGGCGTTTCGGAGGAATATGACAACTAACATTGTGACACAAGAATTTTATACATAAGATGAGAATTTTATATATAAGAAAAAGAAACATATTTTCAATCGTACATTAGTATTTTATACTTTACATCCTTCATTAATTTTTCAATTATCACTACTTGATAAATGTAAGATACATATGCCAGATAGTGATAATATGTAACACTATATGCAGACTAAGAAACTACTATTACATACTAGTATCAGTGCTATTACATCTAGTACGTATTTAATTTCACATATTTTTTTCTTTCCAGGAACTAGCAGCATCTACTCCAACACAGAGAAACTGGCGGGGTATCCTCATCGCGTTGCTAGTGATTGCAGCAGTATTGGGGCTCATTGTGTTCAGCATAGCATTACTGACACCAGTCGGCGATGATGGAAGAGGACGCGGGAAAAGACCCAACCTGGCGGATGTACTAACGGATCATTACAAGCCGTTTAATGGGACTTGGCTAACAGGTAAGCTTAGCTTAACTCGTGCTTGGTTAAAATACGCTCTAAATCTATTCTGCTTTGACAAAAGTGATAGTTTTGTGAAAGTGGAGTTAAATAAATAATTAATATAAATAAATATATGGGACACTTACACACACGTTCGTCCGTCCCCAAAGTAAGTAACTTAATACTTTTGTTAAAGGGTGACAGACAACTGATAAATGTATACCTACATAATTTCAAATACATACTTAAAATACAAATAAGCACCCAGGCTCCAAGAACCCAAAATTGTTAATAGAAAATTTTCGCCCTCGGAATTCGAACCCGCTATTTTCTTATATTCTTATATTCTATTATGACTTGGATATATTCGTAAAGATCAAAAAAATTTGTTCGCGCAATATCAACCTTTTTTGTATTATATAAGTGTCTCCACTAAGGAAACTCAGATCACCATCAGATCACATAAGTTATCAATGATGAGCATCTATCTCTAAAGTATCTAGAGGAACATAAAACACAGTCTGATGAGTAAAAAGTGTAAGAGTAAAGTCATAAAAATTACATAGGTTATGTAAAAGTTTATCTTGCCAATCCATATAACTTGACTGACCGATCTAAACGGCTCAAATACCCCACTGTAAAGAATCAGAACGGTCGGGCCTTTCCGATAAAACGTTCTCGCAAATATTTTCTTTGAGCAAACGTTTCTTTATCTTGCACTCTATTTGCTTAACGCTATCAAGTCTGTTCGGAAATCCAGGAAAATAGTACTCGCCGGATCTAGTAAGTGTAGACAACTTTACTATAACAGTGACCTTTACGGATCCATTATTTTAGTTATCTATGCCTACTCTTATAATTGAAAACGAAAAAGTTAAAGCCTATATTTACATATCGATTAAATTAATTATAACTTCCTAACTTCGACAGCATATGGGACATTTCTCATAATAAATAATGTGCACAAAATTACTCTGAAAATACATATTCGCTATTGTATTTCCGAAGAACAGAACGATTTATCAAAAGTTGTTTTACACAATCAACGTGTTTGATTTTTTGTCCCGTTTTATTTTCTGTTACAACAGGAAAACCTTTTGGTGATATCAATATTTATGAGATTCAGAATTATTTTTTACTGTTGCGTTTTACTTGTTTTATCGATCCAATCAGGCTGTTTGTCACGTTCTGACACTTTAAACCGCTGAAGCGAATTAATTAAAAGGACAAATTATACCGCAAATACTATTATAGCTAAACATAAAAATGTTAGTGACAAACTATATTATCGAATTTCACACACCGCTTCACAACGTGAACGATTCCAACTGCCATAAGGCGTAAGCTATACAAAGAGTATCATAGTAGTGTCCACATCAGCAACAAAGATCTTTAGACTAGTTAAAGAAGGATATATAGCGCTATGCTTTGAGAATTCTACTCTATTCTAGATTTAGTTCTCTAAGCCTCCTTCGTATCAATCGTATCACCCGTTCGTATCACCCTCGAATCAAAGCATGTCATAAAATGTAAACATCAAAAAACTGTTGCATTTCTAATACATAATTGAATTTATCGGCAGGAACAGCTGTCCGAACCAGCAGTAGGAGTTAACGATTAAAAGCACTTTATAAGTTTACTTGAATAAAGAATATTTTGAATTAATGTTGTTAACCCGGGCACTGAACTGGAAACTTTAATAAGGCTCTAAATTAAATTAAGCAAAATGCACGCTTTAATATAACAAACTCTCATAGCTAATAATCTCAAACATGATGAGTTTCGCCGTTGTCAAGCTTCGTTGCTCTTCTTTGTTTAACGTTGTTTGTCTAATTAAGTAGAAGTATGACTAGATTTAGAGACATTATATTGAAATTTACCTTAAATCAGTAATAAAGGGTTGTATGGAAAATTATTATTATTTTATATTAAATTTACTTGAAATGAACATGGGAATACTCCTGCCAATGCATTTTACGCCTATAGTATCAATATGGGGAAAATTCTTGAGAATGAGTGCAATACAAATTAAAATAGTGTGTTCATGAGATACATACTTTATCTTTGTTTAGTAGAATTAGTGCGCTTCAACTTAAATGTTACAATACCCTCAATTATATACTTTATTTTTATAAACGTCAATTGTACCAAGTTTCATCAATTACTCCAACGAATTAGTTGTGAAAGGATAACACACAAACTTGCGCATTTAAAATGGGTGGGATATAATTTTTATCTGGCCTGTTAATTGCTGGTCAAGGTCCTGCTTATCCTTTTTTTAACCTACGCTGCTCCAATGCGCAATAGGTATAAAAAAATATCTTAAGATAAGGTGTAATAAAGTGTAGGTGACTGGAATTACTTCATACTATGAAGTAATTCCAGTCTTTCACCCCAGATCACAACCTCACGATGGCTCAATCGGTAGACAATACTTTTACAACTGAGATATTAGATTAACTGATTAACTCCTGTAAAATATTTGACAATCTGCGAATGACCATTACTTGATATGACTTTTCCTGTTCGAATGGAGAGTTAAAATATTTTTATGAGTATACCTTATTCTTTTACCCTTTTACAACTTCGATCATAAATTTGAAAACTATTTCCAAATCCCGAAGATAACAGAAATAAACATTTCTATTCAACTTTTTCGTGTATATTATTTATTATAAATCAACCACATTCCCTTCAGAGACGTGAGGGTACGTGAGAACTGTTATTTTTGAAACATGAGAACTGTTGTTATTGAAACGAGAACCTTGTTTTTGTACATTTTCCTTACGATATTTTCCTTTATCGATGTATGATAAATATATTTAATGAGTTAATAAAAAAATATGTTTACTACTTTTCACTTGATTATTGATTCTTATTCTCAGACGTCAAATTCCACCTACTCTAATCACGGTTTTCAACTATATGTCTCCCAATTAATGTCTACAGCCCAACCCTATCTATGTCTGTCCGAACCATAATCATCCTCATCATCAGCCCACTTCAGTCCACTGCTGGACATATGCCTCTCCAATAACTCGCCACTTAGCCCGATCCTGGGCTTTCTGCTTCCATCCACCATATCTGTTCGAACCATAATCACACATTATCGTATATACAAAAAGCCACCATTCCAAATTATGAAAGCGCCTGGCCCTTTAGCCAGTATCTTGGAGTTCACACTCGGATAGACACTAATGAATTTCTATAATAAATAAATTGCCTAATTGGTCATTAAAATTTCACATTTTTTATGACGAAAGAAACATCGACAAATAATCAGCATTGCTTGAGGGAACAAATGGAATCAATGAAATAAATTTTACGTATCAATCTGTATTGAAACGGCGTGATGGAATAATAATATCCCAACCCTTATATTGGTATAAGGGTTGGGGTACTAATACCAAAATCCAACAAGGCAGGAGCGACCTAGCAATGGGACTATAGAGACCATAGAGATAACCCTTTTTTTGATTAAATGAATCTGGAGAAGGTAAAAGAAAATGGATGTATTTTTTGTAACTTCAATTAAAACCAAGACGTTTTTATTATAACATAACTGGCCCGTTAGCGCAGTGGGTAGTGACCCAGCCTTCAGCTCCACGGGTCATGGGTTCGATTCTCGTCGAGAGCCAACATTTTCTTTAAACCAATTTGTTGGTTCAAAAGTAATAATAAAATTATTTTGCTATAATCCGCCATAAAGTAAATAGAAAATATATATAATGCTAAATGTATAGTGGACTATCCGTATTTTTATACCTGCATTTTGATACATGCAGGATTTGTAAAATCACATGCACAAACCTCCACTACCGCCACCACAATACACCAGCACTACACACGTTCACTATCACAAACCCAATAATCGTTTCGCCCCGCAACCGAAACATCAAGCGGGTAAAGTATTACGGGATAAGTATGTATTTAACATTATATATGTATACTATATTTATCAGTTGTCCGACACACAAATAACACAATTATTAAGTTGCTTCGGTGTGTGTAAGTGTCCCATATATTTATTATTTATTTTTATTGTAACGCAGTTGTCACCTTGATTCGAATTGATTTGTCATTTTAAGCCACCAAATAATTTTTTGGCCATACCTTTCAAATTTCTTGGTTATATATTTAAAGGGCAAAATGAATTCGTCGGAACGAAACGCTGGATCCTCAGTAGACAACGCATGATGTATAACGGCCAGTCTGTCATGACTGTGAGATTTATGTTTTAGAGTATTATGAAGACAGCGCTTGAACGTAGTCGCAAAAAAACTGATAATGAACCTCTATGATATATTTCTAGGTATAATACATAATATACCTAAATATTGTTGATTTGAATTTATACTACATAATATTTACATATTACAGTAAAATAAATATCCTAAAAATCAACAAACTATTTTAAAACGTATCCACGTTCTTTCACCGAGACGTGAAGAGAAATCAAATCCTACTAATATTATAAATGCGAAAGTTTGTGAGTATAGATGGATGTTTGTTAATCTTTCACGACAAAACTATTGGACGGATTTGGATGAAACTTTACAGTTATATAGGTTATACATTGCAATGATTTTATGTAATATAACGATACATGTCAATAAAGTCGGAAACGATCTGGCCTCTGAGAGCTATCTCGGCGAACGCTGCCTAAACCTTTAGAGTTACACAAAGATGATGTACCGTAGTATTATTTGTTTTTAATAATTTCTAGTTCTAAATAAAAGTCCGCGACAGCATATATCTTCTCTATCTTTTATGTGGAAGCCACTATGGCCAAAATAGTGAATCATAAATTTAATTAAATTAGATACTGTGGCATAACAAATTCCTCGCGAGGGAAGCCGCGCGAAAAAACTAGTGATATATAAATGTCAATACAGCCAAAATCCTGAAAAAGAATCAAATAAAAAAAAATATTTTTATTTAATTTTTAGGTTTATATAAAATACAGATTTTTTATTGTTTAATTTTACAATCTTTAAATAATTTTAATATGTTGATTCAAGAAATTTAGTTAAAACTTAATAGAGTTATATCCCAATTAACCATAAATTTATGCGTGTTTTGTACTATAAGTTCTTTTATTTATACAAAGTATCTAATTAAGGCGTTTAAATAAACTTAAAAATTACTTAATAACTTAATTTGATTAAAAAATTATTAGAGAAACAAAATGAAATAATAATTGAGATACAGATGTCTTTTATACCAACAAGGGTAATTTTAAAGTATTGATATATAGAGATTTAAATATATTTGTATTAATTCAATTATTGTAAAAGTGCTTAGTGCTTAATACTTAGCGGCATTTGACTCTATTTCGGCAATTGTCCTAATAATGTATTACGTATTCTACTGGCATTCGGATAGAAATGCTCGGTAACACCGATTGGGTGACAATTCAAAGTATTGCGAAATACAAAATGGCTAATATTGGCGGCGCCCGAGAATACAACGGATAAAAGTCTAGCAATTTTGTATACAATTTTTTGCAGCGATTATTGGAAGCAAATTTGGTTCTGGTTAGTTTTCTTTTCTACCTTTTTTTCAAGACCTTTGGTATGAAATTTACTTATGAATATACAATGTTATTACGTATACATATTATAAGGTTTACTTATGTATTCTTAAGACACCACTAGATATATTATATGTATTAATATATTTTCTAAGTTTTTAATAGCATTTACGGCTACGTGCTATTGATAAAATTCCATTTTTGTATTAAAAATGTGTCCTTTAATGTACAGTTTTTTAATAAAAGTTGGTTGATTGGGTAAAACAGTATAACAAATATTTTAGTATTTAAGTGATTTTTTGCGGCTAAAAAGCAGAGTCGAATTAGACAATTCGACTCTGCTCGACTTTCGGCTTTGGCCAATCAGACGATTGGCCAAAGTTTGTATAGAAAAAAATGTGAAAAACGTTTTAACATTAACAAAAAAAATTATAGTTACAAACACCCGTTCAATTAACATATTTTATACTTAGAAAATTACCGATTTAGTAAAACTTATAAATAACAAGATTTCTATAGCCTATATGTTACACCGGCGTATGAGGAATAATCGTGCCAAATTTCATCGGTATTAGTTCAGCGGATTCGCCATGAAAGAGTAACAAACATCCATCCATACTCACAAACTTTCGCATTTATAATATTAGCAGGATATGAACTAGTAGTAGCAGGGTAACAAAATGTCCATATATAGAATCGCCATTGTTGAAAAGAGTCGAATAAAAATCTTTAGGTTTCTTTAAAGAGAGTTAAAGAAGTTTAAAGTCAAAGTAAAAAAAATCTACAGTGAAGAATGCAAACCCTTTGCAGAACTTAGAGTAGTGACTTGGTTAGCAGTTCAAGAAGACGTAAGTTTTTGACTAAGTTTTGGAACGACGCTATCGTAACGAAATAAACCTGACACGAAATTTATACGTAAAAATTACACGAGCATAATGTTTCTGGAGATTTATGAACAAAAGAAATAACGTTATAAAGTATCTGGAGATTTATAACATAATAATAACGTTATCAGACCAGAAAACTGTTAGTCACGGTATCAGGAATGGCATGACCACCGCATCAGTCGCAAAATTGAATATCAACTTGCATGGTTAAATTCCATGCATATCTTCTAAATATTTACCTATACCGTTACAAAATCCTTGAGATATTTATCTCCTGAACTGACAATATACTTATCTTCAATGAAATTAATGAAAGTATATTATGTATATATATCAGTAATTTGTATTGAAAATAATGATATCCCTTACTATTGCTTCTTTTTTTCATGTTTTTCGAATTGTCAATATTCTGTTAGCCCTACGCCTTCCACAGCCTTTTCGGATGGATGTACAGCCCAGAAAGAAAAAAAGACTGAGTGCCAATTGAGAACACAAAAGCACAATAGCTAGCCTAGAAAAACATCCTAAAAATACCTTCGTAACCGGCAATAAATATAAATCCATACGCTTTATATTTATGTAGCTTTGTAAATTGTAGAAGCATAAAATATAAATTAAAATTCTCCATTTATAGATTCTTATCTTTTAAAGAAATATATCTATTCTTTTTCCCAGTTGTTTAACGAACCAAAAAGGTATAAAACTTCTTTAATATCCGGACTTCTTGCTTTCCCAGACGGACCTCTTACTACTCAAAAAGTTAATTAAGTCAAAAGCAAATACTTCTTTGTACTGCATACATTGGAAATAAAAGGCCTCTTGCTTTGACGAAATTTTCTTTGTTGTAGATAAAAACTTATTCCATGTAAATTTAAAGTACAATCGTGTTCCATAAAAGAAACTTTAATGACCATGTTAAATTTTAAAGCAATTCATACTCGTAAGGTTTATATCGAAACGCTTCAATTTTTAATACGCCTGCATCAGAACTCACCATTGAAACTTGCAAAATTTAGTTCTTCCTCATGTCATCACCATTCATTCTCCATTCTCAATATCCCACTATGTGTGGGGTGGGCACATTATGTATTTTAAACATGTTATTACATGTTTTAGGTAGTTTACAACCGGCCGCCTGCCCGACGCCAACTTACCTTAGTCACCTTTTACGACACATCGGTAAGAAATGAAGGTCTATTCTACTTAGCCGAATACCACATTTAGTTCTTCATAATGTGAAATTAGGTAAACAGACCACGTAGTTTCCCCTGGATTAAAGCGACATAAACTCACATGAAATGGATATCCCCTAAAAGGTTTTATCCCCCGTAGAAAAGCATAAAATATAGTTATTATCTTCAATCACTGAAATTGTTATTCGCTGAGATTTTGTTCAATGATCTAGATATCTAGTACGGTATATAAACCTGCTGTTTGATGATGTCAAACAATGCCTATGATACAATGCCTAAAATAAATGCTCGTAATATGGGTTGTTTTTTTTTAATTGTCATGCTGATTACGTATTTTCATAGTTCACACTCATATTTCAATCTTAAAGTGTTATCGTCATCATCATAAAATAATAACACGAAATAAATTTGAGCTTTTACGAACTAGAATTTCGTGAAGTGTAAAGATTATATTATTGGTTCCAGAAACGAGAATTCGTAAAGAGTTTTATTCGTCGGCCTCTAAAATCGGCTAGATTAATATGTAATAGATTCCGAGGGCCATCGTTATTAGAGACAGAATTTTCTATAATTATTAAAAAAAAAAGTGGAAACAAAACGTTATGAGTCCAACCTTTTCTTCGACTACGTGATAAGAATTTTATAAATTGTTTAGTATTCATAACTTATATGCTTGTTTGATATCGATCTCACTCAAAATTCCTAAACACTATTATTACAACTACAGACAGGTATCGCGATTGAAACCACAAGTATGCGTACCACTAATTTAGAGTGTAGTTCAGCAGTTTTACATTTCAAAGGCGTGTTAGCATCATCTTGTGGTAAACTTTGCTGATAGTTATACTTTTGACTTCTTCCAGATAAATATTTGAAATAAAGATACCGTATTAAAACGTTTAATGTATAATCAATCAATCAATCATTAACCGAAAATCATTTCAAAGGCGTTATGAAATTCTAACATCTCTAATGTTTTTATTAGAATCACGATACTTAGGAATCATAAGCTACTTTCGAGAAATATCAGTAGGCTTTTATAACAATAAAAGTGAAGGCCGTGTCGCCTTGGCTGAAATCCAAAGAGTTTGTCCATTTGATTGCTGAATGACTCTCTAACAGAGTGTTACATCGTAGGAAATTGCATATATTCAATTCTTGGCCAATTCTCCAATAACCTTCATTCATGCACGTAATATCTATTGTCTCAATAGCATATGGAATAGTTAACGAATATATTACATAGAAAATTATTAAACAACGTTGTGGAAAAAGTGATTGAGTAGAATATGAAGTACTAAAATGACTCTACTACAACGGATTTCTTTAAAATCGTCTATTAAGCAATTGAAGTTATGTTAGATTTAAAGTTTAAAGTTGGCGGAAAATTTTATTGAAGCACAAATAGATCGTAACGTATAACTTACCAATTTTCCGGCTGTATAATTCTTATGCCATAGATGATCTCTTTACGGCTTTAATTGACTATATAATTCCTTTCGTAAATTAAAAACAATATCTTCATTTAAACAAAACATTAAAAAAAATTCTCAGCCGATATTAATATATGATAATAAATATATTTTATTCTATTTATTATTTTATTATATTTATTATATGTACTATAATATTATTTTATTATTTCGTATTACTTTTAATTCTATTTTTGTTTCTTAATTTAAGTTTTCTGTATTTTAAGTTTTATTATAATTTTTTATAGTTAGTTTTAAATTTTTATTAGAACCTTTGTCAAAATTTAAGTGGTTGGCTGGAAGAGATTCCGATTACGGAATAAGCCCGCCATTGCATTAACACATGCAATAAAGAGATTACAAACAAACAAACAAACAAACAAACTATATTTGTTTAGTCAATTTTTACCTTTTTTTTCGAACTAATAATTCTTCTACTAAGAAAGAACTTCGAATAAAGAACTAAGAAAGAACTTCGAGTAAAGTAAATTTTTAGTTTTTTTTTTCGAAGAATTCGAGGATCCTCTTGGCAGAATCTGTCATCTCGTCTTGGCATAAAAAATGTGGACCTAGGAGAGAATGGCGCTTATGAATCAGCGCAACGCAGTCACATATGATGTGCATAGGTATTTCCTCCGCCTCCAGGCAGAGTCTGCATGATACAGTGTTCGAGAGTTTAACATGTTTAATATGTGTCTATTTGGTCCACAGTGTCCATAAGCGCCCTCGCTATTCTGCGTAAGTTCTACTTAGCGCTAGGATTTCGCCAGTAACTGTTTTGTTAAGAGCTTTTATTAGCGCTTTAGAGTGTTTTAATCCTGGACTATTTCTCTAGAGAGAGATTGAGTGTGTGATAATAACAATAGTTTTCCTGGTAAGTCCAGTAACAGAAGCCATTCAAGCATTTTCCAAAAAATTGCTTTTTCTTTGTCATTACAATAAAATTACCCTATTATTCTAAAGTTGGCTCATTACCTTTGATATTCAACCGCTTCCTTAGACTTCAAAGTTTGTAATTTAATGTTATTAGTGAGCAGTCTTATCTTTAAGAAAAGATAATGGGTTATAACTTAAATTGGTATATTCATTGTACTGTTTTCTAAGGTTAATGGACAGTTTTTATACAACAATCATTTAACTACAAAAGGCATCTTAGTTCTATTCCATGACAGTTCTTTAAATAAATACAGTGTATTTAGTTCAGTCACATTCATCAGTTTCAGTTTCATAAAAAATAATAGCGTTTTAATTGTTTATTTACCTTTTTTTTATTTCCTCAAAATACAAATATTACATTTCGATTTTAAATTACCATTCATTTCATATATGCCAAAATACCTTGTTGTCCGTTCAAGTGTTTGTTGAACGGACAACAAGGACCGTGCGTTCTGATATCAAATTGCCAAAAGACTATAATTTGTATTCTCATTAATTGTCCCCTCTCTAGAGAGCCATAATTACATTCTTCTTCTAGAATTTTAAAATAAAATATAAAAGTAACATCAAAGTAGATTTTAATGAAGACATTAATTACGCTGACTACGGATTACCTACCAGGATGAACAATCTTGTTAAAGCTTGTTCAATAACTAACATTTCGCTTAGTAGTTTTGAAACTGCGCTAATAGTCAAAAGTTTCGATCCTCACCAAGGGTTTGTAGTTTCGATTCCACTAATAGACTAATCCGTTTCAGGCTAATATGTGAGTTGCATTTTTAAGATAAGTCAACTGTTAAGTATTAACCATAATAAATAAAGCTTAAAAGAATTAATACATAGTTTAAAAAGATAACAAATAGCTTATAGTAAATTATCATTCACTTTTATTATTCAACTGGGCAGCATTTGCAAGACTTAAAGCCCTTGAAATCTAGGGCACATCTAAATATTAGAGAGCCATCTGTAGTTCAAGAGAGAATACTTGAACGACGTTTATATTATAAATTCTTCAGAAACACTTTTGTTACTATAAGCAATGTAACAAAATATTTTATACATTTACATTGTATATTTTTCACATTAATATTGTTTCAGTTCAATATAATTAAATTGCCTTCATTTAGATAGAAATTACGTAACTCTACATTCATACTCTTTTATTTTCTATACATTTTGCACATGCTAGTACTGCACACGTGATTGTGATGTGCACTCAATTTAAATATTTGACATATATTTTTTAGCCATTAACATGCCGTGTCATAAAGAAAATGTAAAGTACAAGAATTTTATATTACGTATGTCTGTAAATTCGTATCTTGTCTCCTACTAATTTAATGGAGGGGTCGTAAAATACAACTAAGGTAAGTTCACGTCAAGCAGGCGACCGGTCGTAAAATACGTAGCCAAATCATGTGACAACATGTTTGTAACATGTTGTGCCGACCCCAATTAGAGTGGGATAAGGGCAAGGGGATGATGAGAGTGTACTAATATATTAACCCTCTTTAAGAAAGAATAGTTAATAAGGGATAGTTTGTATTATTTTCTTACTTTGCATCTCTCTACTGCTATGTTTACTTTGACTATGGGTTTTATTGAGCTCAATATTCATCATTTATTATGTCTCTATTACACCGTATGCACGCTGTGACTGTAAGTGTTATTGTATGTAATTTTTTATCTATCTTCAAAACAATGTAATTCTTGTTTCCGATAAAAATAATTATGAAACCCTTTTACATTCTACTGTCTAAAAATTTTTTTTTTTTGTAGTTGTAACCACCTGCCCACTGCTTGGTATAGGCCTCCTCTCTCCGTTTTTGGAGGGAAGGATTAGAGCTAAGACCTACCACGCTGCTTCAATGCGGATTGGTTGGTTACACATATCCCTAGAATGCTCTAGGTTTCCTCATGATTTTTTCCTTCACCGAAAAGCGTGATATAAATTGCAGTCATCAATTAGACACATAAGTTTTTAACAAAAAAAATTATTGGTGCCCGGGGTTTGAATCCTTGACCCTCGAAAGAGTCGCACGGTCTCACCGCTCGATTATAACAGCTCTGCGGTAAAATCCGGTATAAAATTCCTTAGACCGTATTTTCTGCCGTAATTTTGTGTTGCATAAAACATAACATAGATACTGTTTCGCTATCCCAACGGATTTCGCGGTTCAAAAGACAAGTCATAAACCAATAGTCTACCGAATATATCACATATGAAATTCAAAAGTATCGCGTTTTAATAACACAAAGACGTTTATGCATAACATTTCATGGCAACTAATTGAAGTTTAATTGTCCTCCATCATGTGCATCGTCTGTTACACTGTGTACACGTGCCCTAATAAAAAATCATGATAGACTTGTCACTAGAAGAAATGTATCAAAATCAAACACAACATTTTCAACTAAATAAATAGTTTTTGATCATGATTATTCGATTTAAAAAAACCTTAATATATAACTCGGTTACTAGACAATCTGAGTTTTCTGTGAATAATATAGCATTATCCTTAGGATTATCAATATTATTTCATTTTATTTGTATATCATTTACGGGATAGAACAGATGTTCATCGTTAGTATAATAAAAAAATGATATTCGGGCTATCAGTGATAAGTGCTGATCTCGAATCTCAGTTGTTTTTTATTTTATTTTTTTACAGGTTGTATTAATTTTCTTTTTTATTCATTCTTTCTTTTTTTTTTTAACTTTACGATTATATAAAATTACTATAGTTAAATTATATCTCTCAGTTGTCGTAACTTACTTTGAAAGTTGTTATTACCTTTAATTAAAATACTACTTATTTTAAGTTGTTCAATGTATTAGAGTAATGTGAAGTGTGTATTTTGTTGGTGATCTATAAATAAATAAATAAATAAATATTCATTCGAAAATTTAATAGTAAGGAGCATTTAAAACTAAGTTTTTTTTCTGACGCTGTATTAGAATTTCTGGACACAGAAATACGGTATTTCGTTACCTGATAACAGATTTAACTTATGATGGTTTAAGTGATTTTGTTGGACGGCCTGGAGTACAAGTAATGACGATAATATCTAAATAACTACTCGAAATCGGGTAGTCACGTAGACTGTATTCTGTATGTGATCATTACTTTTTTAACCTGGTAATCTAAACAAAGATAACTCATATTTTATATCTACATTTTTATTTTCATCTTTTAATAATAGCAATTGCTCTCGTACTAAAATATTAAGTTATTAGTATGCTTATAATAAAATTATCTTCCAGGCTATCCTTGAACGTTATGAACAGGTTATTTCGACCTAGTTTGGCTGGACGAGTTACCTACTGGCAATACGCCCAAATATCGACTTTTCAACTGTTTTGCAGAAACAGCCAATTCAAATCATAGATGTATAAGAGTGCTAGCTTGTCAGCTTTTATTTTGAATTGCAGATAACCATTACCAAATTGATTAATTCTTTTTATGTATGTAATTTTGAAATGTACTATCATTTCGCGTAAATAGTTGTTGTTTTATAAAATTTATTTATAACTTTTATTAAAGTAATATGATTAACAAGATGAATCCCACGAAAACATCAAAGAAATTTACTTGCTACTCAATTGCTACTATTAATGCACTAAAGTAATAAATACGCAGTAACAGATCCTGGGTTTCCGAATTTTTCTTATTTTTAACTTGAACTAGTCCAGATTTAATACTGAGGCCAAGGTTGTGTTACAACTAATAATTTACTTTAAGGTTAGCGATATTCCGCCGGGAAAATTTAACGTTTTTGTAACCTTTTTTTTATACAGGAAAAAATCCCTTATGGGCATCGCCGCCCGACGGGGACATATACACTATTTGTATTTAAGTATGTATTTCAAATTGTATATGCAGTATATTTTTTTCATCATATTTATCACCCATAACACAAGTATTAAATTACTTACTATGGGGAGGGACGACCGTGTGTGTAAGTGTCCCATATATTTATTTATTTATTTATATACATAGGGATATACAGAATAAAAAAATAAATAAAATCAGAAACTTGAAATGTTAGAATCGGTGTCTTTTCTAATATTTGTATTTTGAGATTTTACCTCGCCCGAGTGCCAACGGCGCCAGGGGCGATGCAGTTACGTTTTTATGGGCTATTTAGTTTATTTATGACAACGAGTTAAAATCCATTCTAAAAGAGCTGACAGTAGCGGTATTGCTCCTTTGTTTCTATATTTTTATTAATATTAAACGTGTATTAATCCTTCGAAATTGGGACAAATTACATATGGACTTGGGTACATTCTACTTAATTGATTCATATACATTTTTTGTATATGAATTATAATTATGAATTATACTAGCCAGTAGTTATAATTTCATCATCATTAAGAAATAGGTAACATTGTACTAAACTTCCTAACAAGAGATACCTTAACAAGACCTATCTCCAGCTCTGGACGTCTATCGGTTCAAAAAGAAGAAGAAGATACTATACATCATCCTCCTGTCCTTATCTCACTCTAAGTGGGATCGGCACAACGTATGTCACATTATACGACAACTCGGTAAAAAAGATGGTGATCTATTCTGCTCAACCGGACACCACACGGTGGGTCAACTTACCTTAGTCGCCTTTTGCGACACCTCCGTAAGGAATGGGGGGGGGGGCTATTCTACTCAGTCGAATACCACACGGCAAAACTCTATACTAAACAATGTTCAATATTAGTTTATAATTTGTATATTGTACGTACATACACGGTGTGCCAATTATTCGCAATAACAATGGTCAACGCTGATAAGATGTAACAGCATTAATATGCAAGACAGTTAAAATATCAAGTAAATCTACTAGCAATATTTGATGCAAATAATCACTTTTGAGCGACCATCAGGATATCTCCCAAAACTACAGATACTAACTTTCACTGTTTGCTATTTGGAACACTGCCAAGATGTATGCCGAAACGAAACTGCATTTGGGTGTTTCGTCAATATCAGAAAATTCTTTACTAAAAACTTTTTACATTTTTTAACTGTATTTTAAGTTATTTCATTAATTCTGATAATATTCAAGTAATAATACTAAGAAAAAAAATGATTTACTAATGAATGATGAATTATACTAAGATAAATTGTACTACTGATAAAATTTTTGGTATCCGGCCGTGTGGTATCTAGTAGAATATATGGTGGTCACCCATCATTTCTTATCGAGGTGTCGTAAAAGGCAACTAAGGTAAGTTGACGTCAGGCAGGCGTAAAATACGTAGCCAAATCATGTGACAACATGTTTATAGCATGTTGTGCCGACTCCACTTAGAGTGGGATAAGGGCAGGAGAATGATCATATTTACTAGATCTGACAATATGTTTTTCATTATCCTAAGTAATAACGTCTGTCCACCCCTAATATTTTTTATACAATTTTTTTTAATGCACACTAGAAATAATCTATATAGCAAAAAATGTTTGCCCGTTCAGCTATAGTATTTATGTAAAATATACTTTGAACAGTAATCTTTAAATTATGAATATTCATATAAGATCCTTATGACACATTATATTAATTATATCGTGTACTTTATACGACATTAATATATTTTTGGATCACGTGTGTGCGTATCACAATACTGTAAAATAAATGTTAATAGAATTCATTCCGTTGGGAATAGCATGATTAAGAAATAGTATAAGTCCATCTGTTTGTTTAAATCAAATGTAAGAGATATGCTTATACGTAAAACATATTACAAAATTTAAGATAATTGTGTAAAATTGAAAATATTTAAAAGATTGACTGCCGAGTTTCTTTCTGGTTCTTCTCGGTAAGACCAACATTCCGAACCAGTTGTAGCTTCATTAATCATATTGATCCTTGACGATTCAAAAGTGCACCAAAGAGCTTACTTGAACAAAGAATATTTTGATTTGATTTAATTCATCAAAACGAGTGGCTAAACAAAATGAATACTTCATTACGCAAAACAAAATCTAAAATATTGTACAGTACTGAAACTCTACTACTACCATGAACACCCTCTGAAGGGTGGTGTGAACTAGAAATGTATTTAAATCTTTAATAGACGCTACTTAATCTGTAGCTACCAACATATTAAAAAAACAAGAGCTCGCGTGTAGAATTCGTGTTAGTGACTACTACTATTACCATTTCTTCACAAAGTATACAGTTACGCCTCTAGTTTTAAAAACGGCAAAGGTTATGAAAAAATGTGAGCTCGTTATTATCGAGTATATTATCGATTATCGTATACCATAATTATATATAACAGGGCATATCCTTTCGTATCCCTTCTCTTAATAAATTAGTAAGTAAAATGATGCTCTGAACTGTCATGGAATAGTCTATAAATAAACGCTTTTCTCAAATAAAATTGTGCTTATACCATGAAAATCAAGTCGAAAACTCAGCGCACGTGTCAGCTAGTTCGGCCGTAATTGGAAAGAATGTCAATCTCATCCGCTGCTACGCTTAACGAACAATTTATGCCTAAATTGCAAATATGTTGGCAATTTATTTTTCAATTTTATACATGAGCACGCAATTATACAAAATTGTGCTTGTATAAATTACTTTGCATAAATAAATATATGGGACACGTACACATACGGTCATTGGCCCCCAATGTAAGTAACTTATTACTTGGGTTTAAATACATACTCAGAGAACCAACAAATTCTTGTTAGAAAACGTTGGCCCTTGACGGGAATCCTCGACCCGCGGAGCTGAAGGCAGGATCACTGCCAACTGCGCCAACGGGCCAGTCACATCTATGAAACGAGAGATTAAGATTCTATTTGTTCTCAAGGTACTGGCCAATATATATCGCTATGTTAAAAAACATCTGAGTCATTCTGCAAATCCCAGACGAAGAAAGTATTGGCTTTATTGATGCCACGTGAAAAATATGATTATGTAATTTGCCCGAAGTATTGTGCAGATTCGTAGTATATCAACTCTATATACGATGCTATGAAAAAGTGCATCTACTGGTTATATGAATAATTTAAATGATTCTGTTTAAAAAATATGTACACAAAACTGTAAAAAATAATGATTATTATTTCCCAAATATACAAAAAAACATATACATAATACAAGTAATACACAATAATAAGGTTATCACCATCATTAGCATATAACATTTGGACATATTATTAAACCTTATTAGATCATTTATAAAGCTCATTATGTCTGCCAAATCAACGCACCCAGTCAAGAATATTTTTGAGATCTTTGTTTTAATTGTGTAATTAAAACAAAGATCTCAAAAATATTCTTGACTGAATTAGTCGGCAACATTCGATCATTTTAGTGCATGTCAAGTGACAACGGGATGATATTGTTGTAGGACCAGACAAAATGTGTCAGTAAAGGTTATATAACGGTCTGTTCTACGCGCATAGACACTTGAGAGAAAGTAATAACACATACCAAAATCAACGCAATGTAATGTCTCAATGCCATTACTCAGCGAAGTTACCCTTCTATCAATCATAATAAAAGCACTCTCTAATATATTTCTATTTTATTTATTGGCTATATACGTAAATAAATCATTGTGTAAATAGTATATTGTATTATGATGTTTATTTAACATTAATTTTAAGAAATAAATGTTTTCCTTATTCTGTTTAAATTTTTCTGGGGCACATGCTGATATACCCAAATGAGATAATTAATTCAGCTATTATCAAATTCAAATATGCTTTACTCAGATATATTTTTACAAGACTTTTCCGTCGTACAATTGATATAACTTATATCATATGAACCACGCAACTTTATAGTAGAACCGGATTTTGACATCACCTAATCATAACTTCTTTAAGAAAAGTTTGATTCAGTGTGGAAAACAACTTAGCAAATACGAACGCTTTTTAATTTTATGTATAACTAGCAATGCCCCGCGGTTTTACCCGCGTCCATACCGATCTCGTGGTATTAGAAAGTCTACTAAGTCGGACTTTAAATTTATTTGTAGATTATTTAATTATAAAAAATGTGTACCATTAATATTCTTGGAATAAGAGCTAACTCACCAAATGCAGGCCCTGCTATGACAATGGCTACAATGAATTTGTTATGGCATTATTTTTTTTTATTTACATTCTTAAATTCGTAATAACTTTTGATTGGGATGTCGGATTTTAATAATTTAAAAAGTATTTTACAGATGTTGAAACAGTTCTTAATAAAATATCATTTAGTGGGATAAGGATTAATACGGAGATACAAATATACAAATCTTTCCTCTTATAATATTAGTATAGAAATAGATATAGATTTCCTACCGCTGCGTTCATCCCTTTTGCTTTATTCTTAATTTATATTGTTGAGTACTGTTATTATAATTTTTAATGAATGCTTTTAATTTTTAATGTTTGTTTTAAAACCAGTCCCTTAATTTCCAAATATTTCAGTTCACATAACTTTGTTTAATGTTCCCCTTAATAAACAGGGAATAATAAAGTTTCCGAAACTTTAATGCGTCACACATTATGCACCAGGGTGTTCGATATTCATATCATCATTCATATCATTTAAGCTTATCCGTAGTTAGGGTAGTTTCAAATAAATCCCAATTTTTGGATCCCAATTGAATGTGAGAATTAAGCACTCATAACCAGCATCCTTTAAAACATTTTTATAACTAGGGATTTGTCATTACTTTTTTATACATACATATAAAACAATGTACATTAAAAAACCAAAAGTTCTTTATAATTTATTATATTAATATATGATTTATAGAAGCAGGCGTTACTTTGCGGAATTCCATATTACAAGTAATATAACAGAAACAACTACTTTGCTATAATCCGCACGGGTTAAGTGAATGCATGCAAAGCCAATGTGTATGAAGCAGGCAAAATCTACGCACCTTATACATGTAGGACCAGCCACCACATGCACCCCAAGGCGCAATTCACCAGCAACAACGAACACAAAAGCAGCACACACACCCACCACCACAATCTCGACGATCGTTTCGCCCCGAAACCGAAGCATCATCAGGAGGATAGGCTTCACGACAAAAATCGTACTGCGCCGCGCTACCCACACAAGCAGTCTTAAATAGTTCAACTCCCACCAATACCCTCCCCTCCGAACACATGCAGCAAAACGGAATTAGATACATTTACTTGCTCGTTAATTAAGTGACCATTGTTATTTTTTATTATCTCAAGATGCTCTAACGTATTGAGGCGGAGTCCCTTATCACAAGTGTGGAGAATATGATATGAATGGTCATTAGGCACTTTATGACCGCTTTCTAGCAAATGTTTTGCAAAATTAGAATTTTGTGGTTTATTATTCCTAAACGCAGCCATATGTTCCCGGAATCGAACCGCAAAACTTCGGCCAGTCTGACCCACATATGTACCGTTGCACTCAGGACAATCTATTTTATAAACCCCAGATTTTTTACCCTTATCTAATGTATCTTTATTTTTACACAACAAACTACGAAGCGATTGGTTAGTTTTAAAAGAGAGTTTAGTACCCGATTTTGATTTAAATATATTTGCCACTCGATCTGTTAATTTTATTATTTTATCTGACTTTGGAAAATTAACAGATCGAGTGGCAAATATATTTAAATCAAAATCGGGTACTAAACTCTCTTTTAAAACTAACCAATCGCTTCGTAGTTTGTTGTGTAAAAATAAAGATACATTAGATAAGGGTAAAAAATCTGGGGTTTATAAAATAGATTGTCCTGAGTGCAACGGTACATATGTGGGTCAGACTGGCCGAAGTTTTGCGGTTCGATTCCGGGAACATATGGCTGCGTTTAGGAATAATAAACCACAAAATTCTAATTTTGCAAAACATTTGCTAGAAAGCGGTCATAAAGTGCCTAATGACCATTCATATCATATTCTCCACACTTGTGATAAGGGACTCCGCCTCAATACGTTAGAGCATCTTGAGATAATAAAAAATAACAATGGTCACTTAATTAACGAGCAAGTAAATGTATCTAATTCCGTTTTGCTGCATGTGTTCGGAGGGGAGGGTATTGGTGGGAGTTGAACTATTTAAGACTGCTTGTGTGGGTAGCGCGGCGCAGTACGATTTTTGTCGTGAAGCCTATCCTCCTGATGATGCTTCGGTTTCGGGGCGAAACGATCGTCGAGATTGTGGTGGTGGGTGTGTGTGCTGCTTTTGTGTTCGTTGTTGCTGGTGAATTGCGCCTTGGGGTGCATGTGGTGGCTGGTCCTACATGTATAAGGTGCGTAGATTTTGCCTGCTTCATACACATTGGCTTTGCATGCATTCACTTAACCCGTGCGGATTATAGCAAAGTAGTTGTTTCTGTTATATTACTTGTAATATTAATATATCCAAGTCACGATCAGATTTTTATTAAAAATTCTGTGTACCACAATAGCCTCGCAGTATATTTTATATTCAATGTCATTTTGTTATAAATATTTAATTTTAAAAAAGAATTTTGTTTAAATATAAGAATTAGAAAAAAGTGTAGAAATTTATATATAAAATTTTGTGGTCAAAATTTTTGTGGATTGACGTGTGATAAACCTTTGAATACATTAACATATGAGTTCTAGAATAGTTTCTTGACCAAGTTATAAATTTTCTTAATATCATTATAGTGAAAATAGATTACTCTCCCTTTGTGCCAATATTCAAAAATTTTAAATTCATATCAAATTGCAAAATAAACTGAATCTCGAAGATATTTTGGCCGAAAACAAATGGCGCAACTTTCCTTTCGGGCTTGTTGAATTTTAAATAGGGTCCTGTTTTGTTATTCTGTTTCTTAAGTTAAGTAGATGTTCGCTGTAACTTAAGTTCATGTTTATATATATTTATATAATGTTATTTTGCATTTTAAAAAGGGCAATTTGAAAGTAATTTTACCGAGTGAATAAAAAAGTTCATCAATTCTTCAGTGGAATGAACTTCAATTAGTTAGCTGAGAAAAAATAAATGCAGGAATATAATTTTATAATTGTACTATGTTTAATTCTCATTGTCTCTTCGACTCATTGGTTGAGTACATTCCGAATGACTGAGCAGATCCATGGAAAGCTCAGGCAAGGAAAATACTCAAGGTGTAAAGTGAAATTTTTATGCGAACAATTTCATTTTCTCTGTTCTTTGAGAGAATAACAGACTTTTGGGTAGCATAAGACTTTAAAAATCAGTATTGCCTTATTATATTCAAATTCAAATTCAAAATATTCTTTATTCAAGTAAACTTGTAAACAAGTGCTTTTGAATCGTCAACATCTACTGCTGGTTCGGAAAGCTGTTCCTACCGAGAAGAACCAGCAAGAAACTCGGCGATTGCTCTTTTCCAACAATAATTCTTATCACTAGTTACATATAGTTATAAATGTCTTGTACAGGTTGAAGAGAAGCTATATCCACGCATTCTTATCTTCCAGGTAATCCTCAATAGTATAATAGGCTTTCTGAATTAGCCTTTTTTTAATAGTATTTTTAAACTGCTGTAAAGGTAAAGTTAATGTAGATTGTGGAATTTTATTATAAAATCTTATACCCAAACCCACAAACGAATTACGAACTTTTGCAAGGCGCAAAATAAATAAGCAAATAATATTGGTCTATACTAATTCACGGCTTCGAGAACTGGTATGTGTGTACAGAAGTGCTGTCCTCGGCATGTGCTAAGAATTTTACAGTTCAAACGACCGTGAGTAGCCAAAATAATATTTAAAGATAGAGCACTCACTTGCTCTATCTTAATCTTAGTTCATAAAATAAGGATAAGATTGTTATAGATATCTAAATTCCTATAACATGCTACTGAATGCTCTTAATGGTAATCAGTATTTACTATTTAGTATACTTTTGTTCACTCATCGTTAATTCGTATTTCGCGCGCTTGGTCTGGCCAATGACAGCGCTCTGTTGCGCATACCGCAGTAACGCATCGCCATTGGTCCCCGACCGAGGGAGTTGGCGCTGGGAGCTGCAACGCGAAGAACTCAAGGGGTGCTCGAAGCTTACACTCCTGGTGTGAACATCAAAATACGTTTTAAAAGCGCTTATATATTCCTTTCTCTTTAACAAACTACAAACTTTATTATTATCGTTATTTAAGAACATTGTGGCTATACATAGTGTTAGTTAGTGCAGTGTATAGACTTTCCACCAGCCAGCAGGCGGTACCGCCACGTGCCACCTCTTCATCGGGAAATCACCATCTTCCTCCACCAGAGGCTACCAGGTGCCCGGTCTGGATAGCCACGTTACTGCGGTAAGTGTAATTGTAGTTGTCCAGGCCAAAGCGATAAGGAACACAACGTTCATCGGCGGAACAATCTCCTACCATCGGTGTTCCGACCCAGTGTGTCGATACTGGGCCCCCCACGGCAGGGCCTTTTCGCCACAACTTTAATAGCTTAAAACTTCTTACCATAAGGGGGCTTCCTAAATTTAAAAAAACCTTATAAAGTCCCCAGTTACAGTTACGAGTACAGGTAGTAAATTAAGTCTATACCCTTCAAATACGCCGCTTTGAAACAATATCACGTTACGTACATCCGTGTAAAATTTCTTAATATAACAGGAGGAAGAGTTCGTTTAATTGAACAATTCACACGCTCTTTCACCAAGACGCAAAATTAACCTTTACGCCTCTATAAAGCTTAAAATAACCTTATCTAGCGTAATTATAGTAACTCTAGGTACTAAACGTTTCACTTAATAGCATATAATAGTTTGGATTAAATTGAATCTCACATAATCCCAGAAAAGGCAATCTTATAAAGTGCAATAGCGGTCTCGTTAATGTAATGTGTTTTTGCAGACGGGCGGTAATCACGCTGAGATTACGTAAAACTACGAGTAAGCTAGTATTTTATAAATATTGTTATACAAATCACTCTAAGAGACTTTAGGACAGGACATTTTAAAGTAACTCATAATTCTACCCTCCTTATTATAAAAAAGTTGCAACAAGGTTAAGGTTCAGTGTAGTAATAACCGAACGGTGAATGCGTGATTTAAAAATTTGCACGGGTTCAATTCTCAGGCAGAAATTTATAAATATTAAAATTTTAAAATTTGTTACAATTATTAGTTAGTTACCATAATCCACAGAAACAGATTGACCGATTTTTATGAAATTTTATATGCATATTCAGTAGGTTTGAGAATCGGTTACTATCTTTTTTTCCCTAAATGATAAGTGATTGTCCACCCCTTAAATTTTTGTTTTATTTTTTTTTACAATATATATATATATATATATATTGTATATATATTTATTGTTTCATATGCGACTATTTCAAGCGTGTATTTATAGAAAACAAATTTATTTAACAGCTCCACTTTTTCGTGCTAGATACTGAATTATTACTATATTTATTATTAATAATTATAATAATTGGTTACTTTAATTATCTTATTATTTAAATTACCTTACCTCATTAAATTATAAGCTGTGATAGCCTAGCGGTAACACAATGCGACTCTCTAGACACGATCATGGGTTCAAACCCCGGGCAGGCACCAATAAGTTTTTCAATTAAAACTTATGTGTCTAAATGATAATTGCAATTTATCACATGCTTTTCGGCGAAGGAAAACATCGTGAGGAAACCTGCATATCTCTAGAGAATTCTAGGAATATGTGTAACCTACCAATCCGTATTGGAGCAGCGTGGTAGGTTTTAGCTCCAATCCTTCTCTCCAAAAACGGAGAGAGGAGGCCTTAGCGCAGCCGTGGGCATAGTAACAGGCTGTTACTTTCTTTACTTTACCTCAATAAATTAGTAATCTAGCTGATTACTTTATTAAATAGCACGCTATAATAGTTTAATAATCGACAGCTTTATAAAAACAGTGATAACGATTAATAATATTCTATGCAAGAATGTTCCTTTACTCAAAATAAATTCAGGATAGAGACTGAGATGTAGACTATCGAGCATTAACCTCGCACATCAGACACGAATCACAGTTATGAACTAATGCTACATGGCACAATGGTAAGAGAAAGAAAACAGGAAAATGGAAAAAAATGTAAAAGATGCTTGTAGACATATAACAAAATGCGACATGCCAATCTTGGATAACGGAAAGTCAATAAATCACGCCCCCGCCTTGACGTACACGCCCTTATGTGAAAAAGAAACTTAATGTTCTAATTTTTTCATTCTCCGGGAAAAACTACAACCAATAATACGTTCCAGTAAAAAATCTTTGACTTTACATCGTTTTTTAAATGTAGAAAAAAGAAATAAAAAAGAAAAACAGATAGATACAACATCATTTGTTTTATTTTTATTGTTACCATATTTTAGGCTGGCTTTCATACTCTATAATAACTCTATGACTGTAATAAACATAACTGCTAAGTATTAAATACATAAATTCTAATATGGAGCGCGTACATATATTATTTACCTGTGACAAGAAGGATTCGCTCTGATTTATAACCAGCTTCCAACAACTTCGATAAAAAGAAAGCGTTATGTCACGTAAGATAACATTAAATCTCTATGTTGTCTGTGCGCGGATGTACGCTATAATTTACTGCTTCACTTCGACAAGGGTTGCTTTTGTTGATTTATCACGAAGTTCCAAGTAAAAGCATTGACTACATGTTAATTTAAATATAAATATAAATAAATATATGAGACATTTACACACACGGTCGTCCCTCCCCAATGTAAGTAACTTAATACTTGTGTTATGGGTGACGGACAGCTGGTAGATATACTACATATACAAGTTTAAATACATACTTAAATACAAATACACACCCAGGCTCGAAGAACCAAAAATTTGTTTATAGAAAATGTTGGCCCTCGGCGGGAATTGAACCCGCGACCCGCGGAGATGAAAGCAGGGTCACTACCCACAGCGCTAACGGGCCAGTCATCATTATGTGTTAACTAATACAAATGCAAAGATTAGCTGACCGGTTGGCTATGTGGTGGTGACCCTGCCTTCAGCTCCGCGGGTACCGGGTTCGATTCCCACCGAATTTAAACATTTTCAATAAGCAAATTCAAATTCAAATAAGTCTTTATTCAAATTGGCCTATTACAAGCACTTTTGAATCGTCAAATTAAAATTAAATTAAAGCTACAACTGGTTCGGAAAGGTGCTCTAACCGAGAAGAACCAACAAGAAACTCGGCGGTTACGCTTTTGAAAAATAAATATTACAATTTTGTATTTACTATTGTTAACAAACATAGATTTACAATATAATTTAGTGCATAGCGCTGGTCGCAATTTAGTTCAAAACAATCTACGTACTTTATGAAGCCTTAGCCTTTCAAATTATTAGTTCTTAAAGTCTGAATGTATTAGGTTACTTAACTTGGTGAAGGATGACCATGTAATTGTCGCATATATTTATTTCTTCTTGGTCTCTACACTCTTGGCGTTCGTGGTCGTCAGTTGAGGGTTTGTATCACGCTAACAATTCCATGGCATTCCTTCCGGACGACTGCCTTCCTGATACATTTATGAAGAGAGCCATCAAAGGCAGCCTTCACTTGGTCCGTCCATCGCATTGGTGATCTGCCGCGCGATCTTGTGCCTTCGATAATTCCCTGCACTACAAAGTGTTCTACAGAGACATCTCCCCGACGAGATACGTGTCTGAAGAAAGTGAGAGTACGACCTTGAACGATGGAAGATAGACACTGCTTGATGGTGAGTTCAAGGAGGATGGACTCGTTAGTTCTAAATTCAGTATATGAAACTTAACCTTATATTTATACTGAAAAACCATATATTGATTAATTATGCCTTAATTAACTTATAGAATTAGGCGTTACTTTGCGGAGATCCATAATACAAAAGTAATAATAAAATTATTTTGCTATAATCCGCGATACAGTAAATAGAAAATATATATAGTGTTTAATGTATAGTGGATTATCAGTATTTTCATACCCGATACGTGCAGGATTCGTAAAAGCACATGCACAAACCTCCACCACTTCCACCAAAATACACAAGCACTACACAGTTTCACTATCACAAACTCAACAATCGTTTCGCCCCGCAACCGAGGCATCATCAGGAGATAGACTCCACGACAAAATCGCAAAGCGAAGCGTTATGCAAACAAGCATTGTTATATAGTAATCGGTTCATCCCCACCTTTACCTCTGAACACGTGCAACAAGCTTGAACTTGAAACATTTATCTGCTCGTTAATGAGGGTGCCATTGTTATGCTTAATGATTTCTAATTGTTCCAAAATATTCAATTTTAAGCTTTTTTCGCAGGTGTGCAGTATTTCGAAACAATGGTCATTAGGAACTTTATGACCGCTTTCTAACAAATGTTTCGCGAAATGTGAATTTTGTGGCTTATTATTCCTGAAAGCGACCATATGTTCTTTAAAACGGGTTTCAAAATTACGACCAGTCTGACCCACATATGTATCATTGCATTCAAAAATAAAATGTCCTGAATGCAATGATACATATGTGGGTCAGACTGGTCGTTATTTTGAAATCCGTTTTAAAGAACATATGGTCGCTTTCAGGAATAATAAGCCACAAAATTCACATTTCGCGAAACATTTGTTAGAAAGCGGTCATAAAGTTCCTAATGACCATTGTTTCGAAATACTGCACACCTGCGAAAAAAGCTTAAAATTGAATATTTTGGAACAATTAGAAATCATTAAGCATAACAATGGCACCCTCATTAACGAGCAGATAAATGTTTCAAGTTCAAGCTTGTTGCACGTGTTCAGAGGTAAAGGTGGGGATGAACCGATTACTATATAACAATGCTTGTTTGCATAACGCTTCGCTTTGCGATTTTGTCGTGGAGTCTATCTCCTGATGATGCCTCGGTTGCGGGGCGAAACGATTGTTGAGTTTGTGATAGTGAAACTGTGTAGTGCTTGTGTATTTTGGTGGAAGTGGTGGAGGTTTGTGCATGTGCTTTTACGAATCCTGCACGTATCGGGTATGAAAATACTGATAATCCACTATACATTAAACACTATATATATTTTCTATTTACTGTATCGCGGATTATAGCAAAATAATTTTATTATTACTTTTGTTTTATGCCTTAATTTGCAATCTGCAGGGACAGCTTAACATGAACAACACACCCGATAAGGAATAGACGTATTGCAAGTTTGGAAACGACACTAATGCAATCTCCAATCCATTAAACGTGGTAGTTATCAATGTTAAACTTTATGAATTAAGATATCTTTGTAAGCAAATTAATCTATGATAAAAAATAAGTATTTAGCAAAGTTTGAAAAATAAACGTTTACCAAATACGAAAATATTAAACAATGTTCATTGCGCGGATTTACCCTTAAATTTCACGCGGCTCCAGCTGTGACAAATGAGCTTTATACAGATTTATTACTTACCCTAACATATCTTAAATACGGCCACTTTGAATAACACAATCTGTGCTCGAATGCGGGTTGTAATTTAACATCTCACCTGGGAAGGATAGGCTTTGGATTTATTAGAGGGCTTTAACAAAATACATGAGAGGCAAGCATTCGTTCAGTACAATGATATCACATCGCATTTTATCGTTATTTGAAATTTATAGGGCTTACATGAAGTCCTGATGGCTGGACCTTGAAAACGCGTTACCAAGAGATTGTGAATTCAGACTCTGGTTTTGCAGAATTTCTAATTGTAACTTATGTACTTAATTCATATTTAGAATTCATCCTGCACTTTTACGTAAGGAAAAATTCCTAAGATCCCTGTAGAATTCCTAGTATATGTGTAACCTATCTAGCTGGAATTGAGGAAATAAGTGGAACAAGATCAAGACACTCTTACCTCCATTCTGATATATCTGATCTGATAAAACTTTTGCGATACATTGGTGTCACCAATATCTATAGAAAACTTATCATATTGTACCTTAAGGTTTAAAAAATATTACACACGTAAATATATTATGATGAGTAAACCTACTCATAATTCTTATCAGACTCCGCGCGATTAATATACGGTTATATCATTTTCTTTAATCTTTAAGAAATGTTTAATTGAGTAGTACTTTACTTATATTTAATATGATTAAAAAACAACTATTTAATGGTAATTTTTGTGATATTTCGATTGTATTACGAAACCTTACAAAGTAACAAGATTTTTCTACAAAAAATATTTTATATTAACCGATAAGTTGGGGTGAAATGATTTCAATATCCTGCCGGGTTCATTTCGTAGCTTTTTGCAAATAGCGTTCATGGAAACTGGAAAAATATGTAATAAGTTTTTCCGTAATACTCTCTCATACTAATAGACAGAAAACAAAACTTTCTGACATCATTTCACTGTTATAATGGAGTAAAACAAAACATTAATAATCCGAATGCAAACATTATCCGGATAATAACAGCAAGTGATTATATTGCGTAATCGTATTTGCGGAATAATAATTCAAGTAACACTCGAAACTTTTTGAAGGGACTTCCTGTTATAAAAATAGAAAAATAAATCAAACAACAGACAAGTATTCTAAAAATAAATATTTTTTTAAACATCTTGTTTTGACTATGCATGTCAATTCAAATAAGTAAATTAACCATAGAGCTTTATACAAGAGAAAAGGAGCCATAGGTCTGTGTGAGTGTTGCGACAAATAACTTATTACACTTACCTCTTAAGGTGAAACTCATAATCAAATCGAAATCAAATCAAAAATAATCTTTATCTACTCTGATACTATAATACAAAGATTATAAAACTGAAAACAAAATTCTTATGACAAACATTACGTACAGAACAAAAATTAAAAATTAAAAAGTTTCATTACGATACAGGTCTTGTATGGACAACTGTATCATAATGTAACTTTTTAATCATAACGATACACCTTAAAAAAAAGGTTTCAATGAATATATGACATTAAAAAAATCTTATCAATATTTAAACGAAGTTTAGTTTTGTTTGTAAAAAATAAGTTTTTGTGTAAAAACATGTCTGAGAGCGGGGATAGTGGTAATTGTACACCACCAGATATTCTGAAAGCTGCGTCAAACATGACCGTGAACCTGTTGCCGACGAAATCTAGGAGCAACTATATTAAATGTTACCACGAGTTTATGGAATGGAAACATACGTTTTACGTATTATAGTATGAGAGTAGATAAAGTAGTGTATAAAGCCATAAAGCCTTTCACGAAGGTGTGACCCTCAATTCCTCATTTTAACAAATTTCCCAACTCGCCAGTTACTATGCGATTAGTCGGCAGGTTAAGCCAGTTGGCAATTTGCGGCTATCAATTTTGCCCGGACCATTCCCACCCTGTTATAAATTTCTCGGGTAAGGGCGGCCAGTGCAAAAACGGGAATTTAACAGGATTATGTAACTAAAAGCGATACTTTGAATCGAAAGTTGTTAGATTTGAATTGCTTACATATTGTACCATTGTCACCCGGTGCACCTTTTGCTTTCAGCTCAATAACCCTTATTTTATCTATATATATTATTATTCAAATTCTATAAGTTATTGTATATCATATTTTGAAATTACTTAAACTTGACTTCTGTTTCTTTCTTTAGATAACTAATTCAAAATATCTATTCGACATCTTTTACTCTTGTACCTCGTTAAAAGAACTCTCCCATTGAAGCTTTTACGGAAGCTTTTCAAAAATAAAAAGCAATCGAATTTTAATATTTTTAGTTGGATTGTGACACATAATTTTAACACCCATTTGTATAGCGAGTCCTTCACAGTTACAACTGTTACGTTGTGGAACGCACTTCCATCAGAAATACGGCAGTCTAAATCTTTGTATATATTTAAGAGGCGTGTAAAGAATCATTATTTATCCACATAATTTATATTCACTATTAGTATAACTATATATGTATTTATGAACGTATCTTTATGTATGCATTTTTGCCTGTGTTGTATATATGTAGAAATATAAATATTTATTGAAGTATTTATTTATTTCATATATTTTTTATTATTATTTTAGTGTGTATATTAGTATGTAGATTTATTTCAATCTTAGTTGCACTTATCCGTATCGTTTTGTTTTAAGGTCCTTAGTGTAATGGTTGCCTGGAAGAGATCACCTTAAATGATAAGGGCACCCTCTGTTTATAATTTAGTTTTTAATGTTATTATCTGTTTATAACTGTAGACAATAAATTCATCTTAAATAAAATAAATAAATAATCTAAATCATTGCGTATAGTGATTTCACTGAAGTTAACTCAAACAATAATCCAAATACACAACTACAAGCTAAATGAAACTATTTAATTAAAAACCAAATAAAATGAACTCGTGCCAACAAAAGCGTTTGAACTTCTATTGTGGTATTTTGATTGGATATTGTGTAGTATTAACAACACAATAACTGGAATTTTTAGGACTTTTGTTAGTATGTCGATAGCGACAATATGTTATATCTGTGCGACATGGGTCGAAATACATGTGCCAGATATACTGGCACACATATGGCCATTGGCTGGCCCGTTGGCATAGTGGGCAGTGACCCTGCCTTCAGCTCCGCGGGTCGCGGGTTCGATTCCCGCCGAGTGACAACATTTTCTACAAACAATTTGTTGGTTCTTCGAGCCTGGGTGTATTTAAGTACATACTTACATACATACATACTTACATACTTTATATTAAATACATATTTATATATTTTAGATATACTTATCTACCAGTTGTCCGTCACCCATAACACAAGTCTTAAATTACTTACTTTGGGGACGGACGACCGTGTGTGTAAAAGTCCCATATATTTATATTTATTTATATATGGCATATGATGATATATGATATGAAGCAATGTGAATCCCTTCGTGAAAAGTTCAAGAAAATAGACATACTTACTGTACTGCGTCGCATTATTTACATAGTTATATTCCTTGGTAAGGAAAAATAAACATATGTACCTATCAAATCAAAATTTGATGTACCAAAACAAAATCTATGATAATGAATAATTTAAAAAATACACTATGTTTTCCTTAGGTGAACGCCATTCACCTTTCTTACCCAACATATGTATATATGTTGGGTAGGAAAGGAAAGGTGAATGGCGTTCAACATATAACATAATATGCGAGAAGACAAAATGAGTTTCTAATATTTTACGACTCAGCAGAGTTAGCAAATCATTCGTTCCAGATATTCGCTTCTACTAATAATATTTCACAATTCATATTAGACTTGCCTATAGAAAGATTCAACCTAAGTGTAAGAAATATGCTAAAGCATATAACATAACTGAGGATTTTATGAATGATAAAAATGCTTGGATTTAAAAATCCTTTCAGCTTCATACAGGACTACCGTTTAATAATGTAAATTGAAAAGTTTCTTCCGGGTTCTTCCCGTTAAGAGGGACATTTCTACCAGTGCGTTTGTTTTAAATCTAATTGATCACAATTCAAAAGTGCTTGCACAAGCTTACTTGAATAAAGATTATTTAGATTTGATTTGACATAAATTAATATTATGATTATGAAAAAATATGCCGTAATAGACCACCTTCATTTCTTACCGAGGTGTCGTAAAAGGCGACTAAGTTAAACCGACCCACCGTGTCGTATCCGGCTAAGTAGAATAGACCACCTTCTTTCTTACCGAGGAGTTGTAGAATACGTCCAAGGCAAGTTGACGTCAGGCAGGTGGCCGGCCGTAAAACACAGAGCCAAATCAATACAACATGTTGTACCGACCCCACTTAGAGTGAGATGAGGGCAGAAGGATGCTATGATGACTATTAAAAAAATTATACTAGAACAGTACTTACTCAGCCGGTAGAACCTTAGTCTATAGTTTATCCAGTGCAGTTTTGCTCCCGTAATCAAGCACTGGTAATTGCTAATAACAAGGACAGAGAATTGAGGAATGTAAAAGAATTTATTTATTAGATATAAAATCGTGGTATAAATAACATTTGGTTTGTAGCCGTAATCAGTCGGCATTTTTTGTCATTCTTGACTTTTATTTTGTCGGCGATTTTATGGTATTGGGTTCTCATCTCAATTTTACCTTTTTTTGCTGGCCTACTTCGTGATAAGCTATCCCTTGAACCCATACAATCACCAAATCTCTTTATTCGAAAAGTCGCCGATAAGTAAATGTGAATTCAAGGTAAATGATGTGTTGTAGACGGTTTTTGTATTTAAACGACAGTCCTCGCACATCTTCCCTAACTGTGGTAATGTTTAGATTTTGATGTATTTCTTGATTAGTAACATACCACGGTACGTTGGATATAGAGCGCACGATGATATTTTGAGCTCTTTGTAGGCTAGCTATACTGGAGTTGCAACCGCTACCCCATAGTTGCAAAATTAAAAAAAACAATCTTGATATTATTTCTAGTTATATTTTGATTTTCTCTGAGGTACATTAAGAAGATGTATTGTCACATTGAGCGTCAAGTCTGACGGGGTAATCCTCTCGTACGCTCTGCTAAGGCTTCGCGTCCGACCAAGCACGCAACTACATGTTAGCCAATGACACATTTCAGTTTAGACTAAGACGCATCGATCACATACAATGCATGAAACTACATTATCCAATATGACTAGGTGCGGAATATAATTAATAAAGTAAAAAATAAAATAGCGTCCTGATTCTGACCCATGCTTCTTTAAAACCAAGTACTCCCTTCTAGGGAGAAAGATTGATATTGACCTACGATGCTGTTGACGTATTACACTCCATCTCAATTTTTTTTACTAGATATATACCTACAAAGTCGTAAGGATCTTTTAGTTCATCGTAAACGAAATAATGAATAGTAACTATCAATTCAATCTTTCATAAGTCTTTATAGATTATGTATTATACGTTTAATCCTATTCGTATAGCAAAACCAGTTTTTTTTAATATATTAACCCGGTATACAAGCTCAAAAATTTCATCAATACTGCTCCAATGGATTATGTGTGAAAGCATAATTAAAAAAACAAAAATTTGCATTCATAATATTACTATGCATTGCTTGAAGTGCTTTGTCGGTATTTGTTCGCGTACCCTTTAGCAAGTGGTTTTTTTTTTTTTTTTTATTGTTAAATAGGCGAGCGCTTGACTGTAATCATGCCTGATGGTAGGCAATGATACAGTCTATGATGGAGCGCGCTTACCCAGAAGATGCCTATTCACTCTTGCCTTGAAGGTACCCATATTGTAAGTGTTGGGAAAGATAGAAGCCGGGAGAGAATTCCATTCCCTTGCTGTGTGCAACAAAAAAGACGAAGCGAAGCGCTGTGTGCGTCTTCGTGGAATGTCGATAACATAAGGGTGGAACTTCTCCCGGTGCCTAGCGGTACGGTGATAGAAAGGCGAAGGTGGAACAAGTTCATGAAGTACCTGGGCACACTCTCCGAAATATATCTTGTAGAAAACCGATAGACAGGCAACCCTGCGCCGGTGTTGCAGACTCTGCAATTTGGCGTTTGTCAGGGTCACATCACCTATGAGTCTCCTGGCACGTCGATCCACCGAGTCCAAAGCATCCAATTGGTATTTGGCTGATCCTTCCCACAAATGGCAGCAGTACTCCATACACGATCGTACCTGAGCCTGGTACAATGCAACAAGCTGTTTCGGTGTGAAGTACTGCTTGACTTTGTTAAGGATGCCAAGTTTCTTGGCAGCCGTTTTTGCTTTGGACTCGATGCATTTTCCAAAGTTGAGCTTGGAATTTATTTGGATACCCAGAAGCTCAGTGCTATCGGCAATCGGTACAGATATATTTCGGAAAGTAGGAGTTAAGGTGAAGGAACTCCGTTTGGCGCTGAACAGGCACGCTTGTGTTTTGGAAGCATTAAACTTGACTAGGTTAGCTTCACCCCAGTCGGAAACCTTTTTTAGAGTCAAGTTAATGCGCTCAACCATGGCCTCTCTTTGTTGGAGAATCTCAGCACTACTAGCTCTGGGACTGGACATATATCTCTCCGTGACAGTGCTATCATCTGCGTACCCAAAGATACCGGGACTTAGCAGATCATTAATGTGAAGCAAAAAAAGCGTCGCGGAAAGAACTGATCCCTGAGGAACACCAGCATTGGTGGTCATTAGATCAGATGAGCAGCCATTAATGACTACTCTAAACGATCGTTCACTCAGGAAATCAGATATCCAGTTACAGAGCACAGTAGGTAGCCCATAAGCAGGAAGCTTGCTAAGAAGACCATCGTGCCAGACACGGTCAAAAGCCTTTGAGATGTCAAGGGATACGGCAAGCGCCTCACCGTGCCTCTCAATGGCTTCGCCCCAGATATGAGTGGCATACGTTAAAAGATCTCCTGTCGAACGATTTCGGCGAAAACCGAATTGGAAATCCGACAGCAGATCGTTGTCTTCTAAGTACGCCAGGAGCTTTTTGTTCAATACACGTTCCATAATTTTACCTATTATGGAAGTGATTGCTATAGGTCTATAATTGACCGGATCGGCATGATTACCCCTCTTTGGGACTGGTTGTATATTCGCAATCTTCCACGCTTTAGGGACATGAGCAGTTTCTAAAGAGAGGCGATATAAGCGAGTTAGAACAGGAGACAACTCAGGTGCGCAATTACGCATAACAATTGCAGGTATGCCATCGGGACCACTTGCCTTGTTCACATTTAATTTGCGAAGTTCTCTCAAGACCTCTTTTTGGCGGATTCGAGCTTCTGCCATGACAGAATCGCAAGGTTGCATGTGGGGTAGAGAGGCACCTCCTGCATCAAGGCATGAGTTTTCCGCAAATAACTTGGCTAATAAATTTGCTTTGTCATTTGCAGAAAAAACTAGTGACCCATCTGGCTTAAGCAATGGTGGCAGTGTTGGACGGCAGAAGTTCGACTCAACCGACCGCGCAAGCGACCAAAAAGCTTTGCTACCTCGGGGATAGGATGCTAATTTGATCCCAATGCGATTAGTGCGGTTAAATCGAGCCTTCTTAAGAACCCTCTTGTAGGATTTGGCAGCAATATTAAATGCTCTCTTCTTAGCTGTAATGTCCGGAGCTTTTTGAGATCGAGCTTCAACCCAGGCTAGTGGTGTCATTGTTTAGCCAACACGGCTTTGTTAGTAAATAGTCGATAACTTTGTAAATGATAATACGATCCAAATATAGTATATTTTTTATAATTTGGTAAAATTCCTAACAGTTAATGTCTTGAAAAGTCCATAAAGCAATCTATAAAGAACTATCATCCAACAGGTCATGAAAATCAAATTACGATAATGCTGTGTAAAAAGTCGGAGACTATCAAACGTGGGCTGGAATAATAAGCAGATGCTGTTTAAAAATGGAGGAAATGTTGTGATCGATGAATCCATAATGTCTTTAAGCATTAGTGCGAGTAAAATATGTTTTTCAATAGCCGCCAATGGCCATTAGATCTTAATTACAATACTATCTGTCTTCCGCATAGCCCCTGCAAACACATGGTAAATATCCTAGTATTTTCCTTGATAACATAAATGGGTTTTTTTAATATATAGTAATATATTGTTGGATAAAATTTTACGATTTTAAAATTTTGTCTTTTTGTACCTAAATTTACGTATGTACTGCGTGCAAGCCCAAGTTGGAAATATCCTGGTTTGCTCGATAATATAGATGCCACTTTAAAAAATACATTAGAAAAAATTTTGAATTTGTCTTTTGACGATAACTCTTGGAATCAGCTACTTTGCCGGTCAAATTTGGTGGCATCGGCGTGAGGAAAATTTCAAGTGTTGCTCTTCCAGCATTTCTGGCCTCTGTCCATAGTATTAAAAAACTTAGTTCTGAAATTTTACAATCAAATTTATTTTCTTTGTCCTATGCAACAGAGGCTTTAGATAGTTGTAAAATTAGCTGTCCCAATGATGATATCCCGAAGGAATGTACCACTGAAAAACTTTGGGATGTGCCATTGGTTCAGCCTACACATACAAATTTGATACAAAATCTTTCGAGTGATCGTGACCGAGCTAGGCTTCTAGCCTTATCAGAAAAAGAATCAGGTTATTGGCTTCATGCTCTCCCGTCTAAAAATCTTGGCACACTTTTAGATAATGAAAGTTTTAGAGTGGCTTTGGGTCTCAGATTGGGAACCACATTGTGCCTTAAGCACAGATGTCCATGTGGAAAAGAGGTAGACAGTTTTGGCATACACGGGCTTTCATGCCATAGGAGCTCTGGTAGGCCTTTCCGCCATGGTTCTCTTAATGACACCATCAAAAGAGCTCTTGCCACCATCGACATTCCTGCTCTTCTCGAGCCTTCCGGGATATGTCGGGATGATGGCAAGAGACCAGACGGTCTGACGCTGATTCCTTGGGAACGGGGACGGGCCCTTATGTGGGACGCAACATGCGTTGATACGTTAGCCTCGTCCCATATCAGGGAAACGGCGTCCAGACCTGGAGCTGCGGCGGAAATGGCCGAATCCGGCAGCGGCGAAAGTATGCATCTCTCGTTGAGAGTTATATATTTGTGCCGTTTGCAGTTGAGACCCTATGGCCATGGAGCCAAAGTGCAAAAAAAAATTTATCCGTTTTAACACCTCGGTTGATCGCCTCTTCGGGTGACAAGAGGGCTGGCTCCTTTTTCGCACAAAGAATCAGCTTAGCGATTCAACGCGGAAACGCTGCCAGCATTCTTGGGACCATTCCACGTGGGCATGATTTGTATAGTAGTAGCGTGTAAGTAATTTAAGATAGATATAACTTGTATATATTTGTTGTTGGACTATATCTACAATATCTATATAAAGACAGTTCAAAGGTAAAAAACAGACAATACAAATTTTCTAGTAAGCATTACTATTGGACATACTACAGGTGAGAAAAAAAAATACTAAATTTTTTGCTATGTTGAAGAAAAGGAAATAGCACATTTAAATTTCTAACTAATGTTATAATTAATAATGATACTTTATAGAATTAGGCGTTACTTTGCGGAGATCCATAATACAAAAGTAATAATAAAATTATTTTGCTATAATCAATGTATCGCGGATTATAGCAAAATAATTTTATTATTACTTTTGTTTTAATAATGATACTTTTATAATTAATAATTTTACGATAGGTATAATAGTGTACCATATATCGCCCCATCATCATCCTCCTGCCCTTATCCCACTCTAAGCGGGGTCAGCACATGTTACAAACATGTTGTCAAATGATTTGGCTACGTATTTTACGACCGGCCGCCTTCCTGACGTCAACTTACCTTAGTCGCCTTTTACAACATCTCAGTAAGAAATGAGGGTGGTCTATTCTACTCAGCCGGATTTTACGTTTCCATGTTTTTACATAGGACATGTCACTTTATTCTTCGTATGGGGCGACGTATCATTTTGATTTTAAACTAAATACGAAAATGTATCTGTACCTTATACAAAGCTCTCGAATTCATTTTACTAATAGTTTATGTATAGATCTTTGTACGGCATTATCGTATAGATATATATAATGTCGTATAACATCATATAACGTATAAAGATCTCATGAATAAAGGCCCAGGATGAGCTCGATACTAGTCGAGTTAACCCGAAAGAATAAGACGTGAGTATATCCGGTTTATATTCGAAATAATTACAAAAATAAATTTACGATTGTTAAAAAAACAACAAAGATAAAGTAGTCCTTAATGCTTTTTACTAACAATAGCAGTGATTGTTGTACGGAATAGCAATATAAGGCATAACAATGTCCAATCAGCACCGCAACCGTAAACAGAATAGTAGTAGTTTCCTCAAACCACACCAAATACCAAAGCCTCAACTGTGCCATAGAATCCGTATGCTATCAAATATATGGATAGAATAGTCCGGAATAGAAGCTGTTCACCCGTCCTGTGCCGAGAGGTGTCCCCAAAATTAGATTAGATATCACATATCACAATATATTCATGCTAATAAAAAAATCGTACTAATATTATAAATGCGAAAGTCTGTCTGTCTGTTACATTTTCACGGCGGATCCGTTGAACCATTATAGTTGAAATTTTTCACAAATAATGCTTATATACCGGGTAACACTAAAAAAACTATAAAAATTACTTGCTAGCGGGAAAAGTAGGATTGAGAAACACCTTCTATTGTCAATACATCAAGTTTTTTGTTCACTGTTTGTCAAAGTCAAGTCTGTAAATTAAAGCTGTTTGCCTTACGTCGAAAATTTGTTTGAAAAAAGTTTTTATATATTTCGGTTTTTGTTTAGTGGATGAATTTAACTCAGCTATTTTTATATATAATTCATGTAAGTCATACGGGTTATTTACTACGGGTAATTAAACTTTGTTCTCGAGAAAAAGATAAATCTCTCTCAGATTTCTCGGATTGATCTGATTTTTATAATGGAGATATTTGCAGGGTTAGAGAGTGACAGAAGCTACTGTTTATTCCAAAATTACAGTCTACGCGATCGAAGTTGCCGGTAAAAGTTAGTAAATAATAATTGTTATAGGAATTTTTATAGGGTTTACTAAAAGATGAAAAAAGAAAGAAGTGTTATTCTTGAGGAGGGATTAGGTTAATACTACGTCACGGTTATATTCGTGATATTCACGGCACAGCTAGTATATATGTATATACAATACATACACTTTATAAAGATATGTTTTATACCATGCGTGGAAAACTTGCTGTAGCAATATCATAAGTTATAATAAGCGGAATTCTTTTTCGGTAAAAAAAATTGTTATAATTGTGCTTTGTGCTATTTGGGAACCCTGTGTACACTTCATCTGCCTGTAAAAGCGGAGTCATGTAGCTGTTGATTGATTACAAAGACCCGACACCTGACAAATGCATACAAAGTATAAAATCTAAAATCCTACCCTAAAATCTCTGATAGTTGACCTGAAAAAGTTTATTATATAACACTATATTTCTTTTATTTATAACAATTTAGGAGTTACAGAGTATTTATTCGAAAATCAAATAAAACATATAAGCAAAAGACGAAATAGCAAGAGAAGATATGCAAAAAAAAAGTTTAAAGTACTTTCTTTTTTAAATTAGAAGGAGGCATGCAAATTTAATTGCTTTGATCGACTGTTATAATATATACACAATTAACTAGGCGTCTTAAGTGTATAATATTAATGAAATATACATTAATAATCAAATGAAACGAAATTAATGAATGATTTTTGTTTCGAACATACATTTGGACTTTGGCGTAGGACATACGCCATTATTCCTAATTGTGCAAATTTTACAGGTTACCAGCATTAAGATAAATAGACCTTTAGAACCTTCGAATCAACCGTATTAATTTTATCAAGACACATTACACATTAAAAACTCCTTTTTTACATACCGTTTAAGATTTACACGTACGAGTATGACTTAAGTATAAATAAAGTAAGACTAAAACAAGGAAAATATATCTGAAGAAAAACTGTCGTAAAATAAAATTCAATGCGATGTTTCCTTCTTTCACTTAATGTTAGCAACATTTCAATTCGTCGTCTGTAAGTCGTCTTCTTTTAAGAGTTCCCATTTATGTTCGAGACGTGGCCACTCTTGTATTGCGTCGCAATCTACAGTAATGTTATTTAGTAAGAGCCTTTTTTATCAGAGCTTCTTATTGGGCTCTTAAATTAATTTCACACAAATTATTACAGCAAATCTGTTCAAAATTCGATAAAAAAATACTAATGTTTAAAAACAATATATAAATTAACATATTTTTGTATAATATCGTCCCTTGTATTATATTGTACTTGCACGTCCATACGAATTAAAGGATCGATATGATTTTTGATATGAATATTTGTTTAAAAGCATGAAGTTTTAAATTTCTCTTTTGTACCTCGCTTGAGCCGCACTTTTACGTGAGCTTTCACACACATAACATTGAGATTATATTCATGCGATATAGCTTGCGAAGTCCGTAGAGAGTTTTTATTTTAACGCCGGACCTCAAGTCTTTGACAGTCTAAAGGATCTAATATTAAAGTAACTCGACTTTATCGCGGTATGACCGAATCGAACTTATGTTAAAAATACGACATTCTGTCTGTTACGGTGTCCCGACTAATCCAGTGAATTAATGTTGATGTAATTTGGCACAATTATAAATAAGCCTTGTTTTCTTTTAAGAATGGGGAAAAAAACACATATTACGTTACTAAGGGTACTTCAAATGAAAATTCAAAAAACTTTATTTGTGATCTTAACTTATACTATATAAAGGAAAAAAAACAATACAAAGAATTAAAATAAATTTATTAAAAATAAGCAACAGGATACTAAGAAAGACATAAAAATTAGAATAGGTCACAAAATGGTAGACTACTCGGCTTAAGCTAGGGCAGAAACCCTAACATTGATTTTCAGTGTTACGTAATCTTAAATTAGCGTCAACGATTATCACTAGTGATTTTATGATGACAAGGGAATCGCAAAAGTAATATAATAGGAAAGGAGAGAAACTTTGTAGCTAAAATAGCTATATATATTAAATTTCCAGTTCGTTGTTTCAGATGAAGAGCTGGTCTTTCGAGACAGGTGGGGTGGACTGACGCTGTTCCACGTGAAAAACTTCACTACAAGGCTTCTTATGAATAACTCAACCTTCGTAAGTAAATTATCCAAATATTCATTATATAAATAGAGCTATTGTTGAAATTATTTTAACGAATACTTATGCAGTAGAAAATTCAAGGGCTCCATATTATTTAATTACCTTTTAAAAATATTTGGAGGCATCCCATGCGGCTAGAAGGATTCCTAAAAGCATAAAAGGTTCAAGAACCTAAGATCACTTTATTGCTATGTATACTGACTAAAGCCCTAAGTGCTTTCCTGAAACTTCGTTTTGCAAAGTAAGTCTGTAAATTGACATACTAACGCATAAAGAAAATATATTGAAATAGAACAAAGTAACAACCATTAATAAATGTAACCAATACAACATGACGACATTTCCATTTGGATAGACAGCTGTTACAAATTATTGTACTCTCTATAAAAGGAAAGTTTTTTGGTTAAGCTTTTGGTATCCGAACAGAGCAGTGAGAGTCAGTGAGCCTAAACCAGAATTTATCGAATAACTATATAATCATTATATCATCATCATTTTCTTACTCTTATCCCACTCTAAGTGGGGTCGGCACAATAGTCGTCATTTTCGATTCTCCTCTAACATTCGTCAACTCTGGTGCCAATCTTTATTATTTCTTCACTCAATTCTTCAATCAATTCACTTAGGTAAAAATATTAAGTTATTTCGTAGCATGTATTCCATCTTCGTTAACTTAGCGTTTATTTTTTAGTCAATCAAGAAAGAATTCATGCAATAGCGGACATTACCATAAATTTTAAACATTTGCCGTCATACTTCATCTAATTTACATATATTACCAAATTAAAAGCATTGTCTTGTCTCACTTTGTCTATTGATAAAAATCGCTTATAAATCCGTCCAATATTTTCTTAGTTTATCGCCGAAAGACAGACGCAACGCAGACTTTATTTAATAATATGTAAAGATTTATTTAAAAAATCATTTATTATAAAGTGTCCACAGACCAGACTTAAAGAGATTAAAATCGTACTTATATCTGAAACCAGTGTATCTGTCAGATAAAAAACGTAAACGTTAAAACAGTATTCCGAATAAATTTGAAGAGCCATCGATAAAACAGTAATGAAAATTTGTCGACATGGATTTGAACTGGGCTTTGATAGTAAGCGAGCGATTCGCATATTCAAAACCTTTTTGTCTGAATGTAAAACGTTGATTTTTAACATTTGTTTTTGCTTGTTTTTATATACTTATCATGAATTAATATTTGCATACATATTTGCGTACGTACGAAATAAAATGTGTAATGAAATTAAGTAAGTAAGAAGCTATAAGAAGTAACGAAACGGTAAATGATAGTAAATGTACAAAAGTTATGATATTTTGCTAATTATTTATTAGTTATTAGCAAAGTAGTGCTCGTATAGTGTGTTGGTTGTGGTGGTATTTTCTGATAGTTGCGGTAAATAACGTTGCATGTATAAGGTATGAGAACGAGTTTTGCTTACATGTAATACTTGTAATGTTTTAAATATTGACCGCCAAGTTTCTTGCTGGTTCTTCTCAGTAAGAGCAACATTCCGAACTAGCTGTAGCTTAATTAATTATATTATCTTTGACGACTCAAAAAGGTTATTTGAATAAAGATTATATTGATAAAATTATTTTGCTATAATCCGCGTTTGTTGACAAAATCTATGTAATGCTAAGTGTAGAAAGCAAAAACCGTTCTCACACCTTATACATGCAGCGTTATTTACCGAACGTATCAGAAAATACCACCACAAACAACACACTATACGAGCACTACTTTGCTAATAATATCTTACCAAAGAGCAGAACCCTAAGGTTAAGGAAGTCTCTTTGGCAGAATTGGTGGAGAAAGGAAGATGACTTGATCAGAGATCGCAAAAGCAACTGAACTAATCCATTACATGCCATTGACGGTAGCCAATATGTAACTCTTTATCACTCCCCAGCCCATCCTCTATATTTAAACGAACAATATATAATCGATTCCTTCGATGAAATTTGGTTAAAGACGGTATCGCATTTATAATATCAAAATTAAAATAAGTCAAATTACACTTTTAACAAATAATCTATAGAATAAGGTGTTACTTTGCGGAGTTCCATAATACAAAAGTAATAATTTACGCGTGTAGTGCTTGTGTATTGTGGTGGCAGTGGTGGAGGTTTGAGCATGTGTTTTTACGAATCCTGCATGTATCAGGTATGAAAAAACGGATAGTCCACTATACATTTAACACTATATATTTTTTTTATTTACTGTATCGCGGATTAAAGCAAAATAATTTTATTATTATTTTTAACAAAATTTCGTGTCCCAGCTGTAAACCGTTCAAATTCAAATTCAAATTCAAATATCCTTTATCCAAGTAAACTTGTAAACAAGTGCTTTTGAATCGTCAACTTTACTGCTGGTTCGGAAAGCTGTTCCTGCCGTTGAGGAGTTCCCTTGTCTGGAGCTAATCCTGGCAGCAGAATTAGGTTATGCTTATGATAAACATGCATTGTCATCAGGACTGGAGCAGTTTGTAAAATTTCAGCTCAATCAAACCCCGGGAAGTGGATCAAATTTCCCTTTCAACATTCCACGTTATCTAAGCTGTGATAGCCTAGCGGTAGCACCGCGCGACTCTAGAGTCGATCATAGGTTTAATCCCCGGGCACCAATGAGTTTTTCAATTAAAACTTATGTGTCTAATTGATAATTGCAATTTATCACACGCTTTTCGGTGAAGGAAAACATCGTGAGGAAACCTGCATATCTCTAGTGAATTCTAGGGATATGTGTAACTACCAATCCGCACTGGAGCAGCGTGGTAGGTCTTAGCTCCAATCCTTCTCTCCAAAAACGGAGAGCAGAGCCTTAGCCCAGCAGTGGACATAGTAACAGGCCGTTATTTTACTTTACCTTTTTTTATTCAACCTTAACATACATACACGGCAAGTCTAAATAAATGCTTATTTAAAGTAATGAAGCTACCGATATAATGATAAGTTAATATTTAATAATATTTTTACACAGTGACTTACACATTTCAATATTTTAATATAACGCGCAAAGTTTCCAAATACAATTAAATGCAATACAAAACGATAGTCTTTTTTTCTGCAGAAAAAAAACGTATACGAATACATTATCAATACGTGATATTATGAAGCGGAAATTTTACATACGACAGATACGAGCAGAGTTGTTAGCGAAATTGTTAGCAGAATCCCGTTGAAAAAGAGTATTTCCATCTTACGAGTAAAATAGCTCGTCAAACAAAGATGTGTAGGTAGGTTTACTCATTGAACCGTACACATCTTTAAACACGCTTTGAGATAGTGAGAAATATTGTTTAAGATGCTTAGTCTTTGTTTGTTAATTCTCGAAAGCCGAATTTTTAGTTATACATATAACATAATAAAAGTTGGTTTGGTTTACACTGTACAAATTTTTGTTTATTTCTAATTAATTAGTAACTATTACTTACTTTGTTACGTACATACTTTTAGTCATGAAAATTTTTTTATAACTCTACAATGATAATATTATTTATTTGTTAGTGCTTTATAACGCACACACCAACGCACACAAAAATGTAAGAATGCATTCATACACACATAGAGAGAGAGAGAGAGAGAGTAGTCATCAAATTCCTTTTGTATTTCATAAATATAATAGCACAAAACTGAGTATTCTATAACTTAATCTTTATCATAAAAGCAATAATGAAATTCCTCATTAATTAAGTCGGCGATTAATTTAACCGTGAATTCTAGCAAGATATTTTCATGACTTTTCTATTAAGGTTCTCCGCAAAATAATCCCTGATTCTATAAATTATTTAATCCATATCATAAACTAAGTATATTCTTTTCAAAGAAAAAAAGTCAACATTCCTTATACTGAAGACTATTTGTAGCGCCAACAATTAATGCATGCTATTCGGACTGACAAGATGTCACTTCATAAAACCTCTTTTGAACCTTCCGACACTGCTTGTCGCGACGAGTGCCTTCTAAAATTGTCAACTTTCCGGGGCTTCAATTAATAAAACCGGGAAATTACACTAAAATATTTAAACATGTAGAAATTCACTTATAGTATTTCTATAATACTTAGTACTTATAAAGGCTAAAAGATATAATTCATACGGGGCTAAATGGAGAAGAAACAATCAAGCCAAGGTTATAATTAATTAGCTAAATTTTTGAAATCAACATGCTAAAGCTTATAATCAATTTAGTAGATAAAATGAAGCAAGTAGCGAAGCTTTTTAAAAGGGTTTTATAAGTGGTGAAGACATGGTTTTCCCAGGCCCTAGGTTGTTTGAAAATTAATAAGCACCGTTAAAGAGGTTTTCAAAAGATATCAATTATACTGAAATTTATTATCGAATTTGAAACATAGATATAAGACATCACAATACACAAATTTTACGTGACGAATTTAGATTACTGAGTAATAGTGAGTGATATTTTTTAGTAATTATATCACTTTTAATTTATCTTAAGGTTAATTTTAACTTATTCCTCAAGTATAATATTTAATTTTCATAACTTGTGTCACGATTGCGCGCTTAAAATCCTTTGTGAATATGTAAGTCGTAGGAAATGTCAACATTCACTTGCAAATGTGTGTGGAAGTTGAATCATTTGTAACGTCGACAGGCGATATTTAGCAGACGATGCCTCTATTGACTATAAACGTTTACAATACAAAAGCAATTTGTATTCTGTCATCGATTGTTGCCGTTGTCATAGAAAGAGATCGATCCAATATTGTTTTAAATGAAAACATTGAAAACAATATTGGATCGAATGTTGTGATACGAAATTAGAAACCATCATTCTCCTGCCCTTATCCCACTCTAAGTGGGGTCGGCACAACATGTTCAAACATGTTGTCACATGATTTGGCTACGTATCTTACGACCGGCCGCCTGCCTGACGTCAACTTACCTTAGTCGCCTTTTACAACACCTCGGTAAGAAAGGAGGGTGGTCTATTCTATTCTGCCGGATACCACACGGCGTATACGAAATACGAAATTAGAAACATTGCTGTTAAATACGTAGAAATAAATCTTTGTCGTTTCTTTCTTCAAGATATTTGTTTGCTTCACAGTACATCATATAATATTTCGTTTCACTCCTAAATTTTACGTAGAATCCTTCACATAATCTTAACCTAATAATAAGTAATAGCCAAATTTTTTATGAAACATCCATAAATCCTAACGAAGTATAAGATTTTAATACTAGTTTGGCCTAGTTGGATTTAGAAACAGAAACATATTAGAAGAAATAAACTTATTGCGTAAAAAATTGTATAATGCAAACATAATATTAATATTGCATATGCAAAATTAATATTATCATTGTTAAGCAATCGCTTACTTAAACAATTTGTTTAATGAAGTCGGTTAGCTTAAAACAAGACGAAGTTAAAATAATTGAAATTATAAAAAACACAACGGAAATCACTAAACACATCGCTAAAGGGCCAGGCCACATCTTCAAATGACTTCTATTTTTTACGTGTTCCTAAAATACTTTTATCATTGTTAAAATGTTAGGTTGTAGCTATTTTCTTGAGCATCCCATTTTCTTCGAACGGTCGACGCCAAATCCTAGCTTGAACCGGCGCTAGATCGAGTCCAACAATAATTATTGTTCCGCCAATCCGATTTGTGTCAAATTCGTTTCGTATCTTATCATCCGTAAACGTAAAAATCACATCTTTAAACAGGTTTACTAGTTGCCGTCTTTAAAACTAAAGCTATACGACGGTATGGAATTTTTAAATACAAATATAAGTTACTTTAAGTTTCATATCGAACATCTATATAAGCGATTATAAAATTATATAAAAAAAATTATATAATTACTTTTGTATTATGGATGTCCGCAAAGTATCGCCTAATTCTTTAAATTAAATCGAACATCTGTTAATTGAATTGAATCATCAAATGGTTAACTGTGTAGTAATGAGAGGAAGTACGTGAGAAACTTCATAATATATAAAAACACAAAACAAATGACGTGAACGACCGGAAATACGTTGACGTTGAAGAATAGGGTGTAATTTTAGAAGCAAAGACTCATAAGAAAATATAACTTTTTAATATTATTTTGAAAAACAAAGTAATATTTATATGATCAATAAATGCGTAATACAAGGATCAAAAACGACGTATCTTATTCAAACTAATCTTAATCCAAATGTCGAAATTTTAATAGTTGTGTGGATCATTTTCGAAGCCTTCAATTTATTTAACCAAATGCTGTAACTTGAAATGCTAATTTGGACAATATTGATAATACAATTCTAGCATACTAATTATAGCTGTGAGAGTAGCATACCAATCATGTGTTTGTTCAGTATGTATGCCCCGTTGACAATTCTCTAATGGCATTTACATACACGTTAGCTGTATATACTGCAAATACAAAAGTATCTAGAATAATTCTTTTATTTATTGAAAATACTTAGCTCTGAAACCGGATATTGGAATTTATTAATTATAAACGAAGATAGATTACATACATTACAAGAATTATACTCGTAAATAATCTATACCTCTGAAAAGTATTAATTAGAAACTAACGTTACAAAGTAAAGGTAATTGAAATAACTATCAACAAGTACTATTAAAAGTGAGAACACTATATTATAATATTTGAATATAAATAATAATGAGACAAAAAAGTGTGTTGAAAACAAAGAACAAAATTACAAAAGTAACGATACAGTTGGTTTTTTATTGTATTTGTTACAGCAGTTTAAAACACTATTTAAGGGAGGCTGATACAAAAAGTCTACTATACTATATTGGGAATTACATAGATGATAAAAATGCGAGGATATAGCTACTCCGCTACTCTGTACAAGATAGTAATGACTACATATAACTAGTAATCAGAATTATATTTGAAAAGAGTAACTGCCGGGTTTCCTGCTAGCTCTTCTCGGTAGAAACAGCTATCCGAACCGGCAGAAGAGTTAACTATTCAAAAGCACTTGTTTACAAGTTTACTTGAATAAAGAATATTTTAAATTTGAATTTGATTATTTAGATTCCGCAGATAATTTTTGTACAGTGGAACTCCTACTTATATGAATTATTTTAATAATGTAAGTACTAATTGAACTAAATCATACATGTTCTTTAAAGTACTTTCTAAATAGTAGAAAAATATTTTTGCCATCAATTTTTACAATTAAAAACATTTATGGCCTAACGATTACAGCAAGAGATCTTTGCTTCGTCCGTTTGAACCCTAAGTTTTACAAAATTATTACTAAATGGATATTTGTACTCATTATGCGCACACACAATTCTTTTTTCATAGCGGGAGTTGAATGCGGTGGACTTTAAAGTATCAGCAGACCTTAAGTTCGTGCTATTAATATCCGACGTACGACCAGGCTGGAGGCACGCGCGTCTTGCACGATATCATGTCTACGATGTTATTACTAGGTAAGTACGTCATTAGAAGTATTCTTATAAATTAGCTTCCCCATGAAACAAATGTCGATATTCAATAAAATCGGAAAACATAACTACTTTACCGTAGGACACAGAAAATAAAGAGCAACGCAAAAAAAACTACAAATGGCATTAACCTCTCAGTTATTAAAATATCAGCCGACCTGAAAATAAGGAAAAATACCGAGCTAGAAGCTAAAATGGCAGACAGGAAACTTGACCTCCTCAACGGATTCAAGCGGTACTTCTATATCGAGCGGAGATCAATGATATGTGCTGCTGCCATTTTTATAACGATTAGTGAGAATAGTTTTCTTTTTGTGTTTGGCGAATGGATCGACGTGATCAAAAAGTATTTTTATAATTCAAAGATATTTGATTAATTTTCTACAGAATATATTCCGGTGAAGGTGTTTAGTTACTACGTGATCTTGTATCTGCATCATCCTTTTATTTATCTAAACGCCAGGTGCCGAGAAAAATTTAACTTATATGTAATAGATATTTTTTTCGAACGGGTACGAACCGCTTCGTGTCTCTTGTGAGCTATTTGGAATACTCTTCCGATCATCGTCCTGTTTATTGAGTAAATAATCTACCAAGGAAGATCCCCTCTAACGTCTCTTTCTACGTCATCGTTCAACGTTGCATAAAAATTAAGAAATAAGTAAAGCTTCAATACAATATTTATTGAAGGTTCACCTTTTACCTTTTAAAAAGGTATTTCAAAGTGATTTGTTATTAACAGGAATAAAATTCCCATATCCCCGGTAGAAGACGATAGATCAGCACCGCTGCTGCAGTATGCGGAGTGGGCGCCTACTGGATCCGGACTAGTCTTTGTTTACGACAATGACATTTATTACAAACCCAAGGTTTTGAAGACACTAGTCTGTAGGATCACAAGTAACGGTAAGATTTTCTACGATTTATTAAAAAAATGTAGTATTCATTTCTCTTATAACTGTAAATAAATTTTACCGTCGTCGAAATCTATACAAGTATTAATACATTCAAACAATCAGTTACAACTGATAATATGAATCTTTACTTTACTGTAATAGTTCTTTAAGGTAAAATGTCACCAATATATCCATTGAAACCTCATCTAAATACAAACAGAATGTTGTAATAAAAAACCATTAACAATTGCAAAATAATGAAGATGGGATGTTAATCTGACTACAGAAACTGATAGGGATATTTTCCACGTCGATCATACCTATCGTTTAGTAATCTATACATTGCTTTTAAAGCTACAGGTTACTTCTATAACTCAAAAAAATAGCTTTAATTAAGCATGTATAAAAATCGCTTTAATGTTTTTAATTGACACACTTTGAAAACTTTTATCAGTTCTATTGGGAGCTCATCGTACCATTAATATCAAGAGCGGCGAATCGATTGTCTCCTTCCCTATACACGCTTCACAGTCCTATTCCGTTCGATTATTTCTATGCGATTAACCTAAAATGCTAAGCCGGTTCGAACCTGCCCAAATTGACTTTCTGACTGATTGAATATCAAATTGATTTAGGATATGGGATGCTCAGGGGCTGCAAAAGTGGCACAAATCCGAAAATCTTGTTTTGAGATAAAATTTAAAATTTTAAGTTATGATTTCCGCTGCTACCAAGAATGTGTGAATAAAACATTTACACCTATTCCTAGTCTAAAACCGTGTTTCTTGAGTTCTACCACTGTAAAAGCCCGTGAGCGATATGGTTATAAAAAGATTGTCTTATATACGAATACCTAAAATAAGTTATAGAATAATTTGGAAAATTATTGTCCCTAAATTTCAGTATTCATTTAATGCATGACGGTGTTCCTAATTATTGCTTCGTTGAAAAAAGATTTTTTTTATTACTCCGTTAAAACTATACACGTTACTGCACATTTCTTTTTGTTATTTAATCAAAAAAATATCACGGCAAATTAATCTGCGCAATTGTTAAAACGTGTCAGTAGCTTGTGTTCAAACCAAACCTCCCGTTAATAATAATTAAAAAATAATTTGCCAATAAATTGCGAGCAAGTAAAGCACTTTAATTAATTAACAGCTTTCGCGAGGTATTGGGGAGTTCATTTTATTAATAACTCATTAATTATACGATGCAATATTTCTGTAAAATGTACGAGAAGCAATGTAAATTTTGGAGACGAACATTATCAATAAAAAGTCTACTGCTGAAATGAAATATAAAATAAGAGTTATGAGAATTAAGCTTCTATTGGTCTACTAATTGATAGCCATTTTAAAAAAATCTGCATATAAATTGCATTCAAACCACTGACATTAAGCAATGGAAAACTCTTTATGAATTAATATTTTAAGGAGAGAATTGTTTCAAAGTAAAACAAGTATCAAAATAAAACTGGAATTGATTAGAATTATATTTCAGGAGTCCCAGGTGTAATATTTAACGGTGTGGCAGACTTTCTCTATGAGACGGAAGTCCTTAGGCTTGATCGAGCACTATGGTTCAGTCCAGATGGACAGACGCTCATGTACGTCACGTACAACGATACTCAAGTCCAACAGCATAAGTATCCGTGGTACGGCTTGGATCAACAGGAACCTCCTGCCTACCCATCAATACGTACTTTACGGTACCCCAAGGTAAGACATAATATGTAAGTTTTTTAATGAAACACGATGAACGATGCGGTAGAGTTCTATACCAGCTATAGAACTCTACCCCATCGTTAAATTTAATTATATATTGACTAACTAAATCAGTGGAATAGTAATTTTAAGTGATACTTTGAGTTGATGAGGTCTTTTTTGGGGTGTTCAGTATATTATTCTCGACTAATACTTTTAGTCAACGGCGAAAGTCAAAGCTATCCTGCATAGTTTTAATTATATTAGTATATAGTATTTAATTATATAATTAAGTTTGATTTGAAAAAAAAAGTTACCAACATTATAAAAAATGTAGTTTTATTATATTGTATTAATTATTATTATATAATATTATATTAATTTTCTACATTCCTTTAAGGAGTACTATATCCATACAGCTGGGTTCATTATTTTTTTAAGTGTTATAATCTAGTACAAAAAAAAGAAAGATTAATAAGCAAATTTTGTGTATCAGGTAAACACTAACAACCCAATAGCAACTGTGTACGTGGTCAGCATCAAAACACCGAAGTTTCTCTTTCCTCACCCGATTCAGTTCAATTCACCAGTAGACAGCAGTAAGTATCTTTACACATTTAAATGACATGTTTGATGATCGATAATTAAAATTAATATATTATGAAAAAGTACTTCTACTTCTTAAACAGCTATTAAGGATACGAACATTCTATCATTTAATAACATCTTGAATCAAATCAGGAAACATTAAATCGCTTTGAACAATCTCTTAAACATGTTATGTATATAAGACTAGCTGACCGGCAAAACATTATCTTCTTCTTCTTCTTCTTCTTGTTCAACCGATCGACGTCCACTGCTGGACATAGGTCTCCTTAAGGGATCTCCACACCACACGGTCCTGTGCCGCTTGGATCCAGCGGCTCCCCGCGACCTTTTTGAGGTCGTCTGTCCACCTCGTGGGGGTCTTCCAATGCTGCGTTTACCGGTGCGGGGTCGCCATTCCAGCACCTTAGGATCCTAACGCCCATCGGTTCTACGTACTATGTACGCTACGCAAAACATTATAATATAAAAGTAATAAATATATTAATTGGACACTTATACACATGGTCGTCCATCCCCAAAGTAAATACATTAATACCTGTGTAATGGGTTCAAACGAGTTCAAACCCGGGCAGGCACCAATGAGTTTTTCTATTAAAACTCATGTGTCTAATTGATAATTGCAATTTATCACACGCTTTTCGGTGAAGGAAAAAATCGTGAGGAAACCTGCATATCTCTAGAGACTTCTAAACCAACCAATCCGCATTGGAGCAGCGTGGTAGGTCTTAGCTCCAACCCTTCTCTCCAGAAACGGTGAAAGTAGGCCTATTCCCAGCAGTGGGATTGTAACAGGCCGCTACTATGGGGGACGGAAAATCGGTAGATATACTACATATATAATTTTGAATACATACTTAAAAACAAATATACACCCAGGCTCGGAGAACTACAAATCGTTTATAGAAAATGTTGGCCCTCGGTGGGAATCGAATCGCGACCCGTGAAGGTGATGGCAGGGTCACTACCCATTGCGCCATCGGGCTAGTCAGCCTGATAGTAGCCTATTCTCAAACCTACTAAATATGCATATAAAATTTCATGAAAATAGGTCAAGGAGGAGGTTATGGTAATTAGCATTGCGGCCCAAGAATTTCATATATAAGATATAGATTTTTCTTAGTATGAGGTGTATATAAAATTTACCTTTACTCTATTGTCTGTTAGGTTGGTATGTCCGATGGACCACTTGGATATCAGAGCGTCAAATCGCAGTCCTACTTCTCAACCGTCCGCAGAATGTTTCCATTATAAGCATCTGTAACGCTGTGCAGTATAATTGTCAGGATGTGAGTATTTTTAGGATATGCCCATGACCCATACAAATTTACAATTCGCACGCTTAGTATTAAAGTGACCTAATTCAAAATTAGGCCTAATTGAGTTAGATAAATTGGTATCCTTGTTTCAATCAAACTAGTGTTTTCTAGAGGTGTAAGAGTAACGACAAAAAGCGTACCGTATGTGTTCGTTACTACAACAAGTCACCAGTACTCTTAGTACTCGTTACCATCGTATCGGTACTTTATTCGTTACTTTTGATACCTGATGCCATAGCTGATAGCATTAAAGTAACGTCTCGTGTCGTATTCCCGTACGGGAAGATGTCGGCGCGACATATTAATTACTTGCTTGCAGACCTAGCTGCGTAACGCGAACTTTTTCATGTTTTTTTTTAAATCTTGATTTAATAAAAAAAAGGTTAGAATTGTAGAATAATTAAAACTACAACAAAAGTAAATTGTAGGCGAATCTACTGGATATTGCAATGGATTTATTATTTTAATAAAATAAAAATTGTTATGCTTAGAATGAAATTTAACATATAATATGATACAAAAATATTTTAAAGATTTCAATAATTTAATAATATTTATTTTACGGTGCCTAATAAACAATAAAAAAATTCGTTCTTCGTAAGGTACGTTTAAATTCACAGACAACACACATTCAAACCACAGATTAGGGACTGTATTATGTAGTTACTATTTACTAATACGTACCAATACGAAAAATGCGAGTAACGAATAGCATTCGTGAGTAACGAATCGGTACTCGGTACTAGATAGCGCCCCCGTTACTCAGTACCGAATTATACGGTTTGCTTACGGCTTTAGTGTTTTCTTGCTCTTCTAAATTATGGGTCTTTTTAACACTCGCGAGTTTTGTAGACGCTTCGTTACGATTTATTGCAATTTGCTACAAAACAGCTTTTTTGAATTAGGTCAATTTAATTCTAAGCGTGCGTAATTAATCGTGAAGAAAACAAATACACGAATTACAAATCTTTTATTACAGGCAAAGTAAAAGTCTCATACGCTTTACTCATATCTCCTCTAAAGTCTCCTTTAATGTAACGATTGTGTATTGACAAAAATGTTATTAAATTTTTTAATTCAATAAATACAATGCAATTACAAAAGCAACATGTGTTTATAAACGTATAAATGTAATATGAACATAAGTGTATTTCACATATTATTAATATACTTTAAAAAAAAATTTTTTTTTCTTGGCGGAAAAAGGAACTTCTTAAGTATTAACTAATGTGTGTTAAATCAAAATAAGATTTTTCGAAACGGCTGAATACAATAGTATATTTTATGTACAATATATAGTACATAAAATATACTATTGTATTTATTATTTTATTATATAAAAAATTCTACTGGTCTTATCCCACTCTAAGTGGGGTCGGCACAACATGTTAGAAACATGTTGTCACATGATTTGGCTACGTATTTTACGACCGGCCGCCTGCCTGACGTCAACTTACCTTAATCGCCTTTTACGACACCTCGGTAAGAAATGAGAGTGGTCTATTCTATGCAGCCGGATACCACACGGCACATACCTTAGTCGCGTCTTACGACACCTCGGTAAGAAAAGAGGATGGTCTATTCTACGCTGGATACACGGCGTTGTATTTATAATTTTTTATTATCCCTATGAAAATGTTTTTTACACTAGCATTTCAGCTAATTTTGGGGTATTACTAGCAAACTAAATAATAGGAAATATATAAATCTTTTCAGCTTGCCCACTACAAGTATACTCGATCTCCTAAAAAGTTTTTGGCGAAACTTTATACAAAAACTTTATTTTTCTTTTATGGAAAAAACCACTACATTTAATAATTCTTTATTCATAGATTTACCGCGATGAATCGGATGGGTCTCGCTGGTCCGGCTTGGGCTCAGATCCTGTGGAAGAAGATTGTGGCTGGTGTGGTGGGGGAGCTCTGGTCGGTGGGCGAAGTGGCGTCTTCACCACTGCACCTATAACAGACCAGGGTGGGATATGGAGGCATGCTGTCCACTTGACCCAGGATACTAGAACTACAGTTACACAAGGAAATTTTGAGATCACGCAGTTAGTCGGATGGGATGAGAGAAGACGATATTTGTAAGCCAATTTTAATAAAGAGGTTTACTTTGCTTTATTTTTAGCCAGCATTAAAACGTGGCACTTCTCGGAATGACAATGCTTAATAATTAGTATCAGATTAAATAATTCTATAAATGGCTTTTCCTCAAGTCCTTTTTTTTATATACTCGTAGTTTTGATTCCAAGTAACTATGGTTAATTTATATGTAGATGTGTATATTTTTTACGTAACGTGCTTTATTAATAATTATTTAATAATTTGTAAAGGTTTATGCAGCTTTAATTTATTAACTGGCGGTATCGATATTTTTCTGCGTCAAATCAAATAAATCTCAGTCATTTTCATTTAAAGGCATTTTTACATATACGTATATTTTTACATAACACTATATATACATTTTTACGTACACAACAACGCATATATCAAAGAGTATATTTTTACATATACACTTTACATTGCATATATGTTGAAATTTAAAAAGTTAGTTCACACATAAAGAGAAAAAAGTTACCTCAAGAGTCAATCATTTAATAAACTTTTTCCTTACAAAACTAAAACTGTTGTCTTGTACAAAGCTGGAAAAACCTGTTTTTCAGATGTAAAATCTTCGCTTTAATCAAGTCCATAAACTTATGTTCTTCAGTGGCATTTTCCATCTAATTTTTTGTGTGGGAAAACTTTAAAAAGTATAAACATAATCAATCATTTAACAATGAGTTTTGTATTAATAAGTCTTTAATTTTTGTAGATATGTGATAGGAACGGCTCCAGACAAAGCCGGTGAACGACACGTGTACCGAGTTTTGGTGCCAGTCGACGGTTGGCCTCCACCACCATCTTGTCTCACATGCCCCGGGGCCGTTCCGGATACTACTTTAGAGCCTAGCACTGAGGAACCGGTTAGTTGACAAATAATATATTTTTAGTTACACAAATTTATTAAATTATTATATTGCCGCCGATTCTGTATAACTGCACAAAGTTGGAATTAAATATGTCCGTTTAAAGTGGGTGGGTGTGGTTTAAATTGCAGTGCAAATGGGTTGGTTAAATTCATACAAAAATACGTATGTACAAAAATGGTGAAGTTTTTCCTTTAATTCTAATTTAAAGCATGTATACATATAAATTACTAGTGATAGCAATGACTTCCTTCGCGTAAAAATTAGTTATTTAAAATAACCTCATTCCCGTTCCGGGAAGAAAAACGGCAGTTTGTATATTCTATATGTTAGACCAAAGCTCTAATGGTACCATTTTATGAATATTCTTCGATGTGAAAACGTTACTGACAGACAGACTTTCGCATTTATAATATTAGTGAGGATAAAAAGAATTTTACTTCTTTTGTTTCAGGAATACGACAATTCATCTTCCTCTTTGCCGGCGTGGCCGACATCGACCGTGCTGCCGCATGTCTCAGACGAAAACGACTCATTGCCGACTGTCTGTTTATACAACCGGGTCATATTCAGCAGGAACTTCTCTTATTTTGTACAGGTAAATTTTAGGTCAGTTAATTACGTAAAATATTGGCCAAAATAATATACAATTCTCAAAATGTCTACAAATAACAATAACGGACTTATTTAATAAACATTTTGTAATGTAAGAGTTTACTCTTACATTTCAAATACCTGTATTCAAGCTGACTTTAATAAACCCTTAATTGTTCCGGAAAATATGCCAATCGAATGTTAATAATCCTCTCAAGATGTTTTCCAGCGAGTGTCGAGCCAGGTTCGCTTTGTAACAAATTAGGGTAGCAATACTTTCATAAGGATTATCGTACTTTTAGGCCATTATGAATAATTCATTCCCCGAATTTATCATTGTTCTGAGATTGTAATTCTATAGATAAGTTCAATGATTCTATTAAATCTACAATTTTCAGTATAATATTTCTCATTTCAATTTGTTCTAATATTATGAATGCGAACTTTTTTTTATCGATCTTTCACTTCTGAACGGAGCAACATATCAATGTGATTTTCGATTTTGAAAAGTTGAAAGTTACATAAACTTCTTTTCATATCGGCACCAAAGTCTGAAGTTTATTTATTAAGAAGAGATAAATAAATCTTGTAGTATAGGTAGTGGCGTAGCTAGATAATGAAAGGCCCTGGGACAAACAAGAAACTAGGGCACCAACTAAAGTATTTAACATGATTTGTTTCCCATTCTTCGTGTTCCCTGTTCGATGTACTGCAACAGGTAGGGGGGGTGAAGCTCAGAGGGGCCTAGGGGCATTGCGGGGCCCTCATCTAGCTCTCTGATAGCTACACCACTAAGTAAAGAAATTTTACTGCGTAAAAGAGATATACCTGTTTTCGTGATATTTACATGTGACATAATTTCGTTTGATATGTTAGAATAAGTAAATTCTTTAAATTTAAATCATTCGCATTAATACGTTAGAATACGTAAATTATTTTTCATTTCTATGACTTTAAAATTTGCCAGTCATAGTCGCTCACATGTTGAGAGTTAGCAGGGTTAACGAATCCGTCAAGGGTCTTCCTTGACGTGTTCTTCAAGATCATGTTACTTGTTCCCAGGAGTGTTTAGGTCCTGGACCACCAGCTACGTTCTTGTGCACGGCGGGCGGCTTGCGACGTGCCGTGCTATGGGACGGGCAACCACTGCGACAAACCTTCGCGGCGCTTGCCTCGCCGCAGTCCAAAGTGTTCAGGGTTGAGGTAAATACACTTCATATTGCACACTACATCTTTAAAAGTTGCAACTTATTGTCTTATTCTGTGTTTATTCTACTAGTAATCCAAATAATAAATAGTCAGCGTCTTATTACTCTAACTGGTCCATTTCTCCTTCATCTCACTACACATTATAAAAAGGCTAGGTATATATCTTCTTATGTACTCTTTTTTAGTGATGTTATATTAATACAAATAAAAAATTCTATTCCATTTAAGTCTATTCTGATTTTGAAATGTTATTACAGGTTCAAGCACATCGAGAAGCGCGAGTTCGTCTGCTATTACCCCCTGGCCTGCGAGAGACTGATGATCTTCCACTGCCATTAGTATTACACGTGTCAGTATCATTTTAAAATATTAACCGTAATTCTTATTGATTAGAATAACTACGCAAACATACAGCACCAGCGAAGACGTCGTTACAACAGGCGTCGGTCGGTCATGATTTCTTGCCACACTCTCAGTACAACGACTAACCTACCATGATCAGAAGAGATTATCCCGCTGCCTGGTATTCTTATTTTAAGCATTGGTGATCACAATAGAATAGAGGTGGTCAAAGTGATAATCTGCTTTGAGCCTACCACCAGCAGTACAATATACCTCCCGCTAAGCCTTAGTCCGATTTCACACAAGACGCCCTTATGACAACGTTTCCCGACGCTTAGTAAAGTTTCTACGCTGTTTTCACTTCATTTCGTAATTTAAGTTTTATTCAATTTATATTATTTGGTCCATAGATCATCAGAACCGGGAGGCCAGTTAGTGACTGAGCGATGGCGACCAGACTGGGGCTGGTACTTAGCAACTGCAAGAAATTTTATCGTCGCCGAGATCGATGCGAGAGGTTCCGGGGGGCAGGTACCTTTCACTTATATAGTATAGACAGTATACACATGATATGACATATATTGAGCAATATATAATTAATAATCATTTTCAGGGCGAAGAACTTAGGACTGAAATATATCAAAAGCTTTTATCAACTGATGTCGAGGATCAGATAGCTGTTTTATCGTAAGTACGATCATGAGTTTATCCCTGTATTATTATTATCTGTATAAAAAAATATCTAAGCGTAAATCTTGACAACGGCTGTAATAATTAAGCCATATTTTTTTTAATATTTTCAAAAGCCTGATAAAGGTTCTAACGAAATGATAATTCAAAAGTAATAATAAAATTATTTTGCTATAATCCGCGATACAGTAAATAGAAAATATATATAGTGTTTAATGTATAGTGGACTATCATTATTTTCATACCCGATACGTGCAGGATTCGTAAAAACACATGCACAAACCTCCACCACTTCCACCACAATACACAAGCACTACACAGGTTCACTACACAGGTTGCGGGGCGAAACGATTGTTGAGTTTGTGACACACTTAAATACATATATACACCCAGACTCGAAGAATCAACAAATTCTAAATAGAAAATGTTGGTTCTCGTCGGGAATCGAACCCACGACCCACGGAGCCGAAGACAGGGTCACTGCCAACTGCGCCAACGGGCCAGTCAAATTAATGCAATGTTTTGTAAAAAACAGTTATCTACGGGACAATCTAAAAATGGTGGATGGATCACGGGTGGGCGCGTGGGGCCACGGATACGGCGCGGGCGCAGCACTAGCGCTAGCTGCCGGCGACGCTCGCAACCTAACTCGCTGTCTTGCCTTGATAGCACCGCTTGCTGATTTGCGACATCATAGTGAGTATTGTACTAATAGCCATAGTATTTGAATACAATTCATAGTTAATAAAAGAATACATTTCGTTCGTAGACTTATATTTAGTCCCTTAATGCGTTATTCTATGTAATCATGCTAACTCAACCAACTTTGCTACTATTGTTATGCAATAATCAAAATTAGGATTCTCAGCTTCTCATAATTTATAATTTTTCTGAGGATCATCGGTTTTTTAAGAGCCTAATGTAACTTATGTGGCCTCCATTCTAGTAAGATAGAAGTCTCCGTTTTAATTTTATTAAGTCAATGAAGGTAACCTAGCAGTTTGAATCTGAATGATGTCGCCCCCAAGCTACTAAGTGAGAAGGATGAAATTTTATGAAATATATACCAATTCTTTTGCTCTTGCATGAAAAATTTGAAATAGAGAAATATTTTTAGTGCATGAACTGTTTTATAAATAACGTATGTGTAGATATTATTTAATATCGGACGCATAGAATAATTAGGTCACTAAATATGATATAATATTATTTATATATTTTAGTTTCCTCTTTATGGTATTTTCATTTACTTAAAATCAAGACAATGAGTACATATTATTAGGCGTTATTTGCGGAAATCCATAATACAAAAGTAATAATAAAATTATTTTCTATAATCCGTGATAAATTTATTAAATTTAAATGATTTATAGAAGCAGGCGTTACTTTGCGGAATTCCATATTACAAGCAATATAACAGAACTAACTACTTTGCTATAATCCGCACGGGTTAAGCGAATACATGCAAAGCTTAATGTGTATAAGCAGGCAAAATCTACGCACTGTACACATGCAGGACAAGTCACCTGCATACAACCACCACCAAAATGTCTACGATCTTTTCGCCCCGAAACTGAAGCATCATCAGGAGGATAGGCTCCACGACAAAAATCGTAATGCGTATGATGCTTCGGTTTCGGGGCGAAACGATCGTCGAGATTGTGGTGGTGGGTGTGTGTGCTGCTTGTGTGCGTTGTTGCTGGTGGATGCGCCTTGGGGTGCATGTGGTGGCTTGTCCTGCATGTATAAGGTGCGTAGATTTTGCCTGCTTCATACACATTAGCTCACACACATTGCATGCATTCGCTTAACCCGTGCGGATTATAGCAAAGTAGTTAGTTCTGTTATATTGCTTTTAATAAATATAATTTAGTAAATTTATCACGCACTATCGCAAAATCATTTTATTATTACTTTTCATTATTACTTATTACTACGGTACCTTAAGATTATTGTTTACCCTTTTCGTTTATAACGATTCGTACCAAGTCTTTACCTACGGACATTAAAAGCGTTCATAAATGACTCCAACAGGCCTCTACTACCACTAGTGACCAGGGTCAAACTATCTTTTGTTTTTCTAGATTCATACTGGACAGAAAGATATTGCGGCGTAGGCAGCGGTACAGGCGCTGGACTGGCTGTATGGCGTCGAGCGGGCAACCTTCCACCACGTCGTCTGCTCCTTGCACATGCCACTTCCGACTTGCGCGCCCCACCACCCCACGCACTGGCACTCGCTCGATCTCTGATACGTGCTCAGGCTTTATACACGCACCAGGTAATATTTTTTTATACATATATAGCCCACCGTTTAATTAGGTAGGAGCGGGCGGTCTTCTCATGTATATCACGCTACGAGCGCTCGCTGCTCGCACCTACCTCAATCCCCTGTCTCGTCCATCTTCCCCGCCTTTAAACCCCATACATGAGGATTGGGTTAAACGGTTGGCCTATAAAGCGATATTAGTAATAGGCAAACTAGGAACCGAAATAAATTAATAATACCAAGGCTAAGGCTTCAGAAAGTACGTAGATCGTTTGTGGGCTTCGGTATACTTTTGTATAATAAAATTCCTCAATCAATTTTGGACTTGCCTTTACACAAGTTCAAAAAAGCAATTAAAGAGACTCTCATTAATAAAGCTTACTATAATGTTGAAGACTATGTCAATGATAAGAAAGCTTGGAACTAAATTGCGACCAGCTATGTACTAGACGATATTATAATCTAAGTTTGTTAATAATAGTTAATACAAAACTGTAATATTTATTTTTTAAAAGAGTGACCGCCGAGTTTCTTGCTGGTTCTTCTCGGTTAGAGCACCTTTCCGAACCAGTTGTAGCTTAAATTTAATTTTAATTTGACGATTCAAAAGTGCTTGTAATAGGCCAATTTGAATAAAGACTTATTTGAATTTGAATTTGAATATAGTTTTTCCCACGACTTCTGGAAGTCGCCTCAATAATGCAATAGTGTTTTTCCTGATCCCGAAAGAAATTTTTTTCTTTTTATCCGATATGTTAGTCCGGTATATAATCTTTAATTACTGTGCAAAACAATTAAAGATTTCGTATTCATAATAAGTGAAGGGAAACATCGTGACGAAACCTGCATATCTCTGGAGGATTCTAGGGATATGTGTTACCCACCAATCCGCATTGGAGCAGCAGGTGGTAGGTCTTAGCTCCAATTCTTTTCTCAGAAAACGGAGAGAGGACTCCAACGCCCAGCGATGGGATAGTATGAGGTCGTTACTTTTAACTTTAAATTAAATATTTTGTTAGGTTTATCCAGACGAAGGCCACTACTTCGAACGCTCGTATCTTCACGTACACAAAACTATGGAGCAGTTCTTTGACGAGTGCTTTGGACCTGTCGAACTTGCAGACTGGGATGCGGGAGGGGTCGGAGGTTTATTCCCGTTCCGCGATTAACTCTCAAGGGTAGACACCTATGCTGGAGATAATGTTAATTGAGAAAACTAAATAGGACACCTTATAAGTGTCAAGGGGTTATAAGGGGCTGTTGCCAGTTGCTTCGTCCCAGATAATTCGCGCGTCGTATTTACGATACGTGCTTACGTGGCTTTTAACATTTCCGCAACGAATTTTTTCCTTTATAAAGAACTAAATATTCTATATCCTTAAAATAATATTTTTAATTTTCTTTAATAATTCTTAAATATTCAAATTTCAAGTCTTTACGTAAACTTACGTAACTTATACCGTAGCAATCTTAGTCCACTGACATAATGAAACATGATGATATTTTTCCAAATACATAAATCAAGATAACCCTCTACTAAATAAAGATTACAAATTATATAGATTCCCTTTAAAAAAATATATCTTAAAGTGGTTCTTATTTTTATAGAAAATCAATTATGTATATAAGAAGATATGTATGTATAGTCAAAATTAATGTTTCGCACCAAGAAATTTTTATCAAAAATATCTGTATGTTCTTAATAAATATGAAATAGTAGAATATTAAATGAGTCTCATAATGGTGCATTTTAAAATGAATTCTAAACAGAGTTCGATATTTTAGCCTAAATACAAATTTACTAGATAGATGGATTTAGAAAGGTGAAAAACGATGTAAAACAATTTTTAAATACATTAATGTATTATTAGAGGTATAAGTATATTTGGAAAGTAGTATGTGAACAATTGCAACTCCATAGACAGTAAAAAATATTTTATATTTCTGTTTCGTTAAAACGTCAGATAACGTTTCTTTATTTAGTGGGAATTTTTCTTTACCCCTACCTAAAAAATCCTATAGTTTAGGTCTTGAATTTTTAGGTTGCATTAGCGTTTTTACAAATCTGCGTCTAAATTTTAATCAAAATTGTTCACATCCTATTTCCGGAGTCACTACTCCGGGGAAATTTTCTTATGATTATTATAAGGAATAAAAATTCTATATTTTAGTGTAAATGTATCCACCTAAAACTTTACCTTAATATTGCAAAAATATCTCGCTTTCAATGTCAACGTAAAAGAGATTTAGCTTTAATATATATTTAGAAATGTTATCCCCAAAGTATTATATATGTAATAGAACAGAAAAATATGTCTACATCCATAAATTTCGTAACAATTTGAAAATTGAATCATTAAATGTTTCTAGTGTATATAAAATTTATAAAACTAATTTTTAACATATTAAATGTGATTAAAAAGTATTAATATAATAGATGTAACCTAAGTATACCCAAAACCCATAAACTTTTGGTTTAATTGAGACAGGTTCCTTCAGGTTACTTTCTCATCCCGAAAATGTGTAAATAGTAAAGAACAAGGATTTCGATATAGAAGGAAGAAAAACAATTTCTTATAATGTCTAGTCGTCACAATCTAGTCATCATTCATTAGAAATAAGATTATAGATCATTTATATTATATGTAATAAAGTAGATATTTTCTCTACAATTTGTTGCTTTACAAACAAATATATAAATCATAAATAATACTCATATACAAATTTGTTTTTGGGTTCGTTACAATAGAAAACATATGCAATAATTATTGTTGATTGCAATCTTTAATATGATTAATCATGTATTACGTTATTATAAAACGTATTTAAATAAAACTGCCATTTCAAGACATAAAATATAATATATATATTTAATACGAGAATCATTACAGTTCTTTAGAAAATGGATGTTAAAATAGATAAAATAAATAATATTTAATAATGTTTAACGATATAAAAAAATAGTAATTGACGTTGAATTGATTTTAGAAAATATTTAAATCCTTTGAACAATATATAAATACGAGAATGAAGTGACAATAGGTAATTTAAATATTTTTAGATGGTATTTATTTATGTACAATAGCAAAAAGTTGATGTTAATTTATATATTTATTAAAATTTAAAGTTTATTTAAGTCTGAAATGTGTTTTTTACGTTCCAGTTATATTTTTATTTTAGTGTCGACCGTTAGACGTTGTTTGAATACTATGAGACGAGAACTTTCTATTAAACTTTGGAAGTTCGTAATAGATCGGTGCGTAATGATACCTGTTTATAGTTTATGTATTGAAACCGCACTCACGACACGTCTTATTTTATAGACCGACTGTTTTAGAGCTCATCCGGGACCCTTAATCATGAGCTTCTTTATGATCCATGATTAGCGATATCAATTTTACTGAAAACTTTTAATTAACTTGCCGTATATGTATGTGAAAAGCTGTGATAGCCTAACGGTAACACCGTGCGACTCTCTAGAAACGATCATGGGTTCAAACTCCGGGCAGGCACCAATGAGTTTTTCAATTCAAAATATTTATGTGTCTAATTGATAATTGCAATTTATCACGCTACTCGGTGAACGAAAACATCGTGAGGAAATCTGCATACTTATTTCTAGAGAATTCTTGGGATATGTGTAACCTACCAATCCGCATTGGAGCAACGTAATTGTATGTCTTAGCTCTAATCCTTCTCTCCAAAAACGGAGAAAGAACCCAGCAGTGGGCACAGGTAAAAGTAAAAGGGCTGATACTTTACTTTTTTTATATGTATGTGAAGGTGGAATCTTTCAAGTGACCCACTTCTCGGAGTCCGATTGAGCTGAAATTTTACTTATTGAACCAGTCCCGATGGCAATGCATATTTATTGATAAAGATGACCTGATACTGCTGCCAGAATTGGCTCCAGATGAGAGAACTCAACGGTTAAGAGTAGAGAGATGAAGTCGTTGTAACTTGACTTGTTTCATTCATTTCTCAAATTCAAATTTATCACAATAGTGTTAAGTTAGTAAATTGTATCTCATGTGAAAATACAACAAATTGATTACTAAGCATAGTGTGATGTAAATGAAATTTAGTATCGTTTACTCGTCTTTATTTCTGGCATTTATTTGTCATAAAGGTAATAATTCTTAAGTTTGTAATGTAGATTGATGATTGTGATTACCCTATCGCACCGATAACGCCTGTTATCCGTCAGCGGTATTTGGGTCAGCTGGGAATAATTTTGCCATAATTATTCGCCATACGCGTCGGTGTATTGTAGCGCAGTTAGGTGAGGCATTTCGGAAACAGACTCATTATATTGAAAGCAATCACTATCTTTAAATTATGTACATCATCATCATTCTCCTACCCTTATTCAACTCTAAGTGGCATAACATATTTTAAAAATGTTGTTAAATGATTGGCTAGTTATTTTACGACCGGTCGTCAACTTACCTTATTCGCCTTTCACGACACCTCGGTAAGAGATGAGGGTGGTCTTTTCTACTCAGCTGGATACCACACGGCTCGGCAGATTAACTTACCCTAGTCGCCTTTTACGACACCTCGGTAAGAAATGAGGGTGGTCTATTTTACTGAGGCGGATACCACACGGCGGTATTTTTAAACTATTTACATCATTATTTAGATTCATGTGTACATTTGAAGTGTTTATATCGCACGCTTAAAGTAAACTAATCGAATTCAAAATTAGGGTTCATTCAGTCGATACATTGTAATCTCAAATTCAATGCCATCTATGGCATCATGTTAGGAACTATTAAAAAATCGAAGAAAAACACGTTTTGTACGCTACGCTATGCTTTGCATATTGGCACTAAAACAACTTTTTTTAATTCAATCATATAAATACTAGGCGTGCGATATATTTATTGTTAATAATTTAATTGACAAACAAATGATCATTTTATAAATATGATGCGAAGTATTTCTGGTAATGTGCTATGTTTTTTTTGGTGATAAAATTAACTTTTGCGTACACAACTCCATTTTGTGATGGAAAAATGATTGACCGATTTCTTATGTACATAAAAGATAAATAATTTATATATAAATTCGAAATCATGTGCGTCCAGGCTATGTATAGGCCAGGCTCATAATTTTATCACGATTTTATATTATCATAGATTAAACTGAATCTAATTGTGACAAAGTAAAAGAATAAATCGAAGCATAGATTTAAGAAAATCAGTACATACTTAGTTTAGTTAAATATATATTTTCAGTGTTCAGTGGATATGTATGTTGTTTATTTATGTTGAAATGTTGTTTCATAAAAAATTGTTTCCAATAAGTAGTTTTCTTTACCAAAATACCTTCATCAAGTCTAGTGTGGTTCTATCAACTGGCCAAACAAATTTAAACATCAATCAAAACACACTAATCTCGTTTACATCTCTCACTTCCCGATACCTTTCAACTTTATAGTATAAAACTAAACTAAAAAGCTAATATTATATATTATTGGTATCCGCAACTTCATTTACATCAACTTTAGTTTTTGATTTTTTTTATTCTATATAGTAACCCGCTACAACATAAAACTTTAATTGCAGTAAAATTCATCAATATTGTTACAGCGGATTAGCCATATAACCAGACAGACAAACAGACTTTCACATTTTTATTATCAAATATGGTGGATGAACTTCTTTCCTACTTAGATCTTGACTGGACGTGTTTTCGTTATTTATAAAATCTAATGGTATATGATAACATTTTAACAAAAACATAACAGACCCAGAATATACAGAATTTTACCAGCGCAGAAAATTCAAATTTAGCTAAACATTTGTTAGAATGCGGTCATAAAATTCCTGACAACCATTGATTACAAATTTTTCACACTTGTGCCAAAAGCCTGAGACTTGATATTTTAGAGCAACTGGTAATAATATAATAAATGGCTCACTGATTAACCAACAGATCAGAGAAACGTTACGAGTTCCAGTTTGCTACACGTGTTTGAAGGCAAATTAAATGGTGGAGTTAAACTAATTACTATATATCTCGTTTGCTTGGGTAATGCTTAGTGATTTTGTCGTAAAGTCTGTCTGCCTGAAGCCTGGCGATACTTCTGTCACATGACGGAAGACTACTACCATTTCAACATATAGTAATTAAATGCATCATTGCGTCGTAAGCGAAAGCATGGTCGAGAAAGGGGAAGACTATGCCTTGTGGAATATGAAACATGATTCTACGCTTTCCACCCAATTTTTTTAAATTATTGATCAATTGAATGAATTAAAAACTCAAAATACAAAACAATATCGACAAACAAAACAATAACTTATCGTGCCAATAATCAAAAGTGTTTTTCTGTATCTTTAAAAGGCTTTTGATACCGTGTTCATTCCAATTACCTTCATTTTACCTTTCTAACCGTAAGTCATGTATGTACAAGAGTTGAAAATTCAGGGAAGGAAGGAATAATAGGACTTTAATTTTTTGTAAATTGTGGACTTTTTGTAAATTGTAAAATCGTAAAGCTTTAAGTAGTAGTTACTATAAAATGTAATTGTAGTAAAAGTTAACACCTGTAAACGGAATGTCTATACTTATTATAACACAAAGTCCCATAAAGCTGTCTGTATGTAATCGATTTTCTCAAAATCTACAGAACGGATCTTTGTACGGTTTTCACCAAAAGATTGTGGAATACTTCCGGATGGTTAAAGTAAATAGTACATATCGGTATTATGTTAATTGTTAGAGATCGCGTAGTTGTTAAAAAACTTGCTTGCTGGGAGTTTTAGTCGCGTGCGCTGCGTAAACCTGCAGAGATACGCTAAAGTAATGTACTAGAGAATTGTAGATCTATAAAACTACTACAAAAAAGTCCGCGACAGCATGTCTCTATCTTTTATGGTTAACTCACAATAACTACTTTTATGTTTAAAATTTGAGTTCAAGAAAAAATGTTGACACGCAGATTTCTACGCGGGCCAAGCCGCTGGCACAGCTAGTATACACTAAAATATTGATTGATTGATTAATGGATTCTGATTCACGGTTAGCGATAGTTCAGAAGCCAGGCCTACATTGCAGTGTATCATGTAAATGGTTATATAATAAAGAACTTACTTTTACTTATTATTATAAAATAAAGGAAATAATATTAAATAGAGAAGTAATGAAACATCATTTAATCGGAATCACATTTTAATTATCTTACAGATTTATTTGCTTAAATAACATTGTCTACTCTACCGCTAGCACATGCCCTCGTTCGCAAGCACCAAAGAAACCTGGAATAATAAATACATTTATCTACTCTGATACTATAATACAAAGATTATAAAACTGAAAACAAAATTCTTATGACAAACATTACGTACAGAACAAAAATTAAAAAGTTTCATTACGATATAGGTCTTGTGTGGACACCTGTATCATAATGTAACTTTTTAATCTTAACGATTCACCTATACAACTTCCAGCTGGACCAAGGAGGTTGAGGTTCACCTCTACCTTAAAAAAAAAGGTTTCAATGAATGGGTCCGCGGCGACGAACACGCATGCGCAATCGATGTTTGCGCCTTGGCTCCAATATATGACATTTAAAAAATCTTTTCAATATTTAAACGAAGTTTAGTTTTGTTTGTAAAAAAATAAGTTTTTGTGTAAAAACATGTCTGAGAGCGGGGATAGTGGTAATTGTACACCACCAGATATTCTGAAAGCTGCGTCAAACATGACCGTGAACCTGTTGCCGACGAAATCTAGGAGCAACTATATTAAATGTTACCACGAGTTCATGGAATGGAAAATGAATATTCAAAATATCAAGAATTAAGCATATTATAGAAACATGTTGTTATTTATTTGTGTATTATATATGTCTATAGTAAGTTAAGAAATACATTTTTGTAAAAAAAAAGTGTTAAAATTTAAATCATAGATCTCTACCAGTTAACCTTGGAAATGAGATAATTTATAGAAAAGGCACGCATAAATATCAAAAACTATTATGGTAAATGTGTAGATAGAAACCGGCTATACTGACCTTTTATTCTACCGGGTGAGTCTGACTAGTAAAGCTCATCCATGCCTTTTATTCATGGTTATAAAGAGCTCATGAATGAAATAAGTATAGCCGATTTCTATACATTAACAATGAATACCACTCAGAACAGTTTTAAAAAATAGGATGTTAAATATATTACTAATTATGATATGCTTATCAATTAATTTATATAAATAATAACAATAATAAACTAGCTAATAGCTTGGGTCCATTCTCTGCTCTCCGTGGATGGCAATTTTTTTGTATTTTTATTTTTTTTTGTGTTTGTTTTAGAAATGTTTAAAAATGTAAAGTAATTTGTAAATAAATAAATGAGTTTATAATAATAATAAATATAAAATACTTGTATATAAATAATTTGATATATTTATTTAAAAAAATATGAAGATGATATGAAGATACTCTCAGTACTCCTTACATAGGTGAAGTTAAGAACTTTATTTTTTAAATCTAAAAGATCGTTAAAAATCTTTACTCACTTTACTTCCAGCGGTTGTTTTCGTAGTCCCACTTTGAGGATAGTCCATCGATAGGGTTCACTTTTAGATCCAGCATACGCTTAAGTTGCGCTTTCTGGCTCTCTTCACTGAACGATTCAGGCAGAGGGGAGTACACTGAAATTTAATTAAACGATAACATCACAAAAGTAATCTTCTTTCTTCTTTCTCCTACCCTTATCAGACTCTAAGTGGGGTCGGTACAACATGTTTTTCTCTTCCATTCTCTTCTATCATTCGTCAACTCTGGCGCTACTCCTTTTATATGCATGTCATACTTCACACAGTCCAACCATCTCTTTTTAGGCCTTCCTCTAGTCACATATCCATCCACATTCATACTAAACACTCGTTTGATCACATGATTTCACATCACAAAAGTAAAAGCATATATATATATATAATTGCATATATATATATATATATATATATATATATATGCAATTATTTTCCGCATGTATTGCGGATTATAGCAAAATAATTTTATTATTACTTTTGTATTATAGATCGATAACATCACTTTATCTTAGCTAAACCTGTATAGGCACACAAAATTATTTCATGTCTTGTAATTTTTTCTCAGGTTCATATGTTCCTATACTGGATATCTATATCCAGCTATCTATATAATTCTATCTAATCTATTGACTGGCCCGTTAGTGCAAAGGGTAGTGACCCTGCCTTCAGATTTCAGCGAAGGGCCAACAGTTTCTATATTAACTATTTTGTTGGTTCTTCGAGCCTGAGTGTATTTGTATTTAAGTATGTATTTAAAAACTCATGTGTCTAATTGATAATTGCAATTTATCACACGCTTTTCGGTGAAGGAAAACATCGTGAGGAAACCTGCTCTCTAGAGAATTATGGAGATATGAGTAACTTACCAAACCGCATTGGAGCAGCGGTAGGTCTTAGCTCCAACTCTTCTCTCCAGAAACAGAGAGAGGAGGCCTATTCCCAGCAGTGGGATTGTTACAGGCCGCTACTTTTACGTATTTAAAATTATATATGTAGTATATTTACCAGTTGTCCATCACCCATAACACAACACAACACAAGTATTAAGTTACTTAATTTATGGATATACAACCTTGTGTGTAAGTGTCCCATATATTTATTATTTATTTATTAATATATATATTCTGGATCCATCTCTCCAGAAATGGAGAGAGTAGGTCCAGCAGTGAGACAGTAACAGGCCCATACATAACTTAAATGCTGGATCTGTGTGTGAATGTCAATAAATCCACAAATTATATGAAACATCATTATCATTCTCCTGCCCTTATCTCACTCTAAGAGGGGTCGGCACAACATGTTAAATGTTTTGGTTTGTTATATTACGACCGGCCGCCTGCCTGACGTCAACCTAGCTTATCTCGGTAAGGAATGAGGGTAGTCTATTCTACTCAGCCGGAAACCACACGGCGTATCATAAATTCAAATTCAACTCCAAAATATTCTTTATTCAAGTAAACTTGTAAACAAGTGCTTTTGAATCGTCAACTTTACTGCTGGTTCGGAAAGCTGTTCCTACCGAGAAGAGCCAGCAAGAAAATCGGCGGTTGCTCTTTTTAAAATATAAATCTTAGAACTAGTTACATTTATTTATTACTGTCTTGTACAGGGTAGAGGTGCACCTATATCCACACATCCTTATCATCTAAGTAACCTTCAACAGTATAGTAGGCTCTCTGTATCAGCCTCTTTTTAACAGTGGTTTTAAACTGCTGTAATGGCATGGCCAAAATTGATTTCGGAATTTTATTATAGAATCTTATACCCATACCCACAAACGATTTACGTACTTTTGCTAGGCGCAAAGCAGGAGTCGCAAGCTTATGTCATATCAAACATAAAGTGAAAAGTTTTGTACAAGGTATGTAAGATAACAAATATAAAAAAGTTACCAAATAGTTTCATTCCCATGAATATCCAAAGAGACAAAGAAGCAAGAACAAGGGCCCAACCGAGAACCCCCTTCCACTCTCCTGTAGGTGCCTGGAACTCTGCAAAGGTCTGGCAGAACGACGCGCGGTAGAGAGTCTTCTTTTCTTCCATGGTCAGTTTGCGCCAATCGCCCTTCTCTTTTCCACGAAGGATCTGTGAAATATTTTTTTGTCATAATTATGTTATTATATTAATTTCATAATAATACGGAAAAAAGATTATGGTGATTGATCGATACCCGATTTGATGTACTATTATGTGTAATAATAAAATAGAAAGTTACAATTTTAGATCTTACAAGATAAATTGTGGAGGACTTCTTTTAAGTTTAGTAAAGCCTGTGTAAGAACACCTCACTCTTCCATAATGCCAGAGCTAACGTAATTATATTATCTTTTTGTTGTATCATTATTTTTATATATTATATATCTTATCTTATCTTATCTGATTTTGGGGATGCCTGCCGGTACAGGACGGGTGGTCAGCTCCAATACTGGACTATTCCACCCATTTCCCCTTGTTGGGACAAGGGTTTCACTGTTGTCCCGACAGTGTCACCTGCTCTAGCCTACCTGTTGCTTTTATATATATATTATATATAATAAATATAAATAATATATTTAAACCATGTATATATAAATATGTATGTATGTATTTATAAAATTAAAAAGAAATAGATATAAGTGCTATTCCGTAACATTATGTAAAATGGTATGAGATCAATCATGAATATGTATGTTTGAGTGTGTGTGTGTGTTAAAATCTGAAAGTTAAAAGTTCTTCCGTATCTTCGTAACTTAATGTTTTCAGCCAAGTCGTGTCTTCATACAATCATCGTATATTTTAGGATATATGTCTAATTTTCCGAGGCGGTCGATGCATGTGGTGCTCTCGATGCATCGATTAGCGGAGGGAGGGGCCACTTTGAGAGGTCCCGATCCAGAGGTTTCGGAGCTGCTGCTGGCGGGGATGGGGGCAATGTGTACAACGGTACCCTGTCCCCGCCACCAGCAGCGTGGTAGAGTACTGTCAGGTTTTTAGTCGGTGCGAGTCCGACATACCCGTCGTTCTTCCCCGTCGGGCGGTGATGACCTATTTTTATACAATAATATGTTAATTATTACAATTATTACCTTTATATCTGGTGTATCAGCGCGGAACCTCACAGCAGGAAGAGGATAGTCTGGCCTGTCTGAATAATTGGGCTGGCCATTGTAGCCATAGCCAACCCATTCGCGATCTCCAATCTGTTTGAAAAATACTTATCGATTTAATCAGCCAAGTAATGGTTATAATTCTATCTTGTTAGCCGACGTATCTGATACCATTGTCTTGTTCATAAGTTATAAAAAACTTTTATTCTTATTTTTCTTTAAAAATTTCTTTTAAAAAATAGATTATTGACAAAAATGTTTACTGACAAAATTATTAATTACATATTATATATAAATACTTACCGCCGTGTGGTATACGGCTGAGTAGAATAGACAACCCTCATTTCTTACCGAGGTGGAGTAAAAGGCGACTAAAGTAAGTTGACGTCAGGCAGGCGGCCGGTCGTAAAATACGTAGCCAAATCATTTGACAACATGTTTGTAACATGTTGTGCCAACCCCGCTTAGAGTGGGATAAGGGCAGCAGGATGATGATGATTAGATATAAAAACTTTAAGATACAACTGTATAAAATGTTGCATTAAGAATGGATTATACTAATATATATCATTTGTATCTAATAATAGTACTAATATGTATCTGTTTATTTTACCTTCTTGTACTTACCTACTTTACCTACTTTAATTCTTACCACTCTACAACTTGTGGAATTATATTTTAATATAATTTACAAATTAAGCAACTTTTAATCAGAACAACGCCTTTCTAGTTTCCCATATATAATTTTTAGTGTAATAAATAAAATAAACAAAAATGCCAGAATCTGTAATAGTGAAATGTGATTTTTTGTTCATTTTCGATTAAAAGTGAAGTTACCATATTAAATACAGCGTGATCTAAATATTAACTTGAATGGCTGTCTTGTTGTCTAGGTATTATGTTAACATTAGTAATATTAAGGCACCATATAGATCTGATCATGACTGACCGTGTTAATTATCTATTATTGCTGTAGGTTCATTGAATAGGTTTTGTTTTTTTCTTTTTCCTACAAAGACTATAAACATAATTTTTGTAAGAAGCTAATATAATATAAGATTGTTATACAACAGGATTGATAATTCTTGTTAAAAAACAAGGTGGATTGGAAGGATGTTTTTACTGCATAAAAAAATACTATTTCTATTCTATTTCTAGGAATCCATCACACAAAGAAGACAAAAGTACTTACTAAAGACAAAATTACTGTAGACAAAATACTGAAATATAATTTATAATGGTAGGCTTTGTACACGACTAATTATATCTCCTATATGTAGCATTACATAGATTAATCGTTAGAGAACACAAATTATAGCAAATTAATTTTACAGAATTACTTTTATATTATAATATCTTAATTTCTGTTACTCTTACCTTAGACAACTCACTAGAAGCTCTAGTTCCCGTGGGCACACGAATTGCATCTAACAATGCACGACGCAGAAGAATATTTGCCATTTTTCTGCATCAAAATATTCAAACATAAGAACCTTATGTAACCAATAATAATATATACATATATCATGTTTACAAATATATACAGATCTAGGGTTCCGGTCCTAAACTACCTGATTTAAACTTAATATATTATATATCAGGACGCTCAGAACTATACTGGATGAGTCCTTTAAATTTTTAAACTTTTTTCATTTTGCATATTTAAACTTTAGCTGTTTCCAAAAATTTCCTCTTCTATCAAAAATCATAACATAATTGTGCATGTATTTAAAGAATACATTATTTAGATATTCAGATCAGCAGATTCGGATCTAATGTAATTTTAAATTTGATCTAAGCTGAAATGAATGATGAATTTGTTCATGACTGAAGTGGAAACGAACAAATTGCTGTTATCACTAATAGGTTATGAGTATTGATCGATTGTTACATAACTAAAATATATTGCTTTTTCAGTAGAATTTGTAGGAATTATTAGCTATTTCCTTATGTCGGAGTATTTATTACTTCTTAATTACTACAAGGTACTCAAAAACAAAAGAATATTAAAAGATATAACTAAAAGAATGTTTTTAATTGAAAATTCCATATTCAAAACTTACCGCTTTAACACAATTTAATTTTAAAAATAGAATCTATAAATCAATAAAAAATGGAATTCAACCCAAATTTTGCTCTTTTACCTTTTGGCAGAGGAGATACGCCTAAAAAATTATGATCTCTGCAGTGCAGTATATCTTTGCAACTCTACCCGCTGTCAAACACAGACAAAAGACTACAAAAACACTAGTGTGATATCATTCTTATACATACACCCAGACGAAATATTATGTAGATTGTAGAATGTAGTTCCATAGATATAATATAATCAGTATATTGATTTCGATTTTAGGCCTTTAAAATTTCCATCCGTGCTAATAAACACGAGTATTGCTAACAAGCATATTTGTACCTCAATAGTTAGAAAACTTTCAAGTTTAGTTAGATAAAATTTATTTAACCATTAATAATTGTAAATCTCTGATGAGAGACTTAATAATGTAAATAAATTCGTAACTTTCAACAACTATTTTGTATTTTTTCACGGCAGATGCTGAAACCTTATAAAATAACGGTAAATTACCTTTGAATAATTTTCCAAGAACATAAAATAAAAATAAAGAATCATTTATAGGGACCAAGATAAATAAGGGTATTAAAAACATGGTAAGAACTAATATTTATATTATGTAATTCTTGTCCAATAACTTCCGACAGCAGTCCGTATAACTCTCTTTCCGGTAAAACACGGACTACATTTTCTTTAACCCTTGTCAAATCTTCGAAATTATCAATAGGAATACTCATACCTTCATTAGCTTCAACTCTTTCGTTATTAGCAGTTATTTTTATATTGTCCCTTTTTTCATCATCCGTTAAATATAATAATGTTAGCACACTTTCATTTTTATGCTTATGAGAATTACTATTTTTTATATCCAAAATGTCATTCTTATCTTCGTCTACCTTTGGAGCTACTAATACTTCTTCTTTGACAATTTTCTCCAAATTTACATTGTCAATTAATTTTTCTATCTCTTTATCAAAACTTTGGTCAACTGCTTCATTTTCTCTGCTTAATACTGTAACCGTATGTTTAGAGATTTTAGCACTTTCTTCTAATGAAACATCTATTATTTTTGTGCGTGGTTCTGCTATACCTTCAAAATCTGTCATCGAAATTGTAGTTATCGCCTCATTATATTCTGTTCTGTAGACATCAGTTGCATTTTTGAGCTCTTTACTATAATCAACTTCTTTTAAATCATCTTGATATTCGGGCACCTCTTTGCTATTGAACATGGTATTTATGAAATCTTTAAAGACATTTTCGTCAAATATTCTCAATTGGTTGTCAATTACTGATATTGGTATGGGAGTCATTTCGCCTCCAACAAGTGGTGGTATTTTAAATGTGGTTGGCTTCGGAGACGTATTCGAAGGTGGAGCAGTAAATGGACCGAAGAGTGGTTTAATAGTTGTTCTCTTCTTTGACACTGGGACATCCTGAAAATAATTGTATTAATTAATAGATAGGACTTATGTTTCTCACTTTCTTATTTCATTATCATTTCAGGTTAAGGTAGTAAAGTAAAAGTAAAATAGCGGCCTGTTAATATCCCACTGCTGGAATAGGCTTCCTCTCTCCATTTTTTTTTTTGGAGAGTAGGATTGGAGCTAAGACCTACAACGCTGCTCCAATGCGGATTGGTAGGTTACACATATCCCTAGAATTCTCTTGAGATATGCAGATTTCCTCACGATGTTTTCCCTCACCGAGAATCGTGTGATAAATTACAAATATCAATTAGACACATAAGTTTTTAATAGAAAAAACTAATTGATGCCTGCCCGGGTTTGAACCCATGTTTGTCTCTAGAGAGTCGCACGGTCTGACCAGCTGCTTAAAGCTGTGATAGCCCAGTGGTCAACTTATAACTATGATATCAAGTTCAGGTATGACTATAATATTATAAGCTCAGTTCTTTATTTATATTAAACTAGCAAAGCGCGGGGCTTTGCTTTGTTTTCACCCGCATCCATACAGATCTCGTGGTAGTGGAAAGTCTACGAAGTCAGTCGGACTATAGATTTATTTTGTAGATTAATTTATTATAAAAAATGGGTATCATTAGTATTCTTGGAATAAGAGCTAACTCACCAAATGCAGGCTCTGCTATAACGGTCGGTACAATGAATTTGTAATGGCATTATTTGCTTTCGATTTACATTCTTAAATTCGTAATATCTTTTGATTGGGATGTCGGATTTTAATAATTTAAAAAGTATTTTACAGGTATTGAAACAGTTATTAATAAAATATCATTTAATGGGATAAGGATTAATATAGAGATATGAATAAAATGGTTTGATTATTGTCGGCACTTTTACCAACTTTTACAATGTAAAAAAGTAGTTATATTGGCATAACTATAATAGTTAGACATATAGTATCCCGGATTTTTTATGGATATTGATACGTTCTATAATACTGTAGAACATTTTTTTGTTCTATCATCAATAGTTTCCGCAGCGCACGCGATGAAAGATGTTTACAACTAAATTTTTCCCAACTAATTACAATTTTATTAGGGATCCCAATTATTTTTGAAAATGACTGGGATCCCTAATAAAATTGTAATTGTTTTTCCCAACTAATTACAATTTTATTAGGGATCCCAATTATTTTTGAAAATGACATATAGCCTATGTTGCTCAGTGAAGAAGCAGCTTTCCAATGGTAAAAGAATTTTTGAAATCGGTCCAGTAGTTTTTGCGTGAAAACGTAACAAACATACCTACATACAAACAAACAAACAAACAAACAAACACAAATCTTTCCTCTTTATAATATTAGTATAGAAAAAAAACTATAAAGTAGCCAAACCATTTCCATAATCTCTTCAATCCAATCACTGTAGTAACCCAACTTTGTAAAGACTGTCGGAGCATTCGGAGCTCCACATACAGGAGAACCGAAACTTATTACACCCATAAGTTTTCCATTGACTACTCCAGGTCCACCTACATCGTGCTAAAAAAAATATAACTATAACGTATAAAATAATATAAAGGTCGTAAGTAACTTTTTGAAATATTTAATTATCACACTCCCAATAATTTATTGTAATTAAAATGTCATTATTCTTGTCATCATTCAATTGGACTTTTTGTGAGAAAAACCTCTATAGATACAACCGGTCACGGAGAAAGCACGGTTGTTACGTCGAACTCATACCAACTAAAGCCTGGGCTAAAACCAATGCTCCAGGGAAACATTGATCGGTACATAGTACCGCTACACACTGCATTTCCACCAGTAAAGCAATATTATCATTCACCACAATTATACGCAAGTGACTGATGAAGTTTTTGTGGAAATTGCCCCGTTGTATAGTTCTTGTTAAAACAACATACAGTCATACAGGATGTATGACACGAGGATATAATAAAAAAGAACAGTTGACATACATTACAGGCTCCTCCACCTTTAGATAAGAATCCACCGCAGAAGTTTTTCTTGGTCACATACTCTCTAAAATAAAAATTTAATGATTTATCTACTCCACATCATTGCTAATTCTTATATACTCGGTAACTCTGCATTCTTTCCAGGGATTTAGTGGTTCGGGTATTCCCCTTTTTGTAATGGCTCATAAACGCTGAAGCGCGAGCACGAACGTATAGAGAGTCGTTGAGACTTGACTGGCCCATTGGCGCAATGGGTAGTGACCCTGCTTTCTGCACCGTGGGTCGCAGATTCGATTCCCGCCGAGGGCGAACATTTTCTTTAAACAATTTGTTGGTTCTTCAAGCCTGGGTGTATATTTGTATTTAAGTATGTATTTAAAATTATATATGTAGTATAGATATACGGACGGGCAACTAGTAGATACCAGTTGTCAGTCACCCATAGCACAAGTATTGAGTTAAAGTACCCGGCAACAAATAATGCACATCGACACTTAGAGAGAGAAAATCGGCTAGATTCTGCTTCATAGAGCATTGTCTCTGTCGCGCAGACTGCCGAACCCGTGTGAAACATATACTAACTGAGTGACAGTGACAGCACTCTACGAAACCGAACAGGACGGCTGTTTCGTTCTAAACATCGATGTGCATTATATAATGCCGGGTACTATACTTTCTTTGGGTACGGACGGCCGTTTGTGTAAGTGTCCCATATATTTATATTTATTTAGAGAGCATACTCGGCTGTACTCGTCAATCATCGCCTTTGATCGCCTACAATCGCCTACAATCCGGGAAATGTCAGTTTTTCGTACCCCAATCAAAGGAAATCGGTGGCTGGCTTGATAATCGTGCCCATTATAGAAGATCACACGATCAACGATCATGGCCGATAGTGAAGAGCAATAATTTTAGTGGACCTTGTTTAGTGATAACTAGGAGGGTTAACAAGCCGTCTATCGTATGGAGATAATATATAATTTGAGTGATCGCTTATGTTGCTAATTTTATGTGGAATAATGTTTTTAACAACCCTTTTTTGTGATAATATACTCGTTATTGTAATCGCGAGGTGCCGTTAGTAAATGTAGTTTAATGTTTAACAAGATACAGATTTGGCTGTTATGAATATTAAAAGTAACATATTTGTAGTGTATATGGGTTGACATATTTGTATCTTACCTTGTAAATTTATATACAAGACACATACATGAATATCCTCACACTAACTCATACTAACACTAATGTACAAAGAAACAATACACTGTCTTAAGCGCACACACGTTTAGTACACGAGAGCCTTTGGTGAGAGTGGACGTGTAGTGACATGTTGTTACTTGTAGTGCGTGTTTGAGCCTGTGCTATATTCATACAACATTAGTATACATCAAAGTCAACACTACAATATTGAAAAGTGCTTACACTTTAATATAGTATAATATAACTTGAGTAAAAATGCACTGCTCATTAATACATAAAAAGAAAAGAAAAACCGCGATGTTTAACAAGAAAGAGTTTTCATTTCAATTTCTTGTTTATTCACTCTATTAATAATTTCTTAAACTAGATGTTGAATTAAGGCACTATTTTATACATACTTTGAATAAATATCTCGGCAGTCTTCGAGTGGATAGACGTCAAGAACAGCAAATGACAAAATATTTCTCCACGGGTTGCTAATAACGGGACTGTGCTGTAAAAAATTAATTGTTTAAAGAGCGATTTCGAAATAAGCAGTTACAACAAATATGGAGATGAATTATTGTCGATCGGTCGTATTGCGTCTATTAGATAATTTTGTAAAATAAGAAATACATGTAGAACTTATCATTTCCTAAGCAATCAAGGATTTTAAATTTTTTATTTTTTAATATGCTTAACTTATTATGATCGATCTAACTAGTGTTACCATATTATTATTTATTATTTATTGTCTTACCTCCTTCGCTCCCCATCCTAGAATAGTAATTCCTGGCGTAGTCACAGGTAAATTTGAAAGTTGCCTATCTATATCAATTTTCTTAATTGCTTTACTATTTCTCCTAAACTTTAAATGTCTGGACAATCTTAACACGCAGATATTATTTCTTAAATTCTTCGGATTGTAATCGGGATGAAAATATATTTCGAGCACTGGAATAACTTCTCCACCGCCATTATAGAAGCTACTGCCGATACGAGTTGATAGAAAAGCAGGATTTTCACGAAATAATCTGTTATTCCATGCCCTATATTAGGTGAAATAAATTATATAATTAATAAAATTCGGCGTTAAGTTACATGATACAATAATAATAATATCATTATTTTAGAAAGAAATTAGACGTACGACTCAACTTTTGTGACATTTTTGTTGAGTTACTCTTCTAAACTCACACTTACCGTCCTTAAAATTACTCAGTCTATTAAAGTAAACGGCATGAAAATCTGTATGTTTGTTTTTGAGCTTATCGTGAACAAACAGATAAAGAAACGCGACGGGTATTTTGCTTTATTATATCTATTGATAATAAAATAACACGAATGTAAATAACTTACAACTGCAAACACGATGACGCCGTGACGATTAAGTCTGATTTTATAATAGATCCAGAGCAGTGGAAATTATTAAACATCTGAATTGAAGCCATAAACGGAAAGTGTTTTATTTTAGTCCTTTTGCCTTTAAAGACTCGACGACCACTGGGCTCTATATTCAACAAATAATTTATATTTACCTACACTAAAATACAACTCATTCTCACTTAATATTAATTTTATAATGAACAAAATTTATTACCCCAAAATTCATTTTCAGCAAAAAAAATATTTTCATTGGAATTATATAAATTCAACGAATCATTCACTGATTTGCTTTTCTCTGCCTTTAAAAGGTTTAAAATTTCGGTATTTATATTTACAGACACTTTATCTATACTGTAGTAGTCTTTAAATTTCTTAAGCACTTTCAAAAAGAACGAAATATATGCAGTTACGCTTTCATCGTTATCGTTTACTTTACTTTCAAATTTTTCTACAGATTGGTCAAATGTAAACCAATTATTTATAGTTTCCATAAAATCTTCTGTTTTATTTATATTTTTATAGTTTGCTCTAACAAGCCTTGCAATTTGGTCCATATTTTCGGAATTTTGTAAAACAAGAGATGTGAAATATTTATGAATCGTAGCATATTCTTTCAGTTTTGTATGTTCCTTGATCGGTTTTAATTTGAGATTATGAAAAAGACTGTTAAATGTATGACGAATTATTGCTTCAGACTTAAGAATCTCACTTTTTTCGGAAGATGGCAACTCGATAAGGCTATTGGTGACATCTAGAAAGTTTAAAACCATGGAAAAAATAAGGCATTTCCGAGAACACATCTTGAAATTAAATAAAACTAAGTTACGTGATATGTTTTTACAAAATTCAAAATTATAGAATTAAACTTTTTACTTTTTAAACATAATAAATATATGGCTATAAAACTTTACGAAATTTGTTGTTTTCTCTTACTGTTATCAAAACTATAATTTTCTTGGTTTGAATTTTAATTTGTAACAATATAAAAATAGGCAATAAAATAACGATTACGACGAATCTACGATATTAGTTTAAATTACATAGTGCAAAGGATCGTAATGTTAAGCATGAAATTCTTAAGTTTACCAAAATATTTAAGTGGATAATAATTAATTTTTTTAACCGTCTAATAGCTCTCTACAATCAAATTTGACCATGACCATTGTTTAAAATGGTATAATTTGTAGAATTAGGCGTTACTTTGCGCAATTCTGTTATACCAAAAATAATGAATTAAATTAGTGCGTTATTATAGAAAACTATGTGACGCTGAAAGTAGCACTCTACGATCATACATGCAGGATTCGTAAAACGCATGCACAACAAATGAACACCATGAATTCGCTCCGTAATCGAAGCATCATCAAGAGATAGTCTTTGCTTGGCTTTTTAATACCATAGTAAAAACGATAGATCCTAAGGCTTAAGTGATTGAGAGAAGATAATAAATCCTCCATAATATAGTAAAGAACCACGTAGGTAATAAAACGTCTTCGAGAAATGTACGTATATTTTTAAATTTCACAAGATTTTAAAGTGATTTCAAATAATATAATTTAATTGCTATTTGTAGAAAATATATATCATTTTAAAACAAAACAAACTTGGAAGATCTACTATTAATTTAAAAAATATTGATGTAAAAATACCTAAATAGTGTATTTATAAAGACTCTTTGGAACATATTTTTCTTTATGTTCATGTTATTTTGAGAAAAATAATACGTCAATTTCAAAATAACATTTCAAATGAGCATATGACTTTAATCAGATTCTAGAGTCCAAAATGAATGTTTTAACCAAACGATCTGGCACATTAATTTCTTGGGCGTATAACATCAGAACAGTGTACGGTTGTTGTAGAATTGGAACTAGGGAGATAGTAGGACACGGTATCAATGGGTCTGCGACTTACAAGGACGACGTCCACTTTCCGTTTCCTGCAGTAAGGTTCAAGGAAATGACGACAGATATTTGTGTTAGTCCATTCAATTTTCAATCTCTTATTTTCTCCCATTTTCTTTCTATTAGTATTCAAATATTTGTCAGTTGCGAATAGAAAAAGTTGTTAATAGTAGACAATATAGCCACACAATGTTTAAGTACCTTTCCAACGCCTCATATTTTTCGGCATAACGAACACGTCATATTTATCGATGCCAGTTATCTGTTGGATTCTTGTGATTTGGGAAACGAATAACTTGAAATCATCGACAAAAAAAAAATTACAGTATTATAAAAGTTTGACATAAAGTTACACAAAAGTTTATATAAGCAAAAAAGTTGAAAAGATTAAGGCTCCTGCGATAGATAAATTTGGACTAAAAACGTTTGGATAATGAAACTTACTATTTTTATTATTTTATAAGGCGCTTAAAGAAAAAGAAAAAGGCGATTGGCGAATGCTTTGCTGCGAAGAGAAGAAGGCGTTATACCGAGCATCTTTCTGTCAGACTTTTGAAGAGTTCCAGGCACCGACTGGCTTGTGGAAACTTATAATGGGCTGGGTGTTTTTTTTCACATCTTTCACCTTTTGGGCAGCTATGTTTTGTCATCATTACGGTAGTCCCAAGATTTATTCAGACTTTGTTAAGAAGACAATATTATAATAAATCTATACTAATATTATAGGTGCTAAAATCTGTCTGTCTTTCTGTCCGTTCCCCTTTCTTGGCTAATCGTTATGAAATATGGTACAATTCAAGGTTATATACCAGGCTAACATAGGATAAAAAAATCTCGTTTTACCTTCGGGAACAGAGAAAATTCAGTGTAGTACATAATTGAGGATATTTTTAAAAAAACGAAGAAGCCGACGCAAACTATTTCTAATTTTTTTTTTCTAAGCAAAACTTCTAAATTTTTATAAGAAGATTTTTACAAAATCATCATCATCCAAAATCAAAAAGGATGTGTGTTGTGTATGTGTGTGGAGTTAGTGTAGATCTGAAAATATGTGTGTGTGCATAGGTGCTTGTGGGTGTATTCAAAGTCATCTCTGTTTACATATAGTTAGTTATATTACTGTCACTAACAATTATTTAAATCATAATAGTTTCCGTTTTTAACCATATTTTTATAATTGCTTTAATTTTTAACACGTATATTTTATATCTATTCGATATAAATCTATTTTTTTACGAAATAGAAATAGTGAAGCTTGTTTATAAAAATTAGCAGACTTCAACATCGTATCAAGTCTGTGTTGATTAAGATTCATATTAGGACGTGAATATATTAAAAATATATCAAGTAACTTCTTTCAGTGTATGAGCCACTTCCAAGCTCATTCTCAAAAGAATCCCAAAAGGCACAATTACGACGTATGTTGGAATTGAGAGTTAATCCAATAGATGGTATATCGTCTCTATGGGACTATGACAACGACAGATGGAAGGTTTGAGAACAATTTTATGTCTTATATTGTCTATATCTATTATAGGTTACTAGAATCTATATATCGGTATATTATAATAACCTATATCTAGAAAAAACTGGATATTTTTATTGTATAAACTTAGATTTTTTTAATACTACCTACTTAAAATTAATTGCGTTCGTATAGTCCTTGCCACTAAATAAATAACGTGGCCAATGATGCTCCATGCAAGTGAAATGATTACAATAAACACAGGACTACTCTAAAGAGATTTTCACAATGCTTTTTAATTCTCCGTACAAAGTATTTACAGTATACGTAATAGAAAACATGTTCTGATCTTATTAGTACATGCAAGATAACAGATTACAATTGTGCCAAAATTTACCGCAAGAGATTTCTTGTAGTCTGAGTATCATCCCATCTCAAGGTTCATAATTTTTTTTTGTTCCAGTGAAAAGAATGAGAGGTGTGAAGATAAGAAACTATTTTACTGTCTCATAATTATAATAATGTACCAACTTGTAGTGTATGATTTGAACTGACAAATAAAAACCCATCAACCAAGAATTATCTTCTTATTTTTTAAATTACTTCATGGATATGGATTCAGATAGCAATCATTACTATCAAAATGTAGATCAACATGATTAGTAAAATCATTCTTAATTAGCTAAAAAAACTTAAACCATCCTAATTAGTAGTATACATAGGTATTTATTAGGTAATTTAACTTTAGTAAGGATGTATGTTGATTCGTGCGTGAAACACTTAAATGCTGTTTATAAATTGTGGCGGAATCAAAGTGAAATCCAATCGTTGGAAGTGGTTTGAGCAGTTCTAGGAGTCTCAAAAATACAATCATGAAGTGCGCCGTAAGTAACTTCATGTTTTTTTTTACTATCAAATAATATCAAGTCTTCCTTTCACATATATGAAATGAATTCGTTTTGTGTGACATTAAATACAAGTATAAATGAGGCCTTATATGTGAGGTTGTTTTTCTATTTTCACATATATGTTTATTTGCTGATTTAAATTTTATCATGAGTTTATATAATAATTAATATCAATCATTGATGGGTCTTTTTTTGACACAATTTAAATTTGTCTTCTAAACCTACTTGTACTTTTAATTTGTATGGTACCAATCCACGATACAGATGTGATTTTATAGTATCAATCTAATGTATTAATATTAGCTTAAAAAACTAAACTCGTATATTCGATTGTTCTTCATTAAAAGAATATAAGAATATATTAAGTAATTTTATTACAGGTAGCTATCGTGCTTGCTCTAATCGGCATGTCTTTGGCCAATCCAATTCATTCTGGTTACGCAGGAATAGGTAACTATAAAATATATCTCTATTTAATTACTATTACTTAATAACTCAAGCACAGGCGATATTTTTAATTTATAGATTTATATAATATAACATATTTATAATGTCTTGTCCCAAAACAAGGCGATACAACTTTTTTGAAAGTCATGGACTTACTTACTTTTTCATGACTATGTAGCTTAATAAGCGAATATTATAAATATTGTGAACATTTGCGAATTTAGGCAAATTTATATACATGCAATTAGGCATTATATTAATAGATTGTACCGACTTAATCCTCATCTTATTTGTCTGCTAAAGCCAAAAGTTTGTTGATTATAATCTGACTGTCAATTTAAAAAAAAGACACGAAGATGAATGATAAAGACAAAAAGATTAGTGAAGAATTATAACAACTAACCTTCAAATTGGGGGTCTATATATTTGGGTCAATATTGCTTAAGAAACGCAGTCATTTGATATAATAATTATGCCGTTTCAACTGCACGAAACTGACGTCGAATTTATCATCATCACTACAAAACACTTATAATAATTCACATTTTTATGTATGACACTATAGTCAATAAAACTTGCTGGTTTTAGAAAAGTACCGTTTATAATTTTTGTCAATCAATGGATTAAAACCGATTCAGTACAAACTGATATAAAACTCCCATTACAGTGAAGGGAAGTGTGAAGAGAGCGCGACTGAGGCGGCTTTCTGCTTCTAGACCTGACTCGAACACAGCTAGCCTAACAACTGGCAAGACCCCAGCCTCGCCTGTGTGTTAAGCAAAATCTGAAGTTGAATTTCTTCCACAGTATCCCCCCTGCTGCTACCTGGTATAGAGGCTAGATCAAGCATCGTCAACCATGGAGTCACCATACCCCGTCTTCCTCTTGTCGTACCAATTATTAAACCTGTCCCAATTATCGAACCAATCATAAGAGTTCCATTAATCAAATCCATCTATGGTGGATATGGTCATGGTTTACACTAGGTACATAATAACCGGTTTATAAATGTATTCTATTTAAAGTTATATCAATAAAAAGTTTACAGCTGGTAAATTTTATTTGGTTTTATTTAGTATTTTTTTATATTTGTGAAAATCAATTTCATATCGATATTGCTTTTATAAACAAATCTGAATGCAAAGAAAATATATTAAAAAACCCGATTATAGATTCTTTAAAATTAAGTGAAATATCGACGGCTAACATGGCACTGCATTTATTAATCCTTAGCACATTTACGACATTATTATCTATATTCGCTCATCAAGAAAAACTAATATCGGATATATCTAAAACTACAGACGATAGTAAGTTCTAATTCACAAAATTCTATTGTGGTGTGTACTCGATATTTTGAGTGGTTGAAAACACGGGAAACTTATTTGCCTTGATTTTACGCTTTCATTAAAGGGAAATATCGTGAAAATCCTGTATATGACAAAATTCCTAGGATATGTGAAACTTAATGGTCCGCATTAGAGCAGCATGTTAGGTAACGCTCTATTCTTCAAAAGAGGTTATGAGGCTTTTACTTAATAGTGGGATAGTAATGGACTACTTATCCTAAAACTATTATAAAATGTCTAGAATACCTAAAATTCTCTCAGTAATCTAAAAAGAATTTACACCCGTATTTTTAATCTTATTATTCAAAACTCTTAAAAACAAATATATCAAATCGGTTTTGTTAGTGGAAGAAGAGCAAATACTGAGAAGACATATGAATAAAAGAGAATGGCAGTACGAGGGAATTCCTATCGAATTACCTAGCAGAAGAAATTTTAACGTGGAAATTACACCTCTATCTAGCAGTAAGTATTATACTCAACAATTAAAAGTAATTTCCACAAATTTTACAATTTACATTATACTGGACAAGACAAGAAGTGCAAGATTATACATATAATAAGGATGGAGGAAAATCATGTGACCAAACGGATGTTATATATAATATATAAATGTGCCAAAAAAGTGATGGTTAGATTATAGTATGGTATGCTTATGAAATGATAGACGAATGATAGGAGATAATGAAAGCCAAAAACATGTTGTGCTGACCCAACTTAACATAACTTTTAGTCATAGTTGAGTGAAAATATTCATTTGATTCATTATACTTAAATAACAGTTTTGGCTTGCCATTAACATTAGATTTCAAATCCTAAGCAATCGAGACCACTCTTGACCCACCACTTAACCGCCGCTACCGACGTATATACAATGCAGATGAGATAGCAAATATTGAAGACTTCCCTTTCCTGGCTGCTCTGTTGGTCAACAAACAACTGTGGTGCGGAGGAGCTATTATTGACGCTGACAAGGTTCTAACTGCCGCGCACTGCTTGCAGTTGTAAGAATGTTATTGGACTTATTTTGTTTTATGTCTCAATATGATGTATGACTTTTATTATAATGTATTCAAAAGCCAATAACAATAAAAATAATTGCCCGTAAACGCTGAACCGAAGTAGTTAAATTATAATTATTGAGATAATAAACACACTAACAAAAGATTACAATCGCATAATCCACACATAATACTCGTAAATGTGTAGGAGTTTAATTTTCGAATGTTTTAAGTAGGTACCCGTAACAATAGGTACTTAAAACATTAGATGTACAATAATCCTTAAAAATTTCCGAACAAATACATCAAGCTCTCTGTAAGTGAAAATATGTATATGGGAACATTTCATTTGTACAGAGGCTTTTTACAGCCCTCCTAGACAGAAATTATTTCGTACTTATTTGAATGTAATATAACATAAAATATTTTTTCCAGACAATATAACAATAGATTCTTCCGAGAATACGTCAAAATGCTGACTATTCGCATTGGTTCTTCCAACGCAACCTCCGGTGGTGAACTGTACAGAGTAACAGAGATATTCTTTCACCCAAACTATAAACCAAATACCCTGGAATTCAACTTTGCAGTTCTGAGATTGCATAAAAATATATCATATGAACAGGCAGATACAAATGTTGCGAAGATCGATTTTTCTACAGACAAAAATGTCCCGACTGATAGCAATATAACTTTTCTTGGTTGGGGTTCAGTATTGGTAAGTTCCTAGAGCACGGTGCAGATGAATCGCCTTATATCACTGGGTATACATTACACAAAATATAGGTACACCATGTTTTACTAAGTAATTAATTAATATCTCATATTATTTCTTGCTAAATTTCTACGAAACTATTAGATAGATTGACTAAAATTTTTATTTTAAATTAATGAGAAAAATTTTGCTTACGAGAAAAATAAGTATTTTAAGAAATTTTATGTTTCTCTATTAATTTAGAGTACTGGAGGGCTTGGCGGTCAAGTGCTTCTTCAAAAATTAGAGCTACCCGTTTATGATCTCGCAGACTGTCAAGAAATTTACGGACGGTATATAATCACTTATTTTACCCTTGTTATGGTACACTTAATATTGGTATTGATACTTATTTTAATATTACAAGCAAAAATTTGTAATAAATATTTTATCAATAAAGCTTAAACTTCAATCATTTCTGAGCGACTTCCACGTAGGTACTGCATTCTTCCGCCTGCTGATTTGCAGCCCCAAAAACGTTAACCATATTTTGTTTCCCTTAAAGTGAAAAAGTAACAAACAGTCAATGCTTGCATTATATAAAATTTGATGTACAAAGAACTGTGAACTTTTTACAGGGACCTAGTAACAAGAACTAACTTCTGTGCTGGATATATAACACATGCTAAGAATGTCTGTAACGTAAGTTAATAGTAATAATCTTTAAATCGTTATAATCGACGTGTATCAGTTTCTTTCACTATTAAAATAACCTTGAGAATAAGAATGTAATTTAACTGCCCTGCTTCATATGGGTAGGAAGACGAAAGCAAAGCAAGTAGCAGGGGGTGGTCGCAAGAAACAAACCCGTGTGAAATTTGCGAATTTATTTTAGCCTACATAAGGTTTCATTCAGTGTTGACTTCTTTTGCATTAATTTAATTTATATTAATTTATAGAATTAGGCGTTACTTTGCGGAGATCCATAATACAAAAGTAATAATAAAATTATTTTGCTATAATCCGCGATACAGTAAATAGTAAATATATATAGTGTTTAATGTATAGTGGACTATCAGTATTTTCATACCCGATACGTGCAGGATTCGTAAAAACACATGCACAAACCTCCACCACTTCCACCACAATACACAAGCACTACACAGGTTCACTATCACAAACTCAACAATCGTTTCGCCCCGCAACCGAAGCATCATCAGGAGATAGACTCCACGACAAAATCGCAAAGCGAAGCGTTATCCAGACAAGCGTTGTTAAATAGTACTTGCTTCATCCCCACCCTTTATTTTACCTCGGAACACGTGCAACAAGCTTGAACTAGAGAAATTTATCTGCTCGTTAATGAGGGTGCCATTGTTATGCTTAATGATTTCTAATTGTTCCAAAATATTTAATTTCAAGCTTTATTCATAAGCTAATGGTCATAAGGAACTTTTCCAACAAAGTGCCTAATGACCATTGTTTCGAAATACTGCACACCTGCAAATTAAATATTTTGGAACAATTAGAAATCATTAAGCATAACAATGGCACCCTCATTAACGAGCAGATAAATGTCTCTAGTTCAAGCTTGTTGCACGTGTTCCGAGGTAAAATAAAGGGTGGGGATGAACCAAGTACTATTTAACAACGCTTGTTTGGATAACGCTTCGCTTTGCGATTTTGTCGTGGAGTCTATCTCCTGATGATGCTTCAGTTGCGGGGCGAAACGATTGTTGAGTTTGTGATAGTGAACCTGTGTAGTGCTTGTGTATTGTGGTGGAAGTGGTGGAGGTTTGTGCATGTGTTTTTACGAATCCTGCACGTATCGGGTATGAAAATACTGATAGTTCACTATACATTAAACACTATATATATTTTCTATTTACTGTATCGCGGATTAAAGCAAAATAATTTTATTATTACTTTTAATTTATATTGTGTAAATAATCACTTCTGCGACATCAATTTAATTTATATTATGTAAATAATCATAATGTTAAGCATGAAATGTATACCAAAATGAAATATGCCATGTTTAAATAGTCAAACAGATTTCAATGTGAAACAATGAATTTATTCCGATCCTGATAAATCAAACCGAACGATGAGGCCGCATGCCCATTACCAGAGAATGAAGGGTTCGAATTCCAAGGAGGCACATATATTACATTACATTTTTCTAAAAATTATAATCAACACTTGATTTTCACAATTCGGCATCTTTTTCGTGTATATTTCGAACACCACGCTTTTTTCACGTTAATACTAATATTTTTAATTTTTTAGTTCAATGTGCTATGGAAGTGTTTTTTAGTTTTTTTTTTAACCATAAGTATAATTGTTATTATTGCGCCGTGTGGTATCCGGCAGAATAGAATAGACCACCCTCCTTTCTAACCGAGGTGTCGTAAGAGGCGACTAAGGTATGTGCCGTGTGGTATCCGGCTGCATAGAATAGACCACCCTCATTTCTTACCGAGGTGTCGTAAGAGGCGACTAAGGTATGTGCCGTGTGGTATCCGGCTGCATAGAATAGACCACCCTCATTTCTTACCGAGGTGTCGTAAATGTCGACTAAGGTAAGTTGACGTCAGGCAGACGGCCGGTCGTAAAATACGTAGCCAAATCATGTGACAACCTGTTTGTAACATGTTGTGCCGACCTCACTTAAAGTGGGATAAGGCCAGGAGAATGATGAAGTATAATTGTTATTATTGCTTACGAAACACACAACTTAGCTTTTATAATTATTTCCAGCATGACGCAGGTGGGCCAGCAATCATGGATGGTCTTTTAGTCGGTATCCTGTCTTTTTCCGCAAAGCGATGCGATAGAACTGACCAGCCAGCTGTATTCTCTACCGTTGGCGCTATTGCTACATGGCTGGATTCACTTGGAGAAAAGAAGCTTAAGTTGACATAGTTTCTCAATAGTTTATAAACCGATATATTACCAAAAAAATATTAAATACAATTATAATTATATATTACTAACAGCTTTACATATATTTATTGTTATATGTTGGGAATACCGCCAGAACTATAACAACTCCTAACCGTAAAATACATTGATATTTTTAAAATTATTAACTACCCCAATAATATGAATTGTAGTTATTAGTTCAGTTAGCTGTTTTGAAGTCCTTCGCATCTGTATTATTATGGAAAATATCGAAGGTATCACTTAAAAAAGTAGTTTTTATTGTTGAAATAATTTCTATAAAAAAATGGAAATGTAACAGACACGTAAGAAAATGTTTTTTTTTGTTCTCTACAACGGTGTACGTCAATTACGGAGTACCATTTACTCAAGTCAAATACAACAAATATCAAGTGAGATCAAGGGAAATATTCACTACCTACTACTACGCGATAAAGATCTCACCATATATTACATGCTGGGCAAATCCCTCATGTCCCTTTTTTGAGTGAAAAATTGCAGCTTAAACTCACCACACTGCGTGACACTTAACAGAAACTTTACAGAATTATCAGCAGAGTCAATCTAAAGATTGTCTGAAAATACCATTAAAGTCGGTTAAGCCGTTTTTTGAGTTTACAAAACACTTCCTTTGTTTTTTTATATATTAGATAATCCATAAGTTTTTACTGTATAAAAAAATCCTTGGTACTAGCTAGAAGCTTGAACTAGTGCTGCCGTGGCATGCCGTACAAATCACATAGTCTAAGTTCTAGTTAGCCATTCGACTCCCACAACTTAGCTACGTACTTACGTAAAAAGAGTCCTTTAAAGTTAATGGGATGTGAACATAAACTAAACACTAATTTGGTCATAAAAGCGATAGGATACTTTGATTTTTCCAAAGTAAAATAAAACAAGAACTTTACATTAGCAATATATTTCCTCTAATACTGTACACAGAAAATGACACTATTCATAACAAGAAAAAAAAATAAAAACATTTCAAATCTTCTTTTTAAAACACCATATATTTCTATTCAACATACAACATTGAATAACATACAATTTTAAATATAGTTTATTTTTTGTGTGCTCACGAACGGATCTCCACGTTTTTCTTGGAATGATATCGAGCTGATTTCAATTTAATAGTAACAGTGATTATTAATATTATTAAAAATGGCAATACAAGCTATTTTGTATATACAGCAAATGGCGACCAATTTTCATGCACTCCCCGCGCTCTATAACTGTCAAATTGACATTTCATGCCTCTATGCAAATGGCTACAGATTATAAAGAGAATAATTATAACAGTATTAACTAGAATTGGTTTTCGCAAAGATTTAAAACGCGATGTAGTACAATTTATGCGTAACATATTAAGTTCGCTTAGGCTACGCGGTAATTGATGTGGAGCTCAGGTTTGATATCATATACCAAGTTGAGAATATCTTTGATCACCTAAAAAATATAAAACATCATATTATTATTGATATTGTTACAAATTTTACCAGATTTGTAGATATTGAATTAATTAACAGAAAGAACATTTCTATCAAATACTGATCTGCATTTAATTACCATGGAAATATTATTTATAATAATGATATAAATTATCACAGTTGAAGTCATACGCAATAAAATTTAAAAATTGTAGTGTATTGTAATGACAGTTACTTTACAATTTAAAATTTGTTGTGCAATCTATTTTTATGTTTATAAAAGATACTTACCGCCTCTTGCTGTGTCTTAACCATTTTATTCATCTCATCAATCTTCACCCTGGTCTCTGCATCAATTTTGGCAGCTACACCTTCCCTTGTGCCCATATGCTAACAACAATCACATTATTATTCCACCATCCCTCATTATTCTTTAGTTCATCATACTACTTGGTAAAATATCCAATATTTTTAAGGCTTGTTACTTGTTACTTGTATACAATGACATATGATTTTTCTAATCTTTTAACATTTCAGAGATAATCATAGATTATCAGATTTAATCTCAGCTCATAGATTTATTTATTCCTACTACATATATCTAAACTGGGAAAGCCTTATTTGGCAGTGAAGCAATGTTGTCTTGAAAACTCTGGTGCTACTGTACTTGATTTTAAAGACAATATAATTAATTATGGTAGGTTAGTTATTAGTCTAACTAATACCAGTATTCACATTGCTTAGTTATAATTTCAGTATTTGTACAGAGGATTATTGAAGTTTTCATCCCAGTTGCTAACTTCGTACTTAGTGGAAATTGTCTTTTTATAGTTAAATTTAAAGTTTATATGATCCCATAATATAAATAAATGGACAACTCAACAAAATTTTTCATGCAATGTCATATTTTTTGAAAATATAGAATTTTATTGATAAACAGGGAGAGAAGAAATTAAAGTTATTAAATCTCGAAACTGCAAAATAACTACAAACCTTGGCCTCAAACTCTTTGAACTGTCTCTCTCTCTCCTGTCTGTACTTTTCAATTTCATCTTGAGCTTCCTCCTTGGCCTGCTTTAGGCGTTTTGCTTTTCCTGAAGAATAAACAGTAAAAGTTAAAATGAAACCACAAACTGACAATATTGTTTTAACTGCAAGTGTTAAAGTGCAAATTAGAATTGAATAAAATTGATTTTCATTTCGTTATACAAGATGTAACTATAATCAGTGCTTAAACATATAATAGAAAAATATTTTTTCCATTACTTATATAATTTTAGGTTGACAAAATCAAATATACACTCAGAATTCACAAAAACTTTTTAAAAAGGGGGAAGGAAAAAAAAGTATGATTATTTACGACTTATGTATCTTTACTATCCCAAGATTGAGTGCAAGGAGCCCAAATCATTAAACAATCACTTGTTATGCCATTGAACACCTTCTTCTGTATAGATGAAGAGAGGTCAAACAGCTCAAATTGAGTATCTCGCCGTGGTTCAAGGTGATTATCCAAATAAACATAAATCCCATTAAACAACTATTTACGGCACAAAACAATTAACATTATGTGTATTATAATGGTACTCTTCTGTAATATGAAGTCTAATAATGTTAACAAGTATAAAACAAGATACATGAATACTTAGTTGAATATATATTTTAAGCGTACAGAAGAATCATAAAGCGCAGTACAACTTACGCTTCCTCGCCTCTGAAACCTTTTCTGCAGCACGCTTTTCAGCAGCCAATAGTTGCTGGATTCCCTGTGTCTGACTCGCCATTTCTGCTGATCACAAGAACTATGTCGACCAAGAGCCAAGACCGACACACAAATCGATAGCCTACGAAAGACGTGATGGATGAAGTCATATGATTAGTTAGTGCCGTCATGTTGTCACAACTGGCGCTGTCATCAGCTCGTGCTTTAACGATAATGGATGAAAAGAAACGTATTTGACAAAATTTTCATTTTAAATAATAAAAAAAATATTGACGTATTATCAACATAAAAATATATATTATTTAAGAACAAGGCAATATAATACTTTGAAATGAAAGTTGATATTTCATATAAACCAACTGCATTAAAAATTCGTTTCACGCGATATGTATACTGGAACTAACCATATACCTTTTACGTGTTGTCATTACAGAAAATATTTTGTTATTTGTGTGAGGCAAATAATACTTATTATTTTAAATGAAACTGGATATTAACATATACTAAACGAAACAAATAACGGGGTCACTATTTTATTTTATACTTAATAAAATAAAATAACTTCTTTTATAAAAACAAACATACGCAATATTATTTTTGACAATTTGATAAAGATCTCCGCTACCATTCATGATGTAGGTACTGAAAGAAAAAAACAGCAAACTGAATAATTAGGTTCTTTGCTTTGCTGTTGATGAAAAAACGAACTAGGGCTACTAAAAAAATAAGTTATTAATTTCATACACATATTCTTTCAATTCAATCGCTTCAATCGCTAAATTATTTTAATGTACGCTTTTATACAGTTATAATAATAATTTACCCGATTTATTCTTAATCTGTCTTCAAGATCCATATGTATATATTCACCATATAGTTGTTATACTGCAGCAGAGGAGCCAACCTAAAATGTGTCCATAGAAAAAAAAAGAGAGATAGCAATTGAGTCTACCTATCTGTCTCTCTTTTTATGAGTGATTATTCAGAAATAAGTATAAGTCTCTTATTTTCCCTTTTTTATTATTTGTTGGACTACCCTCGTACCCACAGCCCTGCATTTGGTTCCCATAATCTATGTATGATATTCATATGTATGTATATATTCATAATCTATGTATGATACTCTATGATATTCATAGTTGTGTTCATGCAGTGTAATTCTTTTCCAATCAGCATTAACGAAGTATATGATCTGCTGATCCCATTATTTCTCGCATATTTCCGTACGTCTTTCTTTTATGATGCCAAACAGCAATAATACCTCATACAACAAATCTTTTGTTTGTTTGTTTGCGTCTTGATCGAGCAATATCGAAGTTCGACAGCAGATAATCCTGTCTAGTCATAACAATACATAGTAAATTTTTTTACATCCTTTTGGGGATGCGATTTTTTCCTTCCTTATAGTACATAGGATTGTATTGTGGTTTATATTAACAAATATGAGACTTCTACTTTAAAAAAGACTTCTGGAATCCTATTTGTGTAAAACAACCTCTCTACTCTATCAGGCTTTTTATATAAAAGCAGTTGTGGCCTTTGTTAATAATTTAACTATTCAATATCGCTAAAACGATAGAAGTTTGAAACACAATAAACGCATTCCAAATATGAATTTTAAAAATAGCTTATCAATTGTGAAATGAAAATAATATTCACATTTCACATACTTATATAAATTCTTAGAGATAAGAGAAATATAATAAATGGATTATTTTCTACTGCTTCTATTTCTTTATGACATATGAAAAACGTCACTGATATTTTTATCCTTATCTTTTATATGAAAAGTGAATGAAAAGGTAAATTCTTTAGAAGCTTTCTCGTCGTTACTCGATTGGCGGACTAAGCAATACTGAAGTTGTTCACTGGCGTATTTCTACAATTTACTTAGCAAGCGTTTTCAATAAAACCGCAATGGATGGATGCCAATCAATCTAATGGTTTAACTGCAAAGGTTTATGAACCTAGGTTGAGTGGGAATCGCTAACCGAGCACGTCACAGTTTCTTTATCATTTCGGTGGCAAACTTAATGTAGTATGGCCGTCGTCGGGAAGTATTCACAGTTTTACTTCCACAAAGAATACGCGATAAACATTTCACAGAGCGAATTACGAAAGACTTTTTTAAATAAATTTTTTACGCGAGTGAGATAAAAAGTAAACAAAAGTGTTTGTTTCACACCCTATACGGTGTTAATTCGACCTAAATTTTTGTTGTTATTTTTCTAACAAGAAATCCAAAATGTGGCTAGTTAGTCAACCTAATTCGGTGATCTTGGAAGTCAAAGTGGAACCTAATTCAATTGGCCAGCAGTGCTTAGAGAAAGTAAGTAAATATAACTGTGAATAGACTTAATATTGCGATGATATTGCAATATCATGTAAGAAAAATCAAAACACATGGTTTTTGTTTACATCCTATTATTAAGTTTTCTTTTGATTAATCAGACATTTTATACGAATTCACGACTGATGGTTGTTGTGTCAACAATATAATAATTATTTTATTAATATTGTCTATATAATCTTTTTAAAAAAGTAGCTTCTTGACTACTTTAATTTATAAATATAGAAAAATATATTCAAAGATATTAAAAATAAAATTTAAGTAAAATTTATAATAACTAATTCATTAGTACCATGACACGTATAGGATTGTTGTTACGTACATTTTACCTTGTGGACTTTGGACTGTAGAGTAGCGATTTATTTCGTTATAAAACTTTATTAATCTTCATTTATTAAAGCTATTTTCTTTATTCTAAACTATAATTTTTTATTATATCGTTAATATAGTACATTACCCGAAAAACTACTAATAAAAAAAACTTTTTAGTATTTAATTAATAACGTACAATGCAAGTCTATCCGAAATTGCATATGCTATTTGTATCATTGAGCGCAAACATTGTAAATATAATTTAATATACATCAAGACAAACAAAATCGTAATATTATTATGTAAAAGCTGTCTGATTTATAATCAAGGTGAACAAATGAATATCTGGACAAAGAAAATATTGAATATTATGCTACAAAATAACGTAGTTTTAACGATATACAAAAATTGACTTTACTTTGTTTTGCTTAATGCATTATATAAAATGCTAATCAAATCATAATAAATATAAATAAAATTTACTTTTACCACAATAGAGTGAACATGATAATTACGAAAAACACCTTGTTAAGAGCGATACGGTGAAACCAAAGACTACATTTGTTCGCAAAATAACACGTTCTCTAATAATTTGTCAGAAAAGAATTAAATCCAGTTGCCGTGATAGATTCGCTTCTACTCCGGTAGGTAAAGGTTCCAATAAAATATTTATAATTTAGTTATATGTATATCATAGACATACGAGAGGTCACAAACAGCTTGCGATACCTGCGTCGCGACTCAGCAGAGTTAGCAACTCATTTTTTTGGTCTCGCTATTCGCATCTATAATAAAATTCCTCAATCCATTCTAGACCAGTGTACAGAAAGATTCCAATCAAGTGTAAAAAATATGCTTATACTTAAAGCATATTACAAAATTGAAGATTATTTGGTTGATAAGAAAGCCTGGATTTGAAAATCCTTTCAGCTTCATACAAGACAGCGGTTTAATAATGTATAATTGAAAATATTTAAAAGATTGACCGCCTAGTTTCTTGCTGGTTCTTCTCGGTAAGAGCAACATTCCGAACCAGTTGTAGCTTCATTAATCATATTGATGCTTGACGATTCAAAAGTGCCTGAAATGGTTTATTTGAATAAAGATTATTTTGATTTGATTTGATTTGATTAAAAAAGAACACAAGTTTGCCAAATTTTCGCATTGGAAATATTATAATATACTTATGTAAAAAGAGAAGAAAACCTTTTAAATAATTAAATGACAGCAAATAATTATAAAATAAAAATAGCCTAAATACTAAGTGAGCAACAAAGCACATTGAATGAATAATCTTCGAAGTTGAATCCATTATCCAAGGCGTTAGTTACCGCGGCCGGTGATCGTAACGGGTCCAAAGTCCAACCGAACGGAGCGGAGCAGCTGTGACTGACTCTCTATAAACACGTGCACGCGACGTGATCGCGGCGGTCAGGTTTTTAAAAATCCAACAACGGCGCTATTTCTTTCTTTACCTTAAATGTGCTCGAGTTTATTTAGACCATTTCATTATTATTGTTCTAAGAAAAGGAAATTCAACTAGGTATATTCTAGTCAAGGATTTAGCTTTTTTTTGTAAGTTAAAAAGATAAAAATTGTGCGCTTAAACCTAATTTTCATTTAATATATTATAGTATGAAATAACATTACTTTATCAGACATATCTTTTACTTACTCCTTTCTCATAGGTTGATAGATAATTATATCAGTGAAGATTGTAATGTTTTGCTTTTTTTTAATAACGCAATATTAGTAATTAGTATATATAGTACCATGCTGCAATTTAGTTGAAATTACATCACCTCGTACCTACAATCTAACATAACCTTACTATGGGTCCAAACTCCAACCGACTTACGTTTAACTCAATTTAGAAGTGAGGTCACCATTAGTTTCGTACGGGACTTGGAAATGAAATTGAATAATTAGGTTAAAAATTTTACATAACTTCCTTACGTGATCTTCGTGATTACAATTGCATAGCACTAAAAGTATGCATGCAGTTTTTGTATATGTAATAGAAATATATATAAAAGGTATTAAAAGGCATAATGCCTATTTAATATTTAACTTATTCCATTCCATTTTTTCATAGTAATTAATATAGTACATCAATTAATATATGATTTAACACAGATTCAACCTTCTGGTTTATGACCCTTGCCTATGTGAACAGATAAAACTGAAAAATAATACTTCTTTTGTGTTTCTACGCAATTATCTGAAAGATATGGTTAGAGTTTTCTAAATTGACCTAAACAGTTAAATACCATCATGACGAGAAGCGCCTGCGTCGTATCTTTAATGTTACGAAATTAAAAATTATTTAAGCTTGGCGAAGCAAGTGTCGTATTACTTGATATATGCAATATAAGCAACCTTAATTTAATGCTATGATTACTAAAAACCGCAACAAATATGTATTTCGAAACAAGTAGTATCATCATAAAATTACGAAATACTAGCTTTTACCCGTGGCTTCGCTAGCAGGGAATTTGGTCTGCCAGAAAGCGATTTGTCACGCGACAAATATATTGATTTTGGTAAGAGTTTGATAAATATACTAAAATGTGCATTGTAAAATAGTTGTAATTAAATTTATGGTTCACAATTTTGGTCATAGTGGCTTCCACATAAAAGGTAGATAGATGATGAGGACTTTTAGTTAGAACTATTCAAGACAATCATTCTCACAATCATCAGTCTTTGTGTAACTCTAGTAGTTTAGGCGGCGTACGCCAAGATAGCTCTCAGAGGTCAAATTTTTTCGACTTTATTGACATGTATCGTTTTATTGCATAAAATGATTACAAATTATAGCCTATATGCTATTTCAATGTATTATCTAAATTACTGTAGAGTTTCATGAGAAACCGTCCAATAGTTTTTTCGTGAAAGAGTAACTAACAATCATACATCCATACTCACAAGCTTGAAATGTAAATATGTATTAAGGCAACATTTTATATTATCTGAACAGAGCTTAACCAATAATCTTTGCTTATTATTTTTAAACTATGACGATGTATTTTTTTTACACAAATTCAGATGGCCTTAAATACTAACAGAATATCCCGCTTTTAAATCTATGAAAGGATTCACAGATTTAAGAATACAATGTTCTCATAATTAACTATACAACATATTCTAACAGTGATACCAGAATTTTCGCACGTATTCGGTAATTTAATTACTTTTGCAGCAATTTTTTAAAACCAGTAGATTTGACGATTTAAAAGTACTTGTTTACAAGTAAGTTTATTTGAATAAAGAATATTTTTAATTTGAATTCTTTTTAAATATCTACTCAATTAGTGAATAATTAAAATTACTCGCAGAATAGAAATGGACCTATTAAAAAAATAAATTTTCAGTATATCGGATATAGGCTGATCAATACGATAAAGCTGTATCAGTATAATACCTTGTACGAAACGTTCTACATTCGAAAGTAACCATTATAAACTCATGCAACTCTATGACCATAACTGTTACAACAACAGACAACCATATGAGAAGAGAGGGTGATCGAAGTAGAGCTTTGGTAGATATCGAGAAAGGAATTTTTGCACCAACTAGAAAAAATGTTTCAATCTGGCATATTCGGTCCACAGTCCAGATTAATCTAAAGCATAATTTCACTCTGATGAATTCCGTGATTTCGTTGCAGGTGTTTAAAAGGAAAAACTTAGTAGAGATCTAAGCAATAAATGAAGAGCTCTAGGTAGTATCGAAAATCGCTAAAACGATAGTCTCCTTCACCGTGAAAGGTGTAACTACTAATCAGATCCCAAAACCCATATAATTAATACTAATCGATTTCATAGTTTGAATTTTTTGTCTATTCAAATCCTGGATTTTGATCATCGATATTTTTATTTCGTTCGCAAACAAAATTGATTGTCTAAATCGTTTGAACGTCCAATTAGGACGGTGGACTCTGTACGAAGGCGTCATTATCCACGGTCACCTTAGAATAATGACCAATTCACAATTACCTAGACTGTGGTTTTATGGAAAATCAATTTAGAGTTAAAATATGAGTTTTAATACATACATACATACATACATACCTTTTAGTTTGTGTGACGGTTGGCTATATGAAAATAAGGCACAACTCAAAAAACACGTGTTTTGGACTAGGAATAGGTGTAAATGTTAAAATTCTCATTCTTTTAAGCAGCAATACTGACAGAACTCATAATTCAATATGAGGCCTTTCGTTTGAGAAATTTTTTATCTACTAAGCAATGAAAACTTTAAATCCATTTACCTCCAGACATAATTTTTTGATTTGTGCCACTTGTAGCCAATGTACGATATAACGGAACCTAAATGCTTAAAGCGTTAGCTTGAACGTTTATTAGTTACCCTTTAAGTATTGTATGGTCTATTTCATTATTAACTACGATGGATTAAAAAAAGCACAAAATATAATAACTAATACACCCAAACACGATGTGGTGCCAAAAAATTTTTTATACCTTCCACAACTGGGTTGTTTCCACAGACAATAGTCATAGTGACATAATTGAAAAGCTATTTTGTTCTATTAGCTTTTTTATAAGCTATTTTAATTTATAACCCATTTAGAAAATTTGATTAATATTATCGTGAGTATTCATAATTAATGTATAGAAATCGGCTATACTCGCGTCTTATTTTATCAGATGAGGTCGACTAATTTCAATCCCATACGGGGCTCTTATTTATGAGCTCTTTATGCGGCGTTATGGCGGCGTGAACTTGTTTAAAATTGTAATTTCAGGGAAGAACAAGAAATTACATTTTTGGACCTACTGTAAAAAATGTTTTTATTATTCTAGAAAAATCTGTTGGAATACTGCATTATAATTAATCTTTTAATGATAATTTGAAATAAAAACATATATACCACAAAGCTAAAGACTATAATAAAAGAGGAGAAAATGTTTCATAATACTTTCACTTTGGCGAAACCACACTTTCGGGATTTTTAACCGTAAACACCACTTTTAAAGAAACTTACTATATCTACTTATATTGCGTCTAGAAGGTAGAGTTGTAAATTTACATCCAATCTTGATTCAATATAAAAATATTTTATACTTAAGTGATTTATTTACACGCAAATTTAGTTACTACAATGTTTTTATATATAAAACTTAGAAGAAAGTTAATTTATTTAAACTTCAGCAATTAATTTACAAAAACAAACGAATGCTTTTGCCTAGGAAAACTTACTTATTGTCACTCAAACAGTAACAAAAATAATGAAAATTATTTATCATCATATTCACCGTCATCTATCTGGTCCCATCTTCAAAATGAAGTTCGAAGGTCAGCATATTGTAAAATATTTTATAAATCTTTAACAAAATTATATATTGTACAATAAAACAGTTATAAATATGACATTTAACACTTATCTTCTATTTATAAGTAGCTACGTGACGTGAAGCAGCCGACAGCGAACCTTGGCTTACTTGCAATCTTGAATGTCGGACTCGGCGAAATTATCCCAACTATAACTGAAATTGGTTACCTGTATGTCATTTAGATTGGCAATAAATATATAGTCTTATTATCAGTCAACAATAAAACTGTTTACCAATTTTTTATGTATAACTTATATGAGTAAGTTGAAATGACATCGGCTGCAATGTATATTTATAGATAACAAAGAACAAACAGTTGTGGATAAAAGATTGTCACCTATGGCACCGGATGTTATCACGTCAATATAAATCAAATTGGAGATATGATTATATTTAGAGTTATTGTTAATATTGAATTGGAGTGAGGCAATATTTTGATAAAATTGCACCATGTTGTAGGTACTATGTAGGCTGGACAGTTTGGAAAATAACCTTTAAAACATAAATTACCAACCTGTGTTAGAATCTGATAATCGTTAAAAAAAATTTATAAGTATAATATATTTTTCTATTATTTATCAAATATACTATATACCCTTTCAAGTTTAACATTTGTGTCCCTTCATTCTAATAGAAGAACAATAATATAAAAAAAAATACTGTTACTTAAGCTGTTTATGAGCCGTTGTGAGCTGTGATAGCCCAATGGTGAGACCGTGCGACTCGCTAGAGACGAACACGGGTTCGAACCCGGACAGGCACCAATGAGTTATTTCTATTAAAAACTTATGTGTCTAATTGATATTTACAATTTATCACATGCTTTTCGGTGAAGGAAACATCGTGAGGAAACCTGCATATCTCTAGAGAATTCTAGGGATATGTGTAACCTACCAATCCGCATTGGAGCAGCGTGGCAGGTCTTAGCTCCAATCCTTCTCTCTAATAAACGGAGAGAGGAGGCCTATTCCCAGCAGTGGGATATCAACAGCCCGTTACTTTCCTTTTTTTTCTGTTACTTATAGATAATATATAGATAATAGGCATTATTTTTGCCTAAATCATCTCTCTTATTTATTGACTATATCTATCTTGTTTATTTTGCTTACTTCCATAGCATTATGTCTTATGGAATATTGCTGTGGGGTAAATGCGCGGATAGTGAAAAAATTTTCGTATTACAAAAAAGAGCCATACGTAGCATCTACAATTTAGGGCCGCGTGATTCCCTGCGAGAGAAGTTTAAGGAAATAGGTATTCTAACATTTGCTTCACAGTATATTTTAAATAACGTAATTTTTGTACATAAAAATATAAAGAATTATAAAACGATAGGTGATGTATATCATAGACAAAGTAGGTACCGACATAAGCTTGCGACTCCTGCTTTGCGCCTAACAAAAGTACGTAAATCGTTTGTGGGTTTGGGTATAAGATTCTATAATAAAATTCCGAAATCAATTTTGGTCATGCCATTACAGCAGTTTAAAAACACTGTTAAAAAGAGGCTGATACAGAAAGCCTACTATACTGTTGAAGATTACTTAGATGATAAGGATGTGTGGATATAGGTGCACCTCTACCCTGTACAAGACAGTAATAGATAAATGTAACTAGTTCTAAGATTTATATTTTAAAAAGTGCAACCGCCGAGTTTCTTGCTGGCTCTTCTCGGCAGGAACAGCTTTCCGAACCAGCAGTAAAGTTGACGAATCAAAAGCACTTGTTTACAAGTTTACTTGAATAAATAATATTTTGATTTTGATTTTGATTTTTATCTTTAAAAACCTAATTATGACTTTTCGTTTCGTTTTAGTCATTAATCGATACGTTTAGATTTTTTATTTTATTTTTGATTACTACACTACTACTTCTATTACGAAATTACATTCTATTTTATAAAGTTAAACAATAAAATAAATGCTTCATACAATTGAGTAGTTAGGGAGGAATAACTTGAAGAAATTCAGAATTGTACGCAAAAAGCGTTGAATATCTCTAGTTAGCCATCGGTGGTACGGCAAAATCTTTATTATGCAAATATTAACGTAGTTTTACCTGTCGCAAAAAACGAGGAAGCACGACAGAATTATGGCACTTTCACTTGATATTTATTGACCGTTTTTGAAGCGCATATTTTTAGCGAATCCAATGAAACGAAATTTTGCCTTACGTCGTTACTGAATAATGTTCGTGATATTTGATAATTTTCCTTTCTCTATAACAATATTAAGATCATTATTTATGAAACAGTACAGCCTGGCAACTGATATTGTAGGGTCACCGTTTCGCTGATAAAAGGGCAATACGGTCATAGGAAGGAACAAAACAATTTATGTTTTATTTTGAATCAACTAAAAATAACATACCTACATAACGAAAATACGCAAAATATGTAAATCGAGGAATGAACAGCGAATGTATCCTCTCATTTTGGTGGTCCTACCTAAGTCACAATTTCGTAATTTACTTTTCTATGAGTATTTGAGAACAACACCACTCCCGCTTACGGAGAACTATCTCAAATTTTGTCATCGAAAATCTCTCGTAGCTTGGTAGGTATGAACCAAGAATCCGACCTGGGATTATAGCATAGACCTTATAAAAAAAGCTTAGACACATTTAGCCGACAATTTAAAAGCTATGCTCGAAATGCATCTGCGAAATTAAATCGGGAATGAAGAGGAAAAAACATAGTTCGAATATATTAAGCGCAGAATTCAAGTGGCACAAGATAATATGGCTTGGTAATTCCTTAAGTTGGAGTCCTATGTTCAGCTATGAACGATGTCATATTAATAGAGATGGACAGAGATTCACACGTGTCAATTTCTTGCTTATTTAGTTCTATAAGTATAATGTCTAAAGTACACATTTATGGAAATATAATAATGAAGTCTGATGAATATTTCACGATTCTAAACAATTTCAGTGATTGATGGTCAAAGTACCCGGATCTAAGCTATTAATTATCTATTTAAATTTAAAGTTGTTACAGTTTTGGACGTATTAATAATTATTTATCAGATTATTATCATGCTGAAAATTAATATGGTAGAATAGATAATGTTATCGTACAAAAAGATTGATAATTAGATTATTATTATTCCTGAACCGGATCTTAAGTAAGTAGCTATATTTAATAAGTCTAATAAAATCCTTATCAATTGCAATGTACGTGAAGATCAATAAATATGGGAAACCTGAAAGTCAATTTTGTACGAACAAATTTTTTTTTTGTTAGGTTATCAATCTTTTAAGGATTTACTAGTTTTGCAAAGAATTATTTAGTGTATATGTGTATATGTTATTATGTGTGTTTCATATATAAAAATTTATTATACATTAATTGATTCTTCGATTTTTTAATATGTTAACCACGTAATCATACAATTTTGTAATTCTATTTAAATATAAACTATAACATAAATATTTTTATCGATATCTATGCCAATTAACCTACAAGCTAATACAGTCATGTCTTGTAAACGCGGATAGGTCCAAAAAATACTGATTACGTTTCTTCGTTTATTCAATGAATCTATTCTTTTTGCGAATAGCCAGTCAGACCTCTTTTTCACTGAGGACGAAATTAACCGTGGTGTAAAAATGGATAAGAGTTTTTGCACTTCAAGTCCCAAGGGTCAAACTGCAAATGTTACAAATATAAACGTAGACTGTCAATTTTTTCGTTTTCATTTGCGTCGCTTGCAATTTTTTCCCGTGTAACAATCCATATCTTGTCTTCTCTTTTGAATTCTTAACTTATTATTACTTACTATTGAATTCTTAACTTATTATAACTTATTATTACTTACTAATGAAATTTGTGTTCGGTAAGAAAAAGTGCTTCAATCGAAAAATAAATTGTTAAGATTTAGTAATATTAGTGCTTTTCGTATAGATCATATTGGTTTCAATTTAAGCGAAAATTGACATGTGAACGGAACACAATAATAGATGCAATAGCATATAGACTGTACTTTGCAGTCTCAATAACGAATAACATCCGGTTTTGCATATGTCAGTTGCTAATATATTTGCCACAACTTCTATCATACCGTTGACCTAAGAGACCCTATGTGACTGGTTTTATGTATTTCGAAAGTTTGACATTGAGAGTTATGTATTTTAAATAGCGACGAGAGAATTCATTTCTGTTTTTATTTTATCAACAATTAAGATCGATCTTTTTATGAAATTGCAGATAGTACGCTGAAAAATTAAATTAAAAATTTGAAAATTTTAATGGTATGACCGGTGATATTAATTTGGACGTATATTTTTATTTTATAACTGATATATTAATATATATCATGATAGATGATGCAGTTCAAGCCACGATAACGCCATATAAAGAGCACATGAATAAGAGAGTATGGGTTTGAAACTTGTCGAGCTCACCCGATAAAATAAGACGTGAGTAAAGCCGGTTCTATACATTAACTATGAATATCACTTACGATAGTTTAAATTCAAAAACTGATATAATAATTTTTATATTTCTTTATATGTCTACTTTTTTATAAAGAGAATAATTCTTTTCAGAATAGTAAACAGTAAATATTCGACGGCTCATAAGACTTTCGAATAACGTTGAAACGCATAAAAATCCTCAAAAATATTGAAAATATCAATCAGTCATATCAATCAGTAAGTTAACATTTTTGTTCCTTTACTTGTCCTACCGTGTAGAAAATACTTCCTAGTGAGCGCCTTGTCACATGAAAGGCCATTTTACTATGTGAAGGCAATTATTGCATATGCTACCTACTAGTTAACGTCATATATGTGATATTGTAATTGTGTAAAATTAAATTTCTATATATAGTTACATAAACAGACGCTCGTGATCTTTCTTTTATACCTTTAAGTATGAGAATAATCGTAGTGATATATTTTTTTATAATCATATGACTTTGTGACTTAGTGATTATGAACATTGACTTCTAACTATAGGTATTTATTTACACTTCATGACTCCGGTTTCATTGACTTTAATAATAGGATATTTATTGCAAGACATGTATATGATCAAACGAGTGATAAATATAAATGTGTATGAATATGTGATCACAGGCAAGCCGAAAAAGAGATAAAATAAATAAGTATATAATTATATGGGACGATTACACGCACGGTCGTCCGTCCCCAAAGTATGTAACTTATTACTTGTGTTATGTATGGGTGACAGAGAACTGGCAAATATATACTTAATTTTAAACACATACTTAAATACATTTATACCCAGACTCGAAGAACGAACCAAATGTTTATAGAAAATGTAGGCGTGAATCGAACCCGCGACCCGAGAAGCTGAAGGCAGGGTCATTGCCAACTGTGCCAACGGGCCAGTAGATGGTTGGATTGTGTGAAGTATTATACGAATATTAAAGCAGTAACGCCAGAGATGACGAATAAGAGAGAATGGAAGCGAAAAACTTTTTGTGCTGACCCCACTTATAGGATACAAGCTTATGATCGCGGCTTCGCTCGCGTGGAATTTAGTCTGCCACATTGTTTCGTGACAGATCATTTTAGATTTAAATATTATTTTTTGACTTAATATTCAAACGCGTATATTTATTTAGTTCCTCGTACATCCAAAATTTCCAAAGTCAAAATTCAAACTGATTGATTCCATACTATCTTTGCGCGCCGCGCATATTAGGCACTCGATGGCGCTCCATTCAAGTCAATCATATCGTGATAACTTTTAAACTATCCGACCAAATTACTTAATGTGAAAGACAAAGTTTATCTACATCAAATACTGAAAGCGCAAAATGTATTGATTTTTATAAGAGCTTGATAAATATACTAAAATGTACATTGTAAAATAGTATCTAATTTATGATTCACAATTGTGGTCATAGTGGTTTCCACATAAAAGATAGATATATGCTATCGCGGACTTTTATTTAGAACTATTCAAGACAATACTACGGTACATCATCTTTGCTGGTTTAGGGAGCGTATGCCAAGATAGCTCTCAGAGGACAGATTTTTTCCAAATTTATTGACATATGTCGTTATATTACATTTATTATTCTATTATATATTATTCTGATGTATAACATATATAACTGTAAAGTTTCATCCAAATCCGTCCAATAGTTTTTTCGTGAGAGAGTAACAAACATCCATCCATACTCACAAACTTTCGCATTTATAACATTAGCACTTAACAGGTTAAAATAAAACAAAATCATGTAGTAGGTATATCAATGACAACTTGATTTAATACTTTTAACTGTACTTCATAACCTTTTGCGTCGCTCGCTTTACGGAGGGCTCGAACGCTGCGTCAGTCACGTATGCTATCCCCACCTTTGAAACTTACGCATGCGATAAATGCATTAAAAACAGTTTAAAAACTATAGTCTCACTCGTATCACGTAGTAATCACTACGAAACGATTAGTTCGATATTGCTTAATTATACATTAATATATAGATTTTATATTGGCTACGTATATTATATAAATTTGTTAGATGCATATTATTTCATTATTAAGACATTTTACCGTAACACGCTGATATATCTTCACATGGTATACGCGAAAATATTTTTATTTTTTTACTATAAACCCAACTAGGCTGCTATGATCAAACGAAAAAAGGGCATAAAGTTATTATACTTAGAGTAGGGGAGCCATAGGCAGGCCTTGTAAGTGACAATGAAACAATAAATAATGGGAAGATGAAACTCTATCGTATACTTCATCTTTGTCGAATAACACATAAAAAAGAGAGACAGATAGATCACCTTTATTTGCTTTCCCTTTATTTATTCTTATTGTAATGTGTCACTTTTAGGCTGACTTCCCTACTCTAAGTATAATAACTTAATGACAATGAAACAATATATTATAATGATATGTCCATTATGTGTAGCATTATGTCTTATGGAATATTGCTGTGGGGTAAATGCGCGGATAGTAAAAAAAAAATTTGTATTACAAAAAAGAGCCATACGTTGCATCTACAATTTAGGGCCGCGTGATTCCCTGCGAGAGAAGTTTAAGGAAATAGGTATTCTTGCATTTGCTTCGCAGTATATTTTAAACAATGTAATTTTTGTACATAAAAATATAAAGAATTATAAAACGATAGCTGATGTATATAATAGACAAAGTAGGAACCGACATAAGCTTGCGACTCCTGCTTTGCGCCTAGCAAAAATACGTAAATCGTTTATGAATTTGGGTATAATATTCTGTAATAAAATTCCTAAATCAATTTTGGCCATGCCATTACAGCAGTCTAAAAACACTTTTAAAAAGAGGCTGATACAGAAAGCCTACTATACTGTTGAAGATTACTTAGATGATAAGGATGTGTGGATATTGCTGCACTTCTACCCTGTGCAAGACAGTAATAACTAAATGTAACTAGTTTTAAGATTTTTATTTTAAAAAGAGAAACCGCCGAGTTTATTGCTGGTTCTTCTCGGTAGGAAAAGCTTTCCGTACCAGCAGTAAAGTTGACGATTCAAAAGCAGTGTTTTACAAGTTTACTTAAATGAACAATATTTTGAATTTGAATTTATGTAAATGACACTCGTGTACTTCATCTTTGGCTAATCACACATAAAAATAGAGTCAAATAGATCACCCTCACTTACTTGCTGATTATGGATTTTTCAAATACTACGTTATGCAGTCTGGAATTAAACTATAATCGCTGAAGTACGATCAATTAATTATTAAAATTTTACTACATTTTTTTCAAATTCCGAATTTCTGTAGATATAGATTATATCGTAATAGAAAATTTATCATATATCATTAATTGAAGAGTTTTCTAATTTATAGAATTAGGCCTTACTTTGCGGAGATATATAATACAAAAGTAATAATAACATTATTTTGCTATAATCCGCGATAAATTAATAGAAAATATATATAATGCTAAATGTATAGTGGACTATCCGTTTTTTCGTATCCGATACATGCAGGATTCGTAAAAACACATGCACAAACCTCCATCAACAAACACTACACACGCTCACTATCACAAACTCAACAATCGTTTCACCCCGTAACCGAAGCATCATCAAGAGATAGACTCCACGACAAAATCTAAAAGCACGATTTACGATTAAGCAAGCTATATATAAAATTTTTTTTTTATTGTTACTTATTAAGAATTTTCTTTACTTCTACAAATATCTAAGAAAACTGTATAACGATTTCATACATCTCGGGATTTCTGTACCGTCATGATTACTCGGAATTTCCTTGAGCAATAATAAGTCTTTAAAATTATCAAATGATTCAGTCGTATTCCTATAAACCTATATGCTTTCCTTCTTTTTAACGTATATTGTAAAAGTATTTTTTTTTATGAACATTGAACATTAAATTTTATATGTTATTTTAACGACATTTGTTAGGAACCTCTTAGTTTAAATATTTGGAAAGAAAGAAGTCCCACACAACAACATATATGTTCTCCCTGTCTTGGAGAGTTTCCAAATTTTCAGAGAAATGTCAATGACCAAATTCTCCCACAGTGCACGTTCCCCTAGGGAAAGTATTCTTACTATATAAACTAGATTTCGGAATGAACATTATATCATCATTCTCCTTTCCTTATCCCACTCTAATTGGGGTTGGCACAACATGTTTTAAACATGTTCTTAAGTGTTTTGGCTAGTTATATTACGACCGGCCGCCTAGCTGACGTCAACTTACCTTAGTCGCCTTTCACGACACTACGACAAGCCATGAGGGTGGTTTATTCTCTTAAGTCGGGTACCATACGGCACTGATTTCGGAATTAACATTGATTTAAAATATTTATTCGGCTTAAAAAACAAATTTGTGTCGCTAAGCCTGGTCACTTTATAATAAATTTTACACATAAAAAGTGCTTGAACATTTGTGATGTGATTAAATGTGCAAGCACCTAGAATCCTTATGTATCCTGGGCTTTTGCCAATTCCCACGAGTAGATTTTTGCAACTTGACTTTTTTGTTTAACGAATCTTTAGGAAAACCAGCTGTGCCAGCGGCTTCGCCCGCGTCGAAATCAGTTGTGATAAAAAAAATTCCAAATTGTAATTTTGAACTTAACAGTAGTTATTATGAGTTAACCGTAAAAGATAGAGACATGCTATCGCGGACTTTTTTGTAGTGTTTTTATAGATCCACAATTCTCTAGTAGGCATTACTTTAGCGTATCTCTGCTGGTTTACGCAGCGCACGCGATTAAAGCTGCCAGCAAGCAGCAGGTTTTTTAACAACTATCTGTACAAACAATTTACATCATACCGATATGTAATATTTACCTTAACTATCCGGAAGTATAGCGCTATCTTTTGGTGAAAAACGTACAAAAATCCGTTCAGTAGATTTTGATAAAATCTATTATAAACAGACAAACAGCTTTTTGGGACTTTATTTATAATAACTATAGATGTACAGAGGACAAATGGCGGATCAATATTTTTTGCTGTTCGTGATGCCTTATATGTTTCCACCGTCTTTAAACTTGCTCAAAAATTATATAATACCTGGAGAGATAATTAAAAATCGTGTGAAGGAATCTATAATTGAAAATAGAAATATAATAGATATAACAAAACTACGCGACAACTTCAATTATGATGTTAGCATTGCGTTTGCAGGCATCTTAACAACATCATCTTACGTAATAGTGTAAATGTATACCGAAACCAACAATATACATTTATACATCGTAGTATCCTAAGGTACAACTTATAACAGTTTTGTAATATAAGCAAACATAATCCATACTCATCATCATTCATCATCGCACTCTAAGTTGGGTCGGCACAACATGTTACAAACATGTAGTCACATGATTTGGCCACGTATTTATTTTAGGACCGGCCGCCTGCCTGACGTCAACTCGCCTTTTACGACACCTCGGTAAGAAATGAGCGTAGTCTATTCTATGCGGCCAGATACCACACGGCACATACCTTAGTCGCCTCTTACGACACCTCGGTAAGAAGGGATGGTGGTCTATTCTATTCTGCCGGATACCACACGGCGGCAAACATAATCCATACTAACAATAAAAAAGTCCTCTATCGGTCTGTCACGCTTTCAGAGCTAAACCGCTGGAGCAATATTTATTAAGTTTTTTACAGTGGAAGCTTATATACCGGGCTAAAATATATGATAGCAAAATATGATAGTATTTTCTTCGAGTATAGAAAACAAAAATATTATTCAAAATTAGTATTTTAACACTTGAGTCGTCGCAAACTAAGGCGCGAGTATCATTACTATTTACTGCTTAGATGTTTAGACTTGTAGAAATATTTTTCCCACAATATATTTTTTCATAAAAACTAGTCGATTGTCGTTTTTGTAATTGTATATTGCATTACTTTCAAGGCTATAGCTTAGCTACGAAATGGTATTATTAAATGCAGTAAATGAGAATGTATAATTATATCATTGAACCGCAAAAGAGGAAAATCTCGCTCTAACATCACGGCTACTCTATAATTATATAAGTAATAATAGTCATACAGGGAAATTTATTATTTTTACAGTCTGACAAATCCCAGCTAAATAGTAACATATTACGTACAAAGATTTATTCATTGTCTTTAAATCGTGTGATATGTATTACGATTGTTCCCTTTTGTAATATAATCCAGCAATAGAATACATTAATATAATAAAGGGTCATACTATTTTTTTCACGTCCTCCATCTAAACTATACTTGGTTCAATGTAAAAATCGTCACATGTACGGTAAAAATAAAATGCAACGTAGAACTGTAAAAGATGTATAAAACTGCCTTGAATGTGCGGCAACATCTGCAAGGTATGTGTCATGAGAAAAATTATGCAATTTTTCAATTGGACGCATTCCAAATATATTCTTTAAAATTCACCGGGTTTTCCTGATGTTTTATTGATTAAGATTAGCCTTCATTTAAATAAATCGAATAATATAAATTACACTGTACGTAAAAAAATCAACTTAAGTTGTATTCATTTAGCAACAAATCATTTTTTAATGAAGATTTAAAAATGGTTAACGAAAATTTTAAATCAGTTTTAAAACTAAAGTGGTTTTATATAGTAGAAATTAAAAGGCATTTCGTCAAAGAATCTACCTATTTGACTGAATAATAAAGAAAGGGACTTAATGGAAAATAATTTTATTAATCGTTTAATCTAGATACTGTATAGGGGAACCCTACTTTCAAGGACAATACGACATTAAACGTTACGTCATATTCCCATATTAGAAACTTGATTCTATAAAAACCAGTACAAGAGCTAGTTTGAAATTTTTCTCATGTTAGAGGACCATTTCCGTAAAGCATACCTGTATTAAGTTTTAAACATGTGATAAATATTTTCCGACGTAATTGTAAAATAACATCATACAATATAATCCTAAGGTTAACGGATAGAGAAAAAATTATTAAGAATAATACTAAAAACGAACTACGACTAAAAACGATAGCCGTGTGGTATCCGGCAGAATAAAATAGACCACCCTCCTTTCTTACCGAGGTGTTGTAAGAGGCGACTAAGGTAAGTGCCGTGTGGTATCCGGCTGCATAGAATACACCACCCTCATTTCTTACCGAGGTGTCGTAAAAGGCAACTAAGATAAGTTGACGTCAGGCAGGCGGCCGGTCGTAAAATACGTAGCCAAATCATGTGACAACATGTTTATAACATGTTGTGCTTATAACATGGTGTGCCGACGCCGCTTAGAGTGGGATAAGGGCAGGAGATTGATGAAATACGACTAAAAACGAACACAAACGAAGTACTTCAAGTTTTTTTTGAGGTTTTTGAATTAAAATTTTGATATATCGAGGCAACCTGTCTATCCCTAAAGAATTCCTGGGATATGTGAACCGCGAGTTAACTTAGTAAAGCTAAGCTTTAAACCTCTTCCAGGGGTTAGTAGTTGGGTAGTAAGATACCGTCACGTTTTTTTTTAATTTTCAGTATATAGAAATTGTTGTATGTTGTGAGAGGTTTATATACGTCGTTTTTATTGTATTATTAATATGCATATGCAGAAAAAAGTTATTTGTAACGTGACTAAGCATATATAGAAGACGTAGAAGTAGATTTTATCCTTTGTTGTGATTATGGCAATATTAAATTGTTGTATCAGTTTCCAATACGAGAACGAGGTCGTATAGCTTTACTTTGATAATAGATCAAGGTTGGAATGATTATTGAAGCGCATATAATAAAGTTAATACTGAATGCAGGTCAATCTACGCGCATTATAGTCTTGTAGACCTTCAAAATGAATGCTTTGAACTTCCAAGTATTTGTTTTCTTTACACCTTTACATCAAAACTCGAAACAATTTATCAAATTACATTTAAATTTGTCTTACAAGGCCCTACTTAATTATATAAGGTATACTATGGTCTCGTATCCACAAGAGCGGTGACTAGTGGGGATGGATTTTGAATACCAATCAGATATCATCTTTTCCACATCTGCTAATGATAGCATCATGATAGCATGATCATCATGATTGATATTTAAACTTCTTCTCTCCTCATCGCTTCAGTAAATGACGGGCCTCATTGTACCCGCGACCTCGTTCCCGACAACTTTATTGTTAACTTAACCATTAAAATATTCGAAAATATAGAGTCTGTTTTTCCTTGCCCCGAAAAAAACTGGTTTCTACTTTTTAGCACAATAAGTTTTACTTGTACAAAATGAGTCGTGAAAAAGTAACGTATAAACAGATTTTCGCATTTATAATATTACTATAGGTCTTTCAAATTGCTCATGCTTGCGCACAGATATTATTATCGGTTTTTACGAGTGTCAATGCTTTGATATGAAAATGAAAAGCTTACACATTATACTCTATTTCAGAAAGAAGTTACTATTATCTATCCAGTTCTTGTCAGTGTATGATATCATTTTCAATTGCCTGTAGAATCGTTTTTGATAGTGCCAATTCTAAATTTAGTCATAGCCATAGGTGGGCCTTCAAAATCAAAATCAAAATCAAATGATAGTGACACGATAAATAATGAGAGGGAAGAGAAACTCGTTCTTTATCTTTGTCTACTCACATATAAAAGAGAAATAGAGATAGATATGCTCTCCTTTCCCTTCTCTATTTCTCTTTATTTTATGTTATATGACACATTTTAGCTTGGCTACCTGGCCTACTAGAGTAGGTCTAGTATAACAACTCTACGAGTATATCATGCCTATTTGTGTTTCGTAATTGTGTTTTTTCATTGTCATTTATTTATTAAAATACTTATTTCATATTAAAATTAATTATCTAATATACAATTAATATAATAATTAGGCATAATTTTCAATAACTGCAAAAAATAATACTTTAGTGCCGTAATCTCACCACTAATTTACAGGAAAACAGGATTTATGTTATTATACCTACATAATAAATTTAAAAAAATTATCGCTTATTGTTGCAAAGGTTATCATAAAACATTTCAATTCTTTAATTACGTGATAATGATTAATAAACAGTTATATTATCATTTATATTAATAATGATTAATAAACATTTTCAGTTGTTATCGGCTATCTTATCATTCTCAAACATATGTTGCTATGGCAAAATTGATAACCCCGTTATCTATTACTACGGCAATAGAAAATTAAATAATATTAACGAACGTTTTTATAAAAAGATCTGATATCATGGTTGTTATTCCTGTTATAAAATAGGATTTCTATACATTAGAACTTTCATCTTCCTCATAACTTATAGTTTTAAGCCAAAATAATTATATCTAAATGGCTTAAAACTATAAGTTATGAGGAAGTTGAATCATTGCTAGAATATGTAGTGTAATTAAAATAAATATATGTAAAGAAACATAAATAAATAAAATAATAATTAAAAAAAAAGAATAAAACTCATACACACACACTATCATTCTCACACACAAACACAAACATACACACACACACTCACTAACACACACATACGCTCACAAAAACACGCACACGTATCTACAATCAAATACATTCATCACCTCTTACGACAAATGTAAAGTATAGATAATATGATGGAAGAGCGGAGTCTTCTGGCACAAGTATATCCATGCTTAAAAGAAGGCTCCAACCTTACTTCGACTTTTGTAACTCTGTTGATGAAATAAAGTTTATTTTATTATTTTCTTATCAGATGTTCAATAGAAGAAGGAGACTCTTTTAACAAGGCTTAACACTTTGTAAGAGCTGTTGCTAATTTCAACGCAAATAAAATGCGCGTAGACCAACCGTATTCAATATAAGAATTTAGATCAATGTTTGATATAAAATTACTGTATGAATCATCATCATTCCTTATCCCACACTAAGAGGAATCATTATTACACAACATATTAAAACAGATTGTGATGAGATTTGGCTAGATATTTTACGACCGGCCGCTTGCCTGACGTCAACTTATTTTAGTCGCTTTTAACAACACCTCGGTAAGAAATGAGGGTGTTCTATTCTACTCAGCCGAATACCACACGGCGGAAAAATTACTATACCAACGAGTACACAAAATGTTAGCTCCGTGATCGAATACCAGCATAAGTTGTGCGCAATTTAAATGTGTGCACGATCACGAGACAACTTAACCATTTTTTATTCGTGTTATTCACGAATTTACTTGTGTACAAAAACGAATATATTTAGATACCAGTAACTTGTTGATTACACTTATTTTATGACAAGTATTGTAATTTATCTAATTTATCTATTATAACCACAATAATGCACTCTGACTTATAGATTTCATGTTATAGCATGGAGCTTCTTTTAACATAGGAAAGAGAGACAGATAAGATCATTTGCTTTCTCTTTTTTTTCTATGGATACATCTTAGGCTGGCTACTCTAGTATAATAGCTCTACGGTATCAGCAGCATGTAACCACATAGTTGTAGTGTAAAACAACTGTTCACATCAACTGCCCTCACGATGAGTATTTATCGTGAAAATGTAAATAATATTACAATGAATATATTTAAATTCGATGAGTAATACACTTCGGCGCCGGCGCATGTGCTATGTTACAGCATCGGCCTCGTTGGCATACGATTTCACGATATACAACAATACGCCCACTTTATTTTAATATCTATAAGCTTTCGCTCAGTACACTAAACTTATTATTTACAATATTATTATTAGCAAATGGCCTAGGAATTTATCACCGTCAACGTTAACACTTCAAAACTCGTTTTTAGGAGGTACTACGCCTTATTAAAATTTGACATTCAAACTTGCCTAATGACATATATGTTATTATTACTATTTTTTTTAATAGTACGCTTAAAACGATTGAGACTTAGATTATACCAATAATAAAAATATAATATTACGCTAAAAATATAAACATTAAGTCTTATAATTGACTACGCACGATAGACTGTAGTGCAAAGAAAATGCACAAAAAATAGTTTTCATTTATGACTTTTTAAAAAAAGGTAGGTAAAAAACCAATACATCAATCAATAAATCTTATAATTGAATCAACAATTGACTTGTGAACATTGAAACATGATATGAAGTGTTTTGAACGAAGTAGTTTTTCAATTTATAATACTGTTTATCGGTATCGCCTTACTACGCAACTCCTATAGGTAAATATTATTGCGCCTAATGTATTTATGTTAATGTAGTGAGTATATATTTATACCTAAAACCACATTAGAATACTTGTAGATTTTACGACTTCAATCGATTCACACCAAGACAACTCAAGGTAACCTTGAATTTGAAAGGTTTAGAATACTAGAATATTGCTTCTATAGGTTTGAAAAATCATAAAACAATCATTTATTATAATCAACTGTGCCCGCTAAATCCTGAGTAACAATGGTTTGTGAGTATATAACATTCAATTTTATTTATAGGGCTTGAAATTTGGTACAAAATTATAAGAAAGTAGGCCTCGCTTAATATTTTTTTAAAGGCCGTTCACCTCATGAGGTAGATAAGTGACCTCTTTATTGTTCGTCATATTGTTGGGCGACCGCAAAATAAATGCCACTTGTACGATATTTGTTTAATGCAGAATATAGAGTAGATATGAGTCCCGGAAAACTTTTTGTGTTGATAAATTATATAATGAGGAAACGGCTTATGTTAATTACCCAAAAACGGAAAGTTGCCGCGTTTTAATATAGATGGATGATACTAATTACAGGAATTACTAATGAATCTTTAAAAAAAAATTGAGACCACCTTAATTGTTATTCGGCGACAAAAACAATTGCCACTAATACGTGTGCATACCTACTTGTTTGTTAAAAAGCATATGCAAATTAATAATATCCGCAACCAATTGTTCTTTACTTGTCTCTGGGTTTGCATTTTAAAGGTATCTATCTATTATCCGTTAACTTTTCTGCATACAGCTTACCAAGTAGATGCCAAGAAACTCGCCGAAAAAGTCCAAGCATTATATATTTAGCAACCAATTCATTTTAAATCCAACAGAGTACCAATCAGTTTATCAACTGCCTGAAAGTACAACTATACAAACTACGATTTGTTGCTCGACTTGTTTAATGTTACTGAACACGCATCGCGTGCGTGATGCAAGCGTGCACAAGTGAGACAGAGACAACACTGGATGTTAGAAGGAGACGTAACGAAAACATCTGGGTTGGAAAAGGAGCTTTGCCTCTTTGTGTGATTTAACGTTTTCTCTCACTTTTTGTTTGATCACTATTTTCGTCCCTATTCTGTTGCTAAAAGCGTTTTGGTGTCACTAAAAGTTGTGATGTCATTTTCTATAGGAATAGATAGATACGCCATTATCGCTTAATTACTTCTGTATCAAAGTAACTAGGTCTTATGTTATTAGGTGTTGATAATGAGCTATATGCTAATTTTAAATTAAGATCCGTATTGTTTCTAAATAATGCTTGTCCTGAGATATTTAAATAAGTATTAAAGTGAATATAAATAGGAAAATTTCCGAAATAACAAGTATTAGGTGCACTAATCTGATATTAATAGAGACTTTTTTGAAAAGTTAGAGCTTTGCCAAAAGTGCTTAACTATATTTTCTGCTGTCGGTCTGACGGTTTGCGATGAACTAAGAAACTCCTTTTATATTTAAGCGGTTTCGTCAATATACAGAGTTATTCCTGAAGAAATTTTTAAGGTTCTGTATAAATCAGTGAAAATATGACGACAGTTCTTAAAAATTGGGAAAATCAAGCAACCTAGGAGCTTTAATTGAAAACACTTGTGATATAACAAAAAATGTATGGATTGGATATTCCTTGTATATATGACAACAAAAAAGTCTGCGATGGTATAATAATATTTTAAGAATAAATTACTGTACGTAGTCTACCTTTTCAAATAATGATCTCATATGGACATTGCATCATTAAGAAAGATATTTAGACGGATACAGTATTAATTCTTATGAACCTAAACACCTTAAGCATTTCACGCTCAATATAATATATTTTTCTGCGTAATTCAACTTGGTATTCTTATTATGCGTACGCAACATATTTAATACGATAACAGTTTTTCTATTTACGTCTCCATAAGAATATAGACTTTGGGAAGACGTAAAGTAGATTAAATGAATAATATTAGTTTAAATATTGTGTCAATCCTAATATTATTTACGTACACCACTAAGAACTCTGGCTAGTTTTAGAAACTAGAAGAAGTTATCTAACGAAGCCTCTATCAATGGTCATTGAACTTTAGTACTGAGGATGTGCGTGCAATGCCTACGCAACTATATGATGGTCTACTATATCTACGAAAGATAATCGTTGACGATTCTCGCACTGATTACTTAAAACAAAATTAATATGTATAATTATATGTGAAATGGAATACTAATTTAATTGTCAATAGGATTAAACCATAACGAATCGTAACTTAAAACTCAAATTATCAACAAAAGACTTTTTGTGAGGCAGTCTTTTTATAAGTTTTTTAGGCCTTACCTAGCACCATATAGGATCGGACAAAGTATTTAAAATGCGCGCCTAAGTTATCTCAATAAATTTGTATATTAATTATTGAGATCTTTTAGTTAACTTAATTTTTACACACTGTCCAGATTATGGCGATATATATTATTATTATATATCGCCATCGATTTTAAATATTTGTAATTATAAAAGAAAACAAAATAATTTAAAAAAACATTTCAAAACACAAAAAATTGTCGGTGTCTAGGGCTCTAGGGTGAGAAACTTCCTCACAATACGTGCCGTTTCAAGTTATACTGCCCTCTTTTCCGACTCTTGATCCAACTATTAGGCGAAAGCCTCTCAAAATGATGTCGAGGCTTTTTGCAATTAGATCGTTAACCGAAACAACAATAGGATCAATTATTCTTGAGTCCACATTCCACATAGTTTCTCGAAACTAGTGCTTATAGTGCACTCGACTCTCTGAATATTGTACCCTCTGCAATTTCTCCCTTGTTGATGTATATTACAACGATATTTTTCCTTAATCCCTTAATTTTATTCAAGAAATAAGAAACGATTTTAAAAAAAATTTTCTTACGAAAGTCAAATCAATTTATTCCTTATTGGCACCTTATTAACTCAGCGTACACACTGGCTACAACTGCGTCAAAAGGCGCGACTACTCTCCTCTCTTCACATCTCTCCGCAACTATCTTTACGTCTCAATCTTACAACTTCCGCTCTCCTTTTTTTCCTTCCATTACAACATACATCAGAAAGGTACTAGGGTATCACATGCTTAGTGCCTCGCTAAGTTATTTTGTAAAAGTTTTGACTAACAGCATACAGTTAGTTAATCAATGGTTTCAAAAATATTGTGTTTTTAGTAGTATTTTAGGAGGATACAGATATTAAAATGTATACTCAAAACATAATTGGCCAGTTCTTACAAAGAGCTTCTTTTATAATCTAATCGTTATGTAAATAAGGTATTAGGTAGAATAATAGGAGATTATCGTCCAAAGTTCATTTTTTATCAGATCCTGGTTACATAGATAAAAATGATTACGTTAATATATTTTTCTACTTTTGGTTTTAGATAAGATATTGTTTAGGCAAAAAACGAGGTTTTAAAGTATATTTTTTGTTTGAGTATATTTCTTGAAGTTTTATGAATTATATTTAATCCTGTAACGACGTTATTATTTTGGATATTTAGCGAATTAAATCTTGGAGCTTACAGTGTATATAGCGATGACATCAGTGCTTTTTATCGTTTGTCACTGCTAATATTATGAATCCGAAAATGTGATTGTTTGTTTTCCTTCCTTCAAGTCTGATGGGAGCGAATGCATCGATGTGTTTTGCTTTGGTGAGGGGTACCGGGCTGGAAGGCTATTTTTGCCATGGTATTGAAATCCATGCAGTTGCAATTGGGTGTGTAGTTAAGTATCAGTCAGAATGCAAACTTGCGCCCGTTACAAAATTCGATCATTCAATCGCAGGTTCCATGATATAACATGAGGCTACAGTATCAAACCGTTATGGCTTCTACTGTTCCCAAGGAACCAAACTGTCTGACTGCAACTAGACTGACTGTCTTAAACTATTATAGATCTTGAAAAGAGCAGGAACTATTGATATTGATCTATTTCCTAGTACGTGTTAGGAAAGGTGGACCGTCGATTTTCTTGCTGGTTCTTCTCGGTTAGAGCACCTTTCCGAACCAGTTGTAGCTTCAATTTAATTTTAATTTGACGATTCAAAAGTGCTTGTAATAGGCCAATTTGAATAGACTTATTTTAATTTGAATTTTAAGGGGTAGTAGATTATGTATAAAAAAATATATATATATACTAAAGCAGGAAGGGCGATTTAAAAATTATTCATTAATAAATCCGAAGATGCGATGTTATCGTTTTTACTGCGCCTATGTTTTTGATTTGATATTGACATTTTCAAGAAAATTCCGTATCAGCCGTGGCAGTAAAGATAACTTGCTCAAGATTGTGGACTACAGTGAGGCTATCTCTGGGTGTCGAACTTAGGTTTACTTTTTATTGGCCTAAATTAAAATACTCAGCAAGGTCTCCAAGGTAGTTTTTGTTGAGCTTCGATGGCAGGGTTTTCAAACAATTTAGCGTTTTGGAACGTGAAAACACTATTTGTGAGTGATAACGACCAAAAAAAACATTGAAAACAAGAAGTTATAAGATATTGTTAGTATTTATCATAGTAAATGAAGCTATTAAAAGATAATATGTGTGTTATACGATATCTGGTGTCATACACTTTATACTACCCACTTGAACGTTAATTAACAGATAAGGATCTTATGACAAACAATGTGAGAGCAAGTAGAGAATCGGCCAAGTAAGCATTTCAGCCTTAGACGATACATTAATTTACACTTTATCACTCTCATCTCATTACTGATAGTACTGCGATAGTAAACATCTTTAGTACTGACACATGATGTTGTTTGTGAAATTTTAAACTGATTCATTCAAAATTGAATGAATAGGACTATGAATGAAAGCCCATTCATTAATCGCTACGAGAATAATTCTAATGGTTTCAAGAAATCAAATAACTAAAGAATAACCTAAACAAGAAATTAACTCTTAAAGTAACTGATGTTTATCATTGACACTGATATTGATATACATTTAACTTTATTAATGGAAAGAACGAAATAATTTATAGGATATCTACTATTAGATTCACGAATCTTCGGTCCTAGTGTTTCTGATAATTTATAATATTTTTAGCCGTGATGAAAATGTATAGAGCGCGTACTGATTATATTTACTTAATTTGTCTGTGAAATAACTAATTTCATTTCTGTTTGCCCGACATTGATGACGTATTTTGTAATTACTTCTGAATTAGAAGCGTCAACTCGGTTAACTGCACTAAGTCAAGTTAAACATGTTAGCCATACATGATCATGTCTCCACTGCATGTTATATTTTGCTCGCGTTCATTGAAACCATATTATGTCGTAGAATTATTAAGTAGTAAATCTTCTATTGCAGAGTGCTTTCAATTAAAGCCTTGTAATCTGTTATTATAACAAGAACCTATTAAACTACGACAATACGAGTACTTTGTTGATGATTGCTTTTTATAACTCATGGTAATAAAAATGATTTTTTAAGTACAGGAGATATTTGCCTATCTACTATGTTGCCCAAACTTGTTTAGCCTCTAGACATTCTTCTTTGATTCCCATAATTATAATTAAGAGAAAACGTTTGCGAAATCAACGCACGATATATTTTTATAGCGGCATTAAACCACTTTCAAAATAAATTAATTTTGCTAGTAATGATAGACTTAAAACATCTTGTTATATTACACTATGAAATATTATTTCGGTTGTAGCGGAAGGTGACCTGTTAGGTTGAAGTAAATATATGTTATAGTTTGAAGTACTTCAGATTTATAGGATTCTATACTCTTCCCAAGATTCGGTGTAATACAGAGCCTTCTTGGGTATTTCCATGTATTTTTTCAAAAACGTTGACATTATTAAAGTTGCTTTTCAGGGAGCTCTTTAATTTATATGCCAAATGTGAGAGATATATTCACTAGTTCAATCTATAGTTTATAAATCACAGTCCGAGGGGCTCCCTGAGCCGAGGGCCCTGACAGCCGGAACACTGACCCGTCTAACCATTCGGCAGCTAGGCCACTGAAGATAGATTACTGGAAAAATAAAATGGATAAATTTATTTATAGTAGGGTCACGTTATTTGCCATTAAATCCAATTGGTGATTAGTTTATCTCTCTCTTTGCCTGGCCTTATCCCATTTTTAGTTGGGGTCGGCCCTCCTCGTCATTTTTCGCCAGACACGTCGGTTCTGGGTCGCCAAAAGGTTTATATGGGCTTTCTTCAGGTCGTTGTTGACTACAGATATCCAAGTTTGAAGGGGTCTACCTCGACTTTTCGGACCGGTATCTATCTTCAAGATTTTTCGAGTCATGTCATGGTCAGGTCTTCTAATGACATGGCCATACCACCTAAGTCGCGATTCGGCGAGTTTTTCTTCGATTGGGCGGATCTTAAAGCTTCCCCGTATGTGCTCATTTCGCACTCTGTCCTTGAGGGTGACACCACCCGCCCATCGAAGCATTCTTAGCTCTGTTGTGCTGACTCGTGTGGTATGAGTCTTTTTAATGGGCCAACATTCAGAACTGTACATAAGAGCTGGACGGACTGCCGTTTTGTATACCTTTCCTTTAACTTGTATCGGCATTCTGCTGTCACACAACACGCTCGAGAGCTGCCGCCACTTCATCCAGCCAGTATTAATGCGGTGAGTTATTTCAGTATCAATTGTACTATTATGCGATATTATGGAGCCTAAATATTTGAACTGATCGACTTCCTTTAACTGGTGGCCTTGTATTTTAATGGGATGATGATGACTGGTTTGATTATGACCACACCGCATATACTCTGTCTTTTGCCGGCTGACCTTACGTCCAGCGGTCTCTAGGGCGTTTCTCCAACTTTCGAGTGCACAATTGGTGATTAGTTTATAAGTAACAAAAACAATGCTGTGATATTTCGTAAAACTAGATTTGAGGTATAAACAATTCGTTGCGTATCTCTAAAAATAGCGTGTGAGCACAACTATTATGATATTATCCAACAAATGATACCTGAATTATAAAACAATCATTTTTAATGTCGTCATTATGTTTGGTTGAAATAGTGGCAGACAAATTTTTAAACGAGAACCACTAATTTGTGCACATCAGCTTTGTATAAAAGGAGGTTGATGTTTCTTAGTAATGAGAAATATTAAAACAGCTATTTATTAAAAAAACATTGTAGGATGAAGAAAACGAAAATTGTTTGTAAATAACAAGAAAGAATACATTTCTTATTGCACCAAATAGGATAAAGTTCTAGTTTATTCAAAAATTTGATATATTGCTAAGAGCTACGAGAACAAATTAGAACTTCAAGTACTAAAATAATTACAAAGAATAATAATTTGGACTTCGTGTAATGTTTCAGTAAATAACGTTTTTAATTTTATTTTCCAGGTATGCGAAAAGTTAGAAATAGGCGCGGAGGCTGACTACTTCGGTCTCCGCGTATGTTCGGGATCTGGCCCAGGAAGATGGGTGAATCTTCGCAATCATCTGGACCCCCATCGCTTCCCTAGCAGGCGTCTCGACTTACGCGTGAAATTCTGGGTCCCACCGCATTTGCTCATCAATGAACCGACTCGACACCAATTTTATCTTCACGCGAAATTAGACCTCACTGAAGGCAGATTGGTTGTGGCGGATCAGGAAATCGCTCGGAGGATCATAGCCTATATTGCGCAAGCGGAAACTGGCGATTGCGATCCAGATGTTCCAACACATGTGTACGACGAGTGCCATAAAATTGGGCCACAGGTTAGTTATAAACTAATATTGTTTTCGATTATAAATGCTAATTAGTTTGATTTGACTTAATTTAAAAGAATAACTTATTTTTACAGACGATAATAATTACACCTCTGTTATTGTTTTTATTTAGAAGAGTTCATTTCACAACCAGACCCATTTCACCCGATTCACCACAAACTAATTCAAGTACGATAGAGTTTTTTAAAACCAACCTTTTTGTATATTGTATGATAAAGGTCGCGAATTATAGCAAAATAATTATTTTGTATAAATATGTTCACGCAAAATGCAAAATGAAGCCTAATTCAATAATTTATTTAAAGATGTGTTAATTGTTAATTTTAGGGTGAAAAACCGGAAGACCACGAAGAGAAAATAATTGAATACCATTGTGAAATAGCTGGTATGCGCGCATCGCAGGCCGAATATAGATTATTGAAAGAAATATCCAAGTTAGAATCATTTGGAGAAGAATTGTTCTTTTGCAAACCGGTTACTCAAAGCAATAATGCCTACAATCTGTACAGTCATTTGTCTTACCACCGACAAGTAGAAGAGTCAAGAGCAAGGGATGAGCAAGAGATAGATGGTGGCGCGACAGTGGGTTGTTTGGCGACGGGGCAAAGTGGAAATGGTTGTGGGTGTAGACTGAGTACCTGTGTTGGAGTCGGGCCTCACGGAATCGTGGTGTATAGACCGGCTTGTAACGGAGAACATGACATTGGCGTCGAGAAACAAAGGTGAGAAATACAGTTATATCCAATACTAGTTATATCTATAAGCTCTAAAGTAAAGGTTTTTTACTGATACTGATTGAGCCAACAATGATAATAAAGAGAATCATGTTATAAACATGTTGTGCCGATCTCACCTAGAGTGGGATAAGGACAGGGAGATGATGATATATTTATTTATCCTTCGCTGCACAACACCGAAAGAAGACTCTTTTCAAGAGTCAAACGTTGGGACATTATTTTCCTTTTTTAGTTACTAAGACTAATAATATAAAAACATTTATTTAATTCATTCGTCCAAACCTAATTATAAAGTTAATTCTTTAACATTTTTGAATTGTTCAGTAAATTGGGGTTGTAAAGTCAAAGTTTTTTTCCTAGCGTATCAAGGCTAGATTACGTTTACATAAATGTAAGTGAATATTTTTGTTACATACCTAAATAGATTGTTTTGTTACTGACAGTAGGTAGGTATATAGAATATATTCTTTAATAACTATTTGTTATTAAAGAATATATTCCGGTTTATTTTATTTGTTATTAATATTTTGAACCAAAACTAAAAACTAAGGCGTAGGCATATTTATTTTGTTTTGATCATTTACGATGTAGAGCATTTTATATAATGTAGTATGTCCAACAGTATGATTTAATTCAAAGATATGCGAATTATAGTTATTAAAAATGCTCCGATCGGCACCAAACTTTACAGTAACATCCGCTGGGTCAATCTAAAGATTATCTGACAATCCAGCGTTTGCAGCGAATCGATCTAGTTGTTTTGGAGTCGGAGTATATATAATTGCTTGCAAATAGGAAATAAAATGTAATTTAATTGTTAACAAACTACAAATAACGAAATTGTACTTAAGCCTAACAAAGTAGTGCATTCGATATAATCAAATTAAAAAAAATACACAATTTTAAGCATTCCCATATTTCTACACCAACAATGATCGTAAACGCAAACATATTTTCGCTTCGCCATTTGTTTGCCTCGCCTTATTTGATCTTGAGGTTTGCTTAGCTGAGCCAGTCAGCGAATGTGTTTCCTTATCAAGAGCAAATATCGTTATCGTGCATCTAGATGTTCTAAACGACTTCTAAAATAAATCGTTGATACCCAGATAAACTTGTCTTTGAAGTTACTAAAAGTACAAAAGTAATATTAAAATTATTTTGCTATAATCCGCGATACAAATTAATTTTCATATTAGTTTACTAAATGTTTCATGTTTGAAAACAAACAAAAACGACTTCAAATAAATCGTTGTTAGGTCTTCCCACAATCTAAATATTTAACGCCCCAGTTATACTTTACTCAAAACTCTTTGTTTCTATATCTTTACAAAGATTCTCATACTGGAGCTTATATGACGGCCTAACATAAAGAAAGCGTAATACTAAATTGAAGATTATTTGGATGGTAAAAATGCCTGGATATGAAAATCCTTTCAGCTTCATACTGCGGTTTAATAATGTAAAAATGTTAAAAGATTGACCGCCGAGTTTCTTGCTGGTTCTTTTTGGTATGAGCAACATTCCGAACAATATGTAGTTTCATTATCATATTGATCCATGACGTTTCAAAAGTGCTCGAAAGAGTTTACTTCAATAAAGAATATTTTGATTTGATTTGATAAAAAACACACTCCAAAAAAAACTATAGTACATAATTTATAGAATTAGGCGTTACTTTGCGGAGATCCATAATACAAAAGTAATAATAAAATTGTTTTGCTATAATCCGCGATACAGTAAATAGAAAATATATATAGTGCTAAATGTATAGTGGACTATACGTTTTTTCATACCCGTTACATGCAGGATTCGTAAAAAACATATGCACAAACCTCCACCACTTCCACCACAATACACAAGCACTACACAGGTTCACTATCACAAACTCAACAATCGTTTCGCCCCGCAACCGAAGCATCATCAGGAGATAGACTCCACGACAAAATCGCACAGCGATTTGCGATTTTGTCTATACATTTAGCACTATATATATTTTCTATTTACTGTATCGCGGATTATAGCGAAATAATTTTATTATTACTTTTCTATAGTACATAGTTAAGGATATGTTAAAATCCAAAGTCAACGAATAGTACCTATTCTTTTAAACGCTTGCATTTGCTTGCCTTTTTAAAATATATTTTTGTTTATGTCATTTCAGTATTCCTTATACTGCGATACACCGAGCCCAACCACTCCGCCGGGTATTTCAACTTTCCTACGTCACAAACGAAGGCCACGAGGCGACGCTGCACGTTAAAATGGCGACTTCCGGCCAAGCCGCCGCACTTTATCGTGCTGTCACTGAAAAACACGCTTTCTACTGTTGCGAAACTGTTAGGAGCGATGTCACAGAACAGTTCATCAGAGATCTGAAGGTAATATTATTTATTGGTATAAAATTTATTTGTTATTGATTCGACGATTTCAAAAAAAAAGACGCGACCATAAGTTACCAATACTTATTTTACTTATTTACCAAAATAAAAATGAATTCACAAAATTATTATTTAGATAGCGCTAGAATTTATCAGAGATCTGAAGGTAATATTATTTATTGGTATGAAATTTGTTATTGATTCGACGATTTCAAAAAAAAAGACGCGACCATAAGTTACCAATACTTATTTTACTTAGTTACCAAAATAAAAATGAATTCACAAAATTATTATGTAGCGCTAAAATTTAATTATCTTAATAAAAGATGTATATATACATATATGTATATGATTAAATCTTTTTTTTGAGTTAACTAACAGTGACATGGACTTTGGTCTGTAGAATGTTGATTAATTATTAAACAAATCATTACTTATTCATGACGGAGGTGTGTCGCAGGTTAAAATTTATTGTTTTTTTTTTATTCATTCATGTTCTAAAACTGGACTCAATTTAATACCAAGTATAGAAAAACTTGTTATTTGGGTACTTAATATGCTGACCTTTGTGGGTCCTTTGGAATATTTCGACAATGATGAGAGTAGGTATTTTATGATATTTGTATGATATTTGTATGATTACGATGAATTTTAATAGTTATTAATACATTTGATATTTAATAAGTCCTTTAAAAGAAAAAAAATGTTTAGAAATAGTTTTCTATTCATTTCTATTCGGTATATTGATGCGTTCTAATTTAATATTAAAACTTATATTTTTATAGAAGTATAAATAAAGGACATTTTGCATATATTTCGTCGAAAGAACTGTTATGTGTATGTTAAGAAATTTGTGTACAATTCCTTTTTATTGAAAAGAGTTAGAACTTGAATACCTAACGAACAACGTTTTTATCCTATTGCTTCAGTTAAAAAAAAAAAGATTTATATTGCTTATTATGCCTTCTTGCGTAACAGGTCGTTGCATAAAAATAGAGATCACAAATCGTTTAATTTGTAATATAAATTATAAAAAAGAAAACGGGAACATTGTTGCAATTGCTTATTTATTTTCCCCAAAAGTGTGAAATGACTGGTTTAAATTGACTAAAAACTACTTCCATCAAATAACTCAAAAATTATGCAAATCAATTTCACTTTTGGTAGTACTATATTTACCTATATTGCGAAATTGGATACTATTTTAAGAACAGTTACAGCAAAGAGACTAATTTATGAAAAAAAAGTCATTAAAATCAGTGGATAATGTCCATTGTTAATAACCAAAAGTTTGAGGGCATAATAAGTCATTGTACCAGTTAAATAACATTAATATTTTAAATTTAATGATCCGAGGTAAAATTTATTTTATAAAAAAAAACCTCAAATTCTATTAAAATGGAAGATGATCTATATATTGAGTCGAAAGGGAAACTATCGATGTCTATGAATAAAACACAGTATGTTTGTTAAAATTTTAGTATTAATTTGTAAAATAATATAACATATAGTTTATTTAGTTTGTATGAAAATTAGTAATACTACGATGCATAATAAATTGATACGACACATAATAAATTTAAAAAATGCTTTACATTACTTCGTCATTCTTGTTCTTTGAGTGTATTGGTATATTTTATGAGATGTTATGTTAATAAAAAAATATTATTATGAGAATAAAAAAATTACTATCGTTCAGCTTCAGTTCAGTTCATCAGGTCAGCGAGCTGACTACGTCAATATTTGGCGATTACACCGCTAGGCTACACCTAGCTTATCGTAGTTGATGATTGTGATAGTTGTAGATATTTTAAACAATGTAATTTTTGTACATAAAAGTATAAAGAATTATAAATCGATAGGTGATGTATATAATAGACAACGTAGGAACTGACATAAGCTTGCGTCTCCTGCCTTGCGCCTAGCAAAAGTACGTAAATCGTTTGTGGGTTTGGGTATAAGATTCTATAATAAAATTCCGAAATCAATTTTGGCCATGCCATTACAGTTTAAAAACATTTTTAAGATTTTTTGAAGATTACTTAGATGATAAGGATGTGTGGATATAGGTGCACTTCTACCCTGTACAAGACAGTAATAACTAAATGTAACTAGTTTTAAGATTTATATTTTAAAGAGAGCAACAGCCGAATTTCTTGCTGGCTCTTCTCGGTAGGAACAGCTTTCCGAACCAGCAGTAAAGTTGACGATTCAAAACCACTTGTTTACAAGTGTACTTGAATAAAGAATATTTTGAATTGAATTGAATTGACGAAACTCGCATAAGATAGTCGTGAAGACACTCACGAGATCGATGCCACGTAGATAGCACATGTAGTTCTTATTTGATCGTAATTTAAAGTATTGCCTCTTTCCGACTTTGTTCTTCGTATTTCTTTTATATTTAATTTAATTTAAAAAAAAAAATTTAAAAAATTGTAAAGCACGTATAGCACCATAAGTATGCATGTTGTGTACACCTGTAAGTAAGGATGTACTTGTAGCAGGATACTATATTGTTTATATTTAAGTTTACTCTAAGTGCATTCTTGTTGGTGTTCCAATAAATAAATAAATAAATGAATGAATGAACTAATAAATGAATCAACGAATGAATGACTGAATGAATGAATGAATGAATGAACTAATGAATAAATGAATGAATAAATAAATAAATAAATAATTTCATATGTTTATTTTATTTTTTTATTTTGTTTTCAGGGTACAATAGCGTCAATATTCAACGATTCATCTACACTCGGGCGTCGGTACGTGTTCGATATCCGTCGTACGTGTCGCGAGGTGCACGACCGCGCCCGTCGTGACGCGCACGCTCGGGGGTCGCACGAGCCGCGCCCCAGACGCCGCTCCGCTGCGGGGGCTGGACACGAGGTCAGTTCATAAATGATTATCTCTCGAAACATATCGCATCCTACTAATATTATATATATATTTAGACAATGTACCACTAAAAACAGAAAATACAACTGTATTTTTGGGAATGAGGTTGGATACAAAACTCTAATGGAGCACACACATAACAGCTCTCGCAGGGAAACTCAGTTCAGCAGCCTATGCTATTCGAAAGATAAGACAGTTTACAGACGTCGAAACAGCAAAACTAGTTTATTTTGGTTACTTCCATAGCATTATGTCTTATGGAATAATGTTATGGGGTAAATGCGCTGATATTGAGAAAATTTTTGTATTGCAAAAAAGAGCCATACGTGGCATTTATAATTTGAGTCCGCGTGAGTCCCTGCGAGAGAAGTTTAAGGAAACAGGTATTCTTACGTTAGCTCCACGGTATATTTTTAGCAATTTGATTTTTGTGCATAAAAATATACATAATTATAAAAAGATTGGCGATGTATATAATAGACAAAGTAGGAACCGACATAAGCTTGCGGCTCCTGCTTTGCGCCTGTAAGAGTACGTAAGTCGTTTGTGGGTTTGGGTATAAGATTCTATAACAAAATTCCACAATCAATTTTAACTTTGCCATAACAGCAATTTAAAAATACTGTTAAAAAGAGGCTGATACAGAAAGCCTATTGTTGAAACCGTTGACTTGCCTCTGCACTCTTCCACGGACACGTAATGTCTTTTTCTCCCTGAGTATACACTTCACTATATCGGCTAAATAACACCCGGTGTGCACACAACCTTCGTAAGGTCACACGTTATTGTTACGTTCCTATATCGGGGAATAGTAACCAACGCGCAAAACAGTGGACGGTCGCGTCTTATCAAACACTTCACTGGTTAAACGCGTCACTAAACCTGAGAATAACACCCGAAACGCAAAATTACACGTGTGCATTATAAGGGAATGCCGTATACAGGCGCACGCGGCCTGTCCTCATCGTGTTTGAAAGTTACTAGCGGTCGGCCGATCGCGTTGGCAATCGAATGCATAAACGTCCTTGATTTCGCCGGTCGTGTCTCCGGCGGGCGAGTCATTTTATTCAAAACACAAATATATATTATTTAAAATGACTCCTCACAAAGCGAAGCGGCGGGCAAAAACTAGTCATAAGTAACAAGAAGCGTCTATTTGCCGACAGGAGTCCCGGTCGAGGTCACGCTCCGATTCGCGCGGGTGTATCGCTCACGGGGGCGCGGGGGGCGCGGCGGCCGCGGGCGGCGACACGCTGGCGTGCCGCGTATGCATGGACGCGCCTATCGACACGCTCTTCCTACCATGCCGTCACGTTGTCTGCTGCGACATATGTGCTCCACGGTATGTATTTTATTTATGTATGTATTTATGTATGTATACATTGTATGTATATATATTGTATGTATGTATGTATTGAGTTGAACTGTTCGTATTCGCAGGGTATCGTAATCATACAGTTATTATACTAGTAGGTGAGCCATTAAGCTGTGATAGCCCAACGACCGTGCGACTCTTTCGAGGGGAACACGAGTTCAAACCCGGGCAATGAGTTCTTCTATTAAAATTCATGTGTCTAATTGATAATTGCAATTTATCACACGCTTTTCGGTGAAGGAAAACATCGTGATACCTGCATATCTCTAGAGAATTCTGGAGGTATGTGTAACCTACCAATCCGCGTTGGAGCAGCGTGGTAGGTCTTAGCTCCAACCCTTCTCTCCAGAAACGGAGAGAGGAGGCCTATTCCCAGCAGTGGGATTGTAACAGGCCACTACTACTAGGTGAGCTATAAGTAGACCTGTAATTCAAAGTGTCTCTCTTTGTCTTATCACATATATTCATGAGATATACAAGATACATTCTGATTGGCTTCCTCTTTATTTCTCTTATTTTGTAATATAGCACTTTGTAGGTTGGCTTTTCTATTTTTAAAAGTTTTTATTTAACTAGCCGTGTATGTATGTGAAGGTGGAATCTAGTAAGTTAAATTTGACCCACTTCCTGATTGTCCTGAAATTTTACCTACTGGTTCAGTACCAATGACAATGGATGTTTATGATAAGCATGATCTGATGCTGCTGCCAGGTTTGATGCTGGCTTCAGCAGAGAGAACTTCCTAATGGTTAACAGTCATTACAAAGACCATCCATGATTGCTGGCCCACCTGCGTCATGCTGGAAATAATTATAAAAGCTAAGTTGTGTGTTTCGTAAGCAATAATGACAATTATACTTCATCATTCTCCTGCCCTTATCCCACTCTAAATGGGGTCGGCACAACATGTTACAAACATGATGTCACATGATTTGGCTACGTATTTTACGACCGGCCGCCTGCCTGACGTCAACTTACCTTAGTCGCCTTTTACGACACCTCAGTAAGAAATGAGAGTGGTCCATTCTACTCAGCCGGATAACACACGGCGGTTCTTAATGGTTAACAGTAGAGAAATTAAATTAAGTCAAAAGCTTGTTTTAAAGCATTTTTGGACCATTGATCGTACCTGATGTCTCTTCATAATACGCGATTACAAGCGATGAAGTACGAAAAAATTATAGTAAAGGGTATACTCGGCTCGCTAATCATCGTCTATGGTCGCCTACGAGTGCTTATAACCCGACAATTGTCGGTTATTCGGACACGCATCAAAGGAAATATAGTACGCGGCAATAAATAATGCACATCGAGGCTTAGAGAGCGAAATCGGCTAGATTCTGCTTCATAGAGCATTGTCTCTGTCGCACAGACTGACGATCCCGTGCGAAACATCACATACTAACTGAGTGACAGAGACAGCGCTCTACGAAACCGAACAGGCCGGCTGTTTCGTTCTAAACATCGATGTGCATTATTTATTGCCGGGTACTATACCATGAATTTAATAGTTTTAAATTTTAAAAAATTACATTCATGTTACTAAATTTCTCGGTTGTATATTTTTCAACTTATTTTCTCTATCATCATTACACTTCGTATTTTCCATTTATTAAATTTAAATGCGTGATTTAAGTTGTGTTGGCACATTATTGACGTGGTGATTTTGTCTTCCAGATGCGAACGCTGTCCTTTATGCCGTGGTGAGATAGAGAAGTTGATGCATATTTTCCTCCCTGTGGAATATCAGAGGAGTCCCGGAGTTATAATAAAATAACGAATCAGATATCGGTACGACTTCGATACGATTGTACGGTAAAGTGGACTTAAGAAACCGTCACAGTTTTCGAAAGAAAATTCGTGCTGACAGGTCTGCCTTTTGGCGTTAAGTGACAATAATATCACGGTATATCAAAGTGTGAATCGAGAAAAAGTTCAGGAAAGGAAAGTGGTCTTAAATGTGTGTGTGATTGTCTAGTCAGAAGTTTGACGTATTAAGGTTGGATTCAGATTATAACGTTGGTCACGGTCACGCAATAGTCGAAAAAATTATAAACTGAATTGAATCGATATCATTGTTTAAAATATTTTGTATGTAAAGTAAATATATATTAAGTAGCAAGAATAACAAAGGAATATTAGTATTTGCTCCGTACATGTGTTATGCGAAAAAGTGACAGTGACCGGCTTTACAATATGACTCTACATATAAGTGCATTTTTAAATAATAATTATAATAATTGTTTTATGGAATGTCATTGGACTAGTAAGTTTAATTTCATTCCAAGTGTATTATTTTTTTTATAATTCGGTACTTATTTTTTAGCATTTAAGATCTTATAAGTATTTTACCGAGTTTGTATTTAAAAAAAAAATTAACAAAAGTACTTACATATTCGTAAGTAAATTTCCCTTCGTTTTAGAAGGCGCTAACCATTTTTCTAACTTAGAAGTATTTTTGTGATAAATAACAATATTTGATACTGCCTAAACTAAAGTGACTAAATCCACCATACAAATTAATGTTAAAAACGTTAAAGATTTACATAAATGTAAGTATCAGGTTTTTGAATCTAATTAATATTAGATGATTTTTGTGTATTTTGATTATGTTCAGTTTGGTATATCTTTTCATATCTGGTCACTTTAATTTAAATGATGGATGTATGTACTTATGCCATGGCGTCTTCATTTTTGATAAAAAGAAAGTAGAAATATTACCAAATAGTTTTTGTTTAAGTTAAACTGCATTTCTTTTATTTGATTTATCTTTATGCTAATTTCAATCGTCACTTTTAAATATCTAAGTTAAAGTTATTGTAAGACCTATGGTCTCCCGTATGATATAAATAAAATGCAAATTAAAAATAAAAATTAGAATAACTGTAATATGTGTTTTATTTATATGTTGATCAATATCCTTATACTCCAATGATCCATTCTAATATTATAAATTCACAATTCTGTCTGTTACACTTTCTCAACAAATACGCTGACCAATACTGATGAAATTTGAAACAGTTAAAGTTTATAGACCAGATTAATTATAGGAAAAAATATATAGTGTATTCTTTTCGGGAAACGGTGAAAAATTACGCTATTGAGAATACTTAAACGATTAAGTTGTCGGAAATGAAGTCCCGGATACAACGAGTATCCAATAAAAGGCTTTATTTTAATTAAATTAACTAATTTTAATGTAAATATTCTACTGTATCTTATTAAGAGAACCACATTTTTAATCTACTGACACTATGAAGCGGGTGTGAACTCATGCTCTTTCCTTTTTGGCCGACACCTGACCCCTCGTGCGCACGAGATGAATTTTATCGCGCGTAAAAATTACGCCGAATTGAAACAAATGGGTATCCAGGTATCTGTTCACACGACAGCGTATTTAAATTGCGACGTATTTTATCGCGCAGTTTTCCATTTTAGTCCTTAGGGCGAGGGCGTTAAGCTGAATATACCATACGAAACTTCTTATAACGCGTGGTATCTGTTCACACGACAGCGCATTTAAAACGCGACGTATTTTTATAGCGCAGTGTTCCATTTTAAGGCGGTAGAAATGGGCGTCACTCGAATAGGACATATGAAACTTCTTATTCCTATTCGTACGAACGCGAAAAAATCGCGAGCGTTGCTTTCAGTCCGTCGCAAGCTGCCTCAACGGTCAGATGTGTTAGGTATTTAATTTTTGCCTGAGAGTGTGTATTACGATGTCTTTTATCGATCCAGAAGTTATTATTATAGAAGTGGATTCTCGTGCGCATCTATATGCGAAACATTTTCCAAAATACTGAAATAAAATTATGAAAAGTAAAAATTGCTTTGTAATTTCGTATTTCACTCGTTTATTTATTTATATACAAATTGATTTACATTTTTAAATATTTTCTACAACAAAAAAAAAACATTTAAAAATATAAAAAAATTGCCATCCACGGAGAGCGGAGAGAGGACCCAAGCTCCCGGTGGTTAGGGCTACAGAGTGAGGAACCTCTTCACTATGCGTGCCGTCTCAAGCAACACTCCCTTCTGTATCCTGCGCTTGATCCAGCAACTGAGCGAGAGCCTCTTGAGATGTTGGTCGAGGCTCTTCGCGATAAGACCATTAACCGATACAACAATTGGAACAATTATTGTTGAATCAATATCCCACATGGCGGTCATCTCATGAGCTAAATCTAAATATGTTGTTAATTTTTCTTTTTCTGCTCATATGAGATTATGGCCATGCGGGACAGTGATATTAACAATAATTGCCCGACGCGCTGACCGATCCACTAAAACTACATCAGGTTTATTGGCAACAATATACCTGTCAGTAATAATGGATCGGTCCCAGTAGAGCAAAGCACGATCATTTAGTAATTTCGTTATTATTGTCCTTTCTTTAGGGCTAAAGTCAATCGTCGTACATTTTATTTTTGCGGAACGCATATGAAATGTGAAATGTGTTATCCTGGGACCAATATTTCCATAAAATTATCAAATGATCTTATTCTATTTTATTTATCTTTTACATTTATTTTTTTAAATAGGAAGTCAACGTAATATATAGCTTACAATATAATGTATAGACACAATTATCTTAGTATTACTAACCCGTATATCTCACTTATAGGCTAACTCAGCATGAGTTAAAAATGACAAACAGTGGTTAAACTGTAAATTGAAAAAAAAGAAAATAACCTTATTGTTAAAAAAAATTAAACATATAAATAAATATATGATAATATAAATAAATATAAAGAACACTTACACACACAGTCGTACATCCTCAAAGTAAGTAACTTAATACTTGTGTTATGGGTGAATAAAACTGGTAAATATACTAATATGTAATTTTAAATACATACTTAAATACACCCAGGCTCGACGAATCAACAAATTTAAGTTTTATAGAAAATGTTGGCTCTCGGCGGGAATCGAGCCTGCGACCCGCGGAGATGAACGCTGGGTCACTACCCACTACGCCTACGCTGAATTTCAACGCGACGTAATTTTTACGCCCGTGCTGACGGGGCGTACGCTGAATTTTAACGCAACGTTATTTTTACGCCCGTGCGTACGAGGGGTAAGGCGCGGTACAGCGGTTCCGGTTAAACTATATTAAGAACGACATTCTTGTTCTGTATTTGTTTTTTACTTCAATCGAGGATTTATATTTGAATACTTCAGCAACAAATGTGATAGCCTGATATAAAATGTTATAATTGTTATATCTTGCACCACATATATAGATAGTTTTGTGTTTTTTGTCTATGATATTTTTAATACACATTTATAACATAGACAAAACTATAATGTGGTGCAAGATTCTACATCGTTCCAATAAATAAAAAAAACTTTGTGTGTTGCTATTTTTACTTTTCTTCTTCCTTTATGGGTATTATCGATAAAGCTTAAATCGTTTGAATAATTTAAGCAATAACTGAAATGTGATATTTGAGAATCGTCAGAATGAAATTATGATGCTCACTTATTGTCTTTTCACTTCATTTCATTGAACTTCATTAGTATTACGCAAAATATACCACACAGTTATCCTAATATTGAACTGAAGTGAGCATGAGAAGTTTTTTTTAATGACAAAATAAAAATAAAGATTATTGTAAAATTTAATTTGCATATGGCAACATATATGAATTCGCATGAACGCAAGATGGCCGCCAATTTATGTGAACGCAAGGACGAGTAGAAAACTGATATGCGTTTGTTAGTTTTTGTCCCGTTTGTTATGTGATAATAACTGTATAAATATTTCATTTTTATTGTGTATGTGTTTTTGTGAAATTTGTTATGAGCTATCAAGGGTTATAAATTCATATGTGCAATATTGCGTTGAAGATATAAAAAATGTTCTGTGTTCAATTGTGATTATTATTTAAGAAGTGAGGATCCTCTGTGGGTTGTAATAATGCTTGTTGTTGGATGATACCGGTTGTTATACGTAAGTAAATATTCCTTTATTTTGATAGATGAGATTTTTAAATGGCACTATAAGTCGTAACCTATTTGACTATATCAGGTATTTTTTTCGTGGCGTGGCTCAGCCTGGCGCCGGCCTGCCGGCCGTGTCACACAGCTGTTCATTTCACACGTTGCAATCACCAAGTTTCATTGACTACTCGTTTGATAATATGTAGTTCGTCATTAGTTAGTTTACAACTAAACCGGCAAGAGTAATTAAACGATGATCGATTTCTTAAAAAAAAACCAAACATAACTATTTTAATATTTACACGAAACTTTAATGAAATTGGATGGAGGATGGAATAATAAACGAAATTTAACTTGAACATGAAATTATTTTATTATAAATTATTAGTAAATTCGACACTAAGACTACTTTAGGCACTGCAGTAAAACAAACTTAAATTATAATCTGATTTTACTGCCTTCATAATATTATCTTATCTACAAAGATAGTGAACCAGTTACAATGTTTAAATGAAAGCTTTATTTAGTATTGTATATATCTTAATTAAATAATTTATTTAATCAGCCAAAATGCTTAAAAGGACTTAAATCTAAATTGTATAAGTATCTTAATAAATGTAAAGAACATAACAAAAGCAATTGCTGTGCTATGTGACTCACTGCCATACCTACACGGACAGTACAAAAATTATACCACATCAAAGTTATACATAGGTTAAAGAAATAATATAGGTTTTAAAAGCTACACTACTGAATTTAAAGCAACACTTTGAATATTTTCTTTAAAATAATTATATATGTTTAAGGTTTTTAAAAAAATAATTATATATGTTTAAGGTTTTTAATAAGTATTGTATGTGTGGAAAAAAGTGTGGATATTAGGAACTATCACATAAGCTTTCTACAAAAAATATAGTGTATTCAAAGTGTGGTGATAGTTTTCTGTACATGAATTGTTAATAGCTAGTTTTAAACTTTTATTGATACAATAATAGCATGCTTCATTAAATTAATATTAAAATCAATTATATTATTAAAATAAATCTCAGAACAATAATTATTTAATAAAGTGAAAAAAGGAGTGATTTTTTCCAAAATTCCACTTTTTCATGCAAAGTATCGAAGTAATATTTCAAGACAATACAAAATGAAAATGCTTTGTAACCTTCAAGTATTGGCTAAATACATGCTATGTTTATAGTCACCAGCTTTGTATTAGTATGATTTATCATTGTTCAAACATATTTCTGTGGACTCTACTTTCACATACATACAGCAAAGTTGTTGACATACATTCTTTTTCATGTATATCCTAAAGGGTGCTTGATAGCATTACAAATATAAGTAAGTATATAGGTGGTACAAAATAGAAAGTCTAAATTGTATACAAAGCAGCCTAATCAACAAAACTTATGACTGGGACCCTATAGAGTGGGTCAGGGGTTCAATCATCAATTTATCATACACTTTATGATAGAGGAAACTATTGTGAGCAAACCAACATATTTCTAGAGAATTCTGGATATATGTGTTACCTACCATTATAGTAGAGTGGAGTGGTGGGTATAAGCTCCAACCTATCTCTCCAAAAAGAAAATGAGACCTATGTCCAGCTGTGGGGTAGTCATTATTTACATATACATTTATATTTACATATATTACAATAGGCTGTGTCATTATTTACATTAAATAATGAAAAATTAATTTCCATAAAATCCCCAATAAGTGCTGATTAAAGAGTTGCATACTATTTCATAAGGTGCATTGTATTATTGATTCACCATTCAGTATGTGTGATCCTCAATTTTTCTTTTAGTTGCTCATAAATAAGTCTCTCATTTTCAAATTCAAATATTACTTGAACTATCTTTTAGCAATATTGAGTTCTGTTTAAAAAATGTTGAGGTAAAGTGATGGTATCTTGGAAACAATATTTTTTTGGCAGGTACTGTTTCATTATATAGTACTAAAATTTCAACACAGCTCTTTCTAGTGTATTTAAATACTAGATATGCACGTAAATATTCCCATCTTTTATTTTATATTTTGTAACTCTGTTAGCAACTGTATTTTTGTATGATAATTGAAATTAAATAAATTATGAACTTGAAATTTACACAAAATATAATATGACTGAACCAAATGGGATGATTTTTACGACCAAAACTGGTCTAGTCAACCAAATTATATATCTATTATTTCTATTAAATTTATAGCTATCAATTAAATTCTCATCAACGTTAAAGTTGTATCTAATAACTGCTTAACAATAAAATATTATAAACTAAAGTGTGGCCTATTGAGTATTCAGAGGGAACTACTTATGCCATGTATAGTAATTATAATAATAACAACTATAATAACTTTTATTGTTTCTTAAAGACACTTGTTTAATTGGTTGAGCATAGTCTATTGTCATTTGAGTCACAGCATGTTGATAAAATAGAAACTTGATCAATTAGGTACTGACAAACTCATTGAGTTCTTTCTCTGAATGCTGTTTGTAAACATCAATGAATATTTACTGCTAAATTACTGTTGATAACTTTAGTTGAGTAGTAGTGCAATGTTTAGCCTTGTAAAAGAGATGTAAGGTTTATGATTTTCATACTACTGTTCTCCTATGCAAAATTTGTGACATTGAATATAAAATGGTAGTAAATTTTAAATTTTTATGTCATTACACTTTGTCTGCACCTTAGTTATTTCGCTTTGTGTCTGTTTGGTGTTAATATTGTTTATCGCAATCCTCATATTATTCCATATATTGATATATTATTCTTACCCATTTTGGAAGTGAAGTGATTCAACGATTACTATTGATAACTAATTTGAATGTAACATCCAAGATATACATTTTCGTTCATAGTAAAGCAAAATTGGTAGTAACTAAAACAGTAGAATCTCATAACTTCTCTATGGAGACATGCAAACATAGCTGGTAGGAAATTCTTCCATAACATTTATGGGTTTTTCATTCCTTTTTCAGCATACCTCTGTACATTTAACTATTAATAATTGTTTGAAACAAATTCTTGAAAAGATAGAACTAACATCAAATATGAGTACCATTTTTAGTAGTAAATTTGGGTAAAGTAGTAAATAATTTAGATATCACAAATTACAGAATTAACAGATACAAATTTAAGGAATCAATACCTAAAATATTTACACACATCTGATGTTCAAGCACATTTTGCTATGCAAAAGTCATTGACTTCAACATGTTTATTTCTGTAATTGCTGACTACAGTTAAGTGGAATTTGTTAAATAAACAAGAATTACAAAAAACATTAAGGCAGCCTTCAATTGCTTTATTTTTATATCATTAATTATTTCATCATATAAAGTTCATGACTTGACTTGTACTTTAATTTCTGTATAACAACTAGCCTGTATCCCATAACTTTTTCTGTGTAAAATAAATATTTTGATTTATAGAAGCAGGCATTACTTTGCGGAATTCTATATTATAGAAACTATAACAGAAATATTTTACTATAATCCGCGCGGGTTAAGCGAATGCATGCAAAGCTTATGTGTACGAAGCAGGCAAAATTCACGTACCTTACACATGCAGGACAAGTCACCACATGCATCCCAAGACGCCTCCACCAGCAACAACGCACACAAGCAATGCACCCAACCACCACCAAAATCTCAACGATCGTTTCGCCACCAAACCGAAGCATCATCAGGAGGATAGGCTCCATGACAAAATCGTAATGTGTCTCTCTTATAGTTTCTATAAATATTTTGAGTAATATTAATCCTACAAGAAGGTAAAATATTTTTTTTTGCAATATATTAACTGGCTCATCTTGATATGTATTGTAGTTAAGGATACAAACCTTAATAAACAAAATTGTTTTGACATACACGTATCTTAAAATTCTCGGCTGAAAAGTACTAGTTGACTCTCTCTCTACTCTGTATTGCCCACCCATTCTTATTGCTATTATTTAGATTTGTGCTGTCCTGTAATATAAAACAAATATTGTCAATAGGAAACATTTACTGAAAAATACTGCCTATTCTCTTTCCTATAATACAAAACGTTAGTATTCACTTTTGAATAAATGTTATCGTAACTAACATACTAGTTATCTAAATTTGAAAACAATCAATTTAGTCATGTAACCCTTATAGGGCTTAGTAATAATAGTAGGCACATTTGCAAAGGTAGTTTTTGTTCGTCATTGACGATTATGTCAAGGAGGACCACGTTAACATAAACATATGGCCCCTATTCCAATGATAAAACAATGCGTTGCCGCGCGACAAAATTACTAGTATTTTACGACCTAACTCGACTTATAAGTTAAAATAAAAATTATTATTTTTTTTCTAAATTTGTATGGAAGATGCTTTTTTAATAACAGAAAACAATGATCAGTCTTGATCAACAATTGAAACAACAATCTTTTTTTACTATGAATGCAATAGTATAATTAAAATCTATTTTCAGTTTCATTTTGATACTTAAGATATTTCTGTCGCAACAGCAGTTAAGTAGAAGGTATAGGCCGATTTTGTGGAGGTATACGCTTCGGAGGTCTCCGCCTACAAACAATTAAAGTTTGACCGTGTCTTGATACTTGCAAATAATAAATAGCAACTACATTTTTATAACATACGCACCTCTATTATTTAGGAGTGTATAATTGGCACGTAGGCAGTCTGCATACGTGCGCAACTGAAGGCGATTAGCATAGTGAGTAATGTGACAGATACGCAACTTTCGTTTAGCAACGCATCTTGGATTATAGATGCATACCAAAACTGACCTCAATTTAGACGAGCTAGAATAAAAATAGGTTACCTGCTACATAACATCTATATTATAAACTACTGTATTTCTTCAGGCTCATGAATTTTAAACTATTCCAAATTCTTTTAATAACATACTACCATAAATTAATAAGGGATTCCTTTCTGAAAATATACGAGATGTTTCATATTCATAAGAAAATGTGTGGGTAATAAAATCGTGCTCGGCCGATTATATCCACGTAGTTGCAACATATCACATAATATTTATAAATAGCATAACGTTTTGATATGTGGTTGTCACAATGTATCATTTGGCATTTCTCATTGTAACATACTAGGAATGTGAACCGAATAAATCAGTAACCAGATTATCTATTGCTTACGAGAATTCAATTAAAATGATATAATAGTCATTTAAAAGATTACTCTCTTACAAATAATCATATTTATTTATATCGGATGTCTATAGAATAACGAAAAACATAAATCTTTAAATCTAATAGAATAATGATTAAAAAAAATTGACACTTGTATTCAGAGAGATTTTAAAGTAACTGTTTTATTATTCTCTAATTCATTATTCCTAATATGATTGCTCTATTGCTATTTAGATTTAGAGATTTAGTTAGAAACATGGAAAATGGGCATAAACATTTCGGCGATGGCCAGCTAACTGCTAAGTAAGTTTTAGGCAGTGTGTTTAAACTATTCTTCATCTATAAATAGGAAGTTGTCACAACTTTTTATATTATTCATATCTCTTGAAATTTCTTGAAATATTAAATTTGTTAATAACAATTTTTCATAATCAAGTATAGTTTCATTATTACTTGAAGCGATTTAAACGATTAAAGATCGTATTAGAATATTTTTATTTTGTATGATACAACTCCTTTGGTTGATTTCAAATAGTGACTACTTCTGCACTTCTTATACGCTTATTGCCTTTACCTTTATGTTCGCCCATATATTTTTAGCGGTGCCAATAGCATCATCGACCTTCGCTTGTGTCAGTGGCATTACATCATCATTAAGTGATTTACCGTCGAGGCAGTCGCATGACATTAAAATTAATTTAAAAGAATAATTTGACAGTATGTCCTGACTATACATACAGCGAAATATTTCGAGAAAAGGTTGTCCTTTCGCTTCTTCTAAGACGAGAACGAGCGCAGGTTTGAATTTGAAAATGGAATATTGACTAAGCAGCAAATATCAGCAGTAGTTCCTTCATAGTTACTAAATATTTAATGTGTAATAATTATTTATTTTCTGTAATTTTATTTATTCATATAAAAGTAACAATATTTATTCATTCAAATGAATAATACGTCATTGATCTACTATTCTACTTCATTAATCTGTGAAGTTTTTGTATCTTGTAAAGTCATCTGAATCTAAAGAAGTCTACTATTATTCTGTTTTTTTTTTACATTATTCTTAACTACTTTTAAAGCATTTGTATTAATGAATATAAAAAATAAAATAACCTTTTTTCAATCCGATTTAAATTTATTAAATATAAATGAATGATGGAACACCAAATTAATAACAATAAAACTAGAAATAATAATAAATATGACGAAAGTAGTTAAACAATCTGGCGGACTTATCTCTAAATAGCGATCTCTTCCAGCCAACCAGTTTGATGAAAGAACAAAGTTACAGATATTTAGTTGGTGGTGTGTATGGCAAAGAATAATAACTAAGATATACATATGAATACATACATATGCATAAATATATTTCAATATACATATTTCGTGTCCTTGAATCTTCCAATAAACTATGCATTTATAAAAATTATTTGATTTAAATTTTCGCGTCATTTATTTGTTAACGTAAGTTACGCAGTGCTATAAGGGAACTATTCTTCGTACCCTAAAGTGGGCTAGACTGTTTACATTGCTCCGCCCCCTCTACTCGTCGCTTAGCCAATATTTGCACAGCCGAGGATAGCATTAAGCACTTAACGGGTAGGATGTTATGTTGTTGCGAACAAATAACACATATTGCATGTAATCAAAATTTCAAAGTACGTCATTTCAATCGCTGAATGTGTTTTACTGATCATATATCTTGGTACACTTAAAGAGGGAATGATGGTCGCAAATTTGCCCTATCGCATCAACTTGTGTTGCTAGTTGGTATCGGCTGAGAATAGAGCTTCGAAGCCTCATCATTGGCGGCAACATGAGTTTGGTGGATCATGACGAAACATTTGAACAAGATTTTCTAATACCACATAATCTATATGTATAAAAGTAAATCTCTATTTCCTTTGGTTATCGCTTCAAGTGTAACAAATACAATAAAAAAATAACAAATGGAACAATTTCTATATTTAAATATTGTCAGGAGAAGTTTCATATGAAAGAAAAAATTATGTAAGTGTAGCGGACCATTAGAATATAAAAAAATCATCTATAATCCACATATTTTATATTTATTCATTGCGGGTAGTGCCACGGGGCTCAGCTAGTGATATTGAAAAATGCTTTATTTCTAAAATGAAATACAGATATTGAAGTACGTTGAATTTTCAATAGTGATTTTGAATTATATGGATGTTCTCTGCGTTTTTTTGCTTTAGTATTAGCATCACTAAGGTTGTAGCAAAATGTAGCTCTTCTTGCCTAAAATCAGTATAGAAAAAAAACTGATGTATCGAAACATTGCGAATACTATGTAAGGTTCGAAACCCCGATTCTGAGCGCGGAGAGTAAAATAATTTTGAATATGATGATTTATAATTATAATTAAATAAAATTTATGGTTGCAAAAACCATTAACTGAAGATTGCAAAGTAGTTAAATTTTATTCATTACAGAGAATCCACAATTCTCAGTCTAGCTCATTTCGGTATGAACACTTTCCAAAACAGTAACGTTGACGATTAAAATACTTTTGAAATCGTTTCAATGAAGTATATTATGTGTTATTGAAACACGTGTTTCAAACAATCACTTAAATGCACACGGTATTCGTACAAAAGGTGTAAATTTTAGGGTCTGGGTGCACCTGCGTGCACACCTGGTGATTTGGGTTGTTAGATGGGCCCTATATTAATGATCTAATATAATTGCTGCGCTAAACACATTGTTGTTGCAAGTAATGAGGGGTTACATCGATAATGCAATTAGTAAGAAGGTAATTATAAAATTAAACGATATACATATATCTAGGTTTTACCTTTTCAGATCTAGATTTTATAGATCTGAAAAAAGTGAAATAGCTACCTAGTATAGGTACGTGTAAAAATAAATGATAGGTAGGATACTTTTGGTTATAAGCCATTGTTGATACTTAGCGGAACGAGAAGTATTTTTAAATATAGCAAAAAAAAAAATAACAGACGTAAAAGGAGTGCTAAATTCCTTTCGGTTGTAGGAAAAATAGAAGGTACTAGAATTAAATTGACTTACGAAATAGACAAAGATAAAGGTACTTGCCAGAATCATACGCTCTCAACTTTTTAGATATATTTTTGTGACGTTTATCATCTAATGTTTTCACTCAAACCAACCAAAATAAAATAGAAGAAAAATGAAAATCCTTTCAGTCGTTTTAGAGTTCTATTGTCTTTGGGAATGTGGTGATATTTGAATTGTATTCATCGAGAAGTATTTTAGTTATTACTTTCTTTAAAGCAATACATCTTTTGTGTTATAGTATCATACGAATATGAGAATGGAGATGATCGAATCATAACTAAGATTCGGAGGATAACTAAATTAACTGATATAATGAGTCTCGAGGTTAGTCTATGAATGTTTATTATATATATGAATAATTGGTTATTATATATGAATAATTGAATATTACGGACTCAGGGTTTAAAGTGACGATTCCCATCTGACGATTAAGTGTGGTAGTTCTCTACTGCGTGTGGGAATCTCTAGATTGCGGAGTATACGAAAGTATATTATGGTCAATCTTCAAAGCCAACAATACAACATCTTACAATAAATGGCCATCGTTCGTAACCGAGACACAGTTATAAAAAAAATCATGCGCTATATTACACCGTTGTTTTAATAATACTACTATTATAGCAAACTGAAACTTATTTTTGGTCATCCGAAGATGGCTAATTCATAAAAGTCAGATATTTATCTACCTTTCCATATAAATCCGATACTTGCTTGATACCAAAACTTACTTAGGTACTTGCTTACTTAGGTACTTGCTTGATACCAAAACAATATTTTACATAGCATTACGTAAAACCACGATCTATTTTCAAAATCAGTTTATAATATAGCAATAATGTGCATTTAGCTAAAATTAATCCACATTCAAGTAATTTTTTATCTGATAATGTTGCTAAAACTTCTCGTATCCTAAAGTAAAATCCATATATGAGGCACGCTTATTGCGATAGCGTTATTTGTCATGTCATATATCAAAACTCTATTTATTAATAGGTTTGTAAAACGATATCTAAAATTCAACAAAATTCAGCAGATATCAAATATATTTTGTAATACAACGTACCAAACGATATGAGTAGGTAAGTTACGGGTATATTACCTACCAGTTTTTATGGTTTACAAATAAAAAACTTAAAAATAACAAGCAGTATCATAATGTCTTGAAAACGTTTGATGTATTAATATTTAGGAGTTCATATTATTACAGTGAACTACATTGATGCTAACGTTGCCTCTTTAAACTTGAGTCTCTACTTGAGTATATTACTGAAGTGCTATTGTCTCTAATCTAGAAGTGCATTGTCTATATTGAGGCGTTTAGTGTGAATTATACATCTATACTTATTATAAAACAAAGTTCCAAAAAGCTGTCTGTATGTAATCGATTTTCTCAAAATCTACTGAACGGATTTTTGTACGGTTTTTACCAAAAGATAGTGCATTACTTCCGGATGGTTTAGGTAAATATCGGTATTATGTAAATTATTTTGAAAAATCGCGCAGTTGTTAAAAAAACTTGCTTGCTGGGTGCTTTAGTCGCGTGTGCTGCGTAAACCAGCAGAGATATGGTAAAGTAATGTAGTAGAGAATTGTAGATCTATAAAAATACTGCAAAAAACTCTGCTATAGTATGTCTCAATAACAATAACTACTTTCATGTTCAAAAGTTTCGTAAATCACTGAATTCCACGAGGGCGAAGCCGTTGTTTGTACAGCTAGTAATATATAAAAACTTAATTAGTATAAAATTATTAGTATTACAGTCAGATTTCTATTTCATTGACAAAAAATTAAGTGCAACGACTGCGTATTGCTTGCTAAAATTTTCTCATAGATAGTGATAAAAAAATTGCTCTGTGGATTATGTATAGTAACTTTATGACTATTTTCAACGAAATGTGTACATGATTTTTTTTTATTGAATTTGAATTCCACGTAATATAAAAGATTTTCAATTGAACCCTATCTCACTTTATGATACGTGGTAAAGATAAAATTTGTGATATCTGATGTTCATTTTATTATTTGTATTATACATATACTCTCATATGCCGTATATAATGCCATGTGGTATCCGGCAGAGTAGAATAGACCACCCTCATTTCTTACCGAGGTGTCCTAAAAGGCGACTAAGGTAAGTTGACCCACCGTGTGATATCCGGTTGAGTAGAATAGACCACCCTCTTTCTTACCGAGTGGTCGTAGAATACGACTTAGGTAAATTGACGTTAGGCAGGCGGGAGGTCGTAAAATACGTAGCCAAATCATGTGACAAAATATTTGTGACATATACTCAAATAATAAGGTGATGATAACTAAGCTCACTTGATAGTTTAACTTTATTGATAGGCTTAAGTCTAGCACAAAAATAAACCGTCATGTAAAACCTAAAAAACCCTATATATAGGGATTCAAACTCCATACATGTTGATAGTTTTTTTAAAACGTTATCTTGTTATTCTTATATATTTTGATTTGAAAATTATAATACGTTAATTTTTACACTATTGGTATTGACGAAAATTCATATAACTATTACACAATAAACGGTTTTACACAGAACAGCAAAATGTTTAATAGCTTACAATATATTCGTCGGAATTTACGTCTTTATCAAGCGTTTTGTTATCATCTTTATCAAAATACTCAGCCGCTGAATTCGTAAAAGGCTTGTTCTTATCTATGTGTGTAATAAAAACGTAGCGTTGACACGTTAATACACTGTACGCGAATGTTGCTTCAATTTCAGAATTGTATAAAATATGCAAAATGTGCTGCGATTTGTTATTTTTATTACTCCTTTATCATTTTATGTTCAGAATAGTGGTTGGTATCAATTAAAGGCATTAAACTGATGGCTCCATATTCTAGCTTATCATCACATAATTATGAAAATGGATAGATAGCGGCTGATGGTTATGTGATATTAGTTGTTAAATTTTACTTCAAAAATATAAGGAGGCAACGGTTTTCATAAAAATTATTAACATCAACGGAAATCATAATTGTAAGGATTTTTGTAATATTTGCGTTTCCACAAGAATCACTAAATTTCAAGTTCTCTTTCATAAGAGCATCGATTCCAAACAGAGAAAATGTAGGTTATTCAATATTGTCAACTAGCTGTGCCAGCGGTTTCACCTGCGTGGAAATCAGTGTCACAAAGTTGCCCACGCGTTAATCTGGCCTCAGGCAAATTTAACCGTAATGTATTATTTACCTAAACCTTTCCCAGAATTGCAGTAGCTTGAAGTAAAAAATCTGTTCAGTAGATTTTCATAAATTCGATCACATACAGATAGATTTTAGGACTCTGTTTTATAATATGTATAAATTACAAATTAGTGCGATAATCCCACTTTCCATAGCCAAAGTGTCGTTTAAAACCATCCGTGTCAGAGTGTGTGTGCTTGCTCAGACGTATTATGAAAGCAGAAAGCTTCATTTTCTCAGTCTCGGCCGCTGGTCTAAGGAAATGGGATTGAATCCCGATAAAACTGCAACCACGAATTTTTGCCGCCGTTGTCGCCTGATTAATTCGTTGAATGATGCACCGACAGAGTTTGACAAAAGACAGTTAATAAAAAAAGTAACCATTAAGTTTGTATGTTTGTATTAGAGATGCTACCAGAACCGGAGATTTGAAATTTGAATTATCGACGTCGGAGCTTAGACTCCCCGTAAAAAACTATTAAGAGAAAACCAATAAAATGATAGGAACAAATCAATATTCAGTCTCTTCAATCGGCCTAATGTAAACAATTTCAAAATTCTTAAGACTGCTAGTTCTAAAGAACTCATTAGGTATGTTAGGTAGTTAAAGTATTTTCAATACGTATTATGTATATTATTTTATATGTGAATTTAAATGATCATAGCCGAATTTTACAATAATTTCATCTAACGCTCGTATTCGGAGTCGAAGTTCCGTACCATCTCTAATGTGTATTATATAAGATCTATACATCTTTACCAGCACGTATAGCCACGAGTTCTAAAGTGATTGCCAAAAGTTTTAGTTATGGTGGGCGTGTCCAGTCACGTTGTTACTAAACGCACAGCATTTAAAGGTGATAACATCAGGATGTTTAAACAACTTAATGATAAACATTTAGATATGTAAGGTATGTGGGTGTTTGTGTGTTCTATATATGTACATATATTATTTACATTCAAGAAAAGTACATATTATGAGCTTAGCTTTTTAAGATTTTTTTAAAGGCAGTTAATAAATACATAAACGCGGGTGATAATAAAAGAATATTGGAGTTCATAATTTAATATTCGCTTATAAAAGGTATTTACGGATAACAAACTTTATACTTATCAAGTTAGACAATTTGATATATGTAATGTCGTATAATTATTTAAATTAAACAAAATTAACTAGTCATTTACTCAAATTTGTCTATATCAGAAATCCTTAAGCCTCAGTGTTATCTTTAATCGGTACACAATCTGAAAGATTGGAATCTAGACGAAGAACGATTTCTGATTGCCGATCGTCATATCATTGCGAGAATCAAATGTAAATTAATACTAAAAATTTTGGAATTTAAACTTCCATTTTTATTCATAGTTATAACTATTTCTGGCTGTCCTGATGCCACAAAAACTTAAGATGGATTCGAAAATTTTTGGGTACACCTGGTGTGCTCAAAGATATATTTTGTAACATGTAACATTATTGAAATGTGATTAAGATAGATTATTTACTTAAAATGACTATACTAACATGAGTTAGATACGCTAATTGTATAGTCACATGCAACGAAGAAGGACAATACGTGTGTATCGATGAGATGAGCCGAAGTGTTAACGAATTTGCAACTTTATGGCCTTTGCCATCAATGTCTTGACCTTAAATTTAATGAGAAGCGTTGATATTAGTTATGCTATCACAAATTCCTATGTAAACAGTAAAAAACACCATGATTAAAGTCCTCTAAACTCAGTTTCTTTAAATATTGTAGTTTTATCTTTTTTTTAATTTACGTAACAAAGTCAAATACCTATTATATAAAAAACAAAAAAGTGTACTAAATAAAAAAAAATATTTTAGAAAATAAATCTATACATATAATTATACTAGTTTTTTCCCGCGGCTCGCTCGCTAGGAATTTTGTCTGCCACAGTATCTAATTTAATTAAATTTATGATTCACAATTTTGGTCATAGTGGCTTCCACATAAAAGATAGGTATATGCTGTCGCGGACTTTTATTTAGAACTATTAAAGACAAAAAATACTACGGTACATCATCTTTGTGTGATGGTTTAACTCGGCGTACGCTGCCTATATGCCATAGCTCTCAGAGGCCAGATTTTTTCCGACTTTATTGACATGTATCGTTATATTACATAAAATCATTACAAATTATAGCCTATATGTTATTCCTATGTATAACCTATATAACTGTAAAGTTTACCATCCAAATCCGTCTGATAGATTTTTCGTGAAAGAGTAACAAACATCCATCCATACTCACAAACTTTCGCATTTATAATATTAGTAGGATTAGTAGGATATTAGTAGGTTTTTTTCATTTCTTTTTATAAATATAATCTCTTTTTAAAATATATGTTTCTTTTACTGGGCGCCCATCACGGTTTTGTATTATTATTCTTGAAGGAAAAAGTAATAGTATTTTATCTCTGCCTTGATGAACTGTGCTAAAATCGAAGCCTAGTTTCGCGAACCAGCTTGAATAAGATATGGCAATACACGCTGTTGTAAACCCACTCGTGTACTTTAAACATGTAATAATATTTATAAAAAAAATTGCGGTAGGTCCTATTTAGATAAATATACGTCATGTATATCAATAGGTACACAAATATCATTTGCTATTTGGTCTGAAATGGCCATGGGAAGTGTTAATTAGGAGAATTGCACGGAACCTAGGCGTTGTTGTGTAAGTAACTGTATGGTACACATCACACGTAGATCGGGCACACATAAAGAATGATTCTAAGGTGAAACTAATACGGCTGTATCCGTCTCAGAATATTTGCTTGGATATTATATTACACATTTATAAAGTTCTTCTCTCTCTCTAGTCTTAAAATTCGAAGGAAGGAGATATGTAAAGCTAAATTGGAGCAACTAAATTATCTGATGAATGAATGAACAGAATCTGAAAAATACTGAAGGAGAGAGTAAAGTGAAACTGCCAGTGATTATATCTATGTTAACTAATTATCAGTTATATTTTACTTTACTTTTAAATATATCAACTATATATTTAAAAGCAAAAATTACATATCGCCTCTTTATAAGAACAACGTGATATTTGTTAAACCATAACTTTACAGGAGAGCAATTTCAAACATTTAAACGTTGATAAATTTGAAAATATTCATAATTAAAAAAAAATTGAATCGTTGCGGTAATTAATGTGCCTTCTGAAAATTAGCACAAAAGATATAAAAAATATATATTATATTTTTTTATGAGATGTCACGTTGTTCTTGTAAAGAGACGATATACCAACAGATATTGAATAAAATCATAGTTAACGTAAGTAAAGAAACTTACAAGTTTATTCCTGTAATTCAGCATTTCTAGAACACTTGAATTAAGGTATGATATAAAAGAAGGTAGATTAAAAAAGATGATAGAGCCAAAAAGTTGCTCATAATTTTTATGTTAACTTCCACTGTCGTTGAAATCTTTTAATTGATACGAAGAATTGGCATTTATGTTTTCGAAATTATACTAATGAAGTATTAGTCCATTAGTAATATTAATCTATCCTTTGACGAACTTGGCATATTATGAATAATATCACTGAGAATTTTGTATTAAGTTCCAGTTATAATAAAATTTCGTTCTCAGTACTTGTCTAAGTAATTAGTTTCAGTGATAAATAAGATATTTTTAAGTAACATATTTTGTTTTAATATTTTAAATTCCTACAACGGTACCGACATCATTTATGCGAAACTTGTGGGTTTCGACGGACATCGCACTTTCTCCATTTTCGCAAGCCATGGTGTAAATTGAGTATACCTATGGCCTGATTTCAAAATCAATATGTGAGCTGAACTGTACAAATCCTATATATTAAATAAAAATGTACTGATCGCGGCGAAAATTGAATTTAATATTCACAATTATTATTACCCACATTAAAAAATATAATATAGCTGCTATAAGGACAGGGCAGCTTGAATAATCGGTTCAAGTGACTGTTGATAGAGAGGTTTCTAAGAAAATTTATGAAGTATTATATTCTTAATTTTTTTTTTTTTATAAAAGAGTACATCACGTCATTGTTTGTGATTTAAGGGAAACCTATAGGCCTACCATGAACTTTTAGATAACGATTCTATTCAAAGTCAGTACCTTAACCTAACCGCTTTCATTTCGTACCATGAAATGTGTTTAAAAAGGATAACGTTATATGAAATATAGATAACTTTGTCTCTTTTACTCACATTTTTTGGGCCGCATTCCGAACGCTCATTGGACAACGACTTAAAGTGTGCGTCTGTAAGACGTCATGGTATGAAAAAGCAAAACAATTTGGTTTACGTCTTCAATTGAGTCGCAATAAGATTTCATGGTACGCCTGCTGCACTAAGGTGTAGTATGTGTAAAATACGTATCTGTAATTTAAAAATAAAAGATATAAAATATCTATCAAGATAATTTGCATATTTCCAATCTGTCATTCAGGCCTTAAATAGCGTGTTGGGTGTAAGAGTAGTAAAGTCTATATATCCTCTGTAAAGAGGCAAAAATCAATCGTGGGTACTTACGAAAGCCTTTTTTTTAACCATGTGTAACTTAAACGTATTCATAATAAAAAGATTGTACAAATATTATAATTGATTATCATAATGGTAGTACGATAGTCCGGGAATAAAAATATCGCTCTGTTAAATAATATCTAAAATAAATCAATAAGCAATAATATCGGACCTGCGTAGTTTTGTAGCGGCAATTGAAATTTGGGTCATCGAATAAAATTGAATCGCGGTTATATTTTGTATCGATGCAGCCGGAAACCGCGGGCGGCTCGTGTATTTTAATTGAAATCGATTTTGCGGTACGAATCCCGAACAACAGTTATCAGAAATTGTGAAAGGCTTCTCTGAAATTCGTGAAAGTTTAAAATCATAGAAAACATAATTATGTGTATATAATGTCAATATGATCTAAAATATGTAATTATTTCATCGAATCTATTAAAAGGTTGTGAGTCGAACGACATCATTATTCCAATGTTCTAGCTAGGCATCATTTTCTCAAAATAAATTTATAAACATTATGTTGTTCTAGTGAAAGTTATTTAGGGACAATTACATGATTATCGTAAAAAATATATTGTATCCCGAAAAAAATATATCGTATGAGTAATAAATAAACTGATACCTTCGATAAATACTAGGATCTTTTGTTGAGACATAATTATAGCGTAGACTGTGAAAACTGTCCGACAAAGATTTAATAGACCCAATTTGACGTTGGATAGACCATATTTTTTTGTTGAAATCCTGGGTATATTCCGCGTCAGAATTTCGGGACAGAATGGGAATCGCAGATTAGTCGTTTTAAACGAACTTGGCGGATATCGAAAAAAAAACGCTATGGGTTTTCCAGGAGCAAAAAATCTCAAGAGCGATATGAAATAAGTTTACGTATAGGATTGAACGTATTCAAATGTATTTAATAACCACTACTTCATATATTTAATTTATATTTTTATTAAAAATCGAATGTAACCTTTAAACACTATAACACAAATCAATAGATTTTTAATTCAAACAAAATCAGTTATGATTTTTAATTCATATAATTACGCGTCTTCCCTAGATGCTCTAATTGTTGAGGATCGATTTCTTCTAACGTAGATTTTTATATTTTATTTGTTTACCATTTAAAAAATAATTTAATAACGAATCGACTACTTTTCTTCGTTGAAATCTTCAGAAATCAACATAAAGTACCCCATATAATAACTGATGTGACTTGATAAGCAATATTTAAGTTTGTGATGACAACAACCAAAATTTACTGCGTATATTGTCTCGAGGCGTTACGTCGTGCCAAATGGTATCAGATAATTCATACCTATACTTATCGAAATATATATAGGAAGGACAAGGCAACATTTGTACGGTAATACGTGAGCAATTTTACCTTATATATCACCGGCTGCTAAATATCTGTTCGCTAGAGCCATATATTATTCATGTCACCTCTTAGATTTCTCCATCATGTAAAAGTTTAACGTATGTACTTTGCTGCTACAATTCTCTGTACACAATACAATCCCTTGTCTACTCAATGCGTTATATCCATTCTGTTTTCTGAATCAGAATGAAAACAGATTCTAAGATTTAACGCTTTAATATTAACATATGTATATTAATAATATTGTACAAGTTTTATACGAAGCATGATCCGTAGAACAAACAGATATTTGGTTAGTATTTTGAAGACATCATATAGTTTAGATATAGTTTTTTTTAATTTAGTTACTTTGATAATTGCTGAGTTTTGAATAACTTCTTAGCTACTTAGGCTTACTAGGTAGGTTGGTAGGTTTATAATTAATTTAAAATGTAATGAGAAATGTTACAATAGATCAGGAATTATAACGTTTTACTTTTGATACAGAAATTTGTTATACACGAAATCTTAAAAATTTATAATAAGTACGTAAAAAAAGTAACAACTATAATAATTTTCGCTTTAAAAACCTTTGACCATACTTTTAAAGTTGTGAATATGGCAGCCACTGTAAATTTATATCATCACTAGGTACATTATTTTATTATATACAATTTCTCCATTCAGCAGATTATCGACAATTCAGCGGCAGTTAATTTTAATCGCCTAAGTAAAATAAAGATAGCACGATGTAGTATCGCGATATAGGACAGTAAAAGTAAACAATTTTACGAGAGATACACGCTTTATGGACCAAGTTTTATCGTCACGGCTGTCTCGTTTGATGTTGTTTCGAGCTTATATTTAGGTATTATTCTATAGCTAAACTTGTTTCCGGATCGTCATAAACAAACTTCCAGATTAACCAGCTCATTGTGCGAAATTGTGTTAAAACGATACGTAGATAGAGGTCTGAATTCAAACTTTCCTTTCCGTTTCATAGTGAATCGCAAGGCAAAGTTATTGATGAAATAGAGCAATCCCTGCAATTATGAGCAAAATCTTCGCGGATGAATTTTAAATAAAGTTCATCGTCTGAAAAATGACGGCTTATGATAGAAATATCAATTCTCAAAACAAATCTTGACATCACGTTAGATCGAACCGCCAAGAATACCTACTAGTGTCTTCTTGAGGTTTCAAGTTTTTCTTTAAGATCTACCCACTCATTTCAGTTAAATGTCGCACATGTTTTGGTAATACTAGGACGAATCCCAATTAATCAAATTATGTATAAATACTAGCTACTAATTGTCTGCAACATTGTCTATGATATGAAAATGATGATTTAGCAACAAACATTTAGTAGGGTTACAACAAATAGATATGAGATATTATTGCACTCGAATATTATTTAAGAGTTGTTATTTGAGAACTCTTATAATATAATTAATATTTTAATAGAATTTACACATATAGCTAGCTACTATAATTTTTTCTCGTAGTTTTGTTGTAATCGTGTAGATCCAGAAATATGAGTGATTTTTGTCTTCTATTACTAACGTTGGTGGTGTCCCCACTGACGTAGAGCCGACTTATATATACTATATATATAAAAGATCTCGTTTATTTGTGTCCCTTGTAAGTACATACACCGATATTTTCTCAGCGGAATGGTTTCCAGCGAAATTGGTTTTCTCGGTAGACTCCTCGAGAGTTTACGACGTTTTTAAACGTGTAGAGTTTTTCGTTTTATTTCGTTACTCTGTTGGTTTGAGTTTAAACAATTTTTGTTTCGATATAATTAGCATGAAAAAATATAAGCTGTTTCGGGTAAACATTTCATATATTCGGAGAATTACTATAGTTCGGCCGTAGCATAAATAACTTTTGTCATTATGCATTTTGTTTTGGTGCGATTACAAGTAGGTAAATAAATGACTTAGTTGCAAATTCTGTCTAGTTTCAGAAATTAATTTTCATACTCAATTCTCTTAGTTGAATACTAATAACCTATTAAGCGTGCCTTGCTATTAACAAACAAAAATAACTTACTTCAATTTAATAATATATGCAAAAAACTAGACATTAAAAAATGTATTTTGATATACTAATATTATAATTCCGCACGTCTGTCTGTCTATCACGCTTTCACGGCCTGTCCACTGAACCAATATTTATGAAATTTTGCGCAATCAAAGTTTAATAACTGGGGCGATATATAGGATATGAACATTCCCGTTTTTCGAGAATAGGAGAAAACAAATATTGCTTTATTGAGGGTACTTAAACGAGAACAACTTGGCGAGAACGAAATCTCGTGTAACATCAGTTTCAAATAGTTAATATCAGATTTCTTCATACTTTTTTTATATTGATGTAGTACGATGTTATTATTGTTAGTCATCATTGAATACATAAAACGTCTTAAACTTAACTTAAATAAAGGAGACGTCATAAGAATATCTAGTTTAGCTAACTTGGATCTTATATTTTCTTATATTATAACTAAAATAGAAGAATGTCATTTACTAAGACTGTAATGACGCATCTGCGTAAGTAAATACAATCAATGTTTGCATACTAAGTTATTTCTGAACACCACATGGCTGTGATAACGTTCAAGAGAAGGAAAATAAATTAAACTCACATCAGATGCATTTCGCTTTTATCGAAAATTGAATTTTTAAGTTTTTAAAATTACCAATTATAATATATTAACAAGATTCGAATTTTTAAACCATTCAACTGAAGTTCCATTAATTTTATACTAGTGGTATTCGAAACTTTGTTCGCGTCGATTTAAGTGTTAAATTATCCTTAATTATTCTCTAAAGAAAATTAGGATATTTATCGTATTTCTGGTATATATGCTTCATTTCTAATTATATCATCAATATTGCTGTAGCGGATTAGGCTTTAAAGTTTTGTAGATAGATTTTCCCATTTATATTAGTATGGATAAAACATACAGTAGGTACAGTTGGAGAACTCATCAGATTTGTATGTTCGTGTAAATATTCCGGGTGACAACACGGCGTTGAAATCAATTAAAATGATTCGCGAGTAAATACGCGTGCACTATGGGTCTGACGTTAATATGACCCCGTTTTGGATATTGCAGATCGAATATTCACGTACAATTAATGCCTATGTGTAAACGATTGCCTCAAATCAAAGTACATATCTAATATATGATGAGTTCTATATTTCTTGCGGCGTAAGTAGAAATACTACTATTCTATAATTTTATCTGTATTAATTAATATCATTGTCATAAACTAAACTTTCATTCCATTAAATTCTTATTACGTTAAAATTCTATAACGTACTAAGATTTAAAATCTCATTATGTAATTACAAAACAGCTCTTTGGAACGACTAAACAAAATTAATTCATTGACCACTAGCACACAATCTTATCAAACTAATTTGAACTTTAACATGTAGGTATTATGTTAAAACCAAAAGTCATTTGCCGCACGCCGTCGTGCATTTATTAGTGTTACATCAAAAGAAAATAAACTTACGATACATGATTATAAAGGATAAATTTCCTGACGTTGAATCCAAACTCATAACAAATCATTTACATGAGCATCCAGCAAACAAAAGTACTTCTTTTTATAAAGTAATAAAGTTGAAAATAGCTTATTGTGAGTCATAGTTTTTATCTTGCTATTATTGGCTGATAGCCCATGACCTACGACATGGCAGATGCCGAAGCGCATCGCAAGTTAATCTCATGTCATCAACATTGAGGACGCGGTGACGTGACTGTGAGAAGAACAGTATAGCTTTTAATTTATTTCGTGACATTCTTTTTTGGTATTAGTACTTGGAATAGAAATAATAATTTTCTCCGAGTTGGCCTTAATTTGATTGCGCTTTTATCTGAAACTTTTTTAGTTTGCTTCTGTACTTGATATTTATCACGTATTTTAACAATAAGTTTCATCTACATGTTAATGACTGAAAATGTTGTAAGCCTTACGATAAACGTTTGATCTTTAGTCGTAACTAATTTTTACATAACAAGTGGGATTATTTTCTAAATATTGATAAAATATGATTAAAATGCAATGTCAATTAAATGTTCATTTCATTATCCAGTACCCAGTACAAAGTATCAGTACAGTATCAAAGTACACAGGAAAGTTTAAATGAGGTGAAGATATAAAGTTTGCATGTAAAACTGTGATTGTTTGAATTTGGAAAACGTGTAAATCTCATGAAATCTAGGATACATCAATGATTTCAATCGATTCGATCAATTGTGACAAATTTCATCTATTTTATTCTATTTCTTCTTTTATTCTCAATACAGCTTCTAGTCTTTGACATCATTTAATTCTCAGTATTAAATGAAATCAACAGATACTTTATAAGTATTAAGTTAGCAATTCGTTTTTTTCAATGAAGATTTAATCAATTTATAAGTTTCGTAGAAAATGTTTCAAAACAAATTTCACGATGTCTATCTCCATTGGCGAATGTAGATAGGTATTCTGAAATTATAAAGTAACGCCGTGCCTTTGGTAGGTTGAGTCTGCCGACCGAAAATCGTATTGACAAAAATAATATTCTGGCTACGTTTCCCGAACAGACGAAGTAAGTTTTGTATAGAGTACTAAAACCACAGATGCGAACTGAACATTTTTCATATTGATATGAATATATATTTTCTTTATTTTTCACTTTTTAGTATAAAAGCGTTTTTCCTAAGTTTTTTAAACTTTCCTTATTCCCTACTTTTAGTGCGATTGAGTCTTTAAAAAAAAAATCTAGTTATTTTATTACTTAATTTTAATATATTGACACTTGATAAGTTTACAGAGTTTTATTAAATCTGTCCGCGCAAAGTGGGTCAAAATTGAGTTAAAGGGAGTTACATACAAACAAGCATACATATGTACACATATGCGGGTGAAACTAATGTAAAGCGTAATGAATGAACCTATTATAATTTTTATATATAATTATTAGTAAGCGTAAGAAATGAAGTCTTTGACAAGTAAATTTTACGACTTTGATGTCATATAAAAAATGGGTATGAAGTAAATGAAAAATAAAGTCATAAATTTGCTTTATTTATAATGTAGATTCGACTTAATAAATAATAGTATTTATCGCGTCAATATTAAATCATCTACAAAACAAGTTTGACACAAAAGTGCAGACTCGTTAGCGAATAGATAATTTAATATACTACGTCGTAATTTGCGTTCACCATTTACTACCAATGCCACGCCCACCCTAAGTTATGGCTCAGAAGAGTTTCGGAAAATAATAAACATAATTATATAAAAAATTTAGTCCATAGGCAACTATCGGTGATGTAAACAGAGGTTACGTTTTATATATAAAGATTATCAAGGGACATTGATGTACTTTTGGGACGTCTGTTGACGAAATGCACTGTCCGCAGGGCAGCCATTTGTACTTCAACGGAAGGGTGGGGTCGCTCAGTAGATACGCCGAATCACTTTTAGCTAGAAATTTTATGCCGTTATTCGTTGCTGTTGCTAAAAACGAACATAATCCATGTATTTAACAAAAGTGATTAATTTGTACTATAGATTTCCGCTTGCCTTGTATTTTATATAAACAAAAAAAACAATTATGCATGCACAAGTATTTTATTTACTTTTGCACCAGAACGGGAAATTCAAGATTGCGCCGCAGCGAAACTTGATCAGGTTTAGTTGGTAGTCTAAAAGTCTGTTTGGCCATTTCCGCTCATTTATATTTTAACGACTTTCAAATATTGATACCATTTATATTTCATTTGGAGCATAAATTGGTTTGCTTCATCAGTTTTATTTGTTAATGGAACAAATCATCAATATTATCAAACAAAACGAATTTCATTCTTGTATAAAATGTTATTTTTCTTTTATTCAGTGATTGCCAAATAAAAGTGATTCATTGGAGAATCATCATCATTCTCCTGCCCTTATGCCGCTCTAAGTGGGGTCGGCACAACATGTTGCAAACATGTTGTCACATGATTTGGCTACGTATTTTACGACCGGCCGCCTGCCTAACGTCAACTTACCTTAGTCGTATTTTACGACCCCTCGGTAAGAAAGAGGGTGGTCTATTCTACTCAACGGGATACCACACGGCGGGTCGACTTACCTTCGTCGCCTCTTACGACACCTCGGCAAGAAAGGAGGGTGGTCTATTCTATTCTGCCGGATAACACACGGCGTGCATTGAAGAATCATATAATTGCTAAAATCTATAAATTATTTTGACCTACTTTTGTAAGACACAAAACAGTTACTATATACATCGCCATTTTTTATGTATGGCATGTATATCAGTATATAAGTGTATAGTATTTAATTATTAAAATAATAAATTGTTTAGAAAAAATCGGTAATCAAAGTCGGACTGTAATTAGAGATAACCACGTACCTGGGTTTTAAGATCAAAGCACTAAAGTTTTGTGTTATTTTTTTTATTTTGTCACTTTCATTCTAAATATGATTTACAGACCTGCGTATTTGCAGAAATTATGAATGAATAATACCTAGTGCTATGGTGAACGAAAATGAAACCGGTTCAGACCGGATTGCTACAATCATTGCGTAACTAGAAATGTGAACTTCTTTACTAACTCCAGTTTCCGAATAGATATACAGAATTGATCACCTTTGATATCACTAGTATCTCAATTTGTCTTGTAATTCGCGTAAATTTGCTCACTAGTTTCTGTTACCAGCTGTGTGTCACCGATTAACACAAGTATTTTAGCGTAAGTTACTTATTTTGGGGACGGACGACCATTTGTGTAATTGTCCCATATATTTATGGATTTATTTAAATATTTCTAATTGTTATTTAACTTCATTTATTGAAATTGTTTATTTTTCGGAAGACCTGGTCGGCGATTCTTTACTAAGCATTTCACTAGTGTAGTTCCGTTCTCCTGTTACTGATACTTTTGAGGCACAGTTTGCTTGGACCATTCCGAGTTTGGAATCGATTTGCACAAATATTTATGACTTTTGCTATTTGTTATAAAGTAAAATCTTTTTCTTCTGCATCTTTATTAGGAGTATTATTTGATTTTTTTTTCCCTTAATATAATTCTATATATAACAGTTTCCAACATTTATTTTCCGTTAATGAAGCTTCTCTTAAATTTAACCCCTCATGTACGTAGCAAAATTAACGCTTTGTACTTCTACACATCACAAAAGGAATAATCCATCTGTAAGCTCCACACTCCGAGGTAGAGATAACTAAGCCCGTACCTATCGACGAAATATTTCAGGCACGACAAGCCATATTACTCTCTGTCCTCAAAATAATAAAGCCTCCAATGCTTCCAATGCCATCTTTTAGTCTACAATTGAAGGTACAAGCGTATATGTCCGTCTGTCGTATGACTGATAGCGTGACCATAAATTTTGTTTCAGTTGTATTTACCTTGTAAAGTAATATAGTTTTAAATAAAATTATATTTGCGGTACAAAAAAGGGAAAATACGGACTGTGTGAGACTAGACTATATTTAATCGGATTGTCAAGAGACTGACGAAGTGGCCAGTTAAAATTATATATATTAGTATACTGATAATACGAACTAATAAATTCATAGCCATGGAAATGCTCCAGAAACCTTTTTAACATAAATGATGTATTTAAGGCGTCTTTAATGTCGTTCACGATAGAGCATCAAAGACTCGTGTCAAGACCACGTTCAGCAACACTATCTAAAGCAACTCTCTAATAATAGCAACTTCCATTTGCGGATTTATACTATTTAGCAATGGTGTTGCTATTAATAGTGATTAATTTGAACCCTTCAGTATAATCTATATGCTCTTAGTTATATACATATTATGTAAACGTAGAGCCTGATAGAATGTTTTATTGATCAAGCAATAAAGTCCACAAGAATCTTTTAGTCCCATACTTCAAATATTACTCAGCCGAGAAAACCCAATTAATAAAATAAAAAAAACCTTGACTCGGTCAATAAATAACGGTGTGTAACTTTACTCTTTTAAAATTTTAATTAATTTCATCTCCACATGCCATTAATTAATATTCAAGAATTTTCATGTATTCTTGATTGATTTCAAATCTCGTGGACTTTTTTAGTCATAAATTTTACCAAAAATAAATAAATATATGAGATTTGTATTTGAAAATGCAAAATCTTTTAAGTTTTTGCCAATGAACACGCACCATTGGGCTTGATGTCTTTAAGGGATTACCACGCCATATCATTGTGTCTCATCTGGATCCAGACTTTTCTCTAGATCTTTTAGACCTGTTCACATTGTGAAGGTCTACCAAATATGTGTCTTTTTTTGGCCTTGGGACCCCTAAATCCCGAACTTTATACAAATTTTACAAAAAAAACCTTTATTAACCTTTTCAGGTATAACTTATAGATGTAGAGTACCATGACGTTTCTCCAATATAAACAAATATATATGAATGCATGGATATCCTAGTGCTCTATATGTAATTAATATTTGCATAGGTATATCGTTCAAAGGGTGTAGGGTTTATCGGCGGACAACACTCAGTCTCCCCTAAATGTCGCCATGCCGTTCCATAAATTGAAATATAGCTGAACGTAGGACATTGGATTTAGCGATGGTTAGGATACATGTTATATTACAGACAGAATTAATGGAAAATTGAGACTGTAACAATGATTAGAACAAATATTTAATATCTTTATATTTTTCGTTATCATAAATACCCGGCTCTCTACTACGAAAATTTTGTTCTCTGTCTCGTATCTATTTTTTATGAACAGACATTTTGTTTTCAAGATATAAACAAAATTCTAATAGATTTACTAAATCATAAATTAATGATAACAGAATGTAAATAAAAAATATTTCAAAGGGAACAAAACCATCATAAGATAGTAACAATAAGTTACGTAAGAAAGATAAGACAGACAAATCGTATAAAATCAACATCATTTAACGTCGACATGCATACAATTGTTTATACATTATAGTTTTGTTAATAAATTTTGTTCTTGTTTAGAAGATATTTCTCTTACTTGAATACTAAGTTATTAAACATAACGTTGACTTAACGTCGCGTAAGATCGTATTTATTAATGGTATTTTACTTTGTTAATTGATTCTTTCAAGTTTGAATTTTAAAGCGATATATATAAATTAGGGTTTTAATTACGTAGCATAGAACTTAATGGCATGAGGTATAGCCATGTGTAGTTATGGCATATACGTTACATATACGTTAGTTTATCAGTCAATCAATAATCGAGAGCTTATCGGTCTCGCATCGATCATCCGAATGTCGTTGCCCTCACTTGGCGCTCAGGGATCAGTATTAATGTTATCGATTTCATATCCGCATGCTTATACTGGATTATTACAGATAAAATAGTTTCAGAAATATCTGGTTATCTAGATATAAAGCACCGATGAATTGAATGGATGCCACTAACAATTAAATTGTTTGCAACAAAAATGATTTTTTTTAAATATATTACAACGCAAACAATGCCTTAATTAAATATTTCCATTTCTAAAGCAAAAATTATAAGGTAACCATTATTTGAGTTTTATTTTTTACTAGCTGGACCAGCCGCTTCGCCCGCGTGGAAATCAGCGTGTCCACAATATTTTTCTAGACTTCAAATTTTGAACATAAAGTAGTTATGGTGACTTAACCGTGAGAGATAGAGACATGCTATCGCGAACTTTTTTGTAGTATTTTTATAGATCTACAGTTCTCTACTACAATACTTTAGCGTATCTCTGCGGATTTACGCAGCGCACGCGACTAAAGCTCCCAGCAAGCATGTTTTTAAATAGCTGGGCGGACTCCTCAACACAATTTATATGATACCGATATGTACTATTTACCTAAACCATCCGGAAGTATTACACTATCTTTTGGTGAAAACCGTACAAAAATCCGTTCTGTAGATTTAGAGAAAATCGATTACAGTCAGACAGACACACAGCTTTTTGGAACTTTATTTTATAATAAGTACTAGTTGTGCCTACGACGGCTTCGCCTGCGTCGAATTCAGTGATTTAAGAAACTTTTCCCTAATTTTCGAAATTTTGAACATAAAAGTAGTTATTGTGAGTTAACCGTGAGAGATACAGACATGCTATCGCGGACTTTTTTGTAGTATTTTTATATAACTACAATTCTCTATTACATTACTTTAGCGCACGCAACTAAAGCTCAACACATTTAACATAATACTGATATATATTATTTCCCTAAACCATCCGGAAGTATTGCATTATCTTTTGGTGAAAACCGTACAAAAATCCGTTTAGTAGATTTTGAGAAAATCGATTACATACAGACAGACTGCTTTTTGGGGCTTTGTTTAATAATAAGTATAGATAACTCAATACAGGGTGCGCCCAGCAGTTTCATTGGAAGGTTATATCAAACTTTTCCGTGTTAAAAGATTTGTGTATATACAAAAATATAAGCATAGATTAAAGTTGTTTTTTTTAGGGCCGTGTATTGTTCTGAGTAATTTTATCTGTCCCAGGTTTATAGTACGCAAAATATCGTACTGGTAGGTTAAGCTATCAAATTTCATAGACCGTTGGAGAATTACGGAGGAACACCATTATTATTCTATAATTTTCAACGGCTAGAGATTATTGTCTAATAGTGTAATATTAAAATAATGTTCGTTTACTTTTGACGTGCTTTTAATTATTAAGGAAAGACGAATCTTAGTTATAAATTAAACAATAATTTACTAAATTATCTGTGTAAAAGATTAACCAAAATTATATACAGAACCACAAATCAGTAATAACAGACTCTTGACCTTTACCTTCACTGAAAAGCCTTTAAAGCGTGAACCATAACCTAATACCATTAACATTATCTATCACACATATCTATGAACCGTTAAATATTCAATTTGCTTTAATGTTAAAAGTACCATGAATGTTACATCGCTTGTCGAAATCTTCAACTATGTCTATGTTAAAGCCCGATTATTTCGAATAATAATTATGAAACATTTCTTATATTTATCACGCTATTATTATACGCTTATTTATTATATCTGAATACTGTCGCGATGTATTAAGTGCATGAAAGATCTCTAGGTATAACTATAAACTTAGGATATAGTTGCCAAAATCGTATTTTGGGTGTTGCCATGCGCCGTTTATTATTTGTTACTCTGTTCGTTTTTGATAATTTTATAAAAACCTAGTTTAAGTAGTAGTAGTAGTAGAATTCTTAGTATTTCTTAGAATTTATAGTATATTAGGAATATACTATATTTATATTTGTTATATCCCTGAGAAACCTTGAGTATACTTTCTGTTTGCTGTTGACAACTAAATATTGATCGAACGAATCTGCGAATGTATCGCAGATTATAGCAAAATAATTTTATTATTAGTTTTGTCGAACGAATCCTTTACGTTTAAATATTAAAATAGTAATCAGTTCTAAGGAAAAACAATTTTAATTTAATTATAGTCAAAATACCTATTTTATATAACAGGCCGAGGTCGCAAAAACTTAAGCAGTTGATCTTTGAAGCGATCTCATAAAACCAATGAAGCGCGATTAGCATACAAATGTAAAGAGACACATGTTTATAGGGTAAATAATATAAAAGGTCTACAATTTACCATCTTAATATCACCATTCACTAACCTTTATCCTGCTCTGTGTGTCAGCAAAATATCTTATTATCTTCCATCCTCTTTTATCAGTAACGCGGCAATGGAAAAGGCGAAGGCGTATATAAAGAGCTCGCTAAATGCGGGCGGAGGCGGTGCTGGTGCGGGCACGGGCGCGGGCGCCGTGGTCGCGGGCAAGTCTCCTGCCTCGCCTGCGCGCCGCGACCCGCCCGTGGAGGAGCGAGTGTGCTTCGTTTGTGGTGTGGCCGGCTTCAACGACCAGTATACCATCAGAGTTAAGCCTGATCCGCAGGTCAGAATGACACAAAGTTTAGTCCTACGATTTTATGTGCACTGCTTTTAAAAAGGAATCTTAGCGCAGCTTTGAAGGTTTTGTTTATATCAACGACCATGTAATTATTTTCTAGTGAATGTGCTAAAGTCATGTAGCATTTATAGTGTAAACTTGGTCAAACAATTTAGAACTACAGTATACGTCAGATGAGGAAACCGATGCTCTATTATCTTTCTTTACCTTTTCACTCTATCCTCACGTCTATTCGTAATCAATAAAAAAATTAGTAATAATAATGATTATAACACATTTGTAACTATTAAGTAAAAATATAGTTTAATACTTTTTTAATTAACAAAAAAGAATGAATAAATAACTATTTAACGAATACAATCGCGTAAAAAAAAACTATTTTAAAATATTTAGAGTCCTATTGAATTTGTCATTAGTGAATATCGAAAACAATTGGTTCAAGACATGTCAGTAGGTATAGTAACGTGGATGATTTAACACGAATGGAGACCTAACAAACTTTGATCATTTCTCTTTTAATCTCTAAGACACTTTCCTGAGTAGAATTAATATATAATACTACCATTTTTTATTTGTAACCACTTCAAAATTGGTGTGTGATATATTTACAGGAATCGCAATATTTCAGTGTAATTTTTTGTTTAAAAACAAATATAGGATTACGTTAGATATTAAGTAATGTCGAAACTATTAATAGCAGAGTTACACATATAGAGGTCGGCCTCTTTTTGAAAGTTGATTCGATGCGAATATCAGATGCTCGTTGTCTCGTTCGTCGTTAGTGTTTATTTTTTTGAAGTTTGCAAATAAGTCGTTATTTATAAAAAAAATATTTAAAAAAAACAATGGCCGCCGAGTTTCTTGCTGGTTCTTCTCGGTAGGAGCAAACTTCCGAATCAGTGGTAACTCCTTGAAAACATTGACGATTCAAAAGTACTGTAAACAGTCTACTTGAATAAAGAATATTTTTGAGTTTGAGATTGACGAGGTGTGTGTTATCAGTAACGTGTTAGAAATCGTACTATTTTCATGTTGGTTACATAGATCCGTGTCTATAGCATCACCATTCTCCTGTCTTATCCCTTTGTAAGTGGGGTCGGCACAACATGTTTTAAACGTTGTTAGATGATTTGGCTTTTTATTTTACGACCGGCCACCTGCCTGACGTCAAGGCGACTACCTAAATCGCCTTTTACGACACCTTGGTAAGAAATGAGGTTGGTCTACTCTACTCAGCCGGATAACACGTGCCTGACTGTAGCAATTTCTTTTGTCTTCTTTGCTAACGATAGTGAATTGAACAAATAAAACAATTCTTAACAGAGTAACAATCAATAGATACTCAAATTTATAAAATCTGTAAAATCCGGTAACATCTGGTTCATAACGACGAATCGTTTCAAGCAATTGACATCTGAACTCTCAACAATTCCTCCTCGTTGACATGACGCGGCCTCGTGATATGAATTTGTTTTGGGTGCCTATTAGTGACTTTTAACAATGCTTTAAGACGTCAATATCTAAATTGAAATATATTAATGTGTCTATATAGTATCAAAAGAAACTTAAATACTATTATAATTCTCGTTTTAATTATGATATAGAAAGTATGTGTTCACTTTTGTCCTATCAATAGTAAAAATTGTAATAGCATGTTATTTATTCATATAACCGGTTCCTGTTTACTTGTATATAATTAATTAAAATGGAAGATACTCATCATTCTCCTGCCTGCCTGACGTCCACTTACCTTAGTCGCCTTTTACAATACCTCGGTAAGAAATGAGGGTGGTCCAATCTATGCAGCCGGATACCACACGGCACATACCTTAGTCGCCTCTTACGACATCTCAGTAAGAAAGGAGGGTGGTCTATTCTATTCTACCACACGGCGTTAAAATGGAAGATACTTTAAACGGATAATGCAAACGACAACGCAATTGCTATTACAATTATTACTATGCCAAAGTAGGTACGACAATTGACTATTGACTGGCCCGTTGGCGCAGTGGGTAGTAACCCTGCCTTTGGTCCCGGGGGTCGCGGATTCGATTTCCGCCGAGTGCCAACATTTTATATAAACAATGTTTGGTACTTCGAGCCTTGATGTATATTAATATTTAAGCATGTATTTAAAATTATGTATGTACTTTATTTACCAGTTGTCCTTTACCCATAACAAAGTATTAAGTTTCTTCCTCTGGGGATGGACGTGTGAATGGGATGTGTGTAAGTGTCCCATATATTTATATTTTATTTATTTGTCTGAAATAACAAAATCTCACCCGCCGTTGTTTTTGGTTTATTAGTAATTTCGTGCCATAAAGAAATAGTAATAAATATATGTTGTCCACAGAGCTCCGAACCTTATTTTCCTTTTCTTGGGGCTTCCCACGCCGCTCCTGCTGGTTACCGAACAGAAGGCGACGAAGAAGGGACGGTTCGCTGTTGCCTTGTTTGCTATACCCTTCTCCGACAGCAATGGGAGCAATATGATAGGGAAAATAAGCCGCACAGTCAGCGTTTTTATTGGATGAAGAGACTCGACGGAAAACCCTTTATTGGTGAGATATAGATTATAGATAATTGGATCGATTTTACGATATATTAATCTGTGTCGTAACTGACAATTTTCATATTATTAATAATGCTGTATTAAATCCAAACAAACTATTCATATGTTTGCATATTGCGTAATGAATGCTGTATTTTAAATATTATTTTTTATTTGCTGAAATTTTAATGAATTTTCAAATATGCTAAAATTGATACTTATAATGAAAAAACAACAAGACTTCACCCGAACTCTTCAGGGTATAAAGAATTAGATTATTGGTAAAATTAATGAAAATAATAGGACAATAAAATAAATTCAGTATTGCAGACACAGCTATGTCTTGTAGTAATCGGTTCTTATCTCAAGGAATTATGTTGCCATCCTTTTCTTGTATCATTAGAGAAATAATGAACTATTTTCTTTAAAAATTAAATTAAATTCTTACCATCATAAATGAAGATAAAATACTGCAATTTTGCTGCGACAATAAATATGAAAAGACACTATAACAAAACTACCTCGATAATGTGTATGAAGCAGGCAAAATCCACGAACGTTATACATGCAGGACAAGCCACCACACGTACCCCAAGGGTCCTCCACCAGCAACAAAGCACACAAGCAGCACACACACCCACCACCACAACAATCTCGATGATCGTTTCGCTTAGAAACCGAAGCACCATCTGGAGGATAGGCTCCACGACAAAATCGTAATGCGCGTAATCGTAAATAGAAAATCAACATCAGTCTCGATGTTCGATTTATAGTAATTTTCGTTTGTTGATAAGTAATACACAGGTTTCCAGAAATGTCTAGAATTAAGCTTTGATTTGCGGTGATGTATTATAAACTAAACTAGGGTATCTAAACTAGCGTAAAACCGAGTATTACGCCTTAGTTTGCTAAAAACTACACATTGAACAACACCAACATAGTTATTTTCATCTACAATTACGCAATTTATTTTTTGTGTATAGATAAAATATTTACTTTAAAATATTACGGATCATAATATGAACGTATCTGCGTTGCGGATTCCCATAAAATATGGTCGCTTATGCTATAAATTCTCTTTCCTTTACATTGATCAGAACATAAAAAATGGATAAAATGTTCGGCTAAAAGTTTACCACCGCCGGAATATATATCGATTTTATATTTAAAGTTAAATTTATTATTTTGTATAATAACAAGCTATTATACTGTCAAATGTGCAAGTGTGGTTATGGTATGACCATAAAGTACTCTCATATTCAGGACACCTAGTAGGATATCACGAATTGTATTCGACACGGAGTATTACAATCCATATTTATAGCTTCAAAGCATTGGGCTCAAATTTTTTAAACCACAATAGATAAGATTTTTCTTTTAGTAGTCGTTTCTTACGGGATGAGAGTTGAACGTAGCCCGCTCGCGATTTGAAAAAAAAAACTTGCCTTAATGGAACTAAGCAATAAACTTTTCTATATTTAGCCTACTTCATATATTTTTTTACAGTCGTCAGTAAATTCAGTCTTCGTTGGCTTTGACAGATATTGTAGCCTATTATGGAAGATCGATAAATATGTATTCGATCATCCTTTTAAATATTTAGCAGCGTATTTGTGTCTGGTATTCATAGCGTTGTTTTATTGTAGTTTTTTGATTCATAGAAAGGAAGAAAGTATTGTATCCTGATTTTTATTGCGGAATTGGCATACAATTTTTGCGCTTTGTTAAAACAAGATTCAGATTGTCGTCCGTCTATGACTCCGACTGGCCTGTATCTCGGATACAAGAGCAAAATAAACAAATTCGTCTCGTCTTCTTCGAAGTCTTACAATCGCTTAATGTTTATTATTAGATAATAGCATGGAAGCCTTATCAAATTTAATGTCGTGGATTGTGTCCGAATTATGTACTATTCATCAGTATCCTAATTTAAAAACATTCAAATTAATTAAATTAAAAACATAGGTATTCCGATATTGTGCAAGAAACTTATAAAGTCCCGCTTAATATTATTCTGAAAGACGATTCCCATCATTGCTATATTTGTGTATCATATATTAGTTTTATTAAACACGTAACCATAACAGTATGGTTATTAGTGTTTTTTTTTCATATAATCAACTTCAGTGAATTTAATAGTTCTCTTGTACGAATACTTGCTTATAATTATAATTTACATATTTGTCCATATCGATCAATTTCATGCTAATACATTTGTAATTTATTAATGAAGTGATTATTTAATGTTTGTAGTAGTAACAGCCTGTTACTATGCCCACTGCTGGGCTAAGGCCTCCTCTCTCCGTTATCGGAGAGAAGGATTGAAACTAAGACCCACCACGCTGCTCCAATGCGATTGGTAGGTTACACATATCCCTAGAATTCTCTAGAGATATGCAGGTTTCCTCACGATGTTTTCCTTCACCGAGAAGCGTGTGATAAATTGCAATTATCAATTAGACACATTAGTTTTAATAGAAAATTCATTGGCCCAGGGTTAGAATCTATGTCGTCTCTAGAGAGTCGCACGGTCTCACCGCTAGGCTATCACAGGCTATTACAGCTTATGTTTGTAGAAGTATTTTTATTTGATATAATCTTATTTTATTTATTTATTTGTTGTACATATATAATAATATAAAAAAGAAAGAAAAAAAATAGCATATGTACAAAGGAGGACTTATCCCTAAATGGGATCTCTTCCAGTTAACCTTTGAGTAACAGAAAGAAAAGGGCAAAAATTGAAATATGGATAATGTAAAAAGAAAGGAAGAAAAAGAAAAATAACGAAACATTATATACATAGAGTAATGTAGCAAAATGATGCAATATAGATAAAAGTGATTATTTAAACTTATTAAAATGTAATCTTAATTATTATAAGTGGAGAATCCTTTTTATTTCCATAAAATTTCTTAAGTTATTTTATAGTCTTGTTCAGTTTCAATTATTTTACTAGTTACAAGGTTACATATTTGTGTTTAAGGAAAATTGTATTAATAACTCAAATATAAGCATTTATTTTTAAGTAAGAATGGGTTTAGTATTTTATCTTTGTAGGTGTATAAAAAAATTATATCCCCACATATATTATTTTTTTACGTTTCAAAATAATTTAGCATCGTTTATATGAAAACTACCAGGCTTGAGATTCCTGAATTTTCGTCAATTATTATAATATTCAACAAACTTACATAAAACTATAACAAATTATACACTAAATCCTTCGTGAATCACTCTATCTTTTGGTCAAAACCACATGGAAATTCGTTAAGCAATTTTTATTTTGTTTCTTAATATTTATTGATAAATATTATTTATTTAACATAACATTTAATGCATTATTCTAATAATCAGTTTTTACGACGGCATTTTCCTTCTTAAATTAACTGAACGTGTTTTAAATCTCGTTAAATGTATATCGGTAAGTTAATTGGATTGATTCGATTAGAGCGGGATCGTTCGATTTAGAATCGATTATAGATGGCATTTAAATTGTTGTCAGATATAATAATTCCAATCAATTAGAAAAATTTGCTTTAAGTAGCTTAAATTGCATCACAATAACTAACAAATCGATGGTGGGATGTTTGTGTACAAAATATTAAATATTGTTTTTGATTTTAGGACAATTAATACGCACAATTACGTCTCTAATGTCAAAGGGCCCAATTTAATTTTGGTATATTTATTTGTTATTATTCAATGCATTTACGAATCACTTATTTAAAAATTGTTTTTCAACTCAAATTTGCGATACCATTTACCATGGAAAAAAAAATCTCTTTCATATATCACCATTCAAAATTCTATTTAGGCTGATATTATTAGATAATATTTTAGCAAAGATTTTTTTATACCACTTCAGATAATCAAAATAAATGCCCTATTAACTTGAACACTGGTAAAACAGTTAACTCCATCCAAGTTTACGGTCAATTGACACAGTTTTTGAGAGCAGACCAGCAGGCCTTCCATGAACTCTTATTGCGTCTCGATTGAAGACAAAAATAAATTACCCGGATAGAAATAATGCACATTGATGTTTAGGACGAAACAGCCGGCCAGTTTGGTTTCGTACAGCGCTGTCACTGTCACTCAGTCAGGATGTGAAGTTTCACACGGGTTCGTCAGTCTGTGCGACAGAGGCAATGATCTGTGACGCAGAATCTAGCTGATTTTCTCTCTCAAAGCCTCGATGTGAATTATTTATTGCCGGGTATATTTATTGACTTAAGTATATAAGTCTTCAATTGAGTCGCAATAAGAGTTCATGGTAGGCTCCTGGAAGCGATACAAAAAAGGGACACGACATTGTTCCTTGTCATTTATAATATAGTATAGAGAGCTAGGTATTCTATTGAATATATGTTAGAACTTTGTGCATAAAAAGACGTCGTCTTACACAATGTGTCTATTCAATAAACACGTAATGGCCCCCGGGGATGCTCTTTTATCTGCAACTGTTGAAACATGCCAGCGCTTCGCTTTGCCCGCAAACTTTAAGGGATATTTAGTTACGTTTCTAATAAATAAGTTACTAAAGAAAAATTTAGGGTTTATATAGATAAATGTATAATTATTGGCTTATATGCGGATTATAGTAAAATAGTTTTATCATAGATTCTTTTTTTGTAATTTTTGTGGTGATGATTTTGGCAGCGGATAGTCTTGTGGATATTTACAAAAAACCTTGCATAGTAAATACATATTCACATATGAGATCTATATCTAGCAATGGATTTGATATGATAGGTTAGCTGGCAGAAATCTCTGTTTTTATGGTACATAAATAAGTAAATAATAAATCAAAAAAACGGTAGAACATGGAATAATCTGAGAATATTGTAAAATTCTAAATGTGTTTATAACTACAAAAACTATCAACATACGCTATGAATAGACAGTGAGCCAATAAGCAAAGTCGATGGGAACAATTTCTAAACAATCGGCGTTCTGTAGTAACGTAACGTTTTTACCAGGGTAACCTAGTTTAATTACATTTTTATGTTATTTATTATCTTTTATTCATAGCTCCATTCCTTATTCCATCACTGTTACTGAGAACTGATTTGGAAATATATTTCCGTTACGTGAATATAATCTTACCATCTTATATTAGAAAGAGTTTCTTACTTAGTTTTAAGGTGAAAAGATTCACCCGTTCTAGTATATTTTTGTACTAATTGTTTAAAAATAACTTTAACACATTGACGAACAGTACGAATAAGTGAAGTTCGAAAATTTACACTGTGCTGTAACAGACACTAAAAATATTGGAATAGGAAATAGTCAAATATAAGTCTGTCTTAATGTTAATACCGGAAGCGAGGTTCTCGAGTGATCAACAGCGAGGGTAGGGACTTTTTATGTGAGTGGGGATTGCCTTAAATAGTGGAACTTGACCTAATGAGAGAGATTCTGTTGAGATTTCGTAGAGTCTGTCAATTGTCGTCGTTAACGTAATTTCTAGTAAAAGTGTATTTTGGAGTCGATTAGTGAAGTCAAGCGAATAGTGAATTAATACAAGTTTTAATAGTAAGAAAGTGAAGATGTTTCGATCCAAGACCTTCTGGGCTCGTTTCAGTAATTTTTGTAATTTGTGCTGCCATAGCCGTAGACTATAAAAACGACCGTTTCGTTTCCGACGGCCATCGCTGTCATGACACAGTGAACTTCGTCCTCTATAGACGAAAATGTCCGGCGATGTGTTAATTATATATTATACTGTTTTTCTGTGTTCCTGAAGGAAAAACGAGTTTTTAGGTGTATAAGCTTCCATTTATCATAATTGCTTCAAGGGATTGACCGTGACAGTGCAACAGACAGACAGTCAAACAGATAGACTTTCGCATTTTTATTAACAGTATTTATGGCATTTCTATACTAACTCTATTTTTTCTTCTTATATATATTATTATATAAATATTTATTATTATTATATTTAGAAATATAAAATTCAAAATTACTAACAAATTGATTTATTTTAAACTAGCAATACATGCGGCTTCGCCCGTGTGAAATTCAATGTATAGAATGTTATAGTCGCCCGAGTCTCGGCAGGAAACTGGCTTTCTGATAACGTACACCGCTTTTTATACCTATTCCCCCCTCTAAACTACAAACGACACCGGTTTGTTACTACCCCCACTAAAAAATTGTTGTAAAATGACCTCTTCAACTCTAGATAAAAACGTTATGTACTATTAACCTAAAGTTTTCGGAGGAATTGCACTACCTTTTAGTAAAAACCGTACCAAAATCCGTTCATTAGATTTTGAGAAAATCGATTACATACAGACAGACAGGTTTGGGGACTTTATTTTATAATAAGTATAGATAGATGAGTATTTATAATATTCTCCGCCTAACATTTAAGCTGTGCTAAACGGTGAGACCGTGCGACCCTTTCGAGGGCGTCATGAGTTTAAACCCCGTGCAGACACCAATGAGTTTTTCTATTAAAACTTACGTGTCTAATCGATAATTGCAATTGATCGCACGCTTTTCGGTGAAGGAAAATATCGTGAGGAAACCGCATATCTCTAGAGAATTCTGAGGATACGTGTAACCAACCAATCCGCATTGGAGCAGCATGGTAGGTCTTAGCTCCAATCCTTCTCTCCTAAACCGGAGAGAGGAGGCCTATGCCCAGCAGTGAGATAGTAACACGGCGTTACTTTACTTTTTTTACTTATGCTTCATTTGAACGTCAAATAAGTGGGAAATGTAATTTACGATTGACAATGGGCCATAATCTAGTGTTTACTCATGTGGCTTATATATGCTTGCATTCCTTAGCGAAAGAACAAACATTTCGGTGTCTAATTAGTCATGTTTCCAATAAAACACGTTCGTATCATTTAATTATACATACCTTTGACTTTGTTTAAATTGAAATGAATTCTTAAATGACTAACTAAAACTTAACTTAAACTATAACTAAAATTTAAATTATCCTTTTCTGTAGGAATAATTATAGACATAGACTGAATTAAAAAAGGCAAACAAATTAAGATTAAATGAAAAGTATATAGTAAAAAGTTTATATAAAAATCGATTTAGGTTAAAGAAATTGTTTCCTATACTTATCTATACTTATTAATATATAAAGCAGAAGAGTTTGTTTGTATGAACGCGCTAATCTCAGGAACTACTAGACCGATTTGAAAAATTCTTTGAGTGTAAGATAGTCCATTTATTGAGGCAGGCTATAATATACTATATAACATTACGCTAAGATGATTATGAAAGGAGCAACAATAAAAAATATTGTGGAAACATCAAAATTTAAAACTTTCCTTGCGTGCACTAAAAGGTTCAAGTTATTCAAAAATCATGTAGTACAAAATTATTCCCCTCCAAGAGTTCCCCTCCAAAAGTCTAGCTTTTAAGGTTAACCCACTTTAACCATAATTTAAATAAGTATTACGGTTTACTCAAATAATAAGACCACATTCCACCCGAACGAAGTTGCGTTTAAAAGCTAGTATTTAATCCATGACCAATGGCTGATCACTAGTATTGATATTTTTGTCATGATATTCTTTGTGCCAATTCGGACGTGCTTTAATCAGCTGAGCCGTACAGTTTATTTTAAAATAGCTTTCTGTAGTTATGAAAATACGCCTTCGTGACGGTTCTGTTATTGTTTTCCTTTGAGATTGATTATTTGTTTGCGTTTCTTACTGGAAAGACTGGTTTGCGCTTTGATAACATTTCATTTTAATTTGCTTTGCTGTAATTTTAAGATATAAATAGATTGCCATACACTATATCGACCCATATGGTATGTAGTCAATATTTCTAGCTAGTCATTAAGTGACAAATGTTCAATTATTTTGGTCGTCATGTGGTGCCTTGTTTGATTCTCAATATCCAAATAATTGACTTAAGTTAGTTTACTTGGTGGTCAAATTGGTATGAGTCAATATGACTCTCTGTCCACGTCTTACAGTTAAATGTACCTCATGATATGATAAGACGGCTTACTTTAAAGAGACCTTAATATTAGCATAGTAATATTATTATTGAATGAATAATTATATTATTTCCCGTTAGCCTTATTTCTTTGCGCACTAAGCGTTTGGGTAAGGATTTTGAAATAAATATGTCTGTGAGATGAAACGGCAATGATCAAACAGATGGTATTCAGGAGTATCTACGTAGTAAAAAATGTTATTTCATTGCGCCACATAACCTTCATCTTATAAACTTATTGAGGTTATTTGAGCATATAACTGTGACTCAATAACTTTCACAGCCACGTTGACGATTAATAATGAATGAAAAGACATTGAAAATCTTTTCAATATTATTTCACCTATAAGAGAAGTTTACGTAAGAACCCCATACCGGTGATTTCCTAAAAATCGAAATAATAGATGGCCAAATTACCAAAAAAAGCGATAAATTCCTTAAAAATAATTTTACGCGGAAACGGACTGCCATTGGATTGCAGATTTCGTATTTCATTTTAAGAGAAAAGTATGTGTAAATAACAATAATTAAAAAGCTACTTTCTATTTGATTATAATTCAATAGAAAAATTTAATGTACCAAATGAAAAAGTGTGTATATAATAAAGTGCAAGAGTTAGCACTGTGTTGATGCTATTTTTTATTGAATATAGTTTATTATTTAGACTCGTAGATAATCTATAATTGGATCAGTTTGTGTAAATTCGATCCATTGCGTCATCTGCCAATTAAGTATGGCGGGTATTGGGGTCGCTTTCGCTTAACCTTGTGGAGGTTACGATTTGCTATTGCCGAGTGACTCAACAGGGATTATAGAAACGCTAACAACGCACCAGACGCTAGAGATAAACAACTAATACCACTGTTTTTATTATATTTTACATTGTTCCTTTGACTTTTTTTTTCCAACTGAATGGAATAATAACCTTCTAGTATAATTTCAAATAAATTAAATTAAACAATTAATATATAGAAATTGTGTATAGAAACCGACAGTACTCACGTCTTATTTAATCACTTCCCGCCGCGATAACGCCGCATAAAGTGCTCATGAATAAGAGAGATGAGCCCGACTAGTTTCAAGCCCATACGGAGGTATGGGCTTGAAACTAGTCGGGCTCATCCGATAGAATAAGACGTGATATGCATAGCCAGTTTCTATACATTAATTATGAATATCACTCACGATAGTTTGAATTTAAAAATAAATTAAACAAGTTGAATGTTTCGTTACAAAATTCCACCAAAAACGCTTTATGTCACGTTACTTCTAACCATCTTTGGTTATAGCAAAAGATGCATCTTTCATCAAGGCTAACGGAGGGATAAGCTGGAAAGCGGAAAGCGTACACTGTACTACTCAGACTTCAATTTTAAGATTTCAACCCTTCTTAACACGTTTTAAAGGTTTTATGGGAATCGGGGTTATGTAAACCACAAAATCCCAACAATCTATTCCGAAAGGAAAACCGCCTTTATTATGTGAAGTTATAACCTTTTACTGTACGACTATTGGACGTCGATTGTAGAGATGGATATGAAATTTACAATATACACAGTACACTACGGATCATTGACAGTTTACGCATATATTCCAGAAATCTCATAACTTGTTTTCCTTTACTCTACTTTACAAATTATCTAAAAATATAAATTCAGCACAAATTTTTCATAAAAAAGTAAAAGGTGCCAGGGAAAATATTTTTGTGCGTGAAATCTCTTTCCTTTATTATAAATAAATCTTCTCTACTAAACTGGTTAAATAATATACGAAGAAACTGTTATTAGTATTATATTATGCTTTTTCTTATTATACCAAGATTTATTATGATCTTAGGTTGTGGAGCGTGAATTTAACATTCAAACAGAACTTTTAAGTCGTTATTTTTGTAGGACACTTAAAATAAAAATAAAAGCATATTTTTGCTCGACACAATCTTTAGGAAATTTCTAATGCAGTGTTTCAAATATTACGTTTACTAATTATAAGAATTTTATGTCATAAACTTATTGTTCATTTTCTATTATATTGCAATTTGTATGATGCTGTAATTATTTATTTTATATTTAATTTTATTTCAATGTACATACATTTTCATACATGTGGGTGGAAATTATAAACACTGGCTCGTTTAATCGTTTATTAATCGTTTAGAATATAATTAGTTACCGCGCACACCTTACACCCGCTCAGCCATTACAATATCTTCTGTCAAACCCCTTTCCCCATACCTCTCTCCTCACTCACTCACTCACTGACGTTTTCGTTTAGAAATTCCTACATACATATATTGTAAACATAATAGGTAAACAACGTACCTTAGTTGAACTCTCAGTTGAAAGCTTCAATATTTGTATGTCACTTTCAGGTGCAGACATGTCTTTCCAAGGTGAATATGCGGCACAAGTCCTTGGATTGGGTGCTGAGGCGAATGCAACAAGAGACGAGCCTACCAACACTTCAATGGCGACGCCGCGCCCCGCTTCCCGAGCTCTCCCCGACGCGCCCGCCAGAACTACCTCGCCGAAGAAGGATGCAAATCACACTGCCAAATTTAACAATGTACGAATATCTACAATTTTGAAATAGCAATGTAAATAGCTTATATTTTATGACTATGCAATAACCCTAATATGTACATATAGTACGCGGCAATAAATAATGCACACTGAGGCTTAGAGAGAGAAATCGGCTAGATTCTGCTCTATAGAGCACTATCTCTGTCGCACTGACTGGCGTTCTAAACATCGATGTGCATTATTTAATGCCGGGTACTATACATATATTTTGGTGAATGAAGTGAAAGAAAAAAAATACTTGTCTGTGAAACGTCTTTCACAATTGACAGAATACCAAACAATTTAACTAGTAAATACGTTTTATTCTCGAATATAGAATTTCGTGAGAATTTACAGAATCTATTAAATTATAAACGCGAATCTCCGTGTGCAATTTATCACACGCTTTTTCGGCATAGAGAATTATGGGGATATGCGTAACCTCCTAATCCGGATTGGAGCAGCGTGGTGGATCTTAAGCTTCAACCTTTATCTCCAAATAAGGAAACAAGAGATCTATACCCAGCAGTGGGATACTAACAGGCCGTTAATGTATATTATTGTTTCATTTTCCAGCAGCGGTATCCAGGTGCAGTTGTAGGCGGGGGCGTAGGAGCTGGTGAAGACGAGGGTGTATTGGATCTGCGGGCGCGAGACCCATCCGTTATATCAGTTGGATCACAACATTCTGGTGCTTCAGAGCCTGCTGGATACCTGGATGCTGTTAGGTAAAAACCATAACTAAATTTTAGTTAAAGGCATAAAATCCAATATACAAGCAGTTAAGCTATTTTCTTTAGTTGCTATCTGCGCCTGGAACGGCGCGACAGGAGGAAACAATAACATTCATGTTTTGTCTCACTCGCACATTACTATTTATTTTTTAGGTCAAGGTCGAATTACATAATCATATTCCCTGGCGTCAAATAATATCTTAATGATTATTTCCTATTGTTATTATCATGAAAGATATAGCTTAAGTTTAAGATAGTACTGGGCATCAATCGTTTGTTTTTTGAAAAATAGTGTTTTAGGAAGTTCTTAGTCGGTCCTAAAAAGATGCCACCCTAGCTCTGATATTTTCATAAAAAACAGAAACTCTCCATTCGGAAAATATGCCGGATGCGCTACAATATCGACTGTGAACTTGCAAACTGTCCTATCTTATTTTTACATCTTTTCAGGAAGAAAAAAATACGTGATTATTAATATATTCCCAATAATTTTTATGTAATAAAAAACCAGTTGACTTTAAATATGTTTATTTATTTACAAATTTTCTAGTAGATAATGCATGTTGATACGGTAAATGATGCGCAGTAGTATCAAATGCCGTTAAAAAGTGATTTGGCTTAAAACTGAGATAGGACATATTGCCGGTTCACAGTCGATATATCGGTTAACAGATCAATATCCAACTGGCTATTGTTAGTGTACCTTGTAATCCGGTTTCAGGTCAACAGTGTCTGTGTACTCGGGCAACTCGACGTCCAGCTCAGAGCGGGACATCTTAGATCTATCGATGCCTGATAAGAACTGTATGACTGAGATCTGCTATGTCTGCGGCGACGAGTACAAACGCGGCACTCTGTACAATCTGCACACTAAGGAGCCTAAAGATAAGACTGTCTCGGTAACTATTTGAAACCCTATATACATTAACGGTATAGCTGTGATAGCCTAGCGGTGAGACCGTGCGACTCTCTAGAGACGACATAGGTTCAAACCCCGGGCAGGCACCAATGAGTTTTTCTATTAAAACTTATGTGTCTAATTGATAATTGCTATTTACCACACGCTTTTCGGTGAAGGAAAACATCGTGAGGAAACCTGCATATCTCTAGAGAATGCTAGGGATATGTGTAACCTACCAATCCGCATTGGAGCAGCGTGGTAGGTCTTAGCTCCAATCTCTCTCTCCAATAGCGGAGAGAGGAGGCCTTAGCCCAGCAGTGGGCATTGTAACAGGCTGTTAATTTACTTTATTTTATACATTAACGGTTTATTTTCATTCATTTTAACATACTAACTAACTTATCAGGTGTCAATAAGCTATGCCTTATCACAATATGGGTTATCACAGTGAGTCAAAATATATATTGGACTAGGTACAGAACTTATTGCGTACTACGCTTTGTTGCTTTTTATGTATTTAAAATTGTATATACATATTGTAAAACAAAGTCCCTAAAAGCTGTGTCTGTATGTGAACAATTTTTTCAAATTCTACTGAACGGGTTTTTGTACAGTTTTTATTACAAGGTAATGGAATTCTTCCGGAAGGTCAGTACTATTTAACCCAATTAAATAATACATTACCGTTTTATGTACATTGTGTTAAAGAGGTTACGCATTTGTAAAAGAACTCGCCCTGAGATCTTACTCGTGTGCGCCGCGTTAAATCAGCAGAGATACACTAAAGTAATGTACTGGAGAATTATAGATCTACATAAAAGTCCGCGACAGCATGTCTCTATCTCTTATACTACAATAACTACTTTTATGTTTACAATTAAACTACACTGAATTCCATGCGGGCGAAGCCGCTGGCTTATCTTGTATACGTCATTATCATTCTTCTGCCCCTATCCCACTCTACGTGAGGTCGGCACAACATGTTACAAACATGTCGTCACATGATTGGGCTAGGTTTTTTAAGACTGGCCGCCTGGCTGACGTCAACTTACCTTAGTCGCCTTTTACAAAATCTCGATAAGGAATGAGGGTGGTCTATTCTACTCAGCCGGATACCACACAGCATTATCTTGTCACATATATATGTATGTATACCAATTGTCACACACCACAAGGATTAAGTTACTTCTAGTAGTAAATATATGGGATATATGTATACATTTCCATACTTATCTGAAGATCAGGCTTATCTGAAGATATGTTATATTTGGTTGACGATTTGATATATATGTGTGTTCTATGATAGAATATATTTGATAGATGATATGATATTGTGTTAGCACTTGCCGTTTCCAGTATCGTATTACACTAAAATTCATTGATACATATTATAAATAAAGTACCTCGGTGTGTCTGTCTGCGATGTTTGCGATAAAGTCAAAAAATATTTATCGAATTTTTAATGCGGCTTCGCCATGAGGCAGACTGATTCTCGACGAAAGCTTTAGTGTATTTGTTAAGGTTTAAAATTAGTTGAAACTTTACGATAATCGTTGAAAATTTCGAAAAAGTTAAGCAGTCTTCATGGAAAACGTTGCCTTAATAAAACTAAGTACTGTGGGGATATCACTCTTCCATAAACCTATCTGTAAGTCAGTGATAGCATATTTTATCTTTTAACAGTAACTTACTATATCCTTCCTAAACTTTTAAAAAATATTATAGGTATCGAAATGCTGTTTAGAGGACTACATTAATAATCCTTATAAACTCAAATATGTTAGATACCTTTACACGTTCACGCCGGGACCGATTGTCATGGTGCGCGATTATTGCTTGTTAAGGGGTTTATACGCGTTATTTGCTCAGTATTACAGTGCTTATTGTGAATGACCCGTGCCGTTGTTTTGAGTTAAAATATCATTCCTTAAATTTTCATAGAATAGTCGAATGCGTGCCCACTGTTGACCCTAGGTCAGCCTTACGCCATATAATTTGAATGAATATCTTACGAGTTCTTGCAAAGTTAAAACTAATACCAAAATATTAAGAGAGGCGAAAGCGAAAACAAATGAGTCACTTCACTTCTGAGCCATTTTGCCGCGCTAGAAAGAGACCCCACTCTCAAAAATGTATAATGGATAAATCCTATCCTACGCCACACCGGCGGTCTATTCTCCTTCCTTCGTACGAATTTTCGATCAGGTCACGTGTTGTGACGCGAATTAAACATTTTTTACCAATCCCAAAAAGTGCACAACGATGCTTAATAAGTTTTTACTTCAAAAACTCAATATTGTATGTTTGTTTAAATACTTCTTCGAACTAGGGAGTTTTTATATTCAAATCAATATAAAATACAGCATTGTCTTTATCACTTAGCCTCTGCCCTGAGCGAGGACGTTTATTTGACGCTACCTATCGAATTAATGTGCAACTTTTGACCTCATACAATAAACTAAGTACGGTTATTGTTCTTGATAAGCTTACAGAGAAATTTGCTATAAAATACTTTTGATGATACGCTAGGTTAAAAGTTATCGTTCACAATTATTGATAAAGTAAAGTTGCAGTATTGTGCTTTTATTTTGATGCCGTAATTAATAAGAAAATATTTATAGTTTATTTTTAGTTTTATCTGGTTACTATATTTTATTACTATATAATGTAATCGAATAAAGTTATAAGAGCCTCTAAATGACTAAATGTAACTAGTTATAAGAAATATATTTTGAAAAGAAAAACTGCCGAGTTTCTTGCTGGCTCTTCTAGATAGGAGCAGCTTTCCGAACCAGCAACAGAGTTGACGATTCAGAAGTACTTGTTAAAATGTTTACTTTTATAAAGAATATTTTGAATTTGAATATCTTGGGAAGTATCGCCAAATTAACACTAGCGCACACATTAAATTTACACACGGTTTTAGTTGTTTCAGCGGCCACCGAAACCCCTGGTTTTCAGTTGAAAGTTGGTTAAGTAAACACAAAAGTATTATTTATTTAAACTTGTAAATAAGTGTTTTGAATTGTCAGCTCTATTCTTGATTCAGAAATTTGCTGCTTCCGAGAATAACCAGCAAGAAACTCTACGGTTGCTCTTTTAAAAATAGGCGTAATAAAATATATATTTGTATTATAATTAGTTACAATACATCGTACCCATCGTTCAAGGTCGAAGACTAGTTAGATCCAGCCTATTTTTATCTTGTCTATCATCCTTAAAAGTATTCAATAGTATCTGTATGAGTCTTCTTTTGATTATTTTAAATTAATGTAATGGCAAAGCTAAAATTGGTTGCGGAAAATTATTATAGACTTCGTCAACTAACCAAGCAGGGTCAGTTCGATAGAATATTATAAAATATTTGTCTGTTTAGTAGAAACGGTACTTAAATGTTTATCTAAAATCCTATTAAAGATTTATTTAAATAAAAAAAAAACTCATTATGACGCACTTCTCGTTTGTTGCATCACTAACCTATTAAACCATTCATTACTTTTGATGTGACTACATTCGTCAGCATTAATTTTATTTAGTTAAATTTTAATAATTTAAGAAAGGTCAAAAGTCTGTCGTATATTTTTAATGTGCCGTGTGTGGACTATCGATATGGGGTCCGCGCCACTGTGGATTTTCGTGGATTTGGATGAAAATACCTGGTGACTCGTGAGAAACACTTTAATTAACTTTTTCTTCAAACTTAGTACTTACAGTCTCTATACAGTTCGTTGGCCTATAAGAATGCCTAGGTCACTAACATTTCACTTATATTTTCGCTTGCTTATTCGCTCTTGATCGCTATTGAATGTCGAGGCGCACGATACGTCTGCTTATATATCGTAAGAACCGATTTCGAGAACATTCGATAGACCTTGAAACGATCGTAAACATGTTTACAGATAAACATGTTTTGATACACGTCGAATGTTCCAGAGAATTAGCGCTAAGCGAATTTGAACTCTATGATAAAGTTTACGAAACCTTTTTGCATGTTCGTAAACTGCCCCGTTCAATTTGAACTTTATGACATATACACATAACGAATTCTTTTCGCATGTTCGTAACATTATTTATTAAAAGCTTTTATTTAGCTTGCCTTGTATGCATGATAAGGTGGGATTTTGAATGTTAAATTTGCCCCATTTTTCGGTTTCCGATTAACCTGAAATTTCACATACTGACTCAGTTGCGATGACAATGCATCTTTATGATGAGCATGATGCTCATCCTCCTGCCAGAATTGGCTCCAGACGAGGGAACTCCTCAATGGTGGGGACATGAATTTTTTAAAAGCATTTTTAACTTGATTTTTTCATACAATGTTAGTAAGTAGTATAGATAGATTTACAGAGTAGTACCGACAATACGACGTTACATGAATCCACTGACCATTTAAATGTATGAGGTACGAACGAGGGACGAACTTTGGCATAATTCAATGCCCTTAAATATAGTTTCAAAAATAAGTATTTTCTAGTAAAATAAATATAATTTATTTGGGAGATGGTCTTATGTGGGTCTTATGGAGAAAACAATAACATTCTCGTTTTGTTCCACTCGCACCTGTACTATTTAGTTTTTAGGTGATGATTATGTGTCCTATTACATTTTTTATTTATTTTAGTAAGATATGCCAACAGTATTCTTAATATACATTTTTGATATTACGTGTAAATTCATACAGTTAATTTTAATCTATTTAAAATACTATTACTGGCATATACAACACTCAAAAGTCATAAATATAAACATTGGATATAGTAAGGTTAACATATTATATTAAGTAAAAGGAAATTAAAATTATCAGTGAACTAAAACTGAAAAGTGAAAAAATATAAAAATAATAAAATAACATACATTATTTTGAATTGCGTGTTAGGGTATGGTCATTGATCTCTATAAACCATGTTTTTTTTAATCTAAAATAATTCCTGTAGCTAAAATACTTTACTGAATTAACAGTTTTTTATGTAGAATTCTGAGGTGTGTAGGTATTTTAAATCAAAATTAATTTCATATTTTCGGTACCACAACATATCATCATGTATGTTTTATACTATTTTTTTAACAAAAATATATTTATTGGGTACTGACATTAATATGAACTACCTAACTTCTGCCAGGAACTTTGTCTGCGTCGATTTCAATATTGAGATAATGTCACTAGCCAAATAGTTCAAGGATTTCCATGCATAAGTCACATCAATTCAGCGTTCTGAACTGATTTGAAAGGACAAATTAACGAAAACACTCTCGCATTTATAATTGTGCGGTATAGTATGGATTATTTGTGGCTATGAGAAAAAAATTGAACACAAAATATATGAATATATATGTAGATATCTGTCACTATCACCCTTCTGGGTAAAAAACTCTTTTTTCTTTTTGAAGAGAAGCTCACACCTAACACGATATTCTACTAACTCGATACTTATAATTATTGTGTATTTTCATACTCTATATATAATATTTGACAATGTATAATTTGAATCATATTATTATCTATTATTTACTGGTTAGTAATTTTCATTCGCAAAAGCAATCTTGCGGATTATATCAAATTATATTGTCATTACTTACTTTTGATCTAAAAATAAATATAAAATTATTAGTGTGTACTAGTAAACTTAGTATTTCCAAAATGTAAGTAAAAAAAACCTAATAGGTATAAATTAAAAACAATTTACCATTTTAGTACTAACTAAATATTCTATTTCAACTCAGTTTTATTATTTCCCTATTATTACATAAATTGAATGTTTTAGAGAAAGTGATTATATTTTATTTATTTAAAATCCATTCATTCATTATCCTCGCATTATCCCGCTATACGTGGTCTGCTTTTCCAATCAGGCGGCGCCATTTATCTCTGCAGTAGGCATCTTCTTTGGAAAGTCCCAAATTCCTCATGTCCCTTTGGACAGTCGTAAGCCAGGTGGTCAGTGACCTTCCTCTTTCTCTTTTTCCTGTAGGCATTGCTAGACACTTTTTTACTATGTGATCGTCGGGCCTTCTCATGACGTGACCGTACCATCTTAAACATGATTCCGTTAGTTTGTTGGTAATGGGTGCCACTTTAAAGGAGCCTCTAATGTATTTATTTGCTATTTTGTCCTTAAGAGTGACTCCTCCAGACCACATAAGCATGCGCATTTTAGCCGTGTGAAGTTTTTGCTCTCGAGTCTTTTTTATTGGCCAAGCCTCGCAGCCGTACAACATGGCTGGTCGAACAGCGGCTTTGTATACTTTACCTTTTGTTCTTATAGGCATTTACTTTTATATAATATATAAGAATATATTTATTAATATATTTTTATTAATTTCGTTGTACATGTTGTATTTGACGTCAGTAAATAGATAACACGACCATCGAGTCATATTTGTTCGAGTAGTCAGGAATGGCTCATCGTGTCTAAGGTCAGATTGGGGTCAACAGAGCTATCTGTTGTGTTTATTAGCGTTATCAACCAGGCCAAGTGCGTTAAACAGCTGACGCGGCGGAAAAACTTTCCATTATTATTAACAGACATCAGCAATTAATAATATCTATATTTTAAACTTCCTGTTTATTGTGGGTGTGATAATTTGCTTTCACAGTATCTAAATTATAAGTTTTTTGTACTGCAGTTTCTTTTAATATTTCTAGTATTGAAATCAACAAATTAATTAGAAAATTGTTTTGTTTCTATATTCAGCAGTTGTGCTGCAATATATACGCATGTCTACGTTCCAGAAATACCCGTTTCTAGAATTCACTATAACTATTTTCATAACACTAGACCGCTTGTTCTTAATATCATTTCATTGTATAGAAATACATATTTATTATTTTCAAAAATTACATTTTATTGATGACACTGCTTTAACTCAATATTGTAAAACCAAATCCCCAAAAGCTGTCTATATATAAGTGTGGTATCCGGCTGAGTAGAATAGACCACCCTCATTTCTTACCGAGGTGTCGTAAAAGGCGACTAAGGTAAGTTGACGTCAGGAAGGCGGCCGGTCGTAAAATACGTAGCCATATCATATGACAACATGTTTGTAACATGTTGTGTCGACCCCGCTTAGAGTGGGATAAGGGAAGGAGGATGATGATGATTATTATTTCATGGTCTCGTGATACCCATCCCAATTAGTGTTTAACAACTATATTTACGTAGAAGTGTTTGAGAGGCTATTTACATATTTCGTTAGCTCTTGTCTACAAATAATAAAATAAACATTTATTCGTGTTAGATAGATTTAGGACAAACTATTGCTTTCATGGTCGTATATTGAACTTATTGTTTACAATTAGGAGCTTTACGATGGCAAAATAGTGATTTTTTAACTAATTTTTGTATATTTTAAAATATAATTCTGTATGTATAATATCATATTAAAGTTGCACTACATAGCTTTAACTAATTGTTCGTTTTTGTGTGAGTAATTTTTCTCTATCATCATTCTCCTGTCCTTATCCCACTCTAAGTGGGGTCGGCACAACTTGATTTGGCTACGTATTTTACGACCGGCCGCCTGCCTGACGTCAACGTACCTTAATCGCCTCTTACGACACCTCGGTAAGAACTGAGGGTGGTCTATTCTATGCAGCCGGATACCACACGGCAGATACCTTAGTCGTCTCTTACGACACCTCGTTAAGAAAGGAGGGTGGTCTATTCTATTCTGCCGGATACCACACGGCGTTAATTTTTTTTCTCTCTCTATCTACGTAAAAATATTAAAATATTATCAACAATACAAATTTAAAAATTTTAAGAAATTACGTAATTAACTGGTTCTGGTAGTTTATTGAAGCCTCATTTATTGATTTGTAATTTACCAATATTGGTAAAGGTCGTCATTTCTCCTAACGGAGGTGTGTCCTTACTGCGAGCTGGTAGAGGTGAAGTAAAAATTATTTGCACAAATATTCCAAAGTATATTGGCTTAGTTTAGTATGTTTTACGTAATATGAGGTGACTGATTAAAGCTAATGGGAATAGTAAATTGGTAGGAGTCTGTTAAACATTTAGTTTGCAGGTTGTCATGTGTCGCGGTTTATTTTAGCATTACGTGAAATGTGAAAATGTTAGAAGACCTTTAATTTTTCTCTTTTATATAATTTTAATTTTTACCTTTGTTTGACTGACTTTATGAGTAGTCATAGTCGATATCAGTCCGTTTTGTTTTGAGTGGTTGGGTTTAATAATGTTTTATTGAGGGTTTTTACTACCATTGATAAATCCTTTGTATAAGGTCGCGCTCACCTGCACGTTGGGAGTATTTATCTAGTCGGTTTGTTTTACTGTGACATCTAACATTCTACATAATATAATTATGAGATCATAGTTCAAGAGTGTTGTATATAATACTTTTATTAGGTAATATTAATCGCACTGACAACTACTTCTACTTCACGTTTAGTTTCCAAATACTCTCCATTTATTATTCTATTGTGTTAATCCTAAAGGATTTTTTAATATATTATATTTTATGTACATATTAGCCCGTTAGATAGCCTACAATTGTACTAAATTTCCTTTGCATTGCTCCAGCGAATTAGAGTTGAAAGTATACAGACATAACGATTTTTGCTATTATACGCGACAATATTAATAGTCAGTAGGCTGAAGGCGTCTTGGCGTATTTGTAATATAATATTAATTTGCAGAACAAACAACCGTACTTTCCGATCTTCGGCGAGCAACATCCCCGGCCACCACGTTCACGACCGAAAGATGCCCAGGGAACAGTGCGTGCTTGTGCGGCCTGCCATCAGCATCTTGTACAGCAGTGGAATGCTTATCAGGTACGACATATTGATAAGTTGAAATCAGGTTATTAATTATAAAATCTTATCGTATTGTTAGATTGTGAAGGTCATAAGAGTTTAAATTCTCTGGAACATTCACGTTGTACTGTATCCTCTGTACCTCTGTATGTAACAGTATTTATATCTTAATTTATTTTCTTTGCTATATATGTATACATATACGTCATCTATGATATGTCTGTAGTTGTGTCCTGTCATCGACCTGATCGTCTAGAATAAAATATAATACGTCTGCCCGATTGTATCACTAATTTTGTACTATTTCATTTTTTTTACTGTTCTTAATGTAATATTCAGTAAAATTTTTACTCATCCAAAAATAGGTCGCCACGGAAATATACTATTAGACATTATTGTACAAATAAGATTTTGCAGAACCCAATTATTATTTACTACGCAAAAGACGAGCGCGATGAATGCGATAGATAATACCAGTCTGTAAATTGATACGGACGTAGCTAAGCCGTCTTTATTACAAACTTGCCGAAGTCTAAAAATCCATAAAAGTAATTAAAATTCTTTAACGCATTACTATGTCGGCCTTGTATTATACTAACTCGACATTACCTAAATACTTACGACTAAATAAAGAAAAGTGTGATCGCCAATCACCTGAAATATACGGAGTGCATATTTATATTTTGTTACTTAGTTTTGTTTGTTTTGTTTTGTTATTTAGTTTTGTTTGTTTGTCAACAATTGGCATGTCTGGATTTACACACTGACCTACCACAAACTGAAACAAGAATGTAGTATTTTGGCAATTGTTACAATAATTTGATGCCTACTAACAATAACTAATTTCTTATAAATTCAAAAATGTTATGTTATCGAAAAGATCGACCAACAAAACACCGTGAAGGGGCTTGTGTTTGCAATTATTAGAGACAAAAAAACCTTGTCGTGTCGCCATTTGCTAAAGACTTTTATTGGAAACAAATTTACAAAAAAACATAATAACAACTTCTTATTATCACTTCTGGGTAAAAGGTTTTTCTCCATTTGTATACAAAGATTAATGCTACAACCTATCAGGCTGCTCCAATGCAGGTGGGTAGGTTATTTATGTATATCCCACGAATTTATGTATATCCAGATATATACAGTTTATCTCACGAAAAATTGTGAATATTAATTAGGCACATAAGTTTCTGTAAAAAATCTTTAATACCAAGACAGCGGTTGAAATCTTAACAGGGTTAAAGGCCACACGTCGTCCCCGATCAGCTCGGCACGAACTTTATTTGACCTAAAATATAATAAATGTTTACATTTGCAATAAAATTGAATAATTTTATTCGAAAGTAAAAAGCAGTAGGTATTTAACTATATATCTTAAAAACAATGAAAATTGGGAACGTATCTAAAATTTTTATTTTTATTTATATTTATTGATATATATATTTATATTTTCAAAAACCATTTGTTGATTTCTTGAGTCTAGGTGTATATATATATAGTTTTACTAGTTCTGTGTCACTAATAACACAAGTATTAAGTTACTTTGGGGACGGTCAGCGTGTGTAATTGTCTGATTTATCTATTTATTCAAATTATTCTTAAGTAGAAAATTGTGACTTGTAGCATAATATTTTATCCAGACCAGAGTTGAGACAGACGATCACAATACGATCAGAAGATAAAAGTATTTAGATAACACCAATTTGTGTAGAGGATCGACGTCGGTCAAGGTGTGATCGATATCGATTGTATTTTTTAAATATGCCCGATTAGATAAAAACAATATATTTGATGATTTAATTTATCGTCTGCCAACGTTGAAAAATAGTTACAAAAAATGTTGCGCCTGATTTTTGTGGTGGGCAGTATATATAACAATAATTACCTTTAACTGGACTTATAAATATGTAACTAGCTCTTGAAGCATGAATTCGTATTCGTCAGATATAAGATCGAATTCGTCAGTTTTTTTACCCAAGTCTATTACGCTAGTAGATAGTTTCACGCTGTCGTGAAAGAAGAAATGTTTGTTCTACGTTCTACGATATTCGACCTCCTCATTATTGTCCTGCCTCTGTAAAACCTTACACCGCGACACTGTAATATACTGCAATTTGTTCGCAACAATGCTCCTACAGACAACTGGGTTTTTACCAGATCTAATTACCAAATACCGCTTCCAAATAAAAACACGTATCTTAGGGTGACAAGATGAGAGCCTCACTTTCTGACATCGCTTCAACGTTTGTTCTCACAATACGCCAATGAACTGCCTCCAATACTACATAACACATTGATTTAAGCCAAAGGTTCAATGATGGGGTAGTACGTAGTAACATTAATATCGGGCTTGTTTCTCTGAAACATTAACTTATCAGGAAAGGCAAATCTTCGTCGGAAATTATTAAAAAATATCACGATCAACATACTGCACGTACTGCAAAAAGTGATAGGTATTTATTTATTAATGATTAAGGTCGACCCATTCTGAGAATTATTGAAAATTCTGAATTGCGAAAACATGATCGTGACCGTGAGTTTATCCATAAACTAATTTGGTGATCACATCGTTGAGATTATGTAATAATCACGAATTATCTGAAGATCATTGCAAGGCGACATTAATGCGATGTATCCTTTTTTGCCACTCCGAGAGTCTACAATAATAGATACCTAATCTGATCCATAGTAGAGAAATTTCAAAGAACAAATTGTTGGAAATCAAATCTATAGCAATCGTTTATGATTCCTGCTATGTAAAAATGATATTTGTTTATGTACAATGTTGACTCGGTTCGATTGGTTATGTCATATAATTTGATGTATATCTAGTTACTACAACGTTACTTCTATCGGTCTGCCCCTAAAGGCCAGGGTCAACAGTGTCCAGATAAGTTTCGTGCTATATAATTTTCAACCTTATTCGTCTATTGAAATGGTTTTTATAAATGACTTTTGATGAAACCATGTCTAATTTGTGACCCTTTTATAACGTCAATGTTATCGTAAGATTAAGTTATACGAGTATTATAATTATAGATGTTAACATAGCTGTAGATAAAGTAAATCTTTTTAGGCCTGCAAAATTATATTTGACCTATATAAAAGTTAAATGACTAAAATTTCAATGACTCATATTGTATAAAGTTGCTCGTGTTGAATTAAATATACGTATTTTATCGTATTTAACAATATTTTGCATTATTAAATATAATTTTAAGATCATACATACTAGATACATTACAGACTTACTATGCATAAGCAAACCTCCAATAATTGCTAATTTTAAATGATGAATATTTCATTTCTTGTTGTATAGTTTCATAGTATAGTACTATATAGTCACTAAAATAATTTTATTTTTGAAGTTGATGGCAATATGAGGACGCTGAAGAAAACAGTTGTTACCTCTTATCTGTAACACATTAAAAAATATTCATAAATGATAATAGTCAAAAGACACATTTTCTCGCTCGCGATGCCGCTGTACGCACGCATCGTTCGAACCACCGCGCAAAGTGTACAATAAAATCGGTTGTCGTTGTTGAATTATATGCTAAATTATGTTCTTGAGAATTGTAGTGTTATAGAATATATTATATTAATATTTGACTATTATCGCGGGGAAAAACAACTCTGTTAATTTGTTTTTTATTGTGCTCTGTAAATAAAATTTTGTGTATTGAAAATGAGTTTTAAAATAAACTTCATATTTTTCTATAGAAGATGGTTAAAAACTATCACATTGAATGTGAACGTTGTATTAGTGATGTTAGTGTTTTATGTTTGGAATTAAGGATTCTCTTAATGAATAATATGTCTCCTGCTACAGACAAGGTAAAGGTTCAACTAATTATTTATATTATTATAATTTTCCTGCCATTATCCCACTCTTCAACTCCGGTGCTAATTTTTTCATATACAAGCCACAATTCACAAAATCTCTTGTTTGGACTCCCCCTAGTCACATTTCCATACCCATTCATATTTTGAACTCGCTTGCATACGCGCTAATCATGGCTCCTTTTAAATGTCCACATCATTATCATTATCAGCTTTATCATCTTTTCTTAATAATTCTTCACTTCTCATCTTTTTTTTTCATTCATTCAAACATTCATGGAGCAGCATTCAATTATGTATGCACGTAATAAATAATTAACTAGAAAGCATATCCAATTAAGTACACATATCGCAGAGTTGCTTGACTTGACTTTATTCCTGAAGGTTGATGAATTTCGACGAAATCATTTTACAAAATGATATAGAAGAGTGATTACAAAGATTTAGACAGAACCGCTAATCTTCTCACTTCTTATATTATTTTTTCATTGATTCTAAATTAATTTATATAATACTTGTGTTTAGTTAAGAATTATTTATTCATTCAACGCAGTAATCCAAATCGTTTCTGTCTAACAATTGTTTAATCAGGTGATAATATCGTTACGACGTATGAAGTCAAATATACTATTTACTTAAGTGTATTCGTGTCCACAACTGCATGTCTGTCAACAAAGTACATGTACAAATACCAAACTTGTACAATGTTTGGCGTAGTTTCCATAGTCGTTTTCTTACGTTCGAAATTGTAATGTGTATTTTTAAGCATTTTTATTATTTAATGTCTATGTCGCTGTACCTTGTTACAACTTTACTTCGGTTTTTTTTATTTGTGGTATAAACGAAATTGGAATCAAGAAACATCATTTTTATGTATCTTATCTTCATTTCACTATACTTCAGTTATAGTTCAGCATATTTCAGTAAAAAAAAAGTAAAGTAACAGCCTGTTGCTACGCCCACTGGTGGGCTAAGGCCTCCTCTCTCCGTTTTCGGAGAGAAGGATTGGAGCTAAGACCTACCACGCTGCTCCAATGCGGATTAGTAGGTTACACATATCGCTAGAATTCTCTAGCGATATGCAGGTTTCCTCACGATGTTTTCCTTCACCGAAAAGCGTGTGATAAATTGCAATTATCAATCAGACACATAAGTTTTAATAGAAAAACTCATTGGTGCCTGCCCGGGGTTTGAACCCATGTCGTCTCTAGAGAGTCGCACGGTCTCACCGCTAGGCTATCACAGCTTTTGTAACAGTATATTTCAGTATACTTGCAAAATTTAGCGTTAAGTGGCGATAAATCGTGATGATCTCAAAAGTACTTGTCATTCGAACTCGGCAAGCATTTTTATGTTTACAAAACCGGCTATATATTCCTGTCTTAAATATGACTATCTTTGAATCCATTCGCGGTTCTTAGTCTTGAGCTCGTGACCCGGATACGTGAACGAAACTACAGTAGCCTCATTTCTAAGCAATGCTACACTCAATCTTAACTATTTTTATTTAATTTGCACATTAACCTCCAGTCCAGTCAGCTCTTATCAGCTGACATCGATTGACCTGTTTTTTGTATCTCTTACAATAGACATACTGTACCATCAGCAATCGGAATTATTGCGTCCATATGAACTGTTGACCCATCGCTGCCATATGACACTGCTATCGTACAATTCTTATCAATATTTATACGACTTTAATGTCTGCTTGTAATGAGTATGTTTTCATCAATATCTTTAATGAGATTATAGAGAAAGTTAACTGCTTCTAATTACACTCACATATTCTGATTCAACATTATAAAAAGTTACATCATCAATTATTGTTATTATAATTGAAAATACCAACCATTTTATAGGTCATAAGTTATAATAATTATTATGGTCTATTTATTGTAACTCTGATACAACTTTAAACAATTATAAGGAATGTTAGAAATTATTGGCAAATGATATTGATAAAGAGAATGGGAGAACAAAATGATATTGTGCCATAACCACTTACAGTAGGATAGGGTAGGAGAAACTTGATAAGTTTCTCAGCCCAGCAGTGGGATGATTCCCTCTGCTGGGCTTCTTCTTATATCTTCTCTCCTTTAAGACAGAGGGGTTTTAGCTTCGATCCCCCACAGGGCTTCAATGCGGATTGGAATGGAATTGGGTTCTGGTATTACGAATTTTAAGATATATTGTTTTCCTTACGATGGTTTCCTTAAAAAGTGATAAATAGTGATTATCAATTAGGCTCATAAGTTTTCATAGAAAATTATAGGCGCACATTGCTCAAGCGGTATTGGCCCTTTGGCTATCATTACATACTACGATATCTCAATGATAAACGAAAATGCACTTCGTAATTGTTAAACGGTTCTATTTTTTTACATGTTCTACAATGTTCTACATCATAAAATAATATGTACTAATTATATCAAGTGGTAACGACAGGTTTAAAGATATAACAACCGTGGGTTTCAGTTATCGATAACTTGTCTATATCGATTGACAAGTTTAATATAGTGAACTGATATATGTGGAACACAAACGAAATTTAACAAATTTCTAATACAGTTAAGGCCGATTTACATCAGACGCGAATGCTCATTTTATTTCCACTTATGAAATTCGGTTATTGTAAACGACAGAGAGAATTCCTTCGTTGTCTATTCTATGCAATAATCTAAGAATGCTCGCTCGCTATAAACGATACTCGAGCGTGCGAGCATGTGAACATTACAGCGTTCTTTTGCGTTCTGACGCGCTCGAATCCTGTAGCGGTCAGTTGTTAATTGAAAGATCAGTCATCCCTTAAATAAATACATAGGAAAATTTTGTTGGAGAATAATTTCGATAAAGATCGTAACCTGATTAAAATAAACAGCTTTGTTACAATTCTGATAAATGTGGTTAAATGTCATGGACCACACAACGTCAGGTATAGATATATGTAGTATCAAATTGTATTTTTTTTGACACTTCACTAATTAGAAGAAAAAAGTTTGCGCGACCATAATTTAGTGGGTTTAGTTGAATTAAGTATTAAAAAAGTTTCGTCGGAATTTCTTCCGGTCAGTATAGGGTCAGTATAATTTGTACACATAGTTGATAAAGCTAATTTATATAGATTTTGCCACATCTGAGTAATTGGGTTGTGAAAAAACTTACTGAACTTTATATCAAGATAGAAATCAGTCCAAAACCTTTGTAGAAAAATTGCCTTTAAACTTATATATTTTATTTCAGTCTAAATATATATTTTAAAAGTCTGAATTCCATAATACAGAGGTGAACAACTTGGAAATGAGCTTCTTGGTCTTAAATTTTGTACTATATGATACTTAAGTAAAGTTTTCCTATATCCATGATCTAAAACTAACGCTAAAAGTGTTAAAAATACCTCAATGTCAGTTTTAATTGTAATCGGTTTAAGATAATAGTCGTTTATGATACTGTTGCATAATAAGGGTTCTTATAACACGAGTGTGGTTTACTCGCCTGCGGCTCGTTTTTTTATAATGTGACACGAGTGTTATAAGACCAAGTTATGTACAGTACAAGTCATACACTACTTTATCTACTCTCATACTATAATACGTAAAACAATATTGCAAATAAAATGCTGAATATAACAACAAACTTATTTTTACTTGTAATAATTATTGATGTTCTGAATATTCATTTTCCATTCCATGAACTCGTGGTAACATTTAATATAGTTGCTCCTAGATTTCGTCGGCAACAGGTTCACGGTCATGTTTGACGCAGCTTTCAGAATATATGGTGGTGTACAATCACCACTATCCCCGCTCTCAGACATGTTTTTACACAAACACTTATTTTTTTACAAACAAAACTAAACTTCGTTTAAATCTTGAAAAGATTTTTTAAATGTCATATATTTGAGCCAAGGCGTACACCTCAAAGTGCGCGACTCCATCGGATGCTATCTAAGGTCAGTAATAACCAACTGGGTCTGCTCAAAAGACCCGATGGATCTTTCACTACAAGTGAACAAGAAACACTGGAGCTACTCGCGGTAACTCACTTCCCGGGAGCACTAAATGCTAGTGTTGCTAATACCTCTGCGCGCGCTCCGCGCAGGCCTCGTCATGAGGACTGGGGTAAAGCTGCTAGGATTATAAGACCCGAATTAGTGAGGTGGGCGATCAACTCTTTCAACGGTAATAAAAGTGGCGGACTCGATGGTATTACTCCTATTTTACTTAAGAAAGGAGCAGACATCTTAATACCGCACTTAGTAAAAATCTTCCGGACCAGCTATGCCTGGGGATACATACCGGAACAGTGGACCAAGATTAAGGTTGTATTCATACCAAAGGCTGGGAGAAAGGACTATTCTTCTCCAAAATCCTTTAGACCTATAAGCCTCTCCTCCTTTTTACTTAAGACTATGGAGAAGGTAATCGATCGATTTATTCGGGACGAGGTTATTATAACAAGACCCATCCATAATAACCAACATGCCTACTGCAGGGGCCGTTCTACTGAAACGGCCTTATTATGCCTTATAGATAAGGTGGAGAAGGCATTAGAAGACAAGGAGGTAGCCCTGTCGGCTTTCCTTGATATCGAGGGAGCTTTCGATAATACTCCTATCCGAACACTAGTGGCAGGTCTTGCTAGGAAACTGGTAGACGAAACCACTATAGCTTGGGTAGAAGCGATGCTCACCAACAGATTAGCAAGATTAGAGCTAAACGATGTAACTGCTCAGGTACACACAACAAGGGGCTGCCCGCAAGGCGGCGTTCTTTCACCCTTGCTCTGGACCTTAGCAGTGGATGAACTATTGTTCAGAATGAACGACCTCCACATTGACACCCAAGGCTACGCAGACGACCTAGTGGTAACGGTAAGAGGTAACTGTTTTAGCAGCGTATTGTATCTTATACTAAAAGCTCTAAAAATTATTGACAGATGGTGTGTAGAGAATGACCTCTCTATCAATGCCGAAAAGACTGTCATTGTCCCTTTCACCAGGCGGACTAAACTTGATAAACTCAAGCCACCCCAGCTGAAAGGAAAATAATACCATTCTCCAATGAGGTCAAGTATCTAGGAGTTATCCTGGACCAAAAGCTGACTTGGAACTCACATGTTGATGGTATTATGAAAAAGGCTAAAATGGCCTTAAACACGTGCGGTCGTCTAGCAGGCAATAGATGGGGGCTTAAACCCAAAGTTGCGCTGTGGCTCTACACTGCCATCGTGAGACCAATAGTATGTTACGCTTCAGTGGCATGGTGTAGGAAAGCGACGCAAACGACCATTCAAACTAGGTTAGCCAGCCTGCAGAGAACAGCCTGCCTCCTAGTCACTGGTGCCATGTTTACATCACCGGGTGCTGCACTGAACGCGCTGCTGAATATGCCTCCTCTTCACCTGTATGTTGGAAAGGAAGCAAGTCAGCATGTACAGAATCACCCACCAAGCTGAGATAAAATGGCAATCTAAAGTGCTGAGATCCTTTCAAGACTCAATACTCAATATACCAGTTTTGGGCATGCTATCAGATGTGATGGTTACCAAATTTATTTTCCGCAGGAAATACTCTGTAGAAATACCCAATCGAGATGCTTGGTTACAGAATCAGGTAACTTGGAAGTCTGGAAGCCTCAAATTGTTCACTGATGGCTCCAAGTCAGGAAATGAGGTAGGATGCGGTATTTATGGGGAAGCTCCCAGACAGATGATTCGTCTAAACCTGGGCAAGTTTACGTCCATATTCCAGGCAGAGGTGTATGCCATAATTGAATGTGCTTCATCTCTACTTCGGGGCAACTACCTCAACCGTACAATATACATACATTCAGACAGCCAGGCAGCTCTGACAGCTCTTTCCACTGAGATTACAAAGTCGAGGCTGGTTGAAAACTGTAAAAACTTACTTAACACTCTGGGCTCTAGGAACAGGGTGATACTACGTTGGGTCCCAGGACACGAAGGCATCCCCGGCAACGAAATAGCCGATGGCCTAGCAAAAGCCGGCGCCAAAATTCTGCAGATGGGACCAGAACCTATCTGTGGAATTTCCAAAAGTCTGGCGTTGCTTACTCTGGAGACCTATTGTTATTATCACACACTTGATCTCTGGACCAACAGTCCAGGGTTAAAGCACTCGAAAGCGCTAATGAAAGCCTTTAATAAAAGTGCTACTCGAAAAATTTTAGCGCTAAGTAGAGTAAATCTAAGTAACTCAGCTAGGGTGCTTACGGGGCACTGTGGACTAAACAGACACATGTTAAACCTGAAGCTGTCAGACACTGGATTGTGCAGACTCTGCCTTGAAGCGGAGGAAACACCCATGCATATCCTATGTGACTGCCCTGCGCTGATCAACGTTCGATGCTCTCTCCTAGGGTCACATATTTTACGCCCTATAGAAGTGAAAGCACTCGCCGCCAAGAAGATCCTTGAATTCTTCAAGGTCACCGGTATTGGTGGCGAATTGTAAGCAGTGGCGATCACAATAGATCAGCAATGGTCAAAGTGATACTGGGCCCTTAGGCCCTGCATAGCCGCTACTCCCAGAAGAAGAAGAAGAGCCAAGGCGCAAACATCGATTGCGCATGCGTGTTGCGTCGCCGCGGACCATTCATTGAAACCTTTTTTTAAGGTAGAGGTTCAACGTCCTTGGTCCAGCTGGAAGTTGTATAGGTGTATCGTTATGATTAAAAAGTTACATTATGATACTGGTGTCCATACAAGACCTGTAACGTAGTGAAACTTTTTAATTTTTTATTTTTGTTCTGTACGTAATGTTTGTCATAAGAATTTTGTTTTTAGTTCTATAATTTTTGTATTATAGTATTAGAGTAGTTAAATTTATTTATGGAATCTAATATTTGTAACGAACTGATATCAGTTGAGTTTTAATTAATTAAATGATTGGCTTTAGATTAACTGAGGCGCCAGCATGTATTTACGCAACATTATGAATGTTTCAACTACGTTAATGTGTGAAATGATTTGTATTGAATATATACTATTATATATAATAGTTACCTTATACATAAAAACAAATTTTGAATTTTTAAACGATCGTTTTAAACGTGGATTATAGCAAAATAATTGTATCATAACAAATGAACTATGGAATTACGCAAAGAAACGCCTGCTTCTATAAATTATAAAAAAACTTAAATAATATAAAGGTAGTTTAGGTTAGTACTTTTCCATTAATTATAATAATTTATGTAAGTATTTATTAATGTTTATGTTTGCAATGAAAGCGTATCAGCCGTCTTAAGCGACCCGGCTACGGATGATAGCCGAGGTGACCCTTCCAGTGGGGTCGTGCCAGCACATTGCGGACTATTGATAGATAAAGCGTATTAAGACACGTCACAAACAGCGTGCAATAGAATAAATATATTCACGTGTATAAATTTCTCACGAGATTATGTGGTGATTGAATTAAATATCTACCTACTATAAGCCTCATAAGGAAGAGTTAGAGTCGCTCAGCGGTAAGAGCTATGCACGAAGTACTTCGTGATCGACACAAAAATAAGGAGATTTAAAAAAAAAACCCGTCTTCAATGGGTTGCGAAGTTGAAGTGACAAAAGACGGGTGGGGCACATGTTTCAAAGATCCTGTGGATGTTGGGGTCGTAACGTACCGGAGTGTCGACCCGGCACTTTGCAAAAAAGTCCCGGGTAGCCGCTGGATTCTGGCCAAGAAAGAACATGTGTTATCGGAGATCTTTTAAGAGGCATATGTCCAGCAGTGGACAAATTCACAATGTCTTTTCGGCATTGGTACAATGAGTTTTTCTGTTAAATATTGTGTCTAATTGTGATGGTTGCAATTAATCACATGCTTTTCAGTGAACGTTTACCCTAATTATTCATCCGCCTTAAATCAGCGTGGTGGGTATTAGCTTCAAACCTTCTCTCCACAAAACGGATAGAGGGGGCCTCATAGTAGGATAATAAGAGATCGATACTTTTTTTACTTATTATTATTTATATTAATTCGAAGTACTACCGAGCACATAAGGTTATTTATATATTCTGAGATGTGTGATTTTAATTATTATATAATATTTTATATTTGTTGAGACACTGACAATATAAACCTAAATGTCAAGTAATTATGTAATGAATAATTATGGACTATCGCGAATATTTATAACGTAACTTTATAATCACTGGGATTTTCCTCGACGTGGTATTAAGATTAATATCTATACACTGCTTAATATGAAGATAAAACTTACACAAAATACTAGATTTTGGCAAAAAAAATTGCGGTAATGCGGTTAAAGAGCCGACTGAAGGGATGAATGAATAAGCTTTCAGCCGTGGTTTTCTTTTCAGTTTTGGCTTATATTCTTTTTATTTGTTTGTAGAGTATTTTAAAGTAAAGACTTTTGATATGAGCAGACACGATGGAGGTTATCTTCCTACTTCCACTAAATCAGCAATTTTACTTCTAATTTAATTTTGAACTTAACTTGGTTCTACTAATAAAACTTGTTTGTCCCTTCAGTTTCAAATTTTCCCATTTTTCTCGTCGATTTTTGTTTAGGAGTACGAAATAGTTTAAAAACAAACTGTAATATGTTGTTCAATTGGTTCAATAGAATGCTTCTTCTAATAAGACATTTTCTTTGACTCTTTCAAAGCCTCCACGTTGATCCTCGTTCCTCTCATGCTCTATCCCTTCTCTATATCTATTGGTTTAAATGGCCATTAAAGGCAAATTAGTTCATTTTTACATTTAATATAGCATTATTAATATATTTACCTGTATTTTTGAAAATTTTGTATAATTCTTTAGACAAAAGATATATTTATGGGGAAGATATATATTTTTTAATTATAGTAATCTTTAAAAAAAGGTCCACTTTATATTCCATAGTCTTCAAACATATAAAACGGTTATACCCTTTCGCTTTATACGTTTGTGGTTATTTGGCGTTATTTAAACGACTAAAGTCTTCTTTACTTAACTGTAACATTTTCGTTAGACTAGTAGTCGAAATAGATCTTCAAGAAAACAATTCGTAATAACTTCTGAAAGAACTTTTAAAAGTCAAAATTTAAAACAGTCATGGAAATGTAAAATAACTTTATATTTAATGGTTAATGATTTCCAAAATAACAAAATACCTCATAAATTTTATTATACTCGATAATGTGATTAATGTGATCTGATATTACGAAATTTCATTAATTGTAAGTGTTATATCGAAATTTTATACTTCTTATCTACATTGTCTCCTACGTAGATATGACGTAGGTAAATTATATAGAATTACCATCAATGATATGAATCTAGTACGCTACATTGAACTTAACTAAGATGGGGTTGATCGACGTCGTGAACATCAAATTAAAAAATATTCGAAGAAAATAAACATAAAAATAAATTATTCTTTTATATTTTCTGATATTTTTTCTCTCTTGCGAATATCCATGCAGTATAAGTGTAGTTCTAGTTATTGAATTGAATAAAAGAGGGTGGGAGTATCTTAACACTTTATCTAGTAATGAGATATATTTATAGGTAATAGTAATCAGCGTAGCTTTACATATAAATTCAGCCAACATTTTATCTATATGAGTCCATTTTTTTGTCACAGATGCGAGGTGTGCCCGCACACGAGCGGGTCTACACATTACGGACGCGGCCACCCTCGTTACTCCCGCCCTCTCCTCTCAGTCTCGCGTCTTCCGGTGACAAATCCATAGCTACCCATGCCCACTCACCTTCCTTAGATCGACCTCCGTCCCAGACCACGGCGAGTTTCGTTTGCTACGTGTGTGGCGTGTCAGCACCGAGTTCGCAGTTGCGGTTGGTGTACTGCTGTGCGAATCCAGAAAGGGAGCCTTTTTACCCGTTCATAACGACGCACAAACCGCACCCTGACGCGAGTCCTATTAGTCCACAAGGTAAGTACACACAATTTTTATGTATCCGTACCAGACGCGAATATTTTTATAAGTCGACCTACATTTTTCATGTGTTATTATTATAATGGGCATAGGCAATAGAATTGCCTAATGTATATGGTGAATATTTCATTGAAGTCGATATGTCTTCTATATCGCACATACAAACTTTGAATTTATAAATAACTCTTAAACGTGTACTAAACGTAAACCTATATGTGGCTACCCTGAAAAGTGGTTTTGTGGTTAAGTTATTCATGCCTGGTCATTAATTCACGGATATTACTATGGACAATCAATTATTTTAATAAGTTTTAGAATTTTAGGTATTATTGATAAAACTGTCATATCACCTGTCATATTGTATGGATCAGAATGTCCGGCAATGTAAAAGACAGATGAAAGAATGCACATGGGATGAGAATGTTAAGCTGGATGGATGTGTGGTGTGACGAGATTGGATAAAATCGAAATTAGTATATATATAAGGGGAAGTCTATAAGTTACGTCCATTACAGTAAAGACGAGAAGTGCAATTTTAAGATGGTGTGGATATGTAATGAGGATAAAATTCATGTCAATCAAACGAGTCTTAAGTATGAATGTGGATGGATATGTGACTAGAGAAAGGGTCTAAATTGGGTGAAGTATGACATATAAAAGGAGTAGCGCCAGAGTTGATGAATGATAAAGGAAAGAAAGAAAAAAAGTGAAGTAAAATTGAATCATGAATTTTATCATGATTTAAATTGATCGTTATAAAATATACGCCTACGTAATTGGTATAACCATTTACAGTACAAGTTTGCGTTTCAGGCATGGTGCAGATTTGCGCAACGTGTAACAAAAGTATTCCGCACAAGTATCCGGCCTACGGTGAAACTGCGGACACCAACGCAGTCAATAACTCCCATGCAAACAATATTAGGTGAGCTTTGAGCATTCATTTTAACTGGCCCGTTGGCGCAGTGGGGAGTGACCCTGCCTTCAGCTCCGGGAGCCGCGGGTTCGATTCCCGCCGAAGGCCAACATTTCCTGTAAACAATTTCTCGGTTCTTCGAGCCTGGGTGTTCGCCAGCGTAGAAATCAGTGTGTCATAATGCTTTTTTTGCAAATCCCGACTCCGCGAGTTCAACTGCTATGTAGTGTTAACCTAAACCTTCCACAAAAATTCCTCAATCTTTTAGTATAAGCCGTAAAAAAATCCGTTCATAACTTTTGAGATAATCAATCACATACAGACGGACAACTTTTTGGGACGTCGTTTTATGCTATGTACTGATACCAATGATATAGATTTAAAAAGTGAATTTGTTTTTTTACTCGTCCGAATGGAGCAAATGAAACGGATTAGATGCGATTTTTTGTATTAAGATAAATGACTGAAGTCGTTAGATAGTGATCTAGACTACTTTTTATCTTAATAGTGAAGTCTACGCAGACAGAGACGAAAAAAAATCTGGTATTATATAAATACTAAATGTAATCATGACCTTTTGAAATTATGAAATGTTATATATCGACTGTGAACTGGCAAATTGTCCTATCTTATTTTTGTCAACTTATCGTAAAAACGTGATTATTAATACATTCGCAATAATTTTAAAGAAATAAAAAAACAGTTGTCTTTAAATATGTTTATTTATTTACAAAATTTCTAGTAGATAATACATGTTGATACGGTAAATGATGGGCAGTAGTACCCAATGCCGTTAAAAAGTGTTTTGGCTTAAAATTGAGATAGGACATATTGCCGGTTCACAGTCGATATTTCTCCAACGTATTAACCCTGGAAGAGTAATCGACGATGAGATTATCGATTATCTATACCATTGTTATCGCTTTTATAATATTAGTATGAGTTTCATCGATCTATAATTGTTTTAGGTTTAAGCCGTATGAATTAAAGCCGGGGCAGACGGTGAGCAATAAGCGGCCTTCGAGCGCGCTCGCACCTAGTCCGCACAGCCAAATCATCGCCGAGAATGGAATGGGACGGTACCGGTAAAAATGCATGTTTATCATAGTTTATATACCTGTCTTGATAGAGTCCTGATGCTTAATTAGAGTAAAAAGTACAAAATTAGGTCATTGACCTTTTAGTATTCTAATTCTGGACAGAATGGAATGGAAGCTTAAAGCCACCACACTGTGATTTACATATATATGCAGGTTGTTTTATTATTAGGCGAACACAATAGGTTACAGTTGAACAATATAATATTTTATATACTAAGAGTAACACTTATAATCTAATTGCAACCATTAGGGTGTAAGCACAACAATTAATTTAAACAAAAAATGAAATTTTCAAAACATTACTGATCGTTGAATTTGAAGTTTCCTCAGGATGTTTTCCTTCACCGAAAACCGTGAAGAAAATTGCAAATATCAATTAAGTACATAAGTTTTTAAAAAAGCTCATTGGTTCCTGACTGAGGTTAGAACCCTTGATTTCCTGGAAATGTTAACACAGTTTCTATATATTTTTAAATAAATAAAGACATTGTAATCTATGGACGCTAAAGTTTGGCAATCTATTGCAAAACTACTTAATTATTTGGACATTAGTTGATTTTATGATATCATTTAATACAAAAGTAATAATAAAATTATTTTGCTATAATCCGCGATACAGTAAATAGAAAATATATATAGTGTTTAATGTATAGTGGATTATCAGTATTTTCATACCCGATACGTGCAGGATTCGTAAAAGCACATGCACAAACCTCCACCACTTCCACCAAAATACACAAGCACTACACAGTTTCACTATCACAAACTCAACAATCGTTTCGCCCCGCAACCGAGGCATCATCAGGAGATAGACTCCACGACAAAATCGCAAAGCGAAGCGTTATGCAAAGAAAGCCCGAAAAAGAGTGGTATTTACAAAATAAAATGTCCTGAATGCAATGATACATATGTGGGTCAGACTGGTCGTAATTTTGAAACCCGTTTTAAAGAACATATGGTCGCTTTCAGGAATAATAAGCCACAAAATTCACATTTCGCGAAACATTTGTTAGAAAGCGGTCATAAAGTTCCTAATGACCATTGTTTCGAAATACTGCACACCTGCGAAAAAAGCTTAAAATTGAATATTTTGGAACAATTAGAAATCATTAAGCATAACAATGGCACCCTCATTAACGAGCAGATAAATGTTTCAAGTTCAAGCTTGTTGCACGTGTTCAGAGGTAAAGGTGGGGATGAACCGATTACTATATAACAATGCTTGTTTGCATAACGCTTCGCTTTGCGATTTTGTCGTGGAGTCTATCTCCTGATGATGCCTCGGTTGCGGGGCGAAACGATTGTTGAGTTTGTGATAGTGAAACTGTGTAGTGCTTGTGTATTTTGGTGGAAGTGGTGGAGGTTTGTGCATGTGCTTTTACGAATCCTGCACGTATCGGGTATGAAAATACTGATAATCCACTATACATTAAACACTATATATATTTTCTATTTACTGTATCGCGGATTATAGCAAAATAATTTTATTATTACTTTTGTATTATGGATCTCCGCAAAGTAACGCCTAATTCTATAAATTATATCATTTAATATTGTAAGCCAATTTATCATTTTATTTAATGTATAACGTTAAGCTCTATTAAGACAGGTAAATCGCACAGTGGTGTGATGGAAAGTGGCCTTGAGCATATAGTACATTTCATATATAGTATTTATTCGTTTCTTAAGCTATTTAAACTATCATGTTATCACTACAGACCAAAAAATCCAAATTTTTAGATACACTTTCTTCACATAATTGTGATGTGTGTAACTACAATCTAAGAAATATGCAATTATTTCAGTTGTAAATTGTTGTGGACAATTTTCATTGTAAAAGCTATATAACAATATATATCAAATCAAATCAAAATATTCTTTATTCAAGTAAACTTGTAAACAAGTGCTTTTGAATCGTCAACTTTACTGCTGGTTCGGAAAGCTGTTCCTGCCGAGAAGAGCCAGCAAGAAACTCGGCGGTTGCTCTTTTTAAAATATAAATCTTAGAACTAGTTACATTTATTTATTACTGTCTTGTACAGGGTAGAAGTGCCTATATCCACACATCCTTATCATCTAAGTAATCTTGAACAGTATCGTAGGCTTTCTGTATCAGCCTCTTTTTAACAGTGTTTTTAAACTGCTGTAATGGCATGACCAAAATTGATTTCGGAATTTTATTATAGAATCTTATACCCAAACCCACAAACGATTTACGTACTTTTGCTAGGCGCAAAGCAGGAGTCGCAAGCTTATGTCGGTTCCTACTTTGTCTATTATATACATCACCTATCGTTTTATAATTGTTTATATTTATATATACAAAAATTACGTTATTTAAAATATACTGTGAAGCAAATGTTAGAATACCTGTTTCCTTAAACTTCTCTCGCAGGGAATCACGCGGACTTAAATTGTAGATGCCACAAATTATCAGTATGATAGTCTATTTATCATTTATATTATATATTATATAATATTTATTTATTATGTGGTTCACATTAATTAAGCTTGTATGCTTTAATTATCATGATTTTCTTTACCTATGTTTTACTATATTAAAGTAATTACACGTGATTAAGTTTCATAGTGATTAAGTGAGTTCAGTGTCTAAAAAAAATAGTTCCCTGACTAAAATGGATGTCGAGGATGATAATAAATATTAAAAATACATAACTCTACTGTTAGTAACTTATGTAATGGCGGTGGAAGATTGTTCAATATTTTTGTAGTAAGCTTGGGTATGATTGCTATTTAAGAATCATGCGTTCGATGATATGATCAATTGTGATCACGGCGATAATACCTGCTAGCGATATTGCTATTGTGTATACAAAGATATGTAGGCCTTATATCGTATGCATGCGTATAGGATAGAAGGGTTACATTTGTTTGTACTAGCAATCATTTGTCCAGTAACGGCTTAATAATATAAAAGCGGATAGCATGCTAATCACGATTACTGGATTTCTTAAATATATATATATTTATATAAGAATTACATTTCTTTGTTTTATATTACTTTACTTTTTCATTGAATATCCATAACGTTGTATATTTTTGTTATCAACATTTTGTACGCACTACATTAAAATTAAAATAACTTTGTCAGTAGCGGTTATTATAAAAGCCAATAGCAGATGGTGCTATATGATTAGTGTTCCATATCATGATCACTAGGTGATTGGTGATTCTAGCCATGCCTACTTTGTAGCAGCATAACAATATCAAATTCAAATACAAAATATTCTTTATTCAAGTAAACTTGTAAACAAGTGCTTTTGAATCGTCAACTTTACTGCTGGTTCGGAAAGCTGTTCCTACCGAGAAGAGCCAGCAAGAAACTCGGCGGTTGCTCTTTTTAAAATATAAATCTTAGAACTAATTACATTTATTTATTACTGTCTTGTACAGGGTAGAGGTGCACCTATGCCCACGCATCCTTATCATCTAAGTAATCTTCAACAGTATAGTAGGCTTTCTGTATCAGAATCTTTTAACAGTGTTTTTTAATTGCTGTAATGGCATGGCCAAAATTGATTTCGGAATTTTATTATAGAATCTTATACCCATTTATGTTATAGGTGCTACGTATGTGCTGGCCTATACCACCAACAGTCGATGGAGTGGCTGTCGACGACCGCTGAATACATGAACTCGCACGCGATGCACTTTCCCTGCCTGGCGGGCGCGAGCGCCGGCGCGGCCGAGACGGTGGCTCGCGGCGGGCGGGTGCTGGCCTGCTCTAGGTGTGTGAGGCATCTAGCGCGCCAGTGGGAGCTGATGGACGCCGAGAGAGTACCCTTAGAACATAGAAGGTGAATTTGAGTACCATGCTTATAAAAAGTAACGATAATTTTAAAAATCAAAATCAAAATAATCTTTATTCAAATAAACCATTTCAGGCACTTTTGAATCGTCAACCATCAATATGATTAATGAAGCTACAACTGGTTCGGAATGTTGCTCTTACCGAGAAGAACCAGCAAGAAACTAGGCGGTCAAATTTAAATGATCTATAGAACCTAAACCTAGAACCTAAAGCTGTGATAGCCTAGTTGTGAGACCGTGCGACTCTCTAGAGACGACATAGGTTCAAACCCCGGGCAGGCACCGATGAGTTTTTCTATTAAAACTCATGTGTCTAATTGATAATTGCAATTTATCACACGCTTTTCGGTGAAGGAAAACATCGTGAGGAAACCTGCATATCTCTAGAGAATTCTCTAGGGATATGTGTAACCTACCAATCCGCATTGGAGCAGCGTGGTAGGTCTTAGCTCCAATCCTTCTCTCCAAAAACGGAGAGAGGAGGCCTTAGCCCAGCAGTGGGCATAGTAACAGGCTGTTACTTTACTTTACTTTTATAGAACCTATTAGAAAGGTAAGAAAATATGAATTAGTTTTACCAAGGGTGAAATACTATTATGGGAAAAGATTAAATGGTTACTTAGTACCTAAATTATATAATGACTAGCTGTGCCGTTAACGGCTTGCCCGCGTGGAATTTACAAAACTATTTTCGAAATTTTGAGCATAAAAGTTGTTATTTCACAATAACCGTAAGAGATAGAGACATGCTATCGCGAACTTTTGTTGTAGTATTTTATAGATCTACATTTCTCTACTACATTAGTTTACGAGTATCTGTGCTGGTTTACGCACCGCACGCGACTAAAGCTCCAAGCAGGCAAGTTATTTAAAAACTGACCGATCTCTTCAACACAATTTACATAATACCGATATGTACTATGTACCGAAACCACCTGGAAGTATTGCACTATCTTTTGGTGAAAACCGCACAAAAATCCGCTCAGTAGATTTTGAGAAAATCGATTACATACAGACAAACAGCTTTTTGGGACTTTGTTTTATAATAAGTATAGATATGGATTATTTAAGGTCATTAGATTGTGGAAAGCAAGGAAGAAGTTAAATTAAAAGGAGAGTTAAAGTACTATTTCATAGATATAATTTCAGTAATAGTAGTAATAATAGATAATAATTTGTAATATGTATATATGTATGTATATCTATATGAGTATATATATGTGTACGTGACTCATTTCTTTAATTTAAAAGAGAAAATAGTGTTAAGTGCATGTTTTTGTTTTGTTTTTATTAGATAGTTGAATGTACTCGTCAACAAATTGTATAGTTTGGCGAGATTATTTGTACTGAAACAAAATGTAAACCTAAGTTAATTATAACAATAAATATAAAAAAGCAGGCGTTACGTTTCGAAATTCCATAGTACAGAAGCTATACAAGAATTATTTTGCTATAATCCGCGTTTGTTAAGAGAATGTATTTAATGCTAAGTGTATGAAGCAGGCACCATTCACATACCATACATCTGCACACGTGTCCCAAAATGCCGCCACCAGCAACAATGCACATAAGCAAAATAACTCTAATATATCTTCTGCGAATTATAATTTTGATTTAGTTCGCGATAACAGGAAAATGAAAAATATATCTAGATGATAGAATAAACGCACTAAAATGTAAATATAATTAAATTTAAATTATGTGTACGAAAAATGCTCAAACGTAAAGCATTTTTACACAATTCAAGATTATTTGAATGATACAAAATGCTTGGATTTGAAAATGCTTTCGACTTTAAACAAGACTGTGGTTTAATAATGTAAATTTAAAATTTTTAAAAGATGACCTTTTCAGACCAGTGATAGCTTCATTATATTCTGACTATCCAAAAGTGTTTTTAAGAGCCAACCTGATTAAAAAAATATTTGAATTTGATTTGAATTTCGATTCCAAATTTTAGCCATATTAATTAATTAATCATTTCATTATTTCTTACAGATATAATATCCCTTCACCATTGCCGTCGAATTCATCGGTAAACGGCGAACGAGTCATTCCCACCCCTCCCTCCACGACCTCCGATAGAACTGTAGCTAGTAATAATGGTGAGAGTATTACAATAATAATGAATTTATGTTTGATATTTGATAAAATCGTACATCAGATATATTGTCGTTAATTCTTTATAGTGAAAATTAGAATAATAAAGGCATTCATCGTCATTTTGAAAACAAACAAAATGTAGCATTTTAAATAAATGTCCTCTTCTTGCTCCTACGCTTATCCCACTCTAAGTGGGGTCGGTACAACATGTTTTTCTCTTCCATTCTCTTCTATCATTCGTCAACTCTGGCGCTACTCCTTTTATATACATGTCATACTTCACACAATCCAACCATCTCTTTTTAGGCCTTCCTCTAGTCACATATCCATCCACATTCATACCCAACACACGTTCGATCACATGATTTTCATCCCTCCTCATTACATGTCCATACCATCCCAATCTTGCACCTCTCATCTTTTCTATAATTGGCGTAACTTTCAGACTTCCCCTTATATACTCATTTCTTATTTTATCAAGTCTTGTCACACCACACATCCACCTTAACATCCTCATCTCATTTGCATGCACTCTTCTTTCATCCATCTTTTTCATTGCCCAACATTCTGATCCATACATTACGACAGGTCTTATGACCGTGGTATAAATTTTTCCCTTTAGTTTAGGGGGCATTCGGGGGTCACATATTGTGCCTGAGACCTGTTACCATTTTAAAGAAATGTATTTGCATTTATTTTTAGAATATATTTTGTGTGTTTGCTTTGAGTAAATCATGTACAACAGAGAACAGAAATCATTATTGAAGAGTGCAGTACGGATATACTAGTAACACCACGACCTTGTTTGTGTCTATTTTTCCGTAAAATATCATGAATAATAATATTAAATTTTCATATTCTATATGCTGGTCCAATATATAAGCATCAATTGTACTAAATTCCGTCAATATTGGCTGTGAAGTCGTAACAGACAGACAGAGAAACTTTTTGGCACTTATAATTTCGTATACATATCCTCTTACTAAATAATGACCTTACCTATCAATCTTTCTATCTTTTGCGGTCGCGAACGTGCTATCACCGATCGTACAACAAATTTTCTTAAGTCGGATAGACACAGACAGTCAGACATACAGACGCTTTTTATAATATAAGTATTCATAGTAGTAGTAGTAGTAGAGAAGTATTCATAACGCGTATATAATAATACATCTCTGAGAACTCTCTCATAGAGTAACCTTTAAAGATATATTTTTGTAGCATGCACGTCAATCTACTGTTACCTGTGCGGTCTGCACTCCGACCTGACTCTGGCGCGGGTGCTGTTTGGGCAGCCACAAGGCAACGCACCTTACTTTCCCTGTCTGCTCACGCATCAGGTATCACACTAATCCATTCATTAACTCATTCAAAAAAAATTGTATCTAAAGGCTATCAAATTCACAATATATCAGTATGATAAGAATACATGACACAAATGACCTTTCTATTGATTGTTGAAAATGACTATATAAATTAGTTTAAATGATAGTGTACCAACTATTAGGTCCTTACATATGAAATTAGCGTTTTCTATGGGAGGAACATAAAGTCGTTTTTTTTTAATGAAATATATTTAATTAATCATAGTATGTACCATTGCTATGTATGCACTTTTGCCATCGCATAAGTAGTTCATTGATCCCCTTACTAAAAAAACCATTCGGGCGGGAATCAATAAAATCTTTGAAGGCGGTTTGGACTGCCCCATCGCAGTTCAATTTTTTTCCTTGCAAGTAGTTATCCAAATTGCGAAAAAAATGGTAATCTGTTGGAGCAAGGTCCGGAGAGTACGGTGGATGTCTAAGACATTCTAATTGAAGCTCCTCTGATTTGGTAGCCCTCTGTTGTGCAGTGTGTGGTCTAGCGTTGTCCTGAAGCAGCAGTGGCCTAGAGCGATTGACCAGCCTCGGTTGTTTAGCAGCTAGCTTTTCTATCATGGTTTGCAGTTGCTGACAATAGATATCTGCCGTAATCGTCTGGCCAGATTTAAGAAAGCTGTAGTGAACGACACCGGCACTAGTCCACCAAACACTTACAAGCAACTTTTTTTTAGTCAATTTTCGCTTAGGGCAGGATTTGGCTGGTTCGCCAGGGTTCAGCCATTGCGATGAGCGCTTCCGATTATCGTAGAGGATCCACTTTTCATCACAGGTAATGATTCGATTTAAAATTCCTTCATTATTGTGCCGGTTGAGTAACGTAACGCAGCAGTCGACGCGCGTTTGTCGGTTTGCTTCACTCAATTCATGAGGTACCCACCTTTCAAGCTTTTTCACCTTCCCAATTTGCTTCAAGTGGATAAGAATAGTTTTATCACTAACACCGGAGCCTGCAGCTAACTCGGACGTGGTTTGCGATGGATCCGCTTCCACAATAGCCTTCAATTCTTCATTATCAACTTTGGTCTCCGGCCGTCCACGAGGCTTGTTTTGCAGGTCGAAATTTCCAGAACGAAAACGTTGGAACCAAAAACGCACTGTGTCTTTTTTTGCGACACCGTCACCATACACATCATTAATCCTTCGAGCCGTTTCTGCAGCACTGGTGCCACGGTGGAACTTATACTCGTAAATAACGCGATATTTCATGTTTTCCATTTTGTAAACAGAGTGACACAAAGAAAAAAACAAAAGAAGAAAAAACAAATGAATTATGGGGTTTGAAACACAAATGTATGAGTAAATAGCTGTATGAATTTGAATTTGGAATTCCTAGCCATAAAGGTAATCAACCATAAACTGAATTTGAGATCAAAGTGGCCAGTACGACAAAACGCCAATTTTATATGAAACGACCTAATATTATCTAAATTAAATATACTGTAGAGGACAAAAATCTACATATCTTTAGTTAAGTTTTTAATTTATTGTGACCACCATTGCAATCAAATTCATAATATATCAGTATGATAAGAATACATGACACAAATGACCTTTCTATTGATCGTTGAAAATGACTCATTAGAGAAATTTGTATTCAATGATAGTGTACTAATTATTATCCAAATTAAATATATTTGTAGAGGACACCAGTCTACATACCTTAAGTTACGTTTTTAATTTATTGTAATCACCGTTGCAATCAAATTCATAACATGTCAGTATGATAGGAATACATGACACAAATGACCTTTCTATTGATCGTTGAGAATGACTCATTATAGAAATTGGTTTAAATATAAAATAGTTATCTATTTTATATTATATTATATAAAATATAATATAAAATAGATAACTCATTTTTATCCAAATTAAATAAGATATTTCTAGCGGTTATAAGTTTACATTTCATTTCTCGCTTTTTGTTTTATTGTAACCAGCAAGGTAATCAAATTCATAATATATACCAGTTTATATTCATAATTTATTAGTTTAAGTGATAGTGTACTACTTATTGTTTTGATAAAATATTTGTAACGGTAATTATTTAACATTATTGTTACAGCAGTAATAAACTAGCTACAGTAAAATGGTTATTTAATTCCAGACTTATTAATAATATTAATAAATAATACTTAACAAGCTGTGATAGCCCAGCGGTGAGACCGTGCGCCTCTTTTTTAGGCGAACACGAGTTCAAACCCGGGCAGGCACCAATGAGGTTTTCTATTAAAACTCATGTGTCTAATTGATAATTGCAATTAATCACACGCTTTTCAGTGAAGGAAAACATCGTGAGGAAACCTGCATATCTCTAGTGAATTCTGTTGATATGTGTAACCTACCAATCTGCATTGGAGCAACGTGGTAGGTGGTCTTAGCTTCAACCCTTCTCTCCAGAAACGGAGAGAGGAGGCCTATTCCCAGCAGTGGGATTGTAACAGGCCGCTACTTCAATACTTAACAAGCAAATAAATAAATATATATGGGACATTTACACACACGGTCGTCCGTCCCCAAAGTAAGTAAAACTACCGGACAACTAGTAGATATACTACATATATAAGTTTAAATGCATACATAAATACAAATACACACCCAGGCTCGAAGAACCAACAATTTGTTAAGTTAAAGTGAAACTGTTATACCAACAGCAACATCAAAACGCGGAGCAGTTAAAGGAGAATGGATCGGCTCTAGTCTGTACGTTCTGTTACCATTCGCTGTTAAGTCAGTGGAGGAGGTCAGTATTCTTTGTTATTGTTATTACACGGGCAGAAATTAAACAGTAAGAATTTGTTTTTGGGCTCAGTTTATAACTATAATTTGTTTGATTACATCATGTCGTAGTAATTTTGTTCTTTAATTACTTCACTTTCACTGTTTATGTATATCAAATAAGAGAAAACTAATTTGGTTCGTAAAATAGTAATAACTTACTTTATTAATGTCCATTTTGAAAGTTTTCCCAAATAAAATAAAATAATTACTTATGCACATATTTAAACTGTAATATTGTTGTGGGAACTTCCATCAATAAAATAATACACTTCTACTTTAAATCCCCTCATTGTCTCAAAATATAGTGTTGAGAATGAAAATGACTTAACTTTTATTACTAATAGAAATTTGCATTTTTTAATATTATAATATATACATTTTTTATTTAATATTCTACTAGTGGTACTGTGATTTCGTTCGCTTTAAGTTCAGTTTTAGAAAATACTCTCAATTATCTACATTGAATTTTTTCCCTTTAAGAAAGGGAAAATGGTTATTCTTACATCCTATATATTAATAAAATAATTTAATTATTCAAACTCAAACTCAAAATATTCTTTATTCAAGTAGACCGTTTACAGTACTTTTGAATCGTCAATGTTTTCAAGAAGTTACCACTGATATTTTTTTTTTACAATTTGATTGATGGTTACAAATTAATCGTTGCAGCTTGATGCGTAGCTGACTGCAGTTAAGATATGCTACTATCACTCAAATAATCTTCAATTGTATAGTTATAGCTTTATGTAGTAGCATCGTTTTAAGATAATTTCTAAACTTGTGTAGATAATGTTGAGGAATTTTATTATAAAAACGTGTACCGAGACCGACAAATGATTTTCGAACCTTTTGGAGGCGCAACCTTATTATATCAATATCTCTAATTATTTATTTGCTAACTTTAATTGTATCAACATCGATCCAGCGTAATAGCGTATAGTAATTAGACTAGACCAGACCAGAATCTAGACCAGTGTACAGAAAGATTCCAATCAAGTGTAAAAAATATGCTTATACGTAAAGCATATTACATAATTGAAAATTATTTGGTTGATAAGAAAGCCTGGATTTGAAAATCCTTTCAGCTTCATACAAGACAGCGGTTTAATAATGTATAATTGAAAATATTTAAAAGATTGACCGCCGAGTTTCTTGCTGGTTCTTCTCGGTAAGAGCAACATTCCGAACCAGTTGTAGCTTCATTAATCATATTGATGCTTGACGATTCAAAAGTGCCTGAAATGGTTTATTTGAATAAAGATTATTTTGATTTGATTTGAATTTAAAAGGGTAGCAAACAGACAGACAGACTTGCATTTATAATTTTAGTATGGATTATTATGAAAATATGTTAGGTACGAAGCGTTGGGTGGGTGTCCGGCGGAGCGGCGCGTGTACAACACGCACGACTACCACTGTCACCTGTGCGGGATCAAGACGTACCGGAAACGGGTCCGCGCGTTGCCCATCAAGGAATTCCCCTTCCTCATGCACCGCCGAACCGACAACTCGCTGCTGCTGGAAAACGGGGACTATGCCGTCGTGTGTCTCGATTGCTACGAGAGTCTAAGGTATGGTATTCGCCGCAAGATTCAGCTATAAAATGGATCAAATTCAAAATATTCTTGTAAACAAGTGCTTTTGAATCGTCAACTTTACTGCTCGTTCGGAAAGCTGTTCCTACCGAGAAGAGCCAGCACGAAACTCGGCGGTTGCTCTTTTTAAAATATAAATCTTAGAACTAGTTACATTTATTTATTACTGTCTTGTACAGGGTAGAGGCGCACCTATATCCACACGTCCTTATCATCTAAGTAATCTTCAACAGTATAGTAGGCTCTCTGTATCAGCCTCTTTTTAACAGTGGTTTTAAACTGCTGTAATGGCATGGCCAAAATTGATTTCGGAATTTTATTATAGATCACGCGTTCTAACCCTGGGCAGGAATCAATGAGTTTTTGTGTTAAAGCCTAATGTGACTAATCGATAATTTATAGAATTAGGCGTTTCTTTGCGGAGATCCATAATACTAAAGTAATAATAAAATTATTTTGCTATAATCCGAGGTAAAGTAAATAGAAAATATATATAATGCTAAATGTATAGTGGACTATCTTGCGATTTTGTCGTGGAGTCTATCTCCTGATGATGATTCGGTTGCGGGGCGAAACGATCGTTGAGTTTGTGATAGTGAACGTGTGTAGTGCTAGTGGTGGCGGTGGTGGAGGTTTGTGCGTGTGTTTTTACGAATCCTTCACGTATCTGATATGAGAAACCGATATTCCAATATACATTTAGTATTATATGTATATATTTTCTATTTACTTTACCGCGGATTATGCCTAATCGATATTTACAATTTATTTGGGCTTTCCGGCGCAGTAAAACATTGAGACGCACAACTATCAATGCTTTTTTTTAGGGAATTTTAAGGATATCTGTAAATTGCTAATCCGCAATAGTTGGTTGTGGGGTCTAAGCTTCAGATAGATCTCTAAAAAAAGTAGAGAGGAGGACTATTCCCAACTGAACGAGACGGTAGTTTTCTTCACTTGGAGGCTTCTATCGGTTGATTATTTCATCTTTAAGAATTTTGTTTTCATTTCCATTAGAGAACTTTTATATATCTAGTAGAGATCGGTCATTCTGTATCTTCACTATTATTATTTTTTTGTATATATCAGGAAAACTACGTTCCCCCCGGAATGTTCCGACGGTTATGTGGAATCTTACCGACTTTGAACATGATATTTTCCACCACGCTGCTGGTATAGGGAACATTTGCATATTGTACCCATTCATGGTATCAGCTGCTCTGTATCCCAAAGAGTGCCTACCTATGAGTCGGGGCTTCTCTAAACAGTGGTTCCTTCCTCCGCTAATCGATGCATCGCAAGCACTTGATTGATGAATTGACCGCTTAAGAGACCTAGTCGTACTGGGTGCCCTATCATGTTACGAGACTGTGAACTGACTTATAACGAAGAAGCCGATGCAATTTATTTTTGAAATCGAACATATATTATCTTATTAAAAATTTGTCGTTCCGATTTCGATTAGAATCCAAATATAATTATAGTCATTACATATGACGTCAGAGTGATAGCCCAGCGGTGTGACCGTGCGACTCTTTCGAAGGGAACACGAGTTCAAACCCGGGTAGGCACCAATGAGTTTTTCTATTAAAACTCATGTGTCTAATTGATAATTGCAATTTATCACACGCTTTTCGGTGAAGAAAAACATTTATTTATTTCTTTATTGTACAAACAAAAGGCGGACTTATCCCTAAAAGGGATCTCTACCAGCCAACCTATGAGTAACAGAAAGGAAATGAAAAGAAATAAAATAAAATAAAATGGATGATGAAAAAAAAGGAAGGAAGAACACTAAATATAACGAAACACTATGTACATAGATTAAAGTTGAAAAATTAATGAATAAAATAATAGATAATAGTGATTGTTTGAATTAATTAAAATGTAATTTAATATTGATAATAAGCGACTAAATTTAATTTAAATGACTTTAGACAAATATTTTCTAGTCTGATCGTGAGGAAACCTGCATATCTCTGGAGAATTCTGGAGATATGTGTAACCTACCAATCCGCATTGGAGCAGCGTGGTAGGTCTTAGCTCCAACCCTACTCTCCAGAGACGGAGAGAGAAGGCCTATTCCCAGCAGTGGGATACTTTATATGACGTCAGCAGTTGATGACAGTGTGTTTGAATGTCTATTACGATTCAGGACTCAAGCGGCAGATTATGAGCGACGAGGCGTGCCTGTAGAGAAGCGCGAGTACAACTGGTTACAACAACCGCCGCCGCCTGAGGACAGCGCTGAAGTCACTATCGCGAGGTTGCCTTCCGGCGACCGGTCCGATAAACTTGTAAGTTTATTAGTATTTCTGATAAGTTTTTTTTTGGTAAGTTTTTATCATTTAACATCAGATTGCCCAAGCAGTCAAAATGACTGTTTATAAGAAAGAAGATCAAATAATAATAATGCATATTGCCAATAAACCTGATGTAGTTTTAGTGGATCGGTCAGCGCGTCGGGCAATTATTTTTGATATCACTGTCCCGCATGACGATAATCTCATACGAGCTGAAAAGGAAAAATTAACCAAATATTTAGATTTAGCTCATGAGATGACCGCCATGTGGGATATTGATTCAACAATAATTGTTCCGATTGTTGTATCGGTTAATGGTCTTATCACGAAGAGCCTCGACCAACATCTCAAGAGGCTCACGCTTAGCGCAGGATACAGAAGGCAGTGTTGCTTGAGGCGGCACGGATAGTGAGGAGGTTTCTCACTCTGTAGCCTTAACCACCGGGAGCTTGGGTCCTCTCTCCCCTCTCCGTGGATGGCAATTTTTTTATATTTTGAAATGTTTTTTTTTTTTTAGAAAATATTTAAAAATGTAATTAAATTTGTATGTAAATAAATGAGTGATAATGCATATGAAATAAAGAAAGAATATTAATAAAAGCAAACAATAAACAATTCCTTTATAGAATAATTAAAAAGTCATAACACTGTAAAGAATTAAATTTTTCTATACTATTGTTTTTCTTGTTTTTAATATCTTAAATTAGTCAAAAAATATTGCCTTGGGCAATCCAGTGCTAAACATCCAGTTTACCTTAATCAATATTTCGTGCCCCGGTTCGAAATTGCGTAAGTATTTATTAACTTACGAAGTTTTAGAATTCTAAACAAACAGGTACACCAGACCGTCGAGTAAGACGACGGTATCTTTCGATTTTAGAAAATTTATGTATATTTTTTATCCACATATCAGCAGTGTCATGAAATTCTTACATCGAATTATTCATTTACTTGCAGGTTTATCACAAAATATAATTCACATTTGTTATATTTTCTAAACTTTTAATCTAAGTCTGCCTCAGGAAGTTTCAGCTGTAGCTATGTAAAACTAATGCTGTCTAGAAACCGATAACAATTTTTTTCTCTACATCTCATCAACGCTTGCATAAAAGTGTTTTCATACTTTGCATAGTGAAATTTCATTAATAACAGGAACACCGATAAATTATATCTAAATATTGTTTTAATCCTTAGTCATGGTTGATGCGTTACGATATTATCACTAAGTGCAATACATTAGATTTTACAGTTAGCAGCATACTATAAAATTAAGTTATGTACACGTTACAATTTCATTGTTCACTAGTGATGATAGATTACCAGTTAAATATGCGATCATTTTACCGAATTCGGATAGATCACTACACAATTATAAAATACATTTTTTTTTCTTTTTTTGGTACAGATCCCGCAATCGCTCGTGGTGGGTCGAGGCAAGCGACATAGTCCTAAACAGCCCATGGTGGAAAGACGGCCTACAAAGCTTGACAAACCAGATACAGGTGAGTAATTAGGAGTACATGATTTTTAGAACCAATTTCATGCTGCCTGTAATTTTCAGTTTCTCTGGTGCTTTTATTACAGTAACATATACGAATTTGTCTAATTGCGGATTTTATCAAAATAAATAATGATTTTTTGTATTAGTGATCTCTGCAAAGTCTAATTCTATAAATTAAATTAGATAATTTTGAGTTTGAAATACTCAATGAGGAATTTATAAAGAAATATGCACTAAGTGATATCAGAGCTGTAGTACATTAAAACTTTTCAAGACGTGTTACAGAGATCATGTATATTGTATATTTATTATTTGTTAATATTGTTACGAACATGCGAAAAGAGTTCGCAATGTGTATAACATAGACTTCTTATTGGACGGGGGCGAACATGCAAAAAGAGATCGTAAACTGTTTGCCATAGAGTTCAAATTCGCTAGACGCTAATTCCCTGAAACATTCACTTTGTTTACGAGTCGTGTTCGATATCGCCGCTGGGACTTGCGAACGGTTGTGTAGATTTTCGAAATCGGTTCGTCCGATATATATATGCGGACTTATCTTACGCACCGACTTTCAGTTTGCGAATAGCGGAACGAAAATAAAAGTGAAATAATATTGACCTCAACTTTCTTACTAGACAACGGACTGCATAGAGACTGTAAGTACTAAGTGGGTAATGAAAAGTTACATAAACTGTTTTTAACGAGTCACCAGGTATTTTCATACAAATCCACGAACCCTTGTACGTAACAATATGCTTATATAAGGTTACATCGGGTCGTGATTGGTTCATCTAAGAAGAGAGAATGAAGCTGCAATATTAGTTATTGATTATAGTAACTTGAAAAAGCTGCCTCTTTTTAACTTAACACTAAAAATTTTCATTTTCTCATATATCATTTTATAGGAGTAAAAAATATCTTTTTGCTGTAAAAAATGTTAATATTTGACTAAACTAATTACAGTATAATTTTCTGCCGCTTGAAGAAGTTACTCGTTTATGAAATTATAACATAGTCATTTCATATTTCTTTGCTTTGTTAGTATCTAAGCCATTAAAACACATAAGTCATATCGAACAAGTGTCTATTTCCTCGGAAATCTAATAAAAGGCATATTTGATATGAGCGCGAATACAAAATAAAGATGAAATTGCCTTGTGAAGATGCGAAGTGTGCTCACATGGAGCCGGGAACATTTGTTCAGCCGTATCGCTAAAAGTTGCTCTCTGCTTGAGTGTCACGCTATAGTGACTGCACACGACGTAACAAACAGTCGATTAAATTTTAATTTTATTTTTCTTGGGAGTGTAATATGGATAATATTATGGTTTTTATATTTGGGACTACCTTTATATTTCAATTTTGCACTTAATTATGACGTACATTTGGAAACTGTTGAATAAAACTTTAACGACTATCTACTGTACTGTACGATTAGTCAAAATATTGTTAATCAACCGATAACATAAACATGCTAATTGTTTTTTTTACTTCTAGCTGGTTTGATCTTCTATCCTGTCCATTTCTTCTTAGTATTGTAAAAAAATAAATAAATTACAGTCAATTAATATGCACTCTTTTTTGTTATGTTTGTACAAATCCCTTTAATAATTTTCGTATTGATGACGTGGTTATGTTGATAGATAGATATAAATTATTAATTTCACACACATGAAACATATTGTACATAAGGAAGAAACTTAACGAAAGAAGCATAAGACGTGCAAAGGTGATCTTGCTAAGAGCAATCTCTACCAGACAATCTTTGGAGACAGAAGATATCGTAACATACGATAAGTGCATCAACAAGAGCAAGTATATAAACTATGAAACTGTTTAATTTTTAGGAAATGCATATCTTGAAAATCAGGAATTAGTGTTCTTTTCGAATGGATTTATATGGCTTTTAAAAATCAGTCGGTTTCGGTTTAAAATCCAGCGTACTCGCCTGTTATATAACATTATATTAAGAACTTATAATCTAAATACTCTATTCAATATTTGCAGTTCAGTTATTTGAAACTATCGATAACAGAACATCTCTAGTCCGAATCCACCCCTTTGTCCCGACACGGTAGGGCTCTCGTACGATGTTGGCGATACAGCTCGGCCCCTTTGTCTTTATTTTGCTTTTACAGCACTGCGCCCGATTTCAGACCCCCCCCCCCCAGTCAACTTTTTGTCCTATTTTCATGCCATGACATCGTTATTTTAACCCCTCAAACTTCAAAAGCTGGAAAAGTGGCGGCGTATATAAAAAATTATGCTATTTCATAACATTTTACGCTTATTTTATATTGCAAAAGCATATGTGCGCGTGTCTAATAGTATCAATCTGTCTGTTACGCCATCACGGATAAGTCACTGGACCAATAATGATGAAATTTGATGAAAATAAAGCTTATACCCCAGTGTATAAGCTTTATTTTACATATAAGATAATAATCTCCTTTTTCGTTAAAATAAAAATAATTGTAGAAAATCTCTCCTTATACAGTGTAACACACCACTACAGATGTAAATAACAATAAGAGGACATAAAAAAAACCAAGTATGATCACCCGCTTTCACCGTTCGCGCATCATGGCTTTAGATTTATACATAAATAGATATATAAAAATAAACCTTTTGGACGTATTTTTTAATAAATAGGTATGTTACACATTAAGTAAAATAGAATTCTACAGAACCGTATGAATATGTAAATAGAGTTGATAATCGCTCGTACGGTGAAATCTACTCTAGTATGAAGACATTATGTAGCGGTGCCCTCTTTTTACAGGCGTTTAATCTTTGGGTCGCTCTTCGAATGCGCGTTTTCATTATTTGCCGTCAATGCTATTAATCTATCATAGTTTGCAAATAATACTTTGTGAGCTATTAATAAGTATCTGCGGACACATTAATAGTGAATTTATATATATCACAAAGTCCCCCGCCGCGCATGTCTGTTCACGAGCAACTCAATAACTACTAAAGGGATTTTCTATAACAGAATGACTCACGATGTAGTAGGAAGATTTAAGTAAAGGTTTAAATCTGTAAAGGTTTTTGGGTAAATTAATTAAAATATGACAATGTTGTTGTAAATTTCAAATAGTCAAGCCGTTTGGGAACAGCTTTAGAGATTTAATAAAAAAAGATATACGTGTCATGTGTTCTAATCTGCTAGTAAGCGTTTAACCCTTAATAACGCTTACTAAAATTCACATCGCGAATTTTAGTTAAAATCTGTACTATTTGAATGTCTCTTTCAGCACTTGGGCCGCGCTCACGTTTTAAAATCGAAATTGTTGTACCCATTATAGAACGGATTTTCTAATTGAACCTACCAACATTTTAGTGTAATGTTTTTTTATCTTACTTAAACATTTTCAAAACTATTAAAAAAAGTTGTATTCATCAGTATTGGTACTATATTAAAGTAATAATCTGAAATTGACCTTTGAAATAAATGATATAATCAAATCAAAATAAATTTGATTTAATAACCTATTTAATATCCTCATTTCAAAACGTACGACAATGGAAATGCATCACAACATAGCGCAAGCGCACTAGCATTGCGGCCATATGAGACTAACGTACCGATAGAATAGGGAAGCCAGTCAAAAAATGTCCATCTTCAATAAAGAGAAAGCAAATGAGACTTTTAACTGTCTCTCTCTTTTATGTGTGATTAGACAATGATAAGTATATGAGTTTCATTTTCCCTCTCAAATTTGTTGCGACACCCTCACTTACAGGTCTGCCCATGACTCCCCTGTCTATGAACTCTATGAAGGTACCATTTGTGTATTTATTTACAGCTAGTCAACAGATGCTAGTGCGTCGGTAAAAATACCTTTTTATCGATATCATTTTGTCGCACTTCGTAGGTTAATTGGTAGAGATTGAACGATAAAATTATTTTGCTATAATTCGCGATCTATATATTATACTAAATTTAATTTGAATCTTTAAAAAAACAAGATAAAATTATATTTATATTTATTATTATTTATATTCGTTATTTCTAGTTTCTAGCCGTGACTTCTTCTGTGTGATCTTCAGCAACGAAATAAAATTTATTGTATATCTCATTCAAATTCAACTTACTCTATCAAAAATCACAACAACTCGTTATTTTGTTCCGACGTCAAAGAAGAATAAATACAAAAACACTTTCGTGCTTAAATTATTATAGATATCGATGTATCAAAAGCACTTTACTAGCAGATTCAAAGCGGCGCACAACGTTAGCTCCTAATTATACAGTCCTTTTCCGTCTGCTGCGGATGAATTTGTATTTTAGGGTTGTGCCGCTTATTAGAAGTTCCAACTCGATAAATCAAAATTTTCATTTAATGCCATAATTTCGAGTGTATTATTTTTATATTTCCTGATTTGTGCAGGAATGACTTTACTTTTGTTTCATGATAAATCGATGACGCGGGCTCCCTATAGATTCACTCTTTCAATTTTAGACTTTCGTACGGATCCGTGTTATCTCTTTCATCGGTACCGGTATATAGCAGATTCGCTTGTGCGTAGTGCTCAAGCTTGTTCAAATCTGCGCGTTCTAATTTGCACGACTGTATATCACGAATATACCACGTTTATATGAACTATAAATATATTTGTGGTTCGTCGGATTGAACGTAGATAATATATGCATCGCAGCCATAGGCGAGGAAATATAATAATATTTTTTTTTACATATATTGTCTGCTTACTGTGTAAGTATTAATCATATACATTTCTAATTATACTACTACTAAATATAGTTTATTATTGTGAGACATAATATAGCCAGCGTAATATTTATCCTGCGAATAATTTCTTAGAAAGCCTCTGGTACTTTTATAGCCATCGTCATACTAATCTGTAACTAAACAGGTATGACTTGAAGTTACAAATCAAAATTGCTGCTGTACCATATTAGTAATGTTTTATGAATATCATTACTGGATAACTTTATCGTTGTCGTAACCGAGACGTATCCCTAAAAGCAAAGCAAAAGAAAAATACAGTTTGTATAATCGTGGCGTGCTCTATGATTAGTGTACGGGGGCGCGCGGTTAATGCAATCACACCCCGCCGATACACGAGGGCTTTGAATGTAGAGCTCATAATCTACTAGAGTTTTTCTTAATGTAAGCTTCTATATATTTTCTATTAATTTATTGTACACTGTTATCTACTAATACTATATGCTACTGTTCAACTATTTCGTTAATTTGCGGCTTAACTTATATACGATCAAAATGTTTTAACTTTTTTTTATAACTTTTATTTCATTAAATAATTATATTACATGTATCTAATATAATTATTAAATGCATATATTCTACTAATTTTATTATACAAATATTATAATTAATATTTTTAAATCCTCATTAAAATCATAAATCATTATCATCATACTCTTACCGTTATCCCACTCTAAGTGGGATCGGCACAGTATATCTTCATCTTCCAGTCTCGTCTATTATTCGTCAACTTTGGTGCCATTCCTTTTATATGCATATCATTCTTCACACAATATGTCCATCTAGTCTAGTCTAGTCATACATCCATCCCTATTCATATTGAAAAATCTCTTGGTCACATATGTTTGCGCCTAGTGTTAATGTACTGACCATATGACAGAAGTCTATGGCAGTTATGCAAATTTTGAATCGCGGAAAATAAACGACTACTATTTTGACAACCGCTAGACAGTCAACAACTTACTGCTGCTAATTTAAACCAATTTTATATTTAACCTGCAATCTTTAAATAAACCTTTTGAGAAGAATAGTCTTTTCTTCTCTCATCGAATTTATGTTTGAAATATATTAAAATTATAAATTATAAATTTCGTCGATAAAGGCATTGAATAAATATTTTTTTGACAGCTGTGCTATTTATGATGGATCAAAAAATTACGGCACAAATAATTAAAGTTTATATTCATTAATAGGTGTTTGCTGAAATTAGATTTTATCAATTAATATCTCGCGATATGATATAAGGAGATTCTAAATCGTTACGATGTCTATGGTCTTTCAATGCGCATGCGTTGACCGAAGTGGTTAGAGGGATAACACGGCGTAGCTAACAGCTACCGAGTGGGGACTAGGGGTGTACTTATGTTTGACTATAACTTTGTATCTACGGTATGTCGAGCTGGGCTACCGCTGGAGGGTGAACCGCCCATGTCTAGGATGTTAGATTGTGTTGGTCTTTCTTTGTTCGTGTCTTATAAGGGTTAATTGATGGATTTGCTCGTTTAGGGCTATTATTATCTTTTGTAGTCTTATTTTCCTACTAAAAAAAAAAAAAAACTTTTCCTACTTACTTGACCCAATTTTACTTTATAATAATACGAAATAATTAATTATTTTTATTATTTCGGAAGATGCATTTTCCGTTTTTATGATCTTCAGATGTTTTTAGTTGCTAATATGCATTTTGAGGTAAATATAAATGTAAAAAACTGAACTGAAGAATTATTTCACTCTTAAATAACAGAAGTAGGACTAGATTTAAAATAAACATAAAATAGGATAAAATAATAACAATAAGCACAATGTGTAGAAATAAAACGTTATTAAATAATAAATTTGGCTGGTGTTGTACAATTTCATAATTTTTTATAGTTTATATAGATAATATACACTATGAATAAGAACATACCACATTGCATTTAAAAACTTAATTAATTTAGCTCTAGAGGAAAAAGGAAACTAAAAACCAATTTTTAGACCATTTGGTCTTTAATAATTTTTTCTGCACCACTAAGCTAAATTGAAATAGAAAATATTATATTGGACTGTAACAGGATGAGCTGAAAAGGGAGATCTTATCTTATTTTGATCTTTATAATCGAAACTAAAAAAAAAGATTCAAGTATCACCGGGCTCATAGTTCACATTACTGTGAGTTTTTTTATCAGATTTTACAGTTTATGTTTACGTATAGATAGAAATTGTGATCGATATTCATGGATTACATCACTACGAAACAGCCGCTGCCTGTGAAGTATCTGCCAATATTTTGATATACCACTATCGTATATAACGTTCCGTGTGATAAAAAATTACTTTCATCGCAGATGGCCAATACGTTAAAATTTTAACAGTATTAGTTTAATAATAAAGTTTAACGATTATTATAAATATACCATAGATAAAAAATAGTGGTTATCGTTTAATAAAATACTATTTTTTGTATTGCCAGTACATTTTAATTAAATAATCAAAAAATTAAATCAAATCCTTTTAATTTAACAATAGGATTTTTATCAACAAGGCTGGCAAGTATGATATCAAACGGTATTCTTCTCATGGTAGTATTCTATATACTACTATGTGCATAATTATTGATGGTAACATCATAAACACTTTAAAAACTTTAAGATGTGATCCAGAATGAACAAATTTATTTATGAACATCCGTAAACAAGACTGCTGCATCCGAACACCAATATGACAGGCGGCTATTTATACGCCGCCCCGGCGCGTGCCGACGTAATCGCTTCACCGGCGCGGGGCAAATCTCATTTTTATTAGGGAAGCTATGTGGAAAGAGTGGAAATGACACTGCACCGCGGACTTCCGACCCCTGCACACTTTTACAGGTGTCTGTCGTTTATATATTCCAAACACAATCTTATTTTAATCTGTTAAGGTTAAAATTTCGATAGTGGCTCTGCGGGAACGTCGCGCACGCGCGTATTTGTGAGACGCTTGTTTTACACAGTCGTGGATCGCGCGCCGCGAACCGTAGTCGCGTGTGGACTTTATTACTGTTGACGTTAGTGATGTGATTATATATCGATAAGATTCATTAATAATATTTTCTGTGAATATTACGTTTTCCGTAATGGAATTTTTAGATTAGTTATCTATATTGTGAACGTATTTTATATAAAATAAGGTAAAGTATTATTTCCTAAGTGAATTTTCTCCTATTCTCCGTTTCCTTAGATTGCAAATATTCGTTCTCTTAAATCCTGGCATATTCTTTTAATGGTAAATTACAATTGGCCTCAGTTTTTTTTGTCATAGTAATGAAATCCGCGCATGGATCGTGACTCGGGCCCGCGCACGGTCGTCGGGTGGTAGAGTTTATATTTTAATAATGGAGGGTATTAGCCGCTCCGCTCCTGTCGCGTTCCTAACACAGGTGTCCATGAGTTATACTTTCCGGGCAATCTTTATAGCGTATTATGCTCTTTATACATTATAGGTTTTTTTTATACAGAAATTGTCACTACGGAGTTATTTTTAGGAAATGAAATTTATTTTGTCGTTCGAATATGAATGTCATTTTTTTGTGTGTACATTAGAATAGACACTTTGTACATGTTGTGCAATTTTAGTGCATTCCGTTCTTTTTTTTGATACAATGTAATTATTAGTAATTTATAAGTAAGAACTTTTTGATGTTGCTTTCGTATTCCAGTTTTGTAATAATGTTAATGTTTAAATGTAGTAGAGGCTGAAAAAAAAAAAAACAGTTTTCATATTTGAAAATATTTTATTAAATAAAATTGTATATTTAGAGATTTGGACTTGTAATTTATATAACAGCATAGGGTCAATCTAGAACGTAAAAAATAACTGGCAAGATAGAGTTGAATTAATATATATACCTAACATATGTAACTCATAACTTTTTCTGACTTATACTATACCAAGGGCCAATTATAAAGTACTTTAAATAAATGTAAACTTTAACAAACTTGCGTTGTATATCGTAGAGCATTGTAAACATAATTCTTACATACTAAAATTTCCTCTACGGAGAATCTTTGCTCTTCTAGCGAGGCCCTCCGACGAACCACATCGATTCATATCAGTGCATATAGCTAGACAATATCTAGAATTAAAAAATCTAAAACAATCTAGACAAAACCAAAGTTCAATATAATGAAATGTCTAAAATATTCACCAGTCCCAACTCAGATAACAGTTCATTCAGTGAATTGGTGAACCAGTATGATGATCGTATAGCTGGAAAGGCGTCATTAAAAGGAATCAATAAACACACCACCCGCCTTGTCTTGTTTATTTATTATCGTTTGAAACTTTTGGTGGCCTGAATCACAGCTGCTTACTCAATGTAAGCGTAAAATTTTAGTAACGCATTAATTTTTCTGTGCAGTGTAATTCACAACAAACTGGATCGATGATTTTTATGTATATTCAATCTTTTTGATGTGTATTATTTTAAAGTTACAAGGTCTCATGGACACATGGTCTTTCTTATGCGCGAATTGTAACTTTTTATCAAAATTTTGACTTAAAAAGCGGTTAAAAGGGTTAGTCGTCAGTGGAACATAGAATGTTTACTTTTATGAATGAGAAGGTTAGTTAACAAGTATTTGTGATCCTATATATTACTATTTTTTTTACAGATCGTAAAAATATTATTTAACTGTATAGTACTGTATATTTGACGATGTTTATGTAAAGTGCGAAATTTACACTTACTGGACTTTTATTTGTAAAAATCATATTATAAAATTACAACTCAATCACTAACAATCAATAAAACTATATAAGTTTTATAACGTCAAATAAATATAACAGTCAAAGCAATACTTAAGTCAGTTCGATTATAGCAAGACTATATTATCTTGACTTATATGAGTATTACCCATTAAGTGGTTATTACTATGGAAGGATAACGACGGAAGTTACAAACGTTGACAAAATCTTTTGGTGCGACGAAAAATAAAATGCCGATGAAATATATCTTCGCCCCCAATGTAGGACTTCCTTATAAAAGTGTATGGAACCTTCCAATTTAATATTATTGAGACATTACTTATAATACTTTGGAGTACATATTGTATTGCATAAATCGTTTTAAATCTTTTCTTATCTTTTAATTCCTCAATTCTTTTGATATATTTTTAGATTTTATTTTAAACATTCGAAATTTAGAGCTCGAATTATAAGAAGAAGATTAGGGAAGTGAATAAATCCTAAGATTTATTTCATTGTTATTTATACGGTACTTAAACCGGAAAGTAACGTTTTAAAGGAATTAAAATGTCATTATATCAAACCTATATTTAGTTTGTTTGTTTAGATAAAGGGCACACGCCACCGATGAATTAAAAACGTTCTAGCAGGAAATTGCAAATGCTGTGAAAAAATGAACGTTCCGACATCACTTAGGACACAAGTGTTGTTCCCATTATATATCGATAGACGATGTCGATATTAATGTAAGTGAAAAGTGAAAGTGATTTATAGTGTATTAATAGTGACGTGTGTGTGAACAGTGTAATATGGAGTATCGGGCACCCCACCCAACGATTAACGTCGGAGCACCCTACTACCTACACCCAGGTACGCCTCTTAAAATTAAAGCATTTTTGATAGGTTTTGGTAACCATTTTTAATTTAAAATATTATCTCTTTTTTACACGTATAAAATATTTATAAGTGAACCTTATTTACGAACGAAACTTACGAAATTTACGAATGAAAATTTACGAACTCGTATAAATAGTTCCTACACTCTTTCTCTATTCTATCAGCTTTGCTCGTTTAGGTTATATATATGTCAGAATTTCTCGATACATTGTTGAGTATATATTTTTTATTAATTACAGAATCGTTTTTTAAAACAATTCTTTTTACAATTGCGCACAAAACGTGTTCATAATATGCAGTTAAACACATAATGGAAGGGACTTAAAAACACGTGAACATAATTCACAAATTTAAATATTAAATTATTAACTGAGTAATATTACAATTGTTGTATCAAATTCAGCACTGAAAAAGAGTTCAGCATGGCGTGAGCTGTGAGCTAGAATCAACGATAAGCGTCGATTTTACATCGGAATCGTCCAGTGTAGACACGTTATAATAAAATGTGCTGAATGAAATTAATGCTTATATCCATAAAAATACTTCATCTCCATCGATTAGTCAGTAAACCGTCACGACGGGTTAATTGGCACATCGTCAAGAGAGCAAGGCGGCGACAAGGCGTGATAGATGGCGATGCGATTGCCTGTCGTGATGAGGTGATTACTTTAGATTTAAACTATCAGGTAGGTATTTTATCAGCATTATATATTGGTAGTTAAATCAGCGTTATATTTTTACAAGTTAATTTAGACGGTTAACGAATATTGAGGAATTCCATAGTGTTACTCTATGACATACTATATGATAGCTCATAAGCTATTATCAAATGATATTATCAAACGATGGTTCGGGGTTGAACATACACATAAGGATAATTTTACATTCCTTTTTGTAAAAAAGGGTAAATTTTTTTATTTTTAATTTTTAGATGCTTACGTTAATCCGCTATTACAGCATTGATTTATATAAATTTCTAAATAATTTTCTGGTCTATATCTTTCTTTTTCTCTTCTGTTTCCATTTCTCCGAATCGTAAAACCTATATTTATAGGTTTCAAGTTGTCTCAATTAGGCTCATCGCCTTTCTCAAGTAGAGGTGACGGGCGACGACGTATCGTGATGGATTACGTAATGACGACGCCTCGATTCGGCAATCGTGATTGATGTACGCGTAAAATTCTGTTAACTGCCAACACCACATTTTCAGCAATATGTGGCATTATCTTTCTTATACTGTATTGATCTTCGTTGAGTAATAAATAAAACTCGTGCTGTATATACGTTAAAAATAGACGCTTTAAGTATTTTCTTTTTGGTAGAAATTATACGTTCGTTCCATACAATGCGTTTCACAGTTCTACTCTAATTTTTTCGAATAATAATTTTTAAATCATGAAGTAGTAGAAAGGTTTTAGTGGATAATTTTTCAAAGTGATGTGTAAATTACTGGAAATAAGACGGTTATTTTTGAAAAAATCTTAAGACGCCTCGAAGCCTCGAATTATTAATTAAATAATCCCTTTGAAATATAGAGAAAAACATTGTATGTTCGGATAAGTCTACTTATCCTCACGCAGATTAACTATAAAAAAATATTTCCATATTTAACTTAATTTAAAACAAAATTTACGTATAATTATTCGTTTTTTTTAAATATTTAATAAATTAATAAAAGTGCCAAATATCCACGAGATTTGTATATTTATGGTTCTTTGTATAAAGTAAAATATAAGTATAAGTATGTACTGCCACATTAAATATCATAATTTATAGATTACATTAAAGAATAATAAGCCAATAGTAAAAAATGCATAACCCAAATTAAAATGCAAATCATTTTTACCAGTTTATGGAAGTATATCGTGTCAACACATCTAGACTACTGTATCAAGTTTCATACACTTCAATTTTTTTATAAAGAATACAAAAGATTAGTTATCAATTCAGTCAGTGTATGTAGTCTACGCAATAAATGATTTTCTAAGATCTACCAATATACGAGCAATAAAAACCCTCTGCTCTATCTACCAAGATGCGCGCGCACGCAAGCGTCCAAACGATGTTTGTCTCATGTGGTTCTAATATAAACTTAAAGCGATATCTTCCAATTATTATTGATGTCTCTTGATTTAATAAACAATCTTAAAGATGTGAAGGAAATTTAGAGGGATTAACTATCGAAGTCTATTTGTAAATAATAAAAATGTTTAGTTTTATAGAGAAAAATAAATAAGCAACAATATAATGTACGAATACAGCATGGCCTTATGGGAAAGCATATTGGATGTGTTTCTTGTGATTCTCTTCGTTTCTGAGACGTAAAATCGATTTCGCATATCTGATCTAATCGTTACCTTAAATAAATTTTTTCATGTCTTATGTTATTCTTTAGGTATAGGTTCATATCTGACTGATTGCAGTAGTATGGCCAAGTCGGCATGCACTTTGAATGAAAACAACAACTTTTCACATATAGATTGTAATCCATGTTAGGTAACGGGCGTATAGATGATATAGCCCGAGATCCCAGAGCCCTAAGACACAACTTATTTTCTAAAACACACATCTTTCGATTCTAAGTAGTCTTTCATATACTTTTAATACCTGCATGTTGGTGGAACTTGCCCAGTGACACCTGCGCAGGTACCAGGTGAGAAAGATAACTAAAAATAAGAGTTACTTAACTTAAATTGTAATGACTGATTTATATATATATAAAGATTATGTCATGTCAGAGAAGTTAGAGGCTTCCATGGTCCAGAAATTTTGTGAGAAGCTTAAAAGCTCTACGAAAAAAAATCTTATTTTATTTTCAAATATCAGAATTTTATAAATGTTGGATGGGATCTCGGGCTAATAGACTATCAAAATATATGGAATAGTTGCTCAGATGTGGCGAGTAGAGACTTTTGATAATACTATTTCTTCAACATGCCTTATATTTTGGATAATCTCGCGATTTCTTGACACATTAACCACACGGCTCAACGAGACCCCGGGTGGTCGGGCGGCCGGAACTGGCAGGGGGTGTAACGTGATCCGGTCGGAAATGGTCGTCAGATTTGTCGCGCCACTCTCCGCCCGCCGACAATTAAGGTCCGCGATTTATACCGCCCCCGCGCGCCACATTGTTTGCTTTGGATAATTATGAAGCCGCTTGGTAATTTGATTGTATTAAACGGCAAATAGGATCATTATACAATAAGCGTTGTTAAATTAAATAGCTTATATTATTTTGTATGTATCATTTAGTATATCTCTATAAATAAATGTACACTATGCTTATCGTTTATCGATTTACTGCTATTATCCCACTGTAATATGGTAACAAGCAATATAACAGAACTAACTACCTTGCTATAATCCGCACGGTTAAGCGAATGCATGCAAAGCTAATGTGTATGAAGCAGGCAAAATCTACGCACCTTATACATGCAGGACAAGCCACCACACGCTCCCCAAGGCGCCTCCACCAGCAACAACGCACACAAGCAGCACACACAACCACTACCACAATCTCGACGATCGTTTCGCCCCGAAACCGAGGCATCATCAGGAGGATAGGCTCCACGACAAAAATCGTAATGCATTACGATTTTTGTCGTAGTTACATTGCTTGTAATATGGAATTCCGCAAAGTAACGCCTGCTTCTATAAATCATGTAATTAGGTAAGCTACGTGGTCTTCTCTTCCAGTCTATTATACTTCAAACAAAACATTCAAACAATGCATGTTGCCGGTTATCACGATCTCATCATGATCGGTGTCATCGTGATTTATTGATATGAATTTTATTTTCTGAAATTGACTATCACAGCGCACAGCTTCATAGTCAAAAGCGATTTATGCTTGGAGTGCCTTTACGTTATTTCACTTTATTAATAGGGTCCTAACTATTATAATGGCAGTCCCGTAAGATACGCAGTTTTGGACAAGCCCAAGGTGAACAGACGACCTCAATTAGGTCTGTAACCTATTTGAGGTCGTGTGTTCAACAATACAATCGGCACAAATTTTAATAGACGTGAAATTCTCGTGAACGGGTCTTTGTTGCCATACAAGTCAAGCATTTAATCACCCTCAATCATGCAATATGTTCCCTGTTCCCTAAAGAAAAATGGGGTTTTATATATCATATATGTTTCTCCGGTGTCTTAACTTTAATTGAGCCAAGTTTGATCAATATTGGTCAGGTCGATTAGCCGTGAAAGCGGAACAGACTGACAGATTTTCTCATTTATAATATTACTAGCTGTGCCAGCGGCTTCGCCCGCGTGGAAATCAGCGTGTCACAATTTTTTTATTGAAATTTTATTATAGAATTTTAATTTTAAACATAATAATAGTTATTGTGAGTTAACTATAAGAGATAGAGACATGCTATCGCGGACTTTTTTGTACTATTTTTATAGATCTACAATTCTCTAGTATATTACTTTAATGTATCTCTGCTGGTTTACGCACGCGACTAAAGCTCCCAGCAAGCAATTTTTTAACAACTGCTCGATCACTTCAATACAATTTACATAATACCGATATGTACTATTTACCTAAACCATCCGGAAGTATTTCACTATCTTTTGGTGAAAACCGTACAAAAATCCGTTCTGTAGATTTTGAGAAAATCGATTACATACAGACAGACAGCTTTTTAGGACTTTGTTATATAATAAGAATAGATTTTGTACAAGGCACGGGCTACGAAAGCGTCTTGTTAGCGAAAAGATAAAAGTTATTATTTAGTTTTTTCTTTGAGTGTACTAGTGTAAAGATATCACATAACGAGTCGATACGATTATGATACGATCGACTGTAAATGACTGGCAATAACGATGCTTGATGTTATGTTGTCCCTTCATATAACCCTAATGCGCATAGATGGAGCTTCTCTTAAGGCGCTGAACAGAGCCAAATAGGCTGACTTTAAACACGTTTTTAACAAAAGCTATAGGGATGACGATTAAAAGAAAAATATATGTTAATATACATCATATCTCAGAGAGAATGTAAGATTTCAAAACATGATTACGATACTTTTTTTCGATAAAAAAAATTGGTAAATAGACCTCTGATTTTTACTTTGATCGTAAATATCTCTAATATTTATCAACAAAAATTGGTAAAATTAATAAGACTAATAAATCATTATAATATAAAGAGAATGTAAGATTTAAATTTTGAATTAATTAAGATATTTCATTCAAATTAAATATTTTTTAGAAAATAGCAAAACTGAAACGAGTCATCGTCTCGCTTCTCTTTTACATCTACGAATATAGACAGTGATCGCTGAGGCGCGCTGCTATACGGACGTGTGTCGCTAGCTGCCACCTTTTGTGACTATTCCTTGTTGATAATATGTCCTTTTTTAGGTGTTTAGTTATAGTTTCAGCATACTTACTTTTATAAGATTAATTAGACATAAGTTTTTTAAATAAATTGTACAAAAAAAGTTTGGATAACATAGTGTACACCTACAATGGGTGTTAAAAAATTAAGTATGTCGCTACGCCGTCGCAGACATTGTGGGCGTGGCTTATATGCCGAAATCTGAATTTACGCCAGCTCTGTTCAGCGCCTTAATAGGCAATACATATAGTTGGAAACACACGGCCTTATATTCAGTCCAGGACAATAAGAAAGGTGTGTGCTACTTTAAAAAAGGCAAAACAGGAATAAGATATAAATTATTAAGATATTAATTGTTATTATATTTAACTCCGAATTATAAATTTTATCTTTATCTGATATAAATTTAAAAAATTCAACACCATACCTACCCAGGTAGAAAGTAACTAGTTATTTTGTACCTAAGCAAAACTAAAGTAACATTTTATAAATTTAATTATTCATTGATTACACACCTTTTATAAGTAAATATTGATTTATATAATTAGGCGTTACTTTGCGGAAGTCCATTTTACAAAAGTAATAATGAAATTATTATTCTATAATCCGTGATTAAGTAAATAAAAAATATATATAAATATGCTAAATGTAGAGTTGACTATCCGTTTTCATACCTGATACATGCAGAATTCATTAAAAACACATGCACAAACCGCCACCACAAAACACAAGCACTACACACGTTCACTATAACAAGCTCTACGACAAATCGCAATTTTTTTTTAGAAAAGTCTATCTCCTGGTGATGCTTCGGTTACGGGGCGAAACCGTTGCTAAGCTTGTGTAATGCTATCCTAACTTTTGTACTATGGAGTTCCGCAAAATAACGCCTATTTCCATAAAATTTCCAGTTATGAATAGCAAGTAATAAATGGTAGTCACGACAAACCAATACTGCATGCTGAAACTGCAAAATGGCAATGATACCGTCATGAGCTTTTGCATTGATCGTTAAATATCAAAAATTATTCTCTCACATATGTATGTATGTCCTAATCGAAGAAATTTGAAATTGTCACCCTTTTCGCATCCGGATAACCGTATAAAATGGCACGGATATCCTTGCCCCGTAGATCGAGCCGTCGCAAGCGATAAAAAAATATCCACCTTTTCACCCTCTGTCACGGTGGGCGAAGGGTGCGTTGAACCGCTAAGCGAGAAATACGCTGTAAACCGGGGAGTGTTATTTACGTGGCTCCTTTAAAAGTTGCGTGATATCAAAATTGTTATTAATCCTTATTCCTTACTAATATTATAAATGCGAAAGTATGTCTGTCTGTTACGTTTTCACGTCGAATCCGCTGTACCCATATCGATGAAATTTGGCACAATTATTCCTTATACACCAAGGTAACGCATAGGCATAGAAATTCTGTAAATTCAATAGGAATAGGATGAACATTAAAAAAGCCATCTATTATCAAACTATGGAAGTTCTTTTATTCACGATGTGTCAAAGTATCTAGTCAAATCTGTATTAAAAGAAAAAGTTACTATGTCACTCTGTTTGACTTTCGTCAAAAGAGGTATCTTAAGAAAGTTTTTTTAAATATTTTTTGTTTCTGTTTACTGAATTAATTTAACTGAGTTACTATGGGCTATAATTAATTCAGTAAAATGGGTTATTTACTCAAATAAATTAACGACTAATTTAATAAATGCGAAGTTCTATAGGTCTGTTTAGTTTTCACGGCCAATTCGCTGAACCAATATCGTAGCAAACGTGTAGCAGCGAAAGCAAAACAGACGAACAAACAGATTTTAGTATTTATGATATTTGTATGGATTGCATGCATGTGTACATTTTTATATAATGGTCATGACAACTTTTGTGATGTCCATTATATTATATCATTATATTCACTTAGTCATGTCAAAGTAATGTAATATAAAAGGTTCTATTATATGTTGTAGAACTAAGATTTTTAAACATTATTTTTGAAAACATTTTGCCAAATATTAATAAGGGTTATAGCTACATATCTAATAATATATCTTGCTTGAACCTCTAGCGAATTTTCTTAAAGTAATGAGGTAACACAAGCAGTTATTTTATAACTCCAATTTAATTGTTGACATAATGCGGCCAAATGATCCTACTTAAAGTACACTTTTAACACTACAGGCTGATATTGCTTCGCCACAAAATATGACCCTATGAATGGATCACAAATCACGTATTACCTGTGCAAAGCCAGAGGTAATCTATTCGAAATCCTTGTGCGTCTGAATTGGGTCCTATTACCTCGTGGTAAAGTCCACTGAGCATTAAGATGGAGGCGCTGGGACGGAAATTGATTCAACGCCAAGAATAAGGTCGTAAGTGCGACTCTATCCAGCTTTATTAGAGCTCTAAACATACAGTGCTCACTTCTGTCAGCTTTTGTTCGTTTTGTGGGATGAGGGGCTTAGGGAACGCGATGAATTGATCTGTCCTTTATTATAGACTTCATAAAATTTTCTTTCTATTTAAGTACAATCAAGCGAGGGTGTGCGATTACTAACAATAATCGACTTGATTCTAAATAGATTAAGACTTGAAGCTAGAAACACTACGATATAACATTAATAATACCACTAATATTACATAACATTCAAAACATAATTATAGATTTGCTAAAAGTTTTAATGTAAGCCCGCTGTTGCATACTTATTTTGTTGCTTTTTTTAATAATTTTTGTATGAGTTAAAATATTTCTGTGTGTGCAGAGCATACAAACAAATAAACTAATGTCGAATTTATCGCTACTGCTTACTCCAGAATTTCTTCCTGTGATATCTTCAGGAAAAAAAAAATTATATACATATAAAATAAGTTCCCCAAACTCAGATTCAACAAACTCTGATTAAATCAGTAGATTTTGTGATTGAAAATTTACTGAAACGATTTTTGTACGATTTAAGATTTAATTTAAAGAGGACGGTTTTGGTTAATAGTATATTATATTAAAATTTACGCGGGAAAAACTTTTTGAAACATTGTTTTCCACGCGAGCGTGGCCGAGGACACAGCTAGTTCGATTCAATTCAATTCATAGACTATATTTTCGATTTTAGCAGACGCAAGCAAACAGCAGCAAGAGTATGAAGAAAATAAATTTCGTGAGCGAAGTATGTATATGTGAATAACAAATAAGAGATTTTTTCGATTAAAGTTGTAAGCATAGTCGCTGAGAGGTACTCAGCTCATGGATATGAAAGTGGTCCATTTGTAGCGTTATTGTTTGCCGAGCGGGCGGTCGGGGGTGGTGGTGGCGTGCCGCTGCCGGCTTGTAATGGAAATTCGCAGACGACGCCGCTAGCCTGTGGTATAAATATGGAACGATTAGCGGGTTATAGAACTTTATGTACACGAAGAACGGTCTGAAAACGTTCCATTTGAGACAGTTTCAATATTGACTTGTTTTCTTAGGAAATATCAAATGCAAAGTTAATACTAACGAAGCTGTATGGGTACTACTTGTCTTTTTATATAAATACAAGGTAATTTCTTGGTATAGTATATTTAAATTAAAGTATTCTTTTAATAATAATACCATACATGACTATGACTCTGAGTCAAACTTTTTAATTCTTCTGAATGGCTTGGCATGGTTTCTCTTAAGAAACCCGTAGTATTGGACTCTTGTAAATAAATTTCAGAAAAACTTATTACCTAAAGTAAAAAAATAATATTTAATGTATTAAAACAAATATGTTGGACCGTTCCGGTGTAACGACAGAAATTTGATAAACTTTTTTTATGCTATAGGATATCAAACGAGCATGCGGTTCACGTAATCACCTTCGCCCACGACCTCTCGTAGAGCGAGTGTGTTGTCGACCTTTAAAAAAGTAGAAAATACAATTATTTATTGGATTACATAGAGATAATTTTTCTCTTTCGCATGAAATGGATTTTAATGAACTTTGTTTCGTGTGTGACTTTATCAGCTTGAATATTTCACAAAAAAATTAACATAAATCGCTGACCGCTCTTAACTTGTTCAATAGCATAAACTAACAGTAGTATTGCGCCGGCGCGTATTCGACGAATATGTACACACTTGTTGTTCGCGATTGCTTGAACTACGAGTTACATGAACTCCTCCACCAAAGAGACCCCACATTTGGAATATTTTACGAAACTGTCAGCTCTTATGTCTTTATCTCCAAGATACACTTCTAGTACTTTTTAAAACAAAATTATACGTTTACTTTTTCTATGATACCGATGTGCTGTTTTCTAATCGCTAAAGGCTGGTGTTATATGAAGCTTGGAGAAAATATTCCTTGATTTGACTGTTCTAAACATAACATAGATAAACATGACAAAACATCCCTCTTCATTCGGAATATAAAAATAAACCGCTTTTTTTGTTCTGCCTTTATTGCTCTCTTGAAATCTCTCTTGATTGACGAGTATAATAACCTGTGTCTAAATTTAGTTTAGACGATTCCTCCATACGTCGACAGCATTCAGAAGTCTGAAACCACAGTATATTAAAGGAATAATTTTATTTGTCAAGATTTAAAATAATGTCCGGACCATAAAAGTTGTATTTAAAGAATAAGTCGTCAAAAATCGTCGGCTCCACGGTAAAAATCGCATTACGATTTTTGTCGTGGAGCCTATCCTCTTGATGATGCTTCGGTTTCGGGGCGAAACGATCGTCGAGATCGTGGTGGTGGGTGTGTGTGCTGCTTTTGTGTGCGTTGTTGCTGGTGGATGCGCCTTGGGGGGTGCATGTGGTGGCTTGTCCTGCATGTATAAGGTGCGTAGATTTTCCTGCTTCATACACATTGACTTTGCATGCATTCGCTTAACCCTTGCAGATTATAGCAAAGTAGTTAGTTCTGTTATATTGCTTGTAATATGGAATTCCGCAAAGCAACGCCTGCTTCTATAAATCATCTTTATTATAAATATATACATTTATTAATGTTTTATATTTTTTCTAGGTAAATTTTTAGTATGTGACGTATATCAGTAATTTTCTAACACAATATTCCCCAAGTCCTTAAAAGTTTATTTGTGGAAATATACTTCTTATTTCGCGTATCCCTTATATTCCATTTTTGATAGAGGGCCTCGACCCCGGACTAGATGACATCTCTCGACTCAAATTAGCGCCCGAGACTGAATTAATTGCCGCTCGCCGCTTCGTTGACAACCCCTGCTAAAGAGTTGCCTTACTGAAGTGATAATTATGACTTACATAAATTTATTTTTCACTTGCTTTTGTCATCTTAGGAGGAAGATGCGATTTATCATAGTAGATTATGCTATCATTAATTACTCTACCTCTCATTTAAAGGAATACCTCTCATTTAAAGGAATACTTATCACTAATACGTAACAAATCATTCGGATCGTTCAAATAAATTTGCCCTTTATTGGACGCTGTATAAGAATTGCGGATATTGGGTTTGAAGTTCAAATTCTCATCTTGAATATAATTGCTTCATCATCGGGGAGGTAGTATGTAGCATTGAGTCGGTCCGTCAATGTGCGATTATGTAAAAATTGAGCATAGTCCTTACATCGGATGAGGATGTACATGATACTGAAATATATATATATGTATGGAATCAATATATATATTTTACAAAAATTCAAAAAGCTGTTTTTTCGATTCAAGGGCCTTGTGTATTAGAGCAGTTATAAAATTTGCGAACATTTTTAAGCTAAGTCAGTCAAAAGTAATAATAAAATTATTTTGCTATAATCCGCGATACAGTAAATAGAAAATATATATAGTGTTAAATGTATAGTGGACTATCCGTATTTTCATACCTGATACGTGCAGGATTCGTAAAAACATATGCACAAACCTCCACCACTTCCACCACAATACACAAGCACTACACACGTTCACTATCACAAACTCAACAATCGTTTCGCCCCGCAACCGAAGCATCATCAGGAGATAGACTCCACGATAAAATCGCAAAGCTTTGCAACACTTTTTTAACACTATATATATTTTCTATTTACTGTATCGCGGATTATAGCAAAATATTTTTATTTATTACTTTTGTATTATGGATCTCCGCAAAGTAACGCCTAATTCTATAAATTATTCTAAGTCAGTCAGATTATTTAGGACACCAGGTTGATTTGAGCTTTATTCAACTAATTTTTCACCTCATATTATTTTGATTGAGGACATGATAATTAAAAGAATATATAATACTGATACTTATATTTTGGTTTTTATACAAATGCGAATGAATTGATCATTTCTTTATTTTTGCATCAAAATGTATAATGAACATTTTATTTGTTTCAGGTAAGGACCAAACACATCCTTCAGATTTCAATATAAAATGAGTATTCATTTATGCTGGTAAGTTACACTATACCGATATTGGGAAAGACATTTTGGTTTTGGTCGATCTTTAGCAGCTTTTTTGTATTTGAGCTAGAATAATTACTTACGTTGTATGTATCGTATTATTTTACTATGATATATATAAGTATATTTACTTATATATATCATAGGAGGTAAAGTTTTTCGGTTGATCTCGAACAGACTAAAACTTTCTAAATTTTCTAATTATGAACTTTGGAAGGCAATAAATCGCTATCTCAGCTCAATCTAGAAGGTGTACATGAATGATAATGATAATGATATATGATAAACTTTATTAATCTCATAAATTTCACAAAATATGACTTAAACTATGAATTCCACACTAAGCATTCTTGTATCGTGGAATTCATTCTTATTATATTACCAATTAATAATTTTGTAACAGACGTTGCGGGTATGTCGCGTTCACAATATCATAGAATAAAATAGAAAAGACATGGCAATTTTTTTTTCTCTAAAGTAACGATAGTAACTAATACATATGTATCTAAATATAAATTAATAAAATAAAACATATTTACTTAAAGATCACTTGACTAATACGATAAGATTTTCAGTATCTTGGTAATCCAAGGTTAAAACTATATTCCGTATACCTACCTAGTATAAATAAATGTACATTCAGAAACTGACGTGTATGCATTGTGAAACGTTTATAGCAATCAAACTTATAAAAAAAATCTTATACAAAATTATTCTACGTATTTTATTTAATAAAATTTATGTTATTATTTAAAATTAAAAAATTGTTGATATCTATTTTGATACATTACAATGTTTCAAAAAGTGTATTCTGGAAAACCTTTAAATTTAACTTCATATTTTAAACTTAATAAAAAAACTCATTTTATTCTAATAGTTTATGTTTTACTTTTATATTTTTCCAAGTGTATTTTTGTTTTTCATTTTTATATCAAAATTTGCATCAATTATTGTTTGAAGTGTTATGTAAATTTTGTGCGTATCTTTAATTTGGAAACATAGGAAAGATGATACATTGAATGTTTATATTAGTTTATTATATGGTTTCTAGTTGGTATTAATAAAAAAGGAAATAAAAAAAATTACCTTATTTTATTAATTTCTAATTTTTATTAATTGTACTATTTGTATTTAATGTAATCAAGAATATATTCCGTGTATCACTCTACTTGTGTTACAGTAGAGTACAGACAAAAGATTTACGACCGCTCCAAGTAATCTTAATTGAAAAATACATTGGGTCGTGAGAGGAGCACTCAATGCAATAGCGCAGGTCACTTTAATACGTAGAGTCAATTGTGAGGTTAACTGATATTGACCCACTCTACTCATAGTCCGTCAGGGGTTGTAAAAAATGTACTATTTTTCATAGAAAAGTTTTTGATTACTAAATATTTAGGTTTTATTTAGAACTAGCTGTACCAGCGGCTTCACCCGCGTGGAAATCTGCGTGTCACAATTTTTTTCTAGGATTCAAATTTTAAACATAAAAGTAGTTATTGTGAGTTAACCTAAGATAGAGACATACTAGCGGACTTTTTTGTAATAGTATTATAGATCTACAATTCTCTAGTACATTACTTTAGCTTATCTCTGCTGGTTTACGCAGCGCACGCGACTAACGTTTCCAGCAAGCAAGTTTTTTAACAACTGCGCGATCTCTTCAACACAATTTACATAATACCGATATGTACTATTTACGTAAACCATCCGGGAGTATTTCACTATCTTTTGGTGAAAACCGTATAAAGATCCGGTCAGATTACATACAGACAGACATCTTTTTGGGATTTTGTTTTATAATAAGTATAGATTTTTAAAGAATAAATGTTCTTTTTCGTAAGATGGATATCCAATAATGAATGAATCGCACACTTAGTATAAAACTGACCGGATTCAAAATTAATCTTAATTTCTATGTTATCTATGACATCACGCTACGAACTATTAAAATGTTAGTTTATTTCTTGCTTTTCCAAGTTATGAGTTGCTTTAGAACTCATTAGTTTATTGCAATTTATCACAAAACAACTTTTCTGAATCAGGCCATTTTAATACTAAGCATGCTATATGTTATATCTCCAACGGATTTGTAATAAATGAAGGTTTATGCAAATAGTTTGACTATTGCATCTACTTTGTTATTCTTGTTATGACTTAATTTTAAAGTACATTTAAAAATTTGAATTTGAAATAGTACATTTAAAAATTTGTTTTATCTGCTCAATGAGTATGGTAGCGGTAGTAATGATAAATATAAAATAGGTGAAAATAGTTAAGTTAGGACAATGAAATGTATACTCTATTGACGGAGCTATGCTTGACGTCGAAGTTGGATATAGCAAAACTGGTCTTATTTCGCCGATAGCGCTGTTTGACGATCAATAATAAATATAGGAAATATTAATTTAGAAAGAATGGTTGTGCTGCTATTTATAATATAATAGGGAAACTATTATATTATTAATATTTCCCTAACAAAACCTTCGTAAGGTACAGGTATGCATTCCAAGCATATGCTGTAAGCTCTCTGTCATTGTCATGACATAAATATTTTCTTCTTGCTTTTATCGCCGATTAATTTATTTAATATTTTTATTTTTGTATTTTTTATTGGATCTCAGTAAAGTGAAGCCTAATTCTATAAAGTATTCTTGGTGATTAATATAAGGCGCTATTTATTCTTCAATTACTCTTGCTTTTTCGTAAGCCGGTTTTAAAAGAAATTATACAACTGTACAACCCTAAAAAGTCAAACGATAAACGACAAATGTTTTCTGCGGATACCGAGATGACGTGAGCATATAACAAATGAGCGTCTGACGTTTTCCTAATGAAGAGGTCAACTGAGAGATCGACCAGGACGTGACCCACAGACAATAGCTTTATTGCATATACTTTTTGTCACAACCAGTATACACAATTTAAGATATTTATCGTTCTTATTTGGCGAAAGCGTGTTCTTTAACAATAATCTGACAACAAGAGTAATGAATATATATTTTGCTATAATCCACGATAAGAGAAAAGCTACAATGCTTTGCGATTTTGTCATGGTGTCTATCTCCCGATGATGCTTTCGGGTACGGGGGAGAAACGATTGTTGAGATCGTGGTAGTGAATGTGTGTAGTGCTGCTAATAATATAGTGCGTTTTTGGCAGTGTCGGTGGTGCTGGTTTATAGCACATGCTGTTTATAAATTCTGCATGCATAAAATATTAACACGGTGGTACACTCTACTTTTAGCATTCCATATTTTTCTAATCGCGGATTATATAAATGAAATAATAATTTTGTCTAATGGATCTTCGCAAACAAAAAACGCCTAATTCTATAAATAAATAATCTAAGTGTAAAGAGAATCAGGCACTGAAACTAAAAGTAAATATTTACTTCATTCAAATAGACTATTGTTATGTTGTTTATATATGTTGTATATATAGATATATAATCTCTATAAAGTTTAATATTTTTACATTACTTGTACCAATACCACAATTCATTACCTTTCCTAATACTCTTAGGGCTGCTGCAAGTATATGTTCATTTCTGCTATCACAAACATTGTATAAAATATTACTAGTGATATACTGCAGTATATTAAGAGTAGTAAACTAGTTTGTTCAGTTAGCATTGAATACGGGTAGCGTGGATTAATTACATTTTTTATAAATATTCAATATTCCTGCCATTCGCCCCACCATCAAACTTTTGTCGATCAAATTCACATTCGTTCACGTTTTTGGCAACTCAATTCTCGGTCCAGATTGAATATCACACTAAAAGCATTTCGGGCGGAAATAAAATTTTCGGCTTGGGGCCTTTCCTATATAAAACATCATATCAGTAATGTCAAATCACGTATTATCTTTTTTAGGCTTAGGAAGTTTTAAATCTTTAATTATGTCTATTATTTGTATCAGTTTTCTCAATTGGTCAAGGCAAAAAAACATACTTTTAATTCCATTAACATACATCTTGAGTTACAATTTACGGATATACTATACTGTACTTACATACATTACTCTTACTTACAATAGAAAAACAACGTCAAACATTAATGTTATTCGAGAAAGGCTTTCGAAAAAGTTACGAGACAAATTATAAAACTGCATAAAGACGAATTTTTTAATAATCAAAGCGTCATGCATCGGGATCGGGGCCTCTCTAAACAGTGGTTCCTTCCGCCGCTGATCGATGTATGGGGAGCACCACATGCATCGACTTAATTGCAGCGAGCGTTCGAAAAAACCACTCGCAACGCCCGGAGGTTCCCGTTAGGTTGGCATGCGACAGACTTCGGCGAGTCGCCTGGTCCCGCTCGCCTGTGATGGATCAGAACCAAGGCTTCGACTTCCCGGATTCGCTCCGCCGCGTCCTTTAGCCTCATAACGGCCTCGCAGAAGGAGGCCTTCACTGTCCACCATGGCATGAACCACGGTGGGCAGTGAGAGGTCTGTGAGTGTGTGCAGTGCCGTATTGATCTCGGCACCCCACTCGCGGCACGCGCTGGGTCACCTTCCACAAATACCTCCCGACACAGCCATGTCCGGAAAGTACCTATTTCAGGCGGTAGATGAGGACCCCATGCCTCCTGGTGACCCAGGAGGAAACCCACCCCTGGCTGAAATCGTCTAGAATCTCGCACTGGGTGATTCCAGCCGTCGCCTCCATCGGCGGAGGAGCTCCACTCGAGCTGCTCTCCACCCACCTCCACCGCCCTAGAGTTTCCCCCCGATGAACGGGCTTCAACAATGCGGCGGTGGGCCTGAGTAATCACCTTGGCCTCTAGATCTCACGTAGGGGACCCGGTCAAGGTGCAGTGAATTGAATTTATTAATTCTAATTTTAACCTATTTGATCCTTGGGCAATTCCGTCTTTAGCAGAGTTTATTCTCGAGTTTTATGAAATAATGACATACTCATATGTGCTAACAACAGTTTTGCATATTTATAAATGTGAATCAAGTTGATAAGGCTAACGAGTGTGTTATTGGGGTATGGATTAACCTGGTTTTAATCGTCACCGAAAGATCGAAGATTTTTGGAATTTACTGTTTAAGGTTTTTCTTATTGTAGATAGTTTATGACGTGATATGAATCAATACAAGCGTTAATTAAAAATTTTATGCTTATATTTTACCTCAGAATAAATATATAATGTAAAAGTTTACTAGATTCGACGATCCCATTAATCGAATCAAAGCTACATCATATCTTTTTGATGTCAATCCAAATATACTCGTTCAGGTTCTTGGACCTGGATAAAAATACCTGGTGACTCCTTAAAAAAACTTTACAAAATTTAGTACTTACAATCACTATGCAGTCCTTTGTGTAAAAACAAAGCAGAGTTCGCTATTATTTTACTTTTACTTTCGTATATAAATTCGTTCTCGATCGCTATTCGCAAACTGAATCGTCAAGGCATGCGATACGACCGCTTATAAAATGAACGAACCATTCGAGAATGTTCCGCTTCTCGATTATTCGCGAATCGTGGCGGCGATACGGAACAACATGAATGTTCCAGATGATAAGTGGCAAGCGACTTCAAACTCTATGACTTATATATTACGAACTCTTTTTGCATGTTCGTCTCTATATATTTAACAATAGAATGATGTAAAAATATATAAAAGTACTGAAATAATACAACCAGTAACACTTTTTCTTTGTTTTAAGGTGTTAGCGCAAGTAAGATCGCCAAACGTACCGAACTGGCGCCCAATAAGGGTGGCCCGTTCGCGGCGGCGTTACGGACCCTCGCCAAGAACGCCGGCCCCGACGTCAAAGACGGTAAGTTGCACGTGCTTTGGCCCCCGTTCGCATCGCTCGAGCAACTTGTTTATTTTATTGAGACCTGAAATTATTTCTACAAGTGCCAAAAGATCTATACTTTTATCCTCGGATAAATTAATAGAACACAGCCAATTTTAATGTTAGATTAATATAGGTGGTCGCTATATTACCATAATGATAACAATACATATTTTTATCTAACTACAATTAGTCTTATTTTAGAATTTTTCTATAAATATTTTAAATACGTCAATTATTAAAAGTTTCTCGAGCGTTGTGGTTTTAATTATTTTTTAGTTTCATTTTATTTTATCAATAAACAGCAAGCACTTGTTGGGTTTATAAGTCCATACTTCGTAATACTACGAAATCTACTTAAAATATCATGCCAAGGTAGTGTTAGCTCGATTATTAATAGGTAACGTTATAAAACAAAACAGAATAACAAAACGTAGAGCGTAACAATATAATATTATGTTAGGTACCTGTAAACAATAATAATTACTTAAAACATGAAAATGTATTTTCATGCAAATTTGACTTTTAGTATTTTAACTAAATGACAGCACTTGATACATGAAAAACGAATTATATTACTTAGATGTAAGTGTCCGTAACTATTTGTTTCAGATGCGTTTTAATTAAGTATCGAAAATGTAAGAAATATTATTATAATTTCTTAGAAAACAATTATATGTTATACATTCATTTGTTTTAGGATCTACATTTGTACTTAAGATATTCTGTTAAAAATATCTAAGCGATGTAATTTACGATCAATTTGTCGGAAGATCAGCACAAAAGTTGTCTGACTTTAAGCATATTAGAAATTTTGGTTTTTTAAGGTTATTAGTTTTATATGTTACTAGAAATAAGTGCGGCTTCGCCCGCGTGAAATTCAGTGTTTAGCATGCTATAGTCGCTCGAGTTTCGGCATGAGACTGGCTCTCTGATACCCTACACCGCTGTTTATACCTATTCTCTCCTCTAAACTACAATTGACACCGGTTTGTTACAACCCCAACTAAAAATTTTTGTAAAACGATCTCTTTAACTCAATTCACATGATGTATGTGCTATTAAGGCGCTGAACAGAGCTGGCGTAAATTCAGATTTCGGCATATAAGCCACGCCCACAATGTCTGCGACGGCGTAGCGACATACTTAATTTTTTAACACCCATTGTAGGTGTACACTATTTTATCCAAACTTTTTTTGTACAATTTATTTAAAAAACTTATGTCTAATTAATCTTATAAAACTAAGTATGCTGAAACTATAACATGACATATTATCAACAAGGAATAGTCACAAAAGGCGGCAGCTAGCGACACACGTCCGTATAGCAGCGCGCCTCAGCGATCACTGTCTATATTCGTAGATGTAAAAGAGAAGCGAGACGATGACTCGTTTCAGTTTTGCTATTTTCTAAAAAATATTTAATTTGAATAAAATATCTTAATTAATTCAAAATTAAAATCTTACATCTTCTCTTTATATTATAATGATGTATTAGTCTTATTAATTTTATCAATTTTTGTTGATAAATATTAGAGATATTTACGATAAAAGTAAAAATCAGAGGTCTATTTACCAATTTTTTTTATCGAAAAAAAGTATCGTAATCATGTTTTGAAATCTTACATTCTCTCTGAGATATGATGTATATTAACATATATTTTTCTTTTAATCATCATCCCTATAGCTTTTGTTAAAAACGTGTTTAAAGTCAGCCTATTTGGCTCTGTTCAGCGCCTTAACCTAAACCCTTCGGAGGAATTGCACTTCGTTTTAGTAAAAACCGTACTAAAATCCGTTCAGTAGATTTTCAAAAAATCGATTACATACAGACAGACAGCTTTGATACTTTATTTTATAATAAGTATAGAAGATTATTGTAGATTTCTTTAAAGATTCAATTTTTTTCAATTGATTCCTATCAAAAGTATCGTATATGTCTATAATTCAATATTTTGTTATTAATCCTATGGCACTATGAACTCTTGCTATGGTCAGATTAAATGGATGTAATTATAAAACATTGTCTTTCACTGACAATAAGTTACTCTAATGTGAAATAACATTAGACAACTTTAGTGCTGACAGTGTTTCTATCCCATGACTGTTGACCTCGCGAGTGTGTAGGAACGGCCACACCCAGTTCGGAGCGCGAGGGCAACAAAGATAAACCGCCGCCCGCGCCTACCAAGCGTGCATCTCCTCATCACCTTCCTGCCAGCGGGTTCCAACCCTATCGACCTGATGATCGGTAAGTTAATGCCTATCACAGCAACGTTAATTGACATTAATGTTTCTTATTTATAGAATTAGGCGTTACTTTGCGGAGATCCGTATTCAAAAGTAATAGTAAAATTATTTTGCTATAATCCGAAATAAAGCAAATAGGAGACATGTAGCATTCGTTAAAACACGTGCACAAACTTCCACCACAATACACAAGCACTACACACGTTCACTATCACAAACAAATCTGTGTATAGTAAATCTAGAGTCTATCTCCTGATGATGCTTCGGTTGCGGGAAAGATTGTTGCATATGTTTTAACGAAAGCTGCATGTTTTAGGTATGAAAATGAATAGTCCACTCTACATTTAAGATTATACATATTTTCCTGTTTACTTTATCGCGGATTATAGCAAAATAATGTTACTATTACTTTTGTATTTATGTTCCTTTTGATGCAAGGTCCAATATCTATTTCTTTGTAATTTGTCGTTTGTTAATTTTTAAAAGCTTTTATATAACTTTCCATGTACAAGTATGTATAAAGTAGCAGCCTGTTACAATCCCACTGCTGGGAATAGGCCTCCTCTCTCCGTTTCTGGAGAGGAGGGTTGGAGCTGAGACCTACCACGCTGCTCCAATGCGGATTGGTAGGTTACACATATCTCCAGAGTTCTCTAGAGATATGCAGGTTTCCTCACGATGTTTTCCTTCACCGAAAAGCGTGTGGTAAATTGGAATTATCAATTAGACACATGAATTTTAATAGAAAAACTCATTGGTGCCTGCCCGGGTTTGAACTCGTGTTCCCCTCGAAAGAGTCGCACGGTCTCACCGCAGGGCTATCACAGCTTATGTATGTGACAAGTATGTATGTGAAGGTGAAATCTTGCAAATTAAAGTTGTCCCACTTCCGATTGACCTGAAATTTTACATACTGGTCCAGTCCCGATGACAATTCATGTTTATTATAAGTATGACATGATGCTGCTGCCAGGATTGGTTCCAGAGCTCCTCCATGGTTAAAATTATGGAAATGAAATTTTGTTAAAAGCTCTTGACTTGTTGAAATGGAAATAGGACTAATCTTAATTTGTCACTCCTTTTATGTTAACACTTCATTCCACAGCTACTGAATAATTCAATAAGTATTTTTATATTGACACAATATCGCACCACTGAGGTAAAATAGCGTTCTGTTTACTGTATATCTGTTAGGAAAAGGCCACGTTTTTCTTCGGATGGATGGAAACGGAGTGTAAACCAATTTCTATTGGTTGGTTACATACTCCAGATATTGTCTATTAAGGATTGTAAATTTCAAATAAGTACAAAGTTTTTAGAAAGACTTCTGTGATAATTTTGTGAACTATCAAAAATCAATGTCATGTTTTGCACGTGAGACTAATATCGAATTATACATTTTAATGCCGTGATAGTCTAACCGTCAGAAACATGACGTTTCATGACTGCTCTCTAATTTTAAAACATGTTCCGCTCTATACAACAAAGAGAAAATGTTAATTCACTCGATTAGTAAATTGAACTTGACTAAAGCATACTACACTATTTATAATTTCGAAAACAAATTTGGAATATATTTCATAGTTTTATAAAACATTGCGGAGCCCTTATTGATTACGGAAATGTTGAATTAGCTTGTTTAACTTTATTGCCTCCTTTTTTGTAATTTTAATGATATTATAAAGGCATTATAACAGGTTAACACACCCTGCGGCCGCTTCGTTTCCTCTATTGGAGCCAGCCGCCTACTCGCCTTACGCGCATCCTTCCATTTACTCCAGTGCCGCTTTGCAGTACAGGTAATTTATATATTATGTAATAAATAGACAGTAAATTTGGTACACAAACTTAAGACAAAATTTATATACATGAAAATAACAAATATTACCAATAAGCCACATACACTTTTATATCCTTAAAGATCCTTTTAATATAAGAGTATATAAATCACAACGCAGGCTGGCGGCAGAGGAGCAGATGTACCTTGAGCGGGTCTTTCGGGGAGGTGTTGGTGTAGGTATGGGGGTCGGTTGGCTGCCGCCTTACGCACTCTACCCCCCCTTGGCGCCGCCCCTGCCCCTCGTGCCGCACGCGCCGCACGGCCATCCGCACGCACATCCACCGCACCCCGCGCATGCGGCCCATCACGGGGTTCATGAAGAGAGAGAAAAGGAGATTGCGTTGCAGAGAGAGAGGGAGAGAGAACGGGAAAGGGAAAGAGAAAGGTAACCTCCAGCAACACGTCGATACTTTACCTAATGTATTTTGTGTGAATAGTAAATATGAAAAACGTATCACTTAAGAGTTTCTTAACACGATATCCTCTCGAAGCTTTTGGGATGTGACCAAGTAAAAGACGAAGACTCTGACCAGAACCAAGTTTTGAATATCTTAACGTATTAACTTGACTTCAAACTTAAAAATATGAGTATTAACTCTGCACTGAAAATAAAATTAAAAGTCATATTTTCATAATCACTATGGCAACAACTACTTTGGTTTTTTTAAATTTTGTTCTAAGTAATAAAGCCGCGTTTGCTAGCGTTAGTTTCTTTGTTCTTATTATTCTACTCTGTATTATTCTTAATGTGTTCTGTGATAGCGTAATATAGTGAAGAAGCGTTGGGGAGAGTGGTTGGAGCAAAGACCTACCACACTGCACCAATACGGGATGGTAAGTTACACGTATCTCCAGAATTCTCCAGAGATATGCAGGTTTCCTCAAGATGTTGCGCTTCACCGAAAAGCGTGTGATAAATTGCAATTAACACATAAGTTTTAATAGAAAAACTCATTAGTGGCTGCCCGGGGTTTGAACTCGTGACTACTTCGAAAGAGTTGCACGGTTGATGTTTTAATATTTATAAAAAAAGTCTTGAAATAACAAATACATATACGAACATTCGCATTTGTAATTTGAGTGATAATTATCACAAGCAATATAACAGAACTAACTACTTTGCTATAATCCGCACGGGTTAAGTGAATGCATGCAAAGCCAATGTGTATGAAGCAGGCAAAATCTACGCACCTTATACATGCAGGACAAGCCACCACATGCACCCCAAGGCGCAATTCACCAGCAACAACGCGCACAAAAGCAGCACACACACCCACCACCACAATCTCGACGATCGTTTCGCCCCGAAACCGAAGCATCATCAGGAGGATAGGCTCCACGACAAAAATCGTAATGCCGTAATCGTAATTGGCGAAACGATCGTCGAGATTGTGGTGGTGGGTGTGTGTGCTGCTTTTGTGTGCGTTGTTACTGGTGAATTGGTCCTGCATGTATAAGGTGCGTAGATTTTGCCTGCTTCATACACATGCATTCACTTAACCCGTGCGGATTATAGCAAAGTAGTTAGTTCTGTTATATTGCTTCTAATATGGAATTCCGCAAAGTAACGCCTGCTTCTATAAATCATTTGATAATTATCATTTCAGAGAACGAGAGCAACGCGAGAAGGAGCAACGAGAGCGTGCCGCACGCGAGAAGGAGTCCCGCGCGCGCGACGCTCTCGCGGCCGCCGCGCTGCACGCACCGCACGCGATGCCGTACGCGTTGCCGCGCACTCTCCCGCCGCCGCTGCTGTACCGCCCGTACCGGCCCTATGCGTACGAGGAGGAGGAGGAGCGCGGTGAGCCCGCGCCGCAGCCCGCGCCCGTGTCCGCGCACGCGGTGCCCGCCCCACACTCCGCGCCCGACCCCGCGCCCGCGCCCACCGCCCGCACCCCGCAGCCCGCGCCCGTCTGATTACTGCGCGCGCACCTTACACCCACCGCGCCCCTCCCGACACCGACCACGTGACGACGTACTGACCACACGTATTACGCTTACAAGTTACACCGACTGTTTATAACTGTATATATGAACTTGTTTTATCATGGTAAAATTTAAACTTTCGCGATTCATAAAAGTAAAGTAAAGTAACAGCCTGTTACTATGCCCACTGCTGGGCTAAGGCCTCCTCTCTCCGTTTTTGGAGAGAAGGATTGGAGCTAAGACCTACCACGCTGCTCCAATGCGGATTGGTAGGTTACACATATCCCTGCATTCTCTAGAGATATGCAGGTTTCCTCACGATGTTTTCCTTCACCGAAAAGCGTGTGATAAATTGCAATTATCAATTAGACATATAAGTTTTTAATAGAAAAACTCATTGGTGCCTGCCGGAGGTTTGAACCTGTGTCGTCTCTAGAGAGTCGCACGGTGTCACCGCTAGGCTATCACAGCTTCGCGATTCATACTTATTATTATATAAATAAACGGGTCACATCGCGGCAAAATTGAGTTGCCTTTTTACAAGGTAAATCGATGTGTTGTTTTATCATCATACTCCTGCCCTTATCCCACTAAGTGGGGTCGGCACAACATGTCACATGATGTGGCTACGTATTTTACGACCGGCCGCCTGCCTGACGTCAACTTTCCGTAGTTTAAAATGTGAATTTTCGTTAACACTATTTGTTGACTGACTCTGGTAAAACTGTAATACGTTTATATCTAAACTGTAATTAATAAATTGTCGTGTATGAACAAGTAATAAAAAAAGTCGTATTTTACGACCTCTTGGTAGGAAATGAGGGATATATACTTGTTTTATATGACATATATTCTTATTTTTTTAAGTAATACACTATGAAACCTGATCGAAGTTTGTAAGTGAATGCGTGATATGTTTTATAAACATTTGGCCGTTTAAATCCCTCCGTCCATAGTAGAACACGCTTAGCTGTCAGTCCTGATTATTATAATTATAATACTAATAATAAGCTTAATAGACCTCTGGACTGTGATATCCTAAATGACTATTTTGGAATTCAATAGAGGTTAAGTAACGGTCTGGGGCATCTTTCTGGACACTCATTGTTTGAAATCTGAGTATGCACTGTGTAGTAAATATACATTTTATTAACCCTTGTCTGCTGTTAATAAATATTTCATAAAAGGTAGAAGGTTAAATAAGACACCAAAATAGGGTTAAAAAATGTTATAAATCATCAAGAACAACCTGTTAATGCGCAAACCTTTTTCGCACTTTGTGGTATCTATGATTTGTACAGATATTAAAGTTGTCAGTTTACCCAAAAGATAGCGGATTTTACTTTCATAACGTATGTTCCTATTAAAGATTTGCTTTACGCACTAGAAACAGAACAACCATCTTAAAGCTAAATTTCAGGAGCGATTTCGCGTCAACTTAAGTGCTCAAATGTACTCAATTGTTTACTGCGTATTTTCCTGACCCCTAAATATCAAAATTATTTGAAATGGTTTTTTTATTATGTTCACAACATGCCCGGTATACAGCATACAGTTGTATCGAATTTTATCAATATTGATCCAGCAGACAAATATAGATGAAATTTAATTTAACCACCTATATTTTGTCCGTAATCAAGGCCTGAATAAAATTGACATACGTCATTTTATATTTTTAATCATAATAAGTATTACGATTGCCTAATTTATATGGTGATAAGTATTTATATCGCACATAAAAACTTGTAAATATTTAATAACTCTCTTAAACGTATACTAAACGTAAACCTACTTATGGCTGGCCTGAAAAGTATGCGTTTTGGACTTGTTGTTATTCACACCTGGTACGTATGTATATATGTTCCTTGACTTTAAAAAAAACAATCGTTCTACTCATTTTATATAAGTTAGGCTCGACCCTCGACTACTGAGTCTACTTTTTAAAAGTAACAAATTATATAACTATGTATAATACAAGTTTATGTACTTCCTATATAAATACTCAGAATTACTATTGTACTAGTCAAGACTGTACCTATCCGTAGTATGATATTAAAATAATTAATAATCTCTCATAAAGATGAAAGTTTGACGCTCTATCGGCTTAACAGAACTATACGAAATTTGCTTACAGTTAGGCCTAAATCCTGATTAATATATAGGCTACTTTATACGGTAAAATATAATCATGTACCCACTGGTAACAATAGTATTTCGTAAATAACAATTACACCGCGGTTTTATTTCGTGGAATAAAATGTTAAAATTGCCTTAGCGAATTTTATTCCATTAAGAAAATAAAAAAATATTAAATATTTGCCATGTTAACAAGAACGTGCGGTAAAACTAATGTGATTTAATTTGATAATTTAATTTAAAAACAATGAGCATATATTGATCTATATAGTATAATAACTTTAGCACCAATTGAAGAAACAAAAAATGTATTAGAATGTATTAAAAGATTTGTTTTTAAAATTTTAAGTGATATAAAAACATCATAATTTTGGAATGTACTTCTCAATATAATACATGTACTTAACTTTCTTGTACTGATTAAGGTACTTATGCCACTACTAATTAAAATTCATCATCATTCTCCTGCCCTTATCCCACTCTAAGTGGGGTCGGCACAACATTACAAACATGTTGTCACATGATTTGGCAACGTATTTTACGACCGGCCGCCTGCTTGACGTCAACTTACCTTAGTCGCCTTTTGCGACACCTCGGTAAGAAATGAGGGTGGTCTATTCTATGCAGCCGGGATACCTCACGGCGTACTACTAATTAAAATTCATTTACGTCGTTAAAGAAGTCACGAATAATTCAAGCTGTAGTTGAAAAAGTAATTCAATGCTCGAAATGTTATTTCACACAATTTTGTACAATAGTAAGAAATACTATTACTAGAATACTATGTATCCGTCTACCTTGACATTAAAACATTAAAAGTCAGTTTGCAACGTACATATTAAATATACAGTGATAACTTATGAGCGTAAATACTAGTTAATGAATGACGTAGTTACTGACTTTATTAATCAGTGTATGAACTTTTTTTTTAAAGAAGTTAATATATTAATAAACGGCCTTTTATTTCATAATAACAGTTGGTGTAATTATTGGAGTGTTTATGTACGACAGGCAACTGACTAGCTAGACGTGGTTTCTACTATAAAGACTGTCAAAAATCGTTTGTGTGCTCTGTCACTTCGGAATTTTTTAACCTCCATCGATACGGCATCCCCGTCTCACTGTGATCACAGTGATACCGTCGAGTGCAATAGAGAAACTGAGTTCCTACAATGTGTAATACGAATTTGAACACCAATGTCATAGAAATAAGGGTGAAACTTGAATCTGCTGGGAGCATAGTTGCGGCGTGGCGTGTATTTAAACTGTACAGACAGCTTGACATACATGCGAGCCGCCAAGTGTTTTGATCTTCGATATCATCTAAGCTAAATCATAAAATATACACAATATAAGGGTTTATATTTATTTTTTTAAAGGGCAAAATTGTTATTTAATCATATTTATTGATTTTTTTATTGCCAGATCATAAAATAAATACTACGTATTGTCTTGGCCGACCCCATGTATATGATGCTGACTGTATATCGGTCGTACCCACACGGAATTTATATTAATCTCTTACTAATTTTAACATTGTACGGAACAATTGTTTACTTAAAAATGTATTGTGTGGGTATGTACGTGTCGTTTTCTATACGTAGGAATGTAGATACGTACTATCGACCGTTTGTCCGTTGCCCCGCAAGCGAAAATAGTTACGTTTAGTAACGCTACGTTGATTTTATTACCGGCATATATTGAGAGTATTATTACCATTATATTTATAAATAAGATTAAAAAATCATTAATTTATACTGCTATATTGAATTTGTTAAGCGAAACTATTATTGGAAATCCATTAATAATGCGTGTCATTTTTTTTTTAAAGAACAATGACATATTGTATTCTTCTAGGCACGAGTTATTTATATTTGACCAATATTTTTTTGTCTTTATTCCATATTTTTACAATAGGGATATAGTGATAATATGAAATAAAATTTTGATTATTATTATCTCCAAAGTAGGATTTTAATAAAATCATTTTAGCAAATCTTGCGGAACTAAATTGAAAATGTATATTTTATACAACGAAAATTTTTCGTAAAATTTTTCGCTTGCCAGGTCGTGGAATGTATAATCGGTCGCTTGGGTTCGAGTTTTTAGTTAAGTAGGCTTTAAATTTGGCGCTCCACCGAACTGTGCAAATCAGCTTCGCGATAATATAATTACTGCATTTTGTGATAAGACTTGAAATCTCCGCAGTATTTCGCGCCCGGGCGACCGAACATCAAAGATGTTCGAAATTATATAACAAATAAACCTCTTTGTACGTTTAACTTAGATAGTTATTATTAATTTTAGCTTTTAATAGGTGTTCAATATTTTTCACGGTTTAATTTTTAATCGACGCAAAGCATTTAGGCGATAACGCCCGCGCCGTGTACATATACATTATAGTTAGACATCATATGGACAATACCTAACAAGTGAACAAAAAAAATATGATTTTATTGAAATACATTCAGTGAAATTGATATTTGTGCATGCCGATTTCGCGAGCGGCTTGCGACCGCACGCCGTTCGCGGGTGGTAGTTGTTTTTATTTTGTTTGTCCCTACCTCTATCCTATCTCCACGCTTCACGTAGCGCATGTAGTTGCCTTTTGTTATATGTGTGCAGTTTTCAGTAATTTTGCGTAGAAACAGACACTAAAGACACTGATAGGGATGTTTTTTTAAAGACTAAGCTGTCAGATTAGAAACTTGAAGTAAATACAGATTAAACAAAAATATATTAAGAAAAGTATCAAGATGAAATGGCAACGTTGATTCAATTTTAAAAACAACGCAACGATTTGTTCACAACGAAATTATTAGTTACATTAGATAGTAAATAATCCGTAATTATAAAACCCCGAACTTGATTACTCAATTAGAAATGTTCAAAGTAACCTGGTCAAACTAACCAAAAAAATATATGCTGTCATCTTGGATCGAGTGTTCAAATTCGTAAATTGGCCAGAAAACCTCAAATCAACGGCGCCTAATTTTTTTTTAACTGTTCCGACAAGTAAGTCCATACTAATAGCCTACTATGCGATCATAATTATTCAGTGTTGTCATGTAAATAAATATAGATTTCATTATTTTATTTGCGTAATTATATCATTGAGTAATCAAACGTTTATATAAAACCAAAGCACAAGATATCTTTTTAAATAACAAAATATATTTGATATTACTAAACTTAAAGACTAAAATATAGTGTAAAAATCTGATTGTTATTTAAACCCATATTTTCATTTACTTAAAAATAGTCAAAGCAATGTTTACAATATAATTACTGGTTGAAATTCTAATATGCAATACAGGATAGAGATTAGCTATATTGCGTACCCATCACTTTTGTTTTTCTGATTGTCGTTGTTTTAAAATAATATAACAAACTGTGGTTATAGAATTGTATAGCTTGGCAGCAGTAAATAATATTTTCTTTAATGGAATTAATCAAAAATCGAGCGTAGGAATTGGGATGATAACTACTAATCTGTGCATTCTTGAAAATCTACTTCAGTATTTATGTCTATATTTATTTGTAACAATGCTACTCGGCTTAAAACCGTCTATCAACAGTCAAAATAAATAATTCTTATTAGACAGCACATAAACTATGATTTCGTACCAGAATCTCGAAACACCCAGGTCTTATCTACATATACCTTTCGTCATCGCAAGTTCTATAAATAGTTCTTATCATCGCAATGCAAATTCTTGTTTTTTAATTTTCTATAGAATTTTGGCATTATATTATCTTCATTCAAGTTGCTGTCGCGACTGCTGCGTCAGTTTTTTAAAAGATCGTAATTCCTTTTTAATTGCTTTCAAATTGGTTATAAATCTCAATAAATAGACTGAATCAATTCTGAATAAAGTAATCGAGCAAAAGATGCAATCTGATGGCGAAGCCTATACCAGATTTTGACTTACGAAATCTTTCAAAAACTGAAGATGTAAAATCTAAAGAAAAGACGTTTTTCGACGAAGCATTTAATAAAATATCAAAAAACAATAGTAAAGATTTATTTTTAGGAACTTTAAGTGGTTGGATAACGGGAGTTGGTGTCGCCAAGATCGGAAAAATTGCAGCGTTTGGCCTAGGTGGTGGTGTCATACTTCTTCATTTTGCTAGCGAATTAGGATACATAAATGTGAACTGGGAAAAAGTCAAAGATACTTTAGGGAGAACTCAGGAGATACTAGATAAGGTGATTCGTTTTGTCAAGAAAAACAGTTGTTTCTCCGTTGGGTTTGTCGGTGGATTCTTTTTCGGAGTGGCGTCTGCGTGAAGGTTGCATTCATACTTTGTTTATGGTGTCTATATTATAGATATCTATGCTACGCAAGGGCACAGGTTACAATGTAATTTGATATAGATATTAAATCAGTTTTGGAATAATTTAATAAATTTTATGATATCAAAGGTTTGTGTGATTTTACAAATAGTCTCCTTCCCTTGATTGTAGTGATAACCTGGTCTATTGATTATTTAGTTATTTCCTTATAAAAATATTTACATTTTGCTTGTTATTTTGATATGGATAAAAGCTATATCAAAACAATCGGAAACTATTCGTGTTTACTAATAATAGGTATAATATTCAATTCTTAATATTCACACATTATAAAAATTATTTGCGGATTAAAACAAATATTTACTTGTAAAGAAAGAATATATAACTTAAACTGAATCAAGAGAGATATGACACCTTCTGATTGTCTTTCAATCTCAAAATGAAATAGCACATATGAGATGGCACATTAAAATGAAAACTATTTTAATGAAAATGTTCATACATACTCAATATTTAGAATTTCTTAGTTAAAATTAGTCTCAAGTCGCACGAAAAGAAAGTAAGTACCATAAATTCAGACAGTAATAAATTCCACATTCTATTTTGTAGAACACATAGGTGTTGTAATGGGTATAATATAATTTTTTTTTTAATTTTTAGCTGGAAGAGGTGGAATATTGAGATATCGCTGAAAATGGTTATAAATGCTACTTTTGAATCGCAGCATTAAGCCAAACAAAATCTATACAATAATATGAAAGCTAAAATTATACACATAAACCTTGCTGTGCTAGCCGAACGGAGGCATCGCGTGAATGTTAAGATCCTAAAAACCCCTTTCAGACACCACTAAGTTTCTCTGTTTAAACTTATGTACCTAATTATATTTGTAATTTATCAGACGCTTTTCGGTGAAGGAAAACATTGCACGAAACATGACATCTAGAGAAGTCTGAGAATATGTGTTGAAAGTTACAACCACTCAATCTACATTAGAGTAACGAATCTAACTTTCAACTCTTCTCTCTTTAAAAGGGAAAAGAAGGCCTATGCCAAACAGTAGGATTAACGATGCCGTTACGTGACGTTTACTAGGGGATTAGTGGTATAACTGACGCCATCACAACATCGGGTATGTGGAGGGAATCCACGACCGACGGTGAGAGAAATGAAAAAGAAACGAAAATGATAAAAAAAATAGTGTAAATTACAAATTGATATATTCAAATGAATACTCATATTACAAATGTAAAAGTTCGTTTATATCTGTCTTCTTCTTTCACATCTGAAAGTGGCGAATGGATTCATGTGATTTTCGGCACGGACGCAGTAGAGCGGTCGGCGAATGACCATGATTTTATAATATTGAAACTAAAGTCCACCCAGACAATGTGGTGAGATTGTATATTTATATAGTCAAAGAAAAATTACATGCATGAGGTTAATAAAAGTCAATTCCTATGTGTTGGAATGGTGATCTCCTGTCGGAATATGTACTCATACTAGAGCAGTTTTTCCCAACATGAGTCCAACACTCCACAGTGAAGCAATTTTTTTTTTAAGTGGTGGGCAATTGGAAAATTTACTCGATATAAGTTTAACCCTTTCGCTCCGGGCCACTTAATGCAATGCTTGAATTTGGACCCAGATTTTCCGAAAAAAGCAGATTCTTAAATAAATACGGTAATTTATTTTTAGGTATAATTTAAGTTTTTAGAGTGAACCATTAATTTTTTTATATTAAAAGTTATACTACATACAAATTTTAGAAAGTGTTTTTCGCACTGAATAGTTTGTCCTAACATCTTTTACAGCGTCACTGGAGACAGTTAAGCGCAAAAGCATCGTCGAGGTAACAAAATAGTTAGGAGACACTTTACTAGACTTTCACAAAAAGTAATACAACCTCAAAAAAGGTGTAGAGAACCCCTTGGATCAAGCGACATAGGATAGGAAATTTCTTAAAGAATTTGACTTTTAACTATCATGATAACCTTCAAGGAGGATGTAAATATAGCCTTTATTATATGAGATATAAGAAAAAAATCTACGATTTTGTAAGTTATAAGTAACCTACCTACATTTCGACAATAGGTCAGAATTAGGGCTAAATATTAATTAATTAGGGGTTAATATTAAGACAATATTAGAGTTTCGTATTGTCTTTTGTCCCCTATAAGTAGTATAATAACAGATAAGGCTTTTGCGTAATTTTCAATAGCATACTGTATAGATTACGAATATTTAAGATAATAAGTTCTAAATAAATCTTACAGAATGGTAAGTGATGAAGAATCGAAACGCTTTAAAGATTTAAGAAACATTATTTTCGTATTCCTATTCATATAGGAATTTTAAATATCTTGTGAGTAATATAATGTATAATACCAATAAAGTAATCTAACAAGCCACAAGAACAAACCCATTTTCTAAAATAATATATTAAAATATTTTTATAACTTTAAACATATAAATATGTAACCTGTACTGTACTAATCCACTTTAAATTAGTATCTGCAAAATTGCTAGCACATCCCTAAAACCTGTATTTATTTATGTATTATGTAGAAAAGTATTAAATAGAGAAATAAAATATATTAAACAGAAATCATGTTGAAGTTTTACTGTTAGGAGTATCAAAGAAAACCCCCAGTTATTTCTGTGATTTCTATAATTTTAACATATCTAATATTCATCATTCTGTTTATTCATATCATAAATAAAATATATAACTTGCCCTTTCTTCGTTGGCGACTTAGTGGTATGAAAAATAGTAATAGTATGTATGGTAGTAGCCGATTCTCAGACCTACTAAATATGCATAAAAATATCATTAAAATCGGTCAAGCCGTTTCGGAGGAGTATGGTAGCATAAAGTACCATAAGTAGTGGTAGCTTTATGGTAGCATGTGACACAAGAATTTAATATATAAGATTTCTCTATAAACAGTGTATTTTTTAAACCGTCAGTTGAATGTTACTAACTAATAGAGCTGTCTCTACGAATAGCAACTGACCCGCAAACTACGCCACAATTATTTGTAAGGCATAATATTGCAATATCTTGTATTTTTCCATTAAGTACCGTTACTGAATTTAGGGTTTAAGTATTTTATCTTCCACTTTTGCAAATGCCCTACATTTGGAATATATAATTAGATACAATAAATAAATGAAAATAATACAATAGATAAATGAAAATAAATCTATTGCTGCAATACAATTATCATAGTGCAACTAAACATTTTTATAACAAAAATGACATAAATTTTTTTGGCGCATTTTGTGGAAAAAGAATTCGGCTTTTTAAAAATTCCATAGTATATGGGTCGAATCTATCGACTTTTAGGTGCAACTGTTTTTTTGTATAATTTTATCTTGCTTTAGATTGTGTATTACTTTGCTATCCCATTTTTAGAAGCCTTAACTAATGCTTTTTTTTCAAGTTATTTCAATAAAATCTCTTTTTATATTTTGATACTGTGCAAACCCCGTGAAGAATAATTGGAGTAATAGCTATTTTTTGAAGTCCAATTATAAATTCTATTTTCGAGTATTCTTTCAAAGTACTTAAATGAAATTAATTTCTATCCTACAGCAAAGTCGAGCAAGTTAAACCAACCCCCAGCGCCGCATGAGGAGGAAAGGGCGACTACAACTTTGGAGCCCAACGTTACATCGAATATGCCGATAGCTAAGCCTCCTGAAATACCAAAACCAGAGGAACCACCACCTTTTTTAGAAAAACCTATACTCAAACCTATATCACATTCACCTAAAATATCACCCTCATCAATACCAAACCCAAATCCCAGTGTCACTACTACAAAGCAAATTGAGCCTAGTTTTTCGAACTATGGTGGATATATATACTCAGTACCTGGATTTTCAGCTTTTCAACCAGTTGCTTATCCGAGTGTGCAACAATCCAATACGACAGTGATAGGTCAAAATGAATCTATTAGTTCCGACATTACCTCTTTTCCTACGACTTTAACGGAATCTACTACAATAATAACAGAAAAAAATATTTCTGAGGTTAAAATGGAAGAACAAGTACAAAGTGAGACACCTGATATACAATCTGATTTTGAAGAAAAATTTACTCCTGAAATTATACCCGCCGCTGGAACGGACGAATCTCATACAAGTTTGACTCAAAATGAATTAAAACCGGGTGTATCTCAAGTCACTGGTGCCATTGCTACGAATTCAACGAAAACTTCCATTAAAGAGGTGAAAAAGAAACCTTTTGAACGATTTAGTTTGAAAACCAGTATACCCATAAGTAAAATAGACATGAAATGTGTAACCACTCCTCCGGACACAATTTTTCCAAATAATAAAACTAAAAAGCCTTTTAATCCAGCTTTTTATACCCCTAATATAAAAGAAAATACGTCAAAAATAGAAATACAAAGTAACGTTGTAATAAAGAACCCCTTGAAAGAATATGAAGGTCAAGATACGACAATTATACCGACACATTCAAATAGTATAAATACATTGATCAACGCGGCTGAAACAATAGATAAGACTGAATTGCAATTTAAAAAACCAGATCCTATGACAGAAAAAGCACATGAAGGTAAAGAAATACTTTTCTCGGCACCAAGTGCAAATTTACAGTCTCGTCCAGTATTTAACCCTAAAAATATAGAAACTAATAATACGAGTTTGTCGATGAATACAACAGATTCGTCTTTAAGTGAAACGAAAAATCAAATATTATTTTTACAGAAAAATAACACTTCAAAGCCAAAAATGCTTTTAACTATACATCAGCAAAATCCACAAGTGTTACTACAAAGAACTAATTTTGACCAAAAAAACTTGCAAGCTCCTTCACGACCGTCAGGCCAGCTAAAAAAAACTAAGGAAGATCTCGTCAGTGAAAATGTAACGTCTTCAAAAGTCGTTTCTCTAAAACGAATGCATCAAGATAATTATGACGAGAATGACTTCGAGAATTTGATTACTGAAAATCAAATCTATGGCAATAAGATTGTCGTGAAGGAGAAATCACAAATTACTCTACAAGAGCAAGATTTAAAAAATAAATCTAATAATGATAAACCCAATAACACTGAACCTAAAAATGTTGTTATACACCCAAACTTTGTATATTTAGGCAATGTACAATTTCCTGCTAATTTGATGATGATAAAAAATAGCTCTAAATTGAACACTGATTCAAGCAAGATACGTGCTATGGTTAACGAAAACAAACTTAATGAAAACGCCTCACCGCAGTTTAATAGAGATCCGATAATTAAAGGTACTAAAACGCAAGACGTTTCCACAAACAAAGAAATTCATATTTTAAAAGCTGACAATAATGTATTACAGACATTATCTAATAAAACCTCAAAATCTTCAGATATAGTTTTTCAAACAACAAACCCGAAAGTAATTATGAATCCTCAAATATTTTATCAAGTACCGATGATAGTGGAAGCAGATAGTAAAATGAATCAAGCACTTGAGAAAGGTGAATATCCGAAAATTGAATCACAAAACAAAAGGGAAGTAAATAATTCATTTGAACATACAAAATCGAATGATAAACTCTTTATAACTTGTCCATATCAAATGGATTCTAAGCTGCAACCAAAAATTGTGATAACGAATATAAGGCCTAAGATAACTAAAATAGATGAAGTAAGCTCCCTTGATGTATATGAGCAAAGAAAGAAGTTAAGAAGGTTAAAATACTTATCAAATCGTGATTATAAATATGTTCCTAATAACGATATTATTAGAACGGAAATAAAAAAGATGCCAGATGATTTTGATGATATTATTACCCCAGAGAAAATGAATTCAGAAATTTATAAGGAATTCACGAACGCAAAACTCAAAGTCGGGACTATCAATAATGATAATGAAAGTGATTATGAGGATGATATGGAAATATATAATTCGTTAATTGAAGAATATGGTGATTCAGGCAAAATTAATACATACAAAGAAAACCAGTGTGCAAAAATTGAATTTCTTGCCCACTTTAGATTGGCATCGCAAAATGATTATACTGGTAAGTATTTATAGAAATTTATTTAGAATTTTTAATAGATACGAGATTTCTGTTTAAACTTAAGTATATTTCAAGTGTAAAATTATCACATTTTTATACATTTTTAATTATTATCATTTACAGAACGGTACTTACAACGTCAAGAGAAAATCCTTAGCAAAGATGCTGTCGCTTGTGCTTATATCGCTGCAGGTAGAATAGACTGTCTTTTGCAAGAAGATTATATTCCTGTGCAACCTAAATATGTTACTGTTATATCAAAAACATATACACACACTATAGACAAAGAAACTGACGCAGACGAAGTCAGGAAAAGAAATTTTTTATCAAAATTAAAGTTGACGAAACTTACACTGCAACAGAAAAAAAGTAAGTAAACATACCATACAATATGATTAAATTATTGACATTAACAGCTGTAAAAAAAATTTAATCCCTTCAGCTGCAAAAATAAAAAGAAAAGGTTTTGAAGGTAAAAAATAAAAATTTATAGCAATTCTATCAAATTTATTGCTTGATATTATAAAGCCCCTGGCAAAACATTAGGTTTTTCTTCTTTTTAAGGGATATTGAATATTGATTTTTCAAGGAAGTTTCACTACACAGACTTTTTAAATCATTCCAATAAAATTAACTGCTTATTCTATAAGAATAACCATTGATATAATGAGGTTACCTGCGGATGTGTCCTTTTTTCAACGGAGCAAGCGTTGTGACTTTGGCTTATTTATATCGGAAGGGCTAGAGGGTAAACAGTCATTTCAGCAGACATTTAGGAAACTATACAATGATACTCAACTATATACAATAACTATAATTACATTTTATTTCAGATTACGAAAAAGTCTGGCGAGAAATTGAAAAAGAGAAGGAACGAAGGGAAAATCCTGAAACTAAGAAATTATTACAACAGTCGGAAGCTCGTTATAATATTGGAGAATTAGACATGAAGAGTCAGCTAGAAATACTCACAGAAATCAAAAAACAAGTTAATGAGAATAATAACCTTATCAAGAAGCGATTAGACTCGTACGAAGCCTATGGTGACAGTATCAAAGTTCTTGCTGAAAAGAATTTCTCGGAACTGAATCGATTATCCATAATGGCAGATAGAAGCGTCAAACATTTTAGCGGACAAAATACTAGGAAAAGAGATCTAAACCCTGGATTTGACAGCGAGAATATCCAAAAATCTACGAAAACACGAAAATACTATGCTGGTATAAATATACCGAATATTTCAAATATAATCTCCTTGAAAACTACACAAAGTTCTTTTATAACAGTCTCAGCTCAAGCAACATCTATGGACGAACCTCAAAACTCAGCTGCCGGAGTCAATGAAATGTTTAATACCAGTTGTGAAAAAGTACAAGACTTCAGCTGCCAAGTGGATACTTTTAGTTGGTGGCCTGGAATTGAAGTTATAATGAAGACTTATAAAGAATACGAAGCGGGTGTGTTACTTATATAGTATACTCGTAACAAAAACTTGTAAAATTGATTTTATTCAAAATTAAATAACAAATTATTCATCAATTATAAATTCTGCACAAGTAAAGAAGTCCTCAATAAGTCCTAGTCTAAACTTGTTTAGTTGAATAGATGATTTCGGTATATCCGTTTTTTGGCACTTTGCATCATTTGAATCATCATTAGAATGTTATTTTGTTTCTAATAATTTGCATGTAACACGGATTATACAGTTAGAAAATCTCAATTTCAGCTCGGAAGAAAGAAATTGCCGATCTCCACAAACGTAACACAAATTTACGTGTCGAATCTGCCCATATTACAAGAGCAGCGACTCAGGACTCCGATCGGGTGAAGGCTTTACTTGCTGAACGAAGAAATCTGGCTAACGAAGAAAATACAGTTCGCAATTCCATACAATGGTTAAACGCAATCGTCGATCTTGTCAAAAACTATGAAGATAAGTGAAGCTAAAATCTGTGCCTATGCTAATATTTTATATTTTTAAACAACTATTCAAATAACCAACTTAGTTTTTATTTCCGCTACTGTCCTGTCCCGCTATTTTAAATCTGCTACTCTTAAAAGAATAATGCCTCTTTAACTAAGGTATCAACTATTGGGTTACAAACTGCCAGTTAGCTACTGGTTTACACAGTCTTGATAATCGTGCAAATAAATGGAATGGTATTACAGCTTGAATTTACGATCATATGAGAAACTACAAACATATAGGATTCCTTCAGGATTTTAAAATTTGTACATAGTATAAATTTTAAATAATAGTCAGTAGAAATACAATAAATTATATTATTATGACAACGCCGAAAATAAAAGAGCATGTATATTTATTTCATTGTCAAAACGAAACAATTTTTTTTCACAAATAAGTATTTGAAGATTATAATTTCTTATGTTTATAATCCAAAAGTTTTGATGTGGGTGTGATTGTACAAAAAATGGTCCCGTACTGTGTCTTTACTTATTGATTAAACGACACAATAGGTACATATACAGTGACTCACGAAAATATTCGCAAACTTGAGGTATTTTCAAATAGATCGCTCAGTACAGCGGAAACCTATGGAAGGTTCGGGTTGGTTTTTTTTCTAGTAATAAGATGTATATCCAAGTCAATAATAATATATATATTTCAAATTAAATTTATATCTGTTCAATGTTAAAAAAACTATACAGGAATGGTTGAAAAGTAATTTTTAGGCGAAAACTCAACGAAGAATACTACCATCAAAATATCAGAGGAACAGTAAAAAACAGCGGAGGCAATGTGATAGTTTGGGGCTGCATTTCCACCACATGTGTTGACAATTTAGTTTTTACGACACTATAGATAAAGATACCCTTCCATTCATTCCTTTATAATTTTTTACCACGGCAGATATGGATTTATTTTGAGATATATATATTATTATTGACCGTGATAAATGTCTTATTACTAAAAAAAAAACCAATCCGATCCCTCCATAGGTGTCGCTGTACTGAGCGATTTATTCAAACACACCTAAGTGTCCGAATAATGGGAGTCAAATAATTTATAGAATTAGGCGTTACTTTGCGGAGATCCATAATACAAAAGTAATAATAAAATTATTTTGCTATAATCCGCGATACAGTAAATAGAAAATATATATAGTGTTTAATGTATAGTGGACTATCAGTATTTTCATACCCGATACGTGCAGGATTCGTAAAAGCACATGCACTAACCTCCACCACTTCCACCACAATACACAAGCACTACACAGTTTCACTATCACAAACTCAACAATCGTTTCGCCCCGCAACCGAAGCATCATCAGGAGATAGACTCCACTAATGGGAGTCACTGTATCAGAAAAATAAAATAAATACTTTTGACATCGATTATATCGTATTAGTATTTTTTTGATGATCTACCAAGTACCAACCATGTAATTGCTGTGCAATATTAAAAATCAACTTAATGTTTTTTTTTAAATAAAATGTACTAAATTGAATAAACAATATCAACGGTTTAGCTCTATTATTTCTTGTGTCCTGTAACGTAGATAATACACAATACGGATTCTAGCGACGTTATTAATTGTTATATGCCAAACATATAGGTAAATGTTTCATTTTCAAAACTTTAAAAAGAGTTAAATTTGTTCAAGATATGAACGAAACATGTGTTTTCTATTCCTGTCTATCAGTGTAACATGATATTACTTTATATTGTGATTTACCGTAAATCATAATGTATAATATTTATATATTTTTATTTATAATAATTACTAGCTATAGTTTTACATCAACTTTATAATATCCAGCATTTGTGAAATGGTATTACTTTAATCTACTAATCACTAATATTTTACTTATCGCGACTTTCGATACACCATAGTCACCACTTTAATATCTTTCCGCCCAATCCGTGGCAGAGTCGTACAAGGATCTATACGACTCTGCCACTCTGTCTTTAAAGACGCATACTTTAAGTCCTTGCCGAATGAGCGTTCGGAATGCGTCCTAAAACATTTGAGTAAAAGAGACAGAGTTATCTTCGTTCATATAACGTTTTCCTTTTCAAACATTACGACCCCAATGCAATCTACACTTCATGGTACGAAGAGCGGTTGGGTTAAGGTATTGAGTTTGAATTGAATCGTTTTCTAAAAGTTTTTATTGGGGTTATGAATAGTCATAACCCCAATAAAAACTGTAAAAATAATGTACAAGTATAGACTTGTACATAGAGTAGGTACTAATTTAAAAGAACCATTATGATTGTATTTTTCTCATCACCCATGGAGTTATTATGCTAGAGTAGGGTTGTCATAGGCAGGCCAAATGAAAGTTTACTCTAGTCAATTAGTCTATGACATTACACTTACGAATGGAAAGAAATAAAACATCTTTGACATCGTCACAAAATCGTCTTTCTCATATTATAATGTATCATCTATGTCGTCTTTGATATCAACACTGTCAATTAACTGTCACTGTCACTTGTCAATTTTAAATAAGTTTTCAATTTCATGTTTTATACTACCTATTAAAGATGTTATATTTTAGTTAGTAGTCTATGGTTAGTAGTCTATGGATGTTATTAACATAAAACAGTCCACAGTAACTCCAGTCTCCAAATATTAGACATGGGCGAAATGTATCCCTGACAAGAAAAGAGTGATATATATCTTTTCGCTCTTGGGATATATATCACTCTTTTATATCTTTAACTCTCTTAGCTCAGTACGGCTTGAGAGTATAAAGCAACTAAGACTAAAAATATATCCGATATATCTTCGGCTCTTTTAGCCCGGACTTAGAACTCAGTAAGGCGGTATTGTACTTTTTTATTTATTATATAAATTATGCTACATATTTTCTTTATTTTTTATTTTTTTCTATTTATTATGTACACTATTATTTACACTTTTCTGATATGTACTGGTAAGGATGACTTCTTCCCACTAAGAATGGAATGTAAATAAGTAATCGTTCGCGAATTAGTTTTTTTTTTTTGGTAGGTTTGCATCCAATTAAGCATTTTATGTCTTTGACATAAAGCACAAAAAAGCTGAACGCCGGCGCGTGTTGTCGTTCCGAAAATCCGTAGCTTACATTTTTAATACAAATAATATAAACAATATAACTTGAGAAGCAAATAGATTTAAAACTATTTAAGACGTA